>JANKKI010000063.1:1237035-2474071 GCA_025175665.1 Cinchona pubescens | reverse complement strand
AAAAGGGATGTGACTTAGAGTAGAGCTTATCAAACTGCAAGTTTGATTGAGGACCTTGACGGCCAAGCGAGCTAAATTTGGGCATTCTCCACCATATGTTGACCACCACTCAGCTGCAGCAATCCAATTGGAGAGTGTGTGTGTGTGTGTGAGTGAGTGAGTGAGAGAGAGAGAGAGAGAGAGAGCGAGCAAACAAAACGAGGCTTCTATCATATATCAAATAGCAGGATCCTGAACAAAATAACTAATACTCATATTTTGCAGTGTGGAAAGATGTACAGTAAGCTTCTAAAGTCGAGCATATTTTTTGTCTCAAAAGCATCCGTGATATGAGTTAAAATCAATTGTAAGGTCAAAACCATAGGATAAGTGTCATCTTCTTAAACTCTCAATAAGTCATAATTATCCTTGTTTCTTCAAAACTGTTTCGGCATCTTACTGATCCCTGGTCAAGAAATAGAGTCGAATAGAAATTTTGAAATTTTGTTTCAAGGAGAAATGGTTGATGGCATACCAAGAAAATAGGTATAATCCTATAACAGAAAAAGTAAATGCTGTAGTTCTTAGTAGAGCACTGACCTGGAAGTAAAGTATCTCTAGCTCTTATTGCCATTTTCCTGCCAAAATCTCCATCGCCATTCTGGTATGAGATTGTTTCTTTCACTATTTTGTCCTGAGTATTAGGGTCAGGCACCAATTTCTCCACACAATCATACAGCTGAGATCTGATATGGTGCACATCTCCCCCAGTACTGTAGAAGAATTTTGGATTCAGATAGAAACCAGCAGCAAGAAGTGGATGATGCTGAAGTTGTTTCCACCTTCGATGCATGATATTCCAGTAGTCATAGAAATCCTTCTGGTTAACAAGTTCTTTCTTGATTGTTTCTTTGGCTCTATAAAGTCCTGCATAAACATATCCCATTCCAGGCCTCTTCTCATTACTAACTATCTGACTCAAAAGTCGCAAAAATGGATCAGCTAAACGGGAAATCAAGCCACAAGTAGACCAAAATGACTCGCTACTAAAACAATCCAGCAATGCCAATCCCTCTGGTTCCCTTGAGTAAGGACTCTCTGCCCATTCCTCTGAACTAACCATGTTTTGCAAGTTCTGTTTGAGACACACTATTCGGTTTAATGTCATGAAATCTGTTGCTGACTTTGTAAATCCTATGTCAACTAAGTCAACACCAAAAGTATGCCGTCTCATCATATTCAAAATAACATTGTGATTGTAGATAAATCTTGTAATTGATTTGCTTTGTTCAACCATTGCACTAATCAATTCAAGTTTGGTAAAATCCTCAAGCATCATACTTATGCAATGACCAGCGCATGGAGTCCAGAAAATGGAAGGGTAAGAATCGATCAATCTCTTCCCAGAAACAACATATCGCTCTTCACCACTAGTAACTACTTGCAACACGTTTCTCACACCGACTTCTTCTATCACAGTCTTTGCAAGCAATTGATAAAGAGCATCTGCAGAATTTCTTATTTCAGAAATATCCATAGACTTTAAGTACAAATTCTCTTCTGGACAATTAACTAAAATTTTGACTAATGTTCTGCCCTTTTGTGTGACCCATTCATCAACCAAAATGGAACAACCACTCCTAGCCCACCAGCCTGAGAATCTTTCAATGTCACTTTTGACCTCTTTAACTGAATTTTTTAAAATCCAGCTCCGAAGATCATTGCAAGAAGGAGTTACAACCTGTGATCCTTGTGAAGCTATGGCCTCAATCATCTTTTGAAAATAAACTGAACTTACTGCATCAAAAGGTATCCCTGCATACAACAGAAATTGGCCAATTGCCATTTGAACTCGATTATCCACCACTCTTGAACCAACAACTATATTACCATCTGCAACTAATGCACGAGACTTATGAGGATTTAGCAAAACAGGGGCCTTCGCAATTTGGGGTTTCTCCATCCCACCACCCACTCCATTCCAAGTCCTCATGTTCTTGAAGAAATAAATTTGAATTTTCTTCAAGTGCATCTGTTTCTGCAAGCAAATCAATTTCACTAATTAAATCACGCCCAGAAGTAGGATTGTGAACAGCACCATTACCAGCATTATGATTGGGCATCTCAATATGCTTTTGTTTCTTTTTCTTTTTCCCCACCGACCCACTTAAACTCTCTTGCATAAGAAGGCGAACATCAGGTTGAACTTTTGAGCATATAGGCCCATTGCCCGTGCGACCTGCAAGATGTTCCTTAAGTCTATAAATCCCACCGCCGACAAAAGTTTTTCCACAATATACACACTTTAGCAGAACCTTCCCCCCACTTTTAAACATTTGACAATGCTTCCAAGCTGGATCCCGCTTTAGCGACCCAATGGCTACAGGTTCCAAATTAGCTGAACTATCATACTCGTTTCTTCTCCTCCGTCTAGTCATTCTCCCTTCTTTCAGTTCACCACTCAATTCATTATTTGCCCCTTCATTGAGAATTCACAAGCTCATCCGTGTTTGTTACAAGAACATCTTTTAGTCCAAGCAAGTCATCTACTGTATTCAAATCATAATTATTTCGAAAACCACCATCCCCAATATTGATGTTATTTTGATTCAACAACTCCTCCTCAGCATCAACAAACCTCTGTTTCTTCTTCCTTTTCCCTACAACCCCACTCAAATTCTCTTGCATTGCACGGCGAACATCAGGGTCAACATTCATACAAGGAGAACCTCCATCCCCTTTAGCACCCGCAAGATGCTCCTTAACTCTATGAATCCCACCACCCTTAAAAATTTTCTCACAGAACACACACTTGAGCTCAACTTTATTACCATTCTTATACAGTTCACAATAATTCCATGCAAGATCACGTTTTTGCTTCGTCCTACGTTCTGAACTATTACTAACCTCCATTCTTTGATTATTCACTATCTAAGCAGTGACAAAATCCATCCAAAAAAATCACAAAAATCGAAACTTTTTAATAACCAACAATTGTGTGCCCAGTATCCATTCTTGAATTCTCATATATGTACTTCAAAATTTAGTAATCTGGGAAGTGACAAAAAACCATGAAAAAATCACAAAAATCAAACCTTTTTAGCCTCAACAAACAACTTCAAGAATCACAAACAATCACAATAACCAAGAAAATACAAAAATCCAATGCCTTTATTCAAATGGGATTACTTTTCCTACTCAAAAAAATTCACTACTAAATTAATTAATCAATTTTTTTTAACAAATTTTAACTGAATTTCTCATCATGCACGCAGATAGAAAAATTAAATAGGCATAAAAAAAGCTAAAAAATGAAAAAGCGTCTCAAAAACTTACATGGGATTGATCTGAAACCGTTTGGGATTGTCGAATTCCCCTTTGCCAGAGGGGGTTTGCAGGAGAAGGTGGAAAGTCTCAGAAACGATTTTTTTTTATGAATTGAATTGGTCTGGTTGGACCGGCTGGGTTAAATATGAACATTCCCAACTACTATTGGGCTGGCCGTGGGACTTTAAACTAACCGATCTATACTATCAGCCCGGTTTTTAATTTTCAGACTCTAATTGTTTTTGCTCTCATGGACTCCAAGGAAATTTTATACCCGTTTGAAGCTGTACCTCGGTTGCACTTTATCCCTTTTAAAAGATTTTATAGTATATATAATTACAAAAATATAATGTGGACATTTATTTTAATATTATTAACCTTCAAAACATTTGTAGATAAATTATATTCCTTTTTATTTTATTTTTAATGATTCCATATAATATATTTTTATTTTGTAAGAATAATAAATTTTTTTATCACATTTTTCTTCATTTCTAAAACTAAATACTAATAGAGTGATCTTTTACAATACTTGTTCTTCAATTTTTTTTGGGAAGATTTAAACATATTAAAAATAAAATAAGTAAGTAGATTTCTTTTATTTATATAAATGATTTTATTTTTACACATTTTATACATAAAAAAAAATTTGTAAAAAAATAAAAAATTTTGCATGTGTTTTGATGTCTAATATAAAAAGAGAAGAAAATGTACTTATTTAGTTAAAAGATAATTCTTCTTGTACCTTATTAAATTGTGAAATAGAAATTATATTCTTATATAAGATATCTTTTAATTTAAAAAAAATTATTTTGTAATTTGTGTTTGACATGTTTAGTTCATACAAAATAAAAATGAACACAAAATAGTTGTAAAATCTCCTTTTTGTATTTAGTTTTATAAATAAATAAAATAATATATAAGTTGATTAAAGAAATTTGACAATTTATAAAATTCTCTTATAGTCTCGAAATAAAAAATAAATAGATAAATAAAAAGAATGTGTGCACTCATTAGAAATTAATTAAAAGTAAAATAACTTTAAACACAAATTGTTGGAGGACATTTTTGTCAAAACAAATATTCACATCATCTTCTTATAATTATTTATATGATGGAATCTTTTAAGTGTAGGCAAAGTATACATTATTAGGGTTCAGCGGGCAAAGTGTAACTATAGTGTAGGTTTAAGGGAGTAAAGTGTAATTAACACAAATTTAACACAAATTTTATATTGGTCAGGAGTAACTATTGGGCAAGAAATCCGCCGTTTAGAGTGGAGGTTCAATTTTTTTAATAGGATGGTCCTCCTATTTTTCATAAATGCGGACGCTAACACTAAATCGGGCTCCCATTGGTATGCTCAGCAATTGTTCTTGAAAGAGATAAAATTTCTCACAACTCCAATACTTTTTAATTAGGGTTAAATGCAGAAAACCCTAGAACTTAAATTCTAGTTGCAGTTAACCCCCTCAACTTGTTTAATAAGTACTCAACCACTCTTTTATATTTTGGAACAAAATTACCCTTTTATTTTAATTATCATTATTTTTCTTTTTTCTTCTTCTTTTTTCATTCTATCTATTTCTCCCTCTTGTTTTTCTTTTATTTTTCACCATTCTCTTGCTACACTAAACAATTATAGTATTACTTTTAATAATTGTATAATTAAATTCAAACTTTTCATATGTATTTAAATAATTGGAGATAATTTATAAATTACTCATGCTTTAATACAAGAAATGTAACACCTTGGGTTTAGACTGACCTAATAACTTTTCAGTGGAAACAACAATAAAAAATATTTAAATCAAATTATTAGTAACTCATGACTAAGATATTATACACAACACAAATCTTTTCTTTCTATACAATGTGGGATGGATATCAGACCACATTTCGTTGTGCATGATTCTAGAGGTGGCTCGTAGAGATTCTAGAGAGGTAGCTCTCGGCCTTAGTTTGATGTAATACTTAGTGCCGCATTGCAGTTAGTTCCTGCATTCCCTTAGTATACCATGGTACAAAGTAGGAAAAATTGCCAAAATAGTCCCTCAAAATTTTCACTTTAGCCAAAATAGTCCCTCAACCTTTTTTTTAGCCAAAATAGTCCCTCAATTTTTATGTAGCCAGAATGGTCCTCCAACTTTTATTTTTTAGCCAAGAAAGTCCTTTGATGGTGGAGTCACCATAAAAACTTTTTTCTTTTTTTTTTGATAGAACAAATTTCACATAAAAGGACTATCTTGGCTAAAAAATAAAAGTTGGAGGACCATTCTGGCTACAAAAAAAGTTGAGGGACTATTTTGGCTAAAGTAAAAAAGTTGAAAGACTATTTTAGCGATTTTCCCTACAAAGTATTATACACGATACAAATTTTTTCTCTCCATACAATGTAGAATGGATACTAGACTATATTTGGTTGTGCAGGATTCTAGAGGCGGTTCGTATGGGTTCTAGAGAGATGACTCCCGCCTTTAGGTCGATGTAACCCTTAGTTCCTGCATTCCCTTACATAGATCATACTCTATGTAGAAACCACACGAGATTTGGTTGATACCAGCTGTAACACTTCGGGTCTAGGTTAATCCAATAACTTTTGAACCAAAACAATGGAATCAAAATGCTTAAGTTAAGATATTAGTAATCCATGATTCAAGATATTATATACAATACAAATCATTTCTCTAGTTCGATGTGGTGTGGCTGGTTATCACGAGCAATATATCTTGAAGTATTATAATTTAAAGTTTGTGTTTAATTATTCATAATAATATTAATAAATAAACAAACTACAATAAAATTTTTGAGCCAAAGGAAATTAAATCTTTTTGGTATAAAAATAAAATTGTAGATAAAAAATTGTGTACTACCTTATGTGGAAAATTTTGGAGAGAAATCAAACTCATATTGGGTAGAAATTATTGAAAACTATATTTAAAGTAATACTTTGAAGTTATTAAAAAATAAAAAATAAAGCACGTTAGAGGTACAACTTGGGACAACTATAAATTATAGAACTTTTAGAAATAAATTATTATAGTACTTAAAAAATGAAATCCAAGTTAGACTAAATGTGATTATTCTTGAAATAGAGTTTGTAGTGCCCCAATATTCATATGTTGCTAATTTAACTATCAAAAACAAACTTTTTCTTTAATTAATTTTAAGAAAAAAATATGTAAATAATTAGCATGTAGGATAATCCATCAACATGCAATGCACAAACTCTTATACCAGATAAATATTTATAAAATATTACTATACGTTGAAATGATTAATAAGTTAGATAATTACATTACTTTTCAATCATCCCGTTATATTGAAATATTCATATTCAACAAATTATATTGAAGATATGGACATAATAATTTATATTACATCGCACTAGAATAGACCTATGGTCCTAGAATCTTGATAGAGACACATAATAACTTAAATTGCTTTTACATAGAGACCTAGGATCTTTAGATAGAGATACATGTAACTTCTTGATAACAATGTAGTCTCCATGAATCCTTAAATTAAAGAGGAGTTATTACATATATGTGTAAGACAAAAAACAATTAAAGCAACAAATCCATATTCTTCCAACATAGAGAAATTAACTCCCTCCAAACAAACTCATTCAATTGGACTTGTTGATAGAGAAACAGCCTCCATGAACTCCTTATCTGATTAAAGAAAAGCCATTACATGTGGTATAAGGCAAATTTCCAAATCCACACTTCCCCCTCCTTCACTACCTATATCTGCATTGGCTGTCACCTTCCCATCAAACTTACTTCCCCTCCCACTTCTAATTGCCAATGGTTTTCCAAGTCCAAATTCAGTTCCATACATGTTAAACCTTGGAGAACTTGCCAAAACAATTGTACAGGTTTCAGAAAACTCAATAGAATTTCGCGAAAAGAAAGGGGATTTCGCCCATGAATTCATCGACTCTCTTATCACTTGATCTGTATGATTGATTACTGCCTGATGCAACAGCTCTGCTGCCCATCCTAGGCTTCCATCAAGCAATTCTCCACAAGTAGTAGTTACTATCAGCGGATGAAAAAAGTTACCGAAACAGTCTTGAGACAATGGGGGGACTAATCTTGTTCTGTTATTTGCGACAAATGCAAAGCATGTTCTTTGATCTGAAGGGAAATTCTTAATTCTTGTAATACATCTCCAAACAAAAGCTGATAATGCTTGCAAAGAAGAAATACTATTGTTAGTACTGCTATTATTGCATTCTGCATTTGCTCTTGGCTCTTTCGATTTTTTGAGTTTTGCGATCGACTCTGCTGAGAAATGGAAAACTCTTTCCCTGAAAATTTTTTCGGATCCTTTCTGTTTGTTTCCTCTCATGAATTCATCCTCATTTCCAGTAAATGGAAGCGCGAGAATAGGGCCATATCCCTCAGGAAACAACTTCTCATACGTAGGAGGCCTCGAGATTTCAATGACTTTCCCAAGGTATTGGAACATCGCGGACCATGAATTCAAGAAATGCCATAAAGATGTTCCATCACCAATCATATGGTTCAAAGAACATCCAATGAAGATTCCATCATTCAATTCAGTGACTTGAATGCTCAGCAAAGACTTCTCACAACCATCATAGTTGATTGATCCATTATGGTCAAAAAACGATCCCACAATTTCAGGCACATCAATTGGTGAAACTATATCATCCACTGCCAAATCCAACCATGCCTGAATAAATCTTGCGCCAGGGCCTTTCGTGCAATCGACATAAATGGCCATACTGGGAGGATTTTCGCCAAGTCTTTTCGTTGCAAGACGACCTGCCAATGGATAGAAATGCACAAGAGTTAGAGAAAGGGATTCCTTGAGATTCTTCACAAGTTGATCAACATGGTTCTTGTTATCAGTGGCAAACGTTGGTGGCTTGCGGAAAAGAATGCCCCTTTGGAGATAGTGTACAAAGACTAGTGATAGATCTGCTGGTGACAAATAAATTGGTTGTTTTGATTGTTCAGAAGTGTATTTTGGTTTGATGAAACAATCAGAAACATATTGAACAGTTGGAGAATTCATTTTTTTTTTTTGCCAGGAATTTTTTTTCAGCTTTTCAACTTGTGATTTTTATTGTATTGGTTCCTAGATAAATAGAAAGAGCTGGTCACACACTACACTATATATGGATTTAATGCTGTGTGAACTTACCAGATTGCCTAATCATTAGTTATGACTGCAAAAGATTTTATGCATTAAAATGAAGATTGAATTTCATTTAATATTTGTCTATTTATCTCCTCTTAAGGGTATGTCCACATATATATTATAGAAAAATTCTACAATTCCGTTGAGAAATCATCCCGTTATTCTTTAAAGGTTTGTATACTTTAAAAACTTATACGGTATAAATCTTTAAACAAAACGGAATGATTCAATTAACGAGACTGTAGAATTTCCCCTATAATATATGTTTATTCTTCATTCTCACATTATCGTCAGTCTTGAAAATCTTAGCACTAGTGCATCTTAGATTTTCTATTTCAAATTTATCCTTTTGATTATGGTGAAATTAGTTTAAAATCTTGTCTCTTTTTGGAAAGTTTTATAGTCTCGTTGTAGAAATCATCCCGTTAATTTTAAAAACTTATACGTTACGAGATTTTAAAGAATTTGATATTGTACTATACAAAATTTTCCATCTTTTTAACTGTCTATTCAAATTATTAGAAATTTTACTATCTAATTAATGTACTATATCATTGAGCTTTATATGCTTGCACTTTGCAAGTTTGTAGGCTAAAGTACAAGCTGTAACAAAATTTCCATATCATTAGTGCAAGCTCGAAGGCTAAATTACAAGCTTACCAAATCTAATGATATGGTATATGAATGTCATTTTGGAATTACTCCAATTTTTGAATACATATGTTAAATGTAGGAAGAAAATTACTAATTCCTAATTAATAAACACCATGTTTTCTCATTGATTAGATTTGTTGTATATTTTGTGCTTCCTTTCGTTTCATTTTAGCTGTTATTTTAGGTTGTGCACAATAATCAATAAAATTATTAAATTGTATCAATTTTATACAAAGATAACTAAATTATTATTTTACATTAATATTTCTTCAATACATAATTCTCTATCTTTATTAATGCGGCATTAAGGGTAAAATTAAAAAAAAATCTCATTTAATACTTACTTGATTTTCTAAGATGATAAATAACTTGGCATAAAGTAAATTGCGAAAAGCGAGAAATAAAATAAACTAAAAAGAGTACTTAGTTATCAACTATTCAACAAATTAATAAATTATTAATGTGACCAAGAAATATTCCTTTCCTTTTTTCTTTTATATTTTGATCCATAACAAATAAAAGCTTTGTAACTAACTAATTTATCTATTCTAGACAAGCCTAAAGAAGAAGAAAAAAATATATAGATGAGTAATCAAGAAGGAGGAGGAGGTGGATGCAAGAGTTGTTCAACACCTCATGCATGAGCTTTATATGCTTGCACTTTGCAAGTTTGTAGGTTAAAGTACCAGCTTACCAAATCTAATGATATGGTATATTGATGTTCCTTTAGAATTACTCCAATTTTTGAATACATATGTTCAATGTAGGAAGAAAATTACCAATTACTAATTCCTAATTAATGAACACCATGTTATCTCATTGATTAGATTTGTTGTATATTTTGTAATTCCTTTTGTTTGATTTTAACAGTCATTTTAGATTTGGTGCAGAAGAATCAATACAATTATTAAATTGTATCAATTTTATATAAAGATAATTCAAAATAATTAAATTATCATTTTATATTAACATATTTTTCAAATACATACTCTTCTATTTTCACTAATACGGCGGCAGTAAAGGTAAAATTGAAAAAAGAAAAAAAGAAAAAGAGAGAGACTCATTTAATATTTCTTTAAATTCTAAATATGACAAATTGGCACAAAAACAAATTACGTAAAGTAATAGATAAAATAAAACGGAAAGATATAAAATAAAGTAATTGATAAAATAATTTATCAATAATAGATAAATTATTGTTCCAAGAAATATTCCTTTCCTTTTTTTTCTTTTATTTTTTGATCCGTGACAAGTAAAGTTTTATAACTAATTTTAACTATTCTACACAAGCCTAAAATTTTTGTTTAAAAAAATAGTAACTAACAGAACACAACATAGACTTCAGCCTCATAGCTGTAAATTTGAAGTGAATTTAGAGGTTATAACTTATAAGCACACAGAATGATAATTACGCATGTTTAGTGCCATGGACATAAATATTACTACTAAACTGCGAAACATTTTAAACATTAAATTGTCCATTGAATTCCATTTATAATCGAAACCTATGTATTTCTCTTTATTTTTGCTTATGTTTATTCTCTCTCTCTCTATATATATTGTGTAATCATATTAAAACGATGATGATCTTGAAAATCTTAGCACTATTACATCTTAGATTTTTAATTTCAGATTCAACGTTTTGACTATGGTGAAATTAGTATAAGATCTTGCCCTTTTTTGACTATTTACTCAATAATATATATTAATACATATGTTCAATGTATGAAGAAAATCACTACTCCTAATTAATCATTAATTACCATTTTATCTCATTCATTAGATTTGTTTTATATTTTATAAATAGTTATCAACTATTCAACAAATCAATAAATCACTGTTCCAATAAATATTCCTTTCATTTATGTTCTTTTATTTTTTCATCCATATCAAGTAAAAGTATTATGGCCTAAATTTTAAATTATTCTTTATATTATATATTCTCTCAATTGCTCTCGCTCCCATCCACTTAAATATTGAAAATTAAAAAGAAAGATTACTCTCCATATTCTAATAATACCATAAAATCCTGATGTTTCTTGTGTTTTATTTCTTTTTCTTTCCATTCTCTATTGTCTCTTACTTTTTTCTTGATAATTGTTTTTTATTTTAAAAATTTTTCAGCTCATTTTTCAAATTGGTTACACATATAGAAGCATTGGATCAGTTTCAATGTTTCAGTGAAGCTCTTATTCTAAAGAATCCAAACAAAACATATTATGTTGTGGTGTCAGTGCTGTAAACTTAATGCCCCAAATTTCATAAAGTAAAAGCAATTAAAAGCAAAAAGGGTTGAAAAGTGAACAAATCTACTTGATATTCGATCAAATTTGGCTACGTAAAAATTCTTTCAGTCTTAATTTGTTAATAATAAAATCAAGTTTAAACAAGATCCAGTATTTGTTAATTTTTTATATTCGTTCGAATTTGGATCGATAAATTTAAAGTTTTAAATTTATACGTAAAATATATAAGTTACTTGAACTCAAGTACTGATTTGAATTCACTTGATACTCGTAAGATAAACAAAGTTTGAACGAAATTACTAACTCGTTAAAATAATCATACAAGTTTGAACACTAGAACGTTTGACTTGCTGAGAATACCATAAAACAATTTTCAAATTTCAGAAGAGTAGAAGGTGACCAAGTTTAAGCACAACAGGATAGAACAATTAAACCTTAGTGCTTAATCATATTACATAGAGTAACAACTCAAGACTCAGTCTAAAGACTTCTTGATAAAGGTGCAAACTCCATGAACTCCATATCTGATTCAAGGGAAGTCATTACATGAGACTGAAGGCAACTCTCCAAACCCATACTGCCCCCTCCTTCACTTCCTGGATTCACTGTCACTTTCCCATCAAACTTATTTGCACTTCCACTTCTGATTGCTAATGGTTTCCCAAGTCCAAATTCATTTCCATACATATTGAACCTATGGGAGCCTCCTATAAGAATGCTGCAAGGATCAGAGACCTCACCATCATTTGACCCTTGGCATCAAGGGTGAATGCACCCATGACTTCATCCATTTACGCGCTTCTTTATCCGTATGACTCATCACTGCCTGATGCAATCGTCACACTACCAATCCAAGGCCACCTTCGAGCAATTCACCACAAGTGGTAGTAACTAACAATGGATGCAAGTAGTTACCGAAACAGTCTTGAGAAACAGGTAGCACTAACCTTGATCTGTTGTTCAAAGAAATGGGCAAAGTTTGTTTTTTGATGTGGTGGGATGTTCCTACATCTTGTTATACCTCTCCAAATATGAGTTGATATTGCTTGCAAAGAAGAAATCTTATTAGTTTCGCATCCAGCATTTGCTTTTGCTTTCAGCGGAAGGTTCTTTCTCTGATCATTTGTGGCTTTGCTTTTTCTTTATCTTCATCTCTGCTGATGATTTTATCCTCATTCGCAGAAAATGGAATGATAGGGCCATATCCCTCAGGAAACAACTTCTCATAAATGGGTGGCCTTGAGATTTCATGTGATACTTTTTTTCCCCTCCGAATTGGATATCTTGAACCACGAATTCAAGAAATGCCAGAAAGATGTGCCATCATCAATCATATGGTTCATGGAGCATCCAGTGAAGATCCCATCAGTTAAGTAGTAACTTGAATGGTCAGCAAAGACTTGGTGATACCATCTCAGTTGATAGAACCATCATGATCAAAAAATGCTCGTACAACAGATCAAAAAAATTATATTCATTCTTCATCTAAGCTGTTCCATTAATCAGAAAAAATATACTAACTATACTTTCTTTTTTTGTTATTCAAACTTCAAAGATTCAATAACCCTTTAAGCCAAACTTACAAATTCAGAATTAACCCAAGTGACGAAAAGAAGAGGGGAAAAAATGACAAAACATCACTGAAAATTGACCAATTCAACAACAATTTAATATCTATTGAGGAAAAAAAAAAAGTCGGCAAAAAAAAAGAAGGAAGGAAATTAGAATACCAATTTAATTTTGGGATCAACAGAAAGCAAGAAAATAGTTGGAGTGGAAGATATATAGTGGCCAATGGGACTAGAAGTTGCCTCAGAAATCCATCTAAATACATTAATCAGCAGCAAGAAAGCTTCTTGGCAACGGACGAAAGTGAAAATTTGCAAAGAGAGGGAAGGGGCAGAGAGAGAACAGGAGAGAGAATATAAGGATTGAATTATGAGAAATTAGGCTCATGAACCCCCTGTTTATAGACAAATGTGAGGGGTTTCGAGGCCACTACATTGCCAACTAAGCCGAGTCTAAATTACATAATTGCCTTTAATGAGTCTGCCACATAAACACTACTATAACAAGTATTAATTCTATGAACACGCCAAGTACTAATTCTAAACATCATATTAGTCCCTCGGCTTGGTGCCGAACTTTAGGTCGGGACCGAGTCGATAACAATTTCTGAAGTCCCCCATAACTCTTTTCCCATCCATGACCTCGAGGCTCGATTTCCTTGGCTTGTGATTCTCCGAACCAAGATGCATCCGAACCTCAATTCTCATCATGACCACCTTCTTGCACTTCGGCACATGCTTGTGCAAATCCAAGTAGCTTTAAGTCCCATTTCGAAACCCAAGAGTTTTTCACTTTCCTCTATAATAATGACTTGCCCTATAAAGCCTACTATTTTGTAATGATGATTCCTCCATAAAGCCTGCTGCTTGTTTTCCACCATATACCATAAATGCATTTACTGCACAACACAGCACAACGCTTCATTTTCCTCGCCCTACCTTTAATGCCTCTTAAAAAGATAAGCTGGCTTTTAAGTTTATGCTTTTAATTTTTTATTTCCCCTCTAATTGGGACATTCAACTTTTCGCTTTTCCCTCAATTAGGGCAAAATCTCTTCACTTCCCCCAAACACAAGCCTTGAAGTATTTATACCCCTTTACCTTACAGTTTCTCCTTTTTATTTTTCACCTGCGCTTTGTGTAGGGAAAAATTTTTTCCCTTCCTTTGCTCTTTCTTCTAAGAACCTCCATTCTTCCATCCCCTTTCATCTCAAACAAAAGGTATGTATCCCTTTTCTTCAAGTTTTCCTGCCGATCATGCCTGTTTGCCGTCCATTTAAGCACTGCTCACCATTCATTTTTAGGCCATTTTCCAAGTTTTCTTTCTTTCTTGTGCTTGTTAAGCAGCCATGGCTAGTACGTTCACTCTATCGTCACTCATCAGTACTACTCAACCCCCTTCCCCTGTAAATAATATTGATAAACTAATAAACCCTTTTGACGAAACCTTTTTAGCCACAATCACTCTTAATTTCCGTATAGATCTTTCTTTATTCGAACATCCCTCTAATGATTACCCTGAACTTCAAACCCTAAATACCCTCAACATGCTTGAACCAGAAGACATCAAGACCCATAGGGATAGATACCGATTCTCTAAGAATATACACATTAGATAACCTTCAGTCGAGGACCGAGGCCATTTGCCCCCCTGGTTACTTGACCATTTACCAGGAGTAACTTGAGGTAGGGCTGAGGCTCTTTATGTATCCTTTTCTAAGCCAGCTCTTCGAGTCATTGGGACATCATGTATCTCGGCTGATCCACTTTCCTTAGATACCTTTAGGATGATACTGAAACTCTCCATTTCAAAGGGGTCTTTTTATGTTTCTCCTCGAGACCTAGGTAAACAACTCACCTCGTGGAAAAAATCTTTTTCCTTTGTCCGTTACTTAGATCAACCAATGCCCCAAGGCCCTTAGAACCTTATAAAAGAAAACTTAAAAAAAAAAATGCTTTCCCTCTAAACTTAGATAATGCCAAAAGGCTCATCCACTCAAATCTTAGGATAGATTTCCATAACCAGTCAGCTATTCTTCCTAATAATGTCTTGGCCTAAGCTGGCTTATTTCTTGGGCACATTACCCCTAAGGGCTATGACCCTTATCAAGATTAATATTGCTACAGTTTGCTTGTGAATACATAAGTTTCAATCTTTCCCGAACTAAACTAATCCGAGTTGACGGTCTTTGTTTTGTAGATCTTAGTGCGTTCTTGAGAGGCTTGGTCCCTACAAACGCCGCAGCAATTAGGGCCGGCTCCTCAAACCAAACTACATCCTCCTCTACTAGTGGCTCCTCGTTAGCAACTGTGAATGCCACCTCGGGGGCTGTTGTGAATACCCCGGCCGCTGCAAGTACTACATCTGAGGCCACGATAGATGCCATCTCAAAAGGCTCTGGTGGCAATCAAGTAGTGTTTATGACCGTCTCACCTACTACCCAAGCGAACCCGACTTGTTCGAATGACCAAGAAAAAGGAGTAGAAAGTTCAACACTTTGAGGGAAAAAGACACACCTTCCCCCCTTAATCAATTCTATAATATGTAGGTACTAAGTGTCAAAATAGCTGCCCAACGCAGCCCTATTTATACCCTGTCTCTTATACACATCTGCCTTCAATAAGAGACAGGCTCATTGGCCTGCCCAGCTTTTTTAGGAAAACTTCAAAAATACATCAAAATTTAAAAGAAAATAAACCCTAGTTTAGATTGAACGTAACTCAAGAAAATGAGATCGAATCCGTTGTAAAATGGGAAGGTTTGGGATTGATTTGAAACACATCTAGATGTGTATAAGAGACAGGTATGTAGATGATTCTATCGAATGAGGTCGGATTCAATTTTGGTATTCCTCATTGCCGGCTTTGTAGCATAAGTGTGCTTTTAACTATCTCAAAGCACACGTATGCTACAAAGCCGGCAATAATGAATACTAAAATTGAAAAGGGACTGTCTCTTATACACAGTAGAGTCCAATCAATAACACTCTTATACACATCTAGATGTGTATAAGAGACAGCCCGCCATAGTGCCTTGAACATCCACTATAGAGCTTGCATGCACGTAAACCTGTCTCTTATACACATCTAGATGTGTCTCTCTCTTATACACATCTAGATGTGTATAAGTTGTGCAACTAATCAAAATTTGAGGGCAAAAAGTAAATTCGCATAATTTAACAAGTAAGATAAGGCATAAATATAAGAGACAGGAAGAAGAAAACTGGAAGGCATTGAAGGTCAAACACTTAGCTAAAAAATATGCAAAGATCAAAGTCTATTTACAATTAAACACTCATAAGGGAATTTACAAGGATAATTAAAACGTATTAAAATTCAAAGCAAAAACTTGGTGGTTATTGACATAAAACATGTAATTTGGAAGAAATTTGAAGAGAAAAATAGTAATATTAAAGAAAAGTCCTTAAGGGCCTAAATGTAATTTTAAAAAATTATTTGATAAAATGAAATCTGAGGGCCAAAAGCAAATAAAACTTTTTCTGAAATTTTGAATTTAATGCCACGTTCGATGACGTGGCGCAATGCCACGTCACCGATGACGTAACGTCACGGACGACGTGGCACAATCTGGGGATGCCACGTCATCGATGACGTCTGGCCCTTCAGAAGGGCCTAAGTGTAATTTAAGAAAATATTCTCCTAAACTAAAAGAAAACTGAAATATTCAAAATGGAAAAATTTTCTAACCTTTCTTTGTGCAGAAGAGCCTTTTTCCCGACGATTTTGACCCAGAATATGAACGATTTTGCTTCGGGTTTGAAAAGAAAAGTAGTAGCTTCTGGAACGGTCTACAACTTTTATTCTTTGAGTTTAAAATCGCTTGAAATATTGGCTCAAATTTGGTTGTCGGATCCAGACTTAGAAATTTTTCTGGAAAATCTTCTGGACCAACAGCCTTTTCTATCACTGACGAAATGGAAGATTTTTCCTAGTCCCAAGGAGGAAAATCAAATCTGTTTTGGGATTTCCGGATTTTTCTCACTTTAGACTGATCGAATTGGATTGAGTGTAAAATGGTCAAAGACCATTCCTTGTCTATGGCCATCTCTCTTAAATCTAAAAATTCAATAATATTAGAACTTATTCTTAGTATTTCCATAAAATGCATAAGAATAATTAAACATCACCATAAATTAAGAAGGAATTAAAGGGTAAATTAAAAGAAAATCAAAGTGCAGGTTAAAAAGACATTGAAAAGCAAAAATTAAAAGAAAATTGAGAGACAAATTCCCTATTCAAAATAGGGGACAACTTAAGGGACAAAAATAGGTGTCTACACAATCTTATCCCAAGTCCTTCCAACTCAATTCCGACCCACCTTTCCAATTGATAATAATGATCGATCGCAGCTCGATAGGGTGGCTTAGGAGTAGGCCAAGTTTATCGCCTTGCCCCAATATGTAGACTATGTAAAGACACTAACATCTCTGTAGAGATTAAACGAGTTGCACGTCAACTTGATGAATGTAAGTGTCCTCTTCTTCTTATTTTTCAAATGCTTTAACCTCTGTTTCCCTTCCCGCATTTCAAGACTTAAGTCTTACTTTTTTTGTTTGCGGGCTACAACTATTTTGTCTACTGTTGCTGAGAGAGATGCTACCTTCAATTCAACAATAAACTTCATGAAGCAGGAGATGGTCCACGCAAAGGCTGAGACCAACCAGAAGGTGAAAAAAGCTGGGTAGGCCAATGAGCTAAAGTGCAATATCGAGGCAAGGAAGAAATATGACGAGTGGAAGGCTCAGATGGATGAGTTGAGAGAAAGGCTTCCTCAATATAGATGGATAAGAAAACTCTTCATGTCGATGTCGATGTCGCTGATCGGGATAAGAAGATCATAGAACCAGACAAGAAGATTCTTCAATTTTAGGAAAAGGCTCAGGTTGTCGAGGCAAAATTCAACTCTCAGGAGAAGGAGCTCTTTATCAGAGGTAGAAATGCATTCGTCTCTTCTAAAAAAACAAACGTAATGTTGAAGGAGTTTACCCAGAAGATCTTCTTTATAGGGTTTACTATGGCATGTGATTTCTGCACCTGGTGAAGAACTCAGATTTGTATAAGATATTTCTATATGATACCTCGGTCAATGGCAAGGTGATCATGAATTTTGAAGAGAAGTTCAAGGCCCAAGTACAAATTTCTGGGACTTCCGAAGTTGCAAGCTTAATAATCTTACACCGAAACTTGCTCTTTCTTAACCCGCATTGAGCCATCCGATCCAGCTTTCACCTCCTCTGCCAGGCCCTCCAAGGCATGAATGTATAATACTCTTAATAGATAAGACTTTGTTATCAATAAAATTTAAGTGTTTGACCTTCAATGCCTTCCAGTTTTCTTCTTCGATTCACTGTTTTCACTCCCAAATTTATTCTTGATACATTAAGTATCGAGCATATGGAATAACTGTTACCTAATAGCTAATACTTAAACTTATATAACTATGCCCCAATTCACAATAACACTTTGGCAAATTTTTAAATAAATAACATTTGTGTTCTCATGCCCAAAATTTGCTTGAACTTTCACGCTCTCACATTTCAAAGTAAACTATTTACTACCATATTCCCTTCCTCCTCTCATTTTTCAATTTTGTTTTTTATTTTCATTCTGTCTTTTGAATCCTGATCTGAACCTTTTTAGTACATTTGCAGGTCAGAGGGGTTCACTTTTTTGAGAGGGGACTACTAGGTTTTAGCCATTCTATTACTCATGTTTTTTTCTTTCATTTTTTTTTTCTTTTCATTTCAAGCCTGATCTGAATCTCTTTAGTACGTCGGCGGGTCAGAGCGGCTTATGTATTTGAGGGGAGACTACTAGGTCTCAGCCTTCCTATCACTCATACTTTTTTCTTTCAACTGCTTTTTTTTTTCATTTCGAATATGATCCGAACCTCTTTAGCACATCAGCGAGTCAGAGCGGCTTATGTATTTAAGGGAGAAACACTAAGATTCAGCCCTCCTATCACTCACCTTTTATTTGTCATCTATTTTTTCTTTTCATTTGAGTCTGATCTGAACCTCTTTAGCACATTAGTATTAGAACGACTTAAATGTATTTGAGGGGGGACCATTAGGTCTCAACGCTCTTATCATTCATGCCTTTTTCTTTTTCTTTTCATTTCAAGCTTGATCTGAATCTCTTTAGCACATTAGCGTGTCGAAGCAACTTATGCATTTGAGGAAGGCACCACTAGGTCTCAACCCTTCTATCACTCATGCTTTTTTCTTTCATCTAATTTTTCTTTTCATGTTGAATATGATGTGATCCTCTTTAGCACATCGGTGAGTTGAAGGGGCTTATGTATTTGAGAGGGGAGCACTAGGTCCCAACTCTCCTATTATTCGGTGCATTTTTTTAAGGAGTGTTTTATACCGCAAAAAGAAAATCAATTACATCCCCAGATGATACTTTTTTAAATTTACGATATTTTACATTCTAGGAACAAGATCTCTTTTCACATCCACGAGTTTGTAATAGCCCAATCTATGAACTTCGACTATAAGGTAAGGGCCTCCCTAATTTGGGTCTAACTTTTTTGTTCCTTCAACTGTGCTTGCTTCAAATTTTTCTAAAGTATTAAATCTCCTAGTCTCAAATACCTGTATTTTACTTTGGAGTTATAATGCGAGCCATGATTTGTTCGTATTTGGCTTCCCGAATGGATGCATCCAACATCTTCTCTTCCAACAAATCTAAGTTAGTTTTAAGGCTTCCTCATTTTGCTCCATAGAGCTACCCGAACTGATGGCAACCCAATCTCAGTAGGAATAACAGTCTCGAAACCATGGACCAGACTAAAAGATGTGTGTCTATTAGCTGTTCATGGAGTAGTTCTATATGCCTATAGGACACTAGGTACCTTATCAACCCAAACATTTTTAACACGCTCTAATCGAGTTTTAAACCCCATAAGAAGGGTTCTGTTACAAATCTCTGTTTGTTCGTTTTCTTGAGGATGTGCCATTGAAGTGAAATGCTATTTTATGCCGAGGTTAGAACAAAAGCTTTTGAAAAGTTCTCTCTCAAACTGTTTCCCATTATTAGAAACAAGAATATAAGAAATTCCCAAACTGACAAACAATATTTTTTCAGAAGAACTTCTCTATCAATTTTCCAGAGATAGAAGTTAGAGATTCGACCTCAATCCATTTGGTGAAGTAATCGATTGCTACTACCAAAAATTTCACTTTACCTACCCCCTTTGGTAGTGGTCCTAGGAGATCAATTTCCCATTGGACGAATAGCCAGGGACTAAGAATTTTGACTATATCCGAACCTAGTCTCTAACGTATAAGCGTATGTATTTGACATTGGTGACGCCACCTAACCATATCATCTGCATCTGAATGTAAAATAGGCCAATAATACCCTGCAAGTAATACTTTACGAGTTAAGCTTCTTGGCCCTATATGGCTTCCACATATGCCTTCATGGACTTCTCTCAGTACATAATTAGCCTTAGTGGGGACAAGGCACCATAGCAACAAACATAAGTATGCTATCTTGTAAAGAAATCCATCAATCAGTGTATACTTTAGGGCACTATATTTAAGCTTTCTAGCTTCGTCCTGGTCCTTCAGGGAGTACATTACTATTTAGGTAATTCATTATAAGTTCCATCCAACCAAGGTTTGTATGGATATCCATAATTTTCTTTACAGGATCGATAGATCTTGAAGCTTGAACTTATACTACAATTTCTCAACAGATGTTGAATCTTGAACTTCTACTAGACTTTCGTTATTCAGGTGCAAGTATATTGCCGAGGCTAACTTTTATAGTGCATCCGCATGTGTATTTTAGCTCAAAAAATTTTGAGGAGGTCTGCTTTTTTTAATTTTGACATCCAACTTTCACTTCATTCAAATACTTCTTTAAATCACTCCTCGAGCTTCATAATTTTTTAACTTTGACTCACAACTAACTGTGAATCACTGTATATTTTTATAGTCCGAGCTTCCATTTTATGAACCAACTTCATCCTATTTATGAGCGCCTCATATGCAGCCTCATTGTTCATTGTTGGAAATCATAACCTTAATGTATAAGTAAAATAATCTCCTTCTAGAGACCAAATCAGTTATGATACCTGCACCGATTTTGGATTCACATGTAACTCTGTCAACGTGCAGTTCCCAAATAAGGTCTTCTCATATTTGGTGCTCTTTGGATTGATCCAATGACATTATTTTCTAGCTTTATAGATCCACAATTTCCAACAATAAAATCTGCCTAAACTGGTGCTTTAATGGCTGTACGAGACTTGAACTCAATATCAAACTTGTACAGCTCAACAGGCCATTTCAGCATTCTTCTCGAGGTGTTAGGTTTACTCAATATATTTTTTAAGGGAAAGTTTGTTAATTATTTTATGGCTATGAAAATATGGTCTTAACTTCCAAGTTGAGATCACCAAGGAGAAAGCAACTATTTCTATAAGAGAATAATTCCTTTCTGGCCCTTGATGCATCTTACTTACAAAGTATATTGGGCATTGATTGCTATGCTCATCCTTCTTTATGAGAACCGAACTAATCACCAAATCTACAATTGAAATATATAGATACAAAAGCTCTCTTTTTTGTGGAGAAACGCACCGAGCTTCAAAAGGTTGTTCAAATATTCCTTAAGCTCTTTGAAAGAGACTGAGCTTCTTCTATCCACTGGAAAATTTCTGTCTTTTTCACAAGTTAATAAAATGGCAACCTCTTTCCTGTCGATTTTGATAAGAACCGATTTATAGCTGCCATTCTGCTAGTCAATTTTTGAACCTCTTTTACTGATGTGGGAGTTTTCGTGTCAATTATAGCTTGAACCTTCTCCGGGTTGGCCTCAATTCCTCGATGACAGACTATGAATCCAAGAAACTTTCCAGAAGGGACCCCAAATGTGCATTTTTTGGAGTTTAGCTTCATTTGAATTGACCTTAATGTTTCAAAAGTTTCTCTTAGATCATCTAGAATCTCTTCAAGGTTTTACTTTTAACCACCATATCATCCGCAGGGACTTCCATATTTTGATCTATTTGAGACTTGAAGACCTTATTTACAAGCCTTTGATATGTCGCTCTTACATTTTTAAGTCTGAAAGGCATCGTAACATAGCATTATACGTGCCTTGGTCTGTTATGAAGAAAGTTTCTCTTCATCTTCCTTTGCCATGAATATCTAATGATAAATGTAAAACATAAAATCCTACAAAAGAATCAACTACCGTATCAATCCGAGGGTAAGAGTAACTATCCTTTAGACAAGTTTTACTAATATCAATAAAATCTTGGCACAATCGCCATGAGGAGTCTTGTTTTGTTACAAGTATTGGATTACAAAGCCAGGTTAGATATAACACTTCTCTAATAATTTTTAGCTAAGAGCTTATCCACCTTGGTTTCAATAACCAAACTTCGTTCTGGCCCAAAAAGGCACTTCTTTTGTGTAACTGACTTTTGTGCTGGGTTTACTCCAAACTTATGTTGGATGACTTCTCGGGGAAGGCATATCTTCTACTATCCAAGAAAATACATCCTTATATTCACAGAGAAGTCTAAAAATGAGACTCTTGAACTCAGCTAGTAAAATGACAGATTTTTATCTTATTTTCTAGAAAGTTCAGAGCAAGAGGAACTTCTTCAATAGGTACCTTATCTTCTGGTTCGATTTTGGCCTTGCCTTTTCCTTTCGGCTAGGGCAATTGTGGTATCTCCTGTACACTTGATGCCAAATGGTTAGTGTTCTTTCCTTTTTGCTTCGGGTTGGATGATAAGACTTTTAGCACACACGAGGTGGATGGGGTATCAAATATTTGGAAAAAAGCTTTATCTACAATAAATATAGTCTGAGACCATTCCCTCAACAAAAATTTTATCTTAATATAGAAAACAGAAGGGAAGATCCTGTATGTGTATTGCATGGGTCGGCCTAAGATCATATTGTAGGAACTATCTCTTTCCATAGTGATGAAATTAGTAATCTTAACTCTATACTTGGGGAGAATAAAGAGGGTCATAAGTAGCATAATTTATCCCTCTGGCATGACTGAGTCTCCAGTAAAGCCAACCAAGGGAGTCTTAAAAGGCATAATCAGGGATGGGTCAATATGCATTTTCTCCCATGCACCCTTAAGTCCCAGAAAATAATATTTGCCGAACTTTCAATGTCGACAAAGACTCTATGCATTCCATATCTTGCCACTTGTACATAAATTACCATAGATTGTTATGTGGCATTCGACTTGGGATAGGGTTATCCGATGTGTACCTGAGACTCATGAAAGGCTTATTTTTCTCAATCATCTCCTGCAGATACATACCTCACATACTTTTTTCTTGCATTGTTAGAATCCCAAGTCATCAGTCCTCCCGCTATAATGTTTATCACTCCACTCACATGAATCTATTCTTCTTGAACTCGATTATTATTTCTATTCTAATTATTTTGATTCAATTGGCGAGGAGGATATTGCGGGGGCTGCATATGATTGGCCATATTATTGACATTTCTTTGAAACTAGGAAACAGTTTGACTAATGAACTTCTGTAGGTGGCCCTCCTGAATAGCTCTTTTTATTCCAATCTTCAAATGATTGCACGCCTCAGTGTCACGACTGTGTTGATCATAGAATGCATTGTACTCAATACTGCACATTGATTTGTCCTTCTGATTAGATTCGTCCACTATTAGGGGAGAAGGTTCAAGAATTCTGAGGTGCTGGTTTGAAATAATATTTCTCTCCTTGAATTATTAAGAGGTGTAAAATATGAATTTGGTAGGACTTTTTTACTTGGAGGTGGGTTGGTGACATTATTATTGGGATAGACTACTTGGTTTGCCAATGGTCGTCTGTTGGATAATTTTGTCTATCCACAATTTTAGGTTTCTTAGAAGAAAAAGAGTCTGAGATGCTTGAATTCTTATCCTTTTGGGATTCGTACAATTCTTTTTTAGTTCTATTGGACTTCTCGTCTCATATGAATTCCGAGACTCTCTCCTGAATCTTAAAGTAAGTATTGGATATCCGTTTAGCCAGTTCAGCACTAAATTTTCTAGGTTGGATGCCGCTGCAGAAGGCATCCATTTTGATTTTCTCATCAACATGTTTGATTTGAAATCACTTCATCATTGAAATGATCAACAAACTTGTTCAGAAGCTTGTCTGATTTTTGCCTTATGTTCATGAGATGCGAGATGTCCTTTTGTATCACAGATTTACTTCAAAAATGCCCGAGAAAGGACTTGCCAAGTCATGAAAAGTGGCAATTGAGTTCAAAGGCAACTCTTAGAACTATTTCACACATGTAGGCCTCGGCCACCACATGTGAAAGATGACCTGAAGGGTCAGAATCACCTTTGTGCCTATCTAGATCAGGTAGCTTAAATTGTTCTGGTAGACGCTCTGCTTTTATTAAAATTGTGAACGGAAAAGTGGCATCAATTTGTTTCTTCTTCAAAATTTCTTGAATTTTGTTTTCAAGGTTCTGCTCCTCGAGCTACTTTAAAACAACTGGGGACGGGCCTTTGTGATTGGCACTTTTAGAAGATTGTATGCCGATTCTCTCATGTGCGGGTATTCTCATTAGTCTACTAGTGGCTATTTGAGACTCCTCGGATCGGTCATCCAAGCAAGATCTTATAATTTTGTATCTCAGGTCATTTGGCTTACGGATACGCGTTCTCAGGTTGTTTGTTAGGACGTTTGCCAGGAGCCTGTTGCTACTTATCTTCGTGTGTATCTATTTGGTTCAACCAATTAGATAGCATGTTATTTTCACGTTGCTCCATGAAGGCTCGAAAAAATTCAAAATGATTAGAGGTTTATACTTTAGGACATCGTTTTGTCTTTGTTGTGCATCATTTGATGTTCCAAAATCCTCCACTTCGTCATTTTGAAGTAGAAGATGCTAACTGCTTATCCCGGCCTCCTTGTTAGCTGCACATTTTGCTACACCTCGGTTCTTTATCTCTTCCGAAAATGAAACTAAAGCTTGAATTTGTTGTAACTGAGTGAGAAAAGTGGAGAATTTGCGATTCCCTCAGATGGCGCCAATTAATGAAAGTGAGAATTTGTAAAGAAAGGGAAAAGGTAGAAGAGAGAAAGGAAAGAGAATATGAGGATTGAATTAAGAGGAATTATGAGAAATTAGACTCATGAATCCCCTATTTATAGACAAATTGTTAAGGCCACTATATTGCCAACCGAGCCAAGTCTAAATTACATAATTACCCTTAATGAGGTTACCATGTAAGCGTTACTAAGACAAATATTTATGAACATGCCAAGTACTAATTTTGAGTATCATGAGCAACCACTTTTCCCAGTTTTTGGTTCCCCCAACAACACCTTCTTTGTGTGCTGCACATATGATAATAAGATGATTTCTCAACTTTTCTAGTGATGATGGTGTAATAAGAAAAGAAGTCGTGTTCTTGAATTTGGATGGAAATGGCGTTTGAAGATTGGTGTGGTTAAGGGTCTGATGGTGAGGAGAACTTTGGGTGTACATGAGTAAACAAGACTTAGTAGTCTATTAACTTTTTGTGTTAGACTCAAATTCAGATTTATAAATTAAAAACTTTTTAAATTTATACGTAAAACATTCACGCAAATTGAATTTGATTCGAGTTTGAGTCGATAAAATCTCATTTGAATTTGCTCGAAAGATAAACAAATCAAATTTGATTAATAGAATTATACATATAAAAAAAAAAAGTCAAGTTTGAACACTTGTGTTCAACTTATTAAGAATACTAAAACAATTTTCTAATATGAAAATGTGTTCAAGTTTAAGCACAATAGGATAGAACAATTAGACCTTAATGCTTAATCATATTAGAGCAACAACTCAATACTTAGTCTAAAGACTTCTTGGTAAAGATGCAGACTCCATGAACTCCATATCTGATTCAAGAGAAGTCATTACATGAGATTGAAGGCAAATCTCCAAATCCATGCTTCTCCCTCCTTCACTGCCTGGGCTCACTGTCACTTTGCCATCACACTTATTGGCACTTCCACTTCGAATTCCTATTGGTTTCCCAAGTCCAAATTCATTTCCATACATATTGAACCATTGGGAGCCTCCCAAAAGAATGCTGCAAGGATCAGAGACCATAATCTCACTACCTCTGGGTAAGAAGGCCGAATGCACCCGTGATTCAATCCATTTACGTGCTTCTTTATCCGTATGATTGGTCACTGCCTGATGCAATAGCCAAGCTGTGAATCCGAGGCCACCTTCGAGCAATTCACCACAAGTAGTAGTAACTACCAATGGATGCAAGTGGTTACCAAAACAGTCTTCGGAAACAGGTGGTACTAACCTTGATCTGTTGCTCAAAACAATGGTAAAGTTTGTTTTTTGATGTGGTGGGAAGTTCCTCCATCTTGTGATACATCTCCAAATAAGAGCTGATAATGCCTGCAAAGAAGAAATCATAGTACTAGAGCTGCATTCAGCATTTGCTTTTGCTTTCAGCTTCGCTACTGACTCTGACGAGAAATGGAATATTCTTTCTCTGATCATTTCTGGCTGTGCCTTTTCTTTTTCTTCATCTCTGCTGTTGAATAGATCCTCACTTTCAGAAAATGGAATATGATTGGACCATGTCCCTCGGGAAACAATTTCTCATACGTAGGTGGCCTTGAGATTGCAATAGCTTTCCCCTCTGCTTTGAATATCTCAGACCATGAGTTCAAGAAATGCCAGAAAGATGTGCCATCACCAATCATATGGTTCATGGAGCATCCAATAAAGATGCCATTAATCAACTCAGAACTTGAATGGTCAGCAAAGACTTGGTGATACCATCAATATAATGACAGAACCATCATGATCGAAAAAGGATCTTACAACTTGAGGAACATCAGTTGGTGAAAGTATATCATCCAGAGTCGAGTCCAAGAATGCATGAATGAATCTAGCACCAGGGCCTTTCTTACAATCAACATAAATGACCAGATTGGAAGGAACACCTTCGTGTTTCAGCGTTGCAAGGCAACCTGATAATGGATAGAAATGAACAAGAGCGAGAGAAAGAGACTCTTGGAGCTTCTCCAAAAGTTCTTGAATATGGTTCTGATCAGTGTCAAATGCCGGAGGCTTGGGGAAAAGGAGGCCCTTCTGCATATAGTGTATAAAGACCATTGATAGATCACATGGTGACAAGTAAATTGGTAGTTCTGATTAGCTTCTCGAGTGTTTTTTGGTTTGATGAAACATTCAGAGACGTAATGAATTGCTGGGGACCCCATTCTTGCAGCTATAGACAGTCAACTTTTCTTGTCCCTCTGATGAAGCAATTGCCAAGAAATTCATCTTAAGAAGAATCTACTCAGCAAAAGACAAATAACGTGGCCCCAGATGATGGATACATAATTCTTACTTAATCAGTCAGATCTGTTGAAATTCCTTCACGGGGCTTGGTGGTTTGAAATTGTATGCAATAGTGAAAACAATAATTTTACCAACCAGCAACATCTAATAAATAATTTGTCAAAACGTTTCATGGACATCATTACTTAAATGGCAAATTGCAGCCCTGTTTATACGTACATACCTGTCTTTCTAGAAAAATAGTACCACTCATTTACACAAATACTTATGCTAATTATGCACACAGTTTGCATCCAATCAGCTGCTTTGTGTCTTCTACAATATAACATATTCTAAGCATTTCCTGCCTGTGACTAAGTATGATGACAGATTCAGCTTTATGACAGCAAGGATAAAGAATTTCACAGCTCTGAGGAAATCTGAAGCTACCTGTAGCTAAGTTCATCATAAACCAAAGTGCGATTCTCTTAAATCAGATTTGACCAAAAGGAAACTTGTATTCCTAAACTTAAAGCTACAGGATGTAAGCTACCACCCCTGCCCAAAAAGGCTGGTTTATGGAGTGCTAAGATTTTAAACAATCGAATCAATTGAAAATTTTCATTGGTTATAGTTAGAAAGTTGCCTCTATATTTGGAGCTTTACGGTTGTAGGGAAAGTTCAAATCTTCCAGATTAAATCACGTGTTCAAGTTGGTGTAAAATCACAAATAAAAATCATACAATTTTCAAATCCAAATCCTTACCATAACTAGTAAGATACACGTGTAATTCACGTGTGAATATAGATATCTATTTTGTTATATTTGTAAACTAATTTAGGAGTGAATATGAATCCCGTTAATCGAATTCGTAACCGCTTTTCACTTTTATATTAACATTTGAAATTGGTTATTCAAAATTCAATTAATAAATTGGTTCGATTGAGTTTTGAGATCAGAAATCGATTACAAATTTAAAATTGGATTTTGAATTGATTCGATTGAGATCAAAAATCGATTACAAATTTAAAATTGAATTTTGAATTCAAAATTAATTGATTTTCAAATTCAATTCGGTGTTTGAAGAAATCGAAACCTTCCAATAAAATTTTTAGTACAATACAGTCACATAAATGATATTATATATATACACACGAATACAAATATACATATGTGTACAATATATATATATATATATATAAAAGGTATTAAGAAAACATTACATCCATTAAAATATAATATACTTTTGATAATATGGAATTATGAATTATTTTATTGTTAGTTAGATTTTGAATTAAATAGGTTTTTAAGTTTTTGTCTAAAGAATTTTAGTCTAATGTCAATTGGTCTAGCGAATTTAAGACTGATTACCGAATTCGAATTTGATTAACCGGATTTTATTTTGAATTCAATTTAAAATTGAAATTGACTAATAATTTTATGATTCATTTTCAAATTGATCGAATTATTTGACCAATTAACAGATACTTACCCCTAAACTAACCTCATATATATGAATAATAAATTCTCATATAACACATACGGTGTACATATATGTATTTTTTTTGTTTCATCATTGCCATGGTTTTTTTGGTGTAGGAGAAAGCACGCATAGCAATTATATCTCAGTTATTACATTTAGCACATAAGGTAATATTAAGTAATATTGAAACCAGAATTGCAAACATTATATAAATTAATCTTAAGAACCAAGATCACAGTTATTTGATAAATAAAAGAAGTGTAGTTACAAGCATTCAGACTTGAGAAAATACAATTGTTAACATATAATTAAATATAAATCTATTTAATTTAACTAAACCTAATAGAAAAATTATTATTATTATTATTTTTTTTTTTTTTTGAAAAACTCGATATGAGTGATTATAAACCTATAAATTTCACTACATCTAAAAAGCATTTATTTCTTTATTTTTTTCTTTGGTTTGTTTACAACAATATCATGAAGAGATTACATTCTTTATTTCTTTAATAATTCGCCAATCTTTTATCTTATTATGTTGTTTTTGGACGAACTAACTACGAAAATCTATTCTTCTTATAAAGGATTTGGAAAATCAACATTGTGCAATTGTCTTTTTTTTTTTTTTTGAATCTATTGGTATGGTCTTGCTTCAAACAATTTTTCATAAATGATTATCATAATTTTTAACTTAATTTTATTTTATTATGTTTTTTGGGGGAGAATTAATATCGAAAACCTACTTTTCTTATGGTGTGGTCTTATCTCAAAGATAGATCTACATAACTTGATCCTAAATCTATAATTTTTTTTTAAAATTACTATTTTGGCTTATGAACAATTAATTTGATTCCTCAAATTTATTCTTATTGCCTTGCTTGTATTTTCATATATCTCTCATTTTATGAGAAATAATTAAAATCTTTTATGCTAACTATCTTATTAACTCTATATGTAATCATATAAAGTTTGGTGAACATTTTATTAATATATGAATGAAGAAAATGGGATAGATATTTAGGTTTTCACACTTCAACAAAATTGACTGGAAGAGAACTTTCTACCCAAAAGTTTACATGCCTTCATTCAATCCCACCTTATAGTATTTCATTGCGACCATGTCACATTATTCGAGTTATAGACCATGGTAATTGGTAAGTCTCATGTTATTTTGTGTCTTAATTTTTTTACAACTATTCTATATGTATTCCTTAATTTTTCTAAGATTATTCTATATATTATAACCCTTTTGAATAAAATTAAAACTTGTAGCATTAATGGTAAAAGTTTGTTTTATCAGTGATTTATCACCATAATGAAATTTTTCTAGAATGCTTTTTATATTATAACCATTAGATATATTTATTGTACTAACTTGTCTTCCAAATGTCAACTGATAATATTTTATGTTGGAATATAGAGACATAATGCATAGTATAAAAACAAACAGATTTTAATAATCTTAATAAACTATAATTGTTAGGTATATTAATCATTTCAATTAAAAGGCAAAATCTTGTATAGATCTAATTAACGATGTACGTATGGTTCATAGAACTACATTTTACAACTTAAAAATGTTTGTATTAAGAATGCAAATGCAGTTACTCTACTAAGATTCTTAGAGTATAGAAACACACCTATAAATATATATATATATATATTTAAAATGTAGAAACACACCTTAATAAATATTGTAAATATTGTTATAAAATCTTATTTAAGATCTTATAGTCATCAAATCAATATATTTATATAAAAATACTAAACTACATTAAATAAAATTATTACGAGTGCATGAATAAAATAATTCAACCTTTGTTTTTAATTATTGTATAAGCATTTTGTCAAGGGAAAATCAATATTAATCATTTAGTTCTTCAAATTTTTTTTGGATGTTAAAGTGGGCCGGTGAGATGCATCGTGTGGCTTAAAATGGTGAACATTTTATTGTAAGTTTTATTCTTCTTCCCATCAAATAAATTTATCATATTAATTTCATTTTACACTCTTTAATTTATATCTAATTCCCACTTTACATTTTGAATTTTAATTTGGGACATTTTGCACCATGAACTATCAAATTCATCTCACTTCAACTCTTTTTTGAACACCATCTAAAAATTTAATGAATTTTTTTCGTGTGTACTACAAATTCAGCATGATGTACAACAATATTTTTGTGTGAAAAAATAAAAATTCTGTCAACTTTTTTTACGGAATTAAAAAAGTGGCTAAAGTTGAACAAATATGAGAGTTAACGGTATAAAATGTTCAGAACTGAAATTCAGAGTGCAAAATGAGAATTGGGTATAATTGAGAGGTGCAAAATGAAATTAGTCCATTTATCAATATTTCAAACAGAAGTGATTGAATACATCTCTCAAATGATAATTTTCTTCTTAATTTAGTTGTTTTTATTGAATGAAGTTAGTACGATACAGAAGTGGTGTAATATTGACATTTAGAAATTTAAAACTATAGTTTCAACCTCCATCATTTACAATATGTCATTTTAAATTTTTTTATTATAACTCATTTCTTTATATTTAAATTTACATTTTTCTTGCTGCCAAATATTCCAATTTGATTCCCTAATTCAGATTAGTTATTAAAAAAGAAATTAGTCAAACTTCTTTGTGATTATCCCTTTTGACAGCAAAAAAAACTTCGAAAGCTTAAATATTCAAGCAAACCAAAGGTTTAAGAATTGGAATATGTTAATTTTTCTTTACTCATCTAGGAAAAGCTATTAATATATGCAATTATTATTTTTTGGGTCTCTATTATATTACTTTTTTGTTATTCTATTCATATTGAAATATGTAAGAAAGTAAATAAACAGATAATGCAGCGGAATTTAAAATTTTACTTTCCTATCACGGATCACCTTAATTAATTTATGTGTAGTACAAGAAAAGTATAGAGACGATTATACCTTAAAATTGTAGTAAAATCTCCAATATGTTGCCCGGCCTCTAATGGTATCCACACAGATAATTAAATCAGGAATCTTCACAAGATTGATTGACTCAAACCACGGAGTGCTAGCTCCTAATTATTTTCTTTTCTTAAAACGTGACTATCACGTTTTTCAAAGAAGTTTTAACGGCTTTTCCTTCTTCTTTTTTGCTTGCTGTTCCCAACAAGTACTAGTACTATATATAGTACTTCTTTTTTTTCATATATACATATTATAATATAATATTATATATATATATATATATATATATATTTAGAATTCCAATCATTCTAATTTTTTAATTAGTCCGATTATTTTCAATACATGAATTGCTACTGAAGAACCCTCTGCCATCTTACAACGGAATAGCTCTTTAGAGGTCTCATTGATAGAGTTCTCAATCTATAAAAATGAATTTAATCTGTGCATAAATACTATCACAGAATATCAAATGCGGAATAAAATCGAGAAACGTACATCCACCTCCAGCCATTGATGTTGTTGGGTCACTGTTAAATAAAAAGAAATAGATAAATAATTATCTGGATACTTCTAAATTTAGACAATCTGATACGATGGTGTATTTTCTAATAGAATGTCAGGCATAGGGACCCAAAATACTCTGTATACTTATAATGTTTTTCCCCATCAGAAAACGTAAGCTGTAAGAATAAGTAGTTATCACAAGTGTAATAATTATTACAATGTGATAATTATCACAAGATATTTATTAAGTCAAATTGATAACTATCAGAATTAAATATTGGATCAAATATTTGGAATTTAAAAATAAAATCAATGGGATAATTACAAAAATTCCAACATTTCTCCCACTTGATCCACATATTTCATTCGATATACAAACTATCAAATCTCACAAGTAAGATCCAAAATACATGAATCACGGCGACAAGTCCTCTAAGAAACAAGTATTGTCTTTCATGCATTACTATGCATTATGTCTCTTCAACACTAAGCATTTATGTCAGATAACATATCTTAATAAATAAGCCTTATGCTTACTATAGGTCCAACTTAAGTGTGTTTTCTCAAATAACTAAATAAGTATGCGCAACTGAATATGAAAAACACAATTGAATAAGAGTTTTAATGGAAATATCAAATGTATGTATATGTAAAATGAGGTCACATCATGGAACCAAATCCCATTCTAACTACATGATCCCTAAAATTCTTTGGTGGCATGCCTTTAGTCAAGGGATCGGCAATCATCAATTTAGTGTTAACGTGTTCAATGACCACTCTATTTTCTTTAACACATTCTCGAACGGCTAAGTGCTTGATGTCGATGTGTTTACTTCGACTACCACTCTTATTGTTCTTAGAGATAAAAATAGCAGATGAATTGTCACAAAATAACCTCAATACCCTAGAAATAGAATCCACAATTCTAAGCCCAGACATGAAACTCTTTAGCCATACACCATGCGAAGTTGCCTCAAAACAAGAAACTAACTCAGCTTCCATGTGAGTAGAGGTTGCAATCAAAGTTTGTTTAGCACTTCTCCAAGACACAGCTCCACCGACTAGCATAAAAACATAACCAGATGTCGATTTTCGAGAATCAATACCGCCAGCATAGTCTGAATCTGAGTAGCCAAACACCTCTAGTTTATCAGTCTGTCTGTACATAAGCATGTAATCTTTTGTTCCTTGAAGGGACCTCATTACCTTCTTTGCAGCTCTCCAGTGGTCCATACCTGGATTACTCTGATATCTTCCCAATATTCTTATAGCAAATGCAATGTCAGGCCTTGTGCAGACCTGAGCATACATAAGGCTTCCTACGGTAGAAGCATACGGAATGTTTTTCATTTGTTCCCACTCAAAGTCATTTTTCGGACATTGGTCCAAATTGAACCTGTCACCCTTCACAATAGGTGCCACACTTGGTGAACAATCTTTCATCCGAAACCTCTCTAAAACTTTGTTTATATAGGTTTCTTGAGACAAACCCAAAATGTACCGTGTTCTATCTCTATGCTATGGATCTTTATGCCAATGACATTAGATGCCTCACCCATGTCTTTCATATCAAAATTTCTAGAGAGAAATTGTTTCACCTCATGTAGCAATCCTTTATCATTACTTGCAAGTAAGATGGCGTCTACATACAGAACAAGAAAATAAGTCTTACTCCCACTGACCTTCTAGTATATACATTGAACCATGATATTCTCTTCAAAATTAAATGAAGAGATCACACCATGAAAATTTAAATACCATTGACGGGAGGCTTGTTTTAATCCATATATAGACTTTTTAAGCTTGCAAACTCAATGCTCACCATTACTAGAGAAAAATCCTTCAGGTTGTTTCATATAAACATCTTCCTCTAGATCTCCATTAAGGAACGCTGTTTCCACATCCATTTGAGGCAAATCCAAATCAAAATGGGCAAGCAATGCCATAATAATTCGAAGAGAATCTTTCTTAAATACAGGAGAAAAGGTTTCTGTATAATCGATTCTTTCTTTTTGAGTGAATCTTTACAGAAACCTTGGCAACAAGTCTCGCTTTATGTCTTTCGATGTTGCCTAATGAGTCTTTCTTGGTTTTGAAAACCCATTTACATCCTATGATTTTTGCACCAATAGGCAACTCGACATGATCCCAGACTCCATTCGATGCCATCGATTCTATCTCCTCTTTTATGGCATTGTACCACAAGTTAGATTTATTACATTTCATGGCTTGTGAAAACGTTTCAAGATTATTTTTGGTTTCAATATTATACTCAAACTCTTGCAGATATACCATATAGTCATCACGAATTGCTGTTTTCTTACTCTAGTAGATCTTCTCAATGTTGTTCCAACATTATCCCGAGGAATATATTGTTCAACTGGTTGTTCAACAATTTCAGATATTGGTTGAACAGGATCTATTGGATTATTATCAGCAGTTTGTGGAGTTTCAAGGACTGATTGTTCAACATGTACTTGATCTCGGGGAGTGTCATGAATAACAATAGTCCATTCATGACTAGAAGTGGAAGATTGTGGAAATAGAATATTCTATCTCAGATCTAATACCCAATGATCTATCACTCTCATTAATTAGGTCATTCTCAAGAAACTTTGCATTTCTTGACTCCACAATTCTTGTACTATTAGATGGACAGTAAAATCTATATCCCTTAGACCTTTCAGCATATCTAATAAAATACCCACTAATGGTCCTTGGGTCCAACTTATTTTGCTGTGGGTTATAAACTCTCACTTCAGATGGACATCCCCAAATGCGTACATGTCATAAACTCGATTTCCAACCTTTAAATAATTTAAATGGTGTCTTTGGGACAGTTTTGATTGGAACTCGGTTTAATTTGTACACAGCCGTCTTGAGAGCTTCACTCCACAAGGATTCTGGAAGTCTTGAGCATGCTTGCATGCTCCGCACCATGTCCAATAATGTTCAGTTTCTTCTTTCAGCTACACCATTTTGGCTCGGAGAACTAGGTATAGTGTATTGGGCAACAATCCCACGCTCTGCAAGAACTTTGCTTGGAGGACCAAGTGCTTATCCATCTTCGGTGTATTTGCCATAGTACTCACTACCTCTATCAGATCTCACAATTTTAATTTGTTTTTCACATTATTTCTCTACTTCTACCTTAAACACCTTAAAGGCATCTAGTGCTTCATCTTTGTTATTAAGCAAGTAGAGATACATGTATCGTGAGAAATCATCTATGAAGGTGATGAAATACCTTTGACAATATGTGTTCATATTCAAACAACATATGTCAGTATGTATGATTTCTAATAATTCCGAACTCCTCTTGGCTCTTTTTTTTGACATGTTTGTCTACTTACTTTTTATGCAGGCCATACAAGTCTCGAAATCAGTAAAATTTAGAGTACTAAGTACTCCATCATCCACTAATCTCTTGATTCTCTGAATGGAGATGTGTCCCAATCTCCGGTGCCATAATATAGAGGAATCCTCATTCATAACACATCTTTTAATACCAGCATTATTCTGAACATGCAAAGTACTTAATGTAGCATATTTTGCAAATTAATTTGAAAAAGACCATCAAACAAAATAACATTCCCGATAAGGTCAGATTTATGAAACAAACTAAATCCAACATTTGAACAATACCAGGAATATCTCAAAGGTACAAGTTTTGACAATGAAATTAAATTTTTAGAGAAATTTGGAACATAAAATGTCTTTTCCAAATCTAAAACAAAGCCACTACTGAGAACTAAACTGCATGTCCCAATTGCTTTCACGTGAGACCGCATCTTATTCCTGAATAGATGTACTCCTCACTTTCCATTGGCTTCCTTAGGTTTTGCAATCCCTGCATGGAATTCGTAATATGGATTGTAGAATCAGAATCAGTCCACCACGTGTTATGATTAACATCTATGATATTAGATTCATAACATACAAATGAGATTAGGTTACCTTTCTTCTCAAGCCAGTTATGAAATTTGGGACAATCCTTTTTCATGTGCCCCTTTTTCTTACAGAAGAAGCACTTGGATTCCTTTTTAATTATCTCCTTGAGGAGACATCTTTTCCTTTCTTTTCTTCGTGGCTTGGTTGTACTTGTTCTTTCCTTGAGTTGCCAGATGCACACTCTCTCCAATTTCCATAAGCAACCTTCCTTCCTCTTGCACACACATGGTCATCAACTCATTGATGGACCATTTGTCCTTATGTGTGTTGTAAGAGATCTTGAAAGGCCCATACTGCTGTGGTAGAGAGTTCAGAATATAGTGCACAAGATCTAGAATCAGACATTGTAACCTCAAGATTTTTTAGTTGAGCCGCTATGTCCCTCATGTGCATGATGTGTTCACGCACTCCTTTGATACTGATGAGTTTCATAGTAGAGAAGTTCATGATTAGGGTGCTTGCTAAATCCTTATCTGAAGACTCAAAACTGCTCATTAATGGCCTTCAAAAGCTCTCGGACATTATTATACTGATCGACAGAATCCCGAATGCCAGTTGATATGTTGGTCTTTATGAACATCACGTTGAGACGATTAGATCGCTCCCACGTTTCTCTTGAATAAAGCTCAACATCATTAGGTTAGCTATTCTCAGTAATCGGAGGTGGTTCGTCTTTCCTGATAGCATAATCAATGTCCATCCACCCCAAATGAAGGAGAATCCTCTCTTTCCACAACTTATAGCTATCACCCTTGAGCTCGGGAATGTCACATTTCATATCATGAAAATTCATAGGTTGAAAAACTGCACACATTATTACATACACGCTTATATCAAAATTTGAGGCAAATTAACATTTATTATGTTTTATCAATGCAAAACATAGTAATAATATGAATTACATGACATAGAAATTGCCTGTAGGTTAAATTCCTAATTCAAATAAATTCATATAAATTCTTATAATCAAAATGATGAAATTATTAAATCATGTTCCCTTCCTTAATTCCTGTGGATAAATTAAGGAATATAATTTAATATTTCACCCCTTTAATCACACAATATAATATAATAAAAATTCCTGTAGCATAAAATTTATTATATTAGAAGTGCTATAATTAACAATTAATGTCTTCTATTATAAGTGATCTCAAAATTATAGAATTACTGTATACACACACACACACACATATATATATTAATTAAAAATGTTACGGTTACTCTATAATTAAAAATATATATACATATGTATACAGATCACAGACATCAATAATTACAGAAAAGTCACAAACATATATATATATGCAATATATATAATATATATATATGCAAATAACATACTGGAAGTATCATATATATATATATAATACATTTTACAACTAAACATTTTGAATGTTCAATTGGTCAGACTGTCTAACCTTTAACCTCAAGGTCTCAGGTTCAAAACCTTCCAGCAACACCTCTGAATTTTTTTTAATCAGAATAAGACCCCAAATAGTTTATAAAATTGTTAAATAAGTAGTGCTTTCCCTTAAATAATGGATTAAAGCGATTTTCTTGCTAATGAGATGAGGGGAAGAGCTGGAATCTCTTTGATTTTCTGGTGCCATAGCTTCGACTCCACCCCAGGTAATAGTAATAGGAGGGAGCCAATTACAGTTCACTACGCTTTCTTTACTTTCTAGTAAAGAAAGGCTTGAAAGCTTTCCTTATTATTAGAGAAAGGTTTGGAAACCTAGTTTTGGAGTTTTCGCCCCATCCTACTAGGGGGTCGTTAGACCGTAGCTTGCTGCTGAAAAATGTAATAGGCTAGCGTGGCTCGCTTCGCTCTTCAAGCTCCGCCCCCCTTACTCAACCTCTCTTTCTATAAAAAAAAAAAAAAAACCCTTTCTCTTTCTCCTTTTCATAATAATAAGGTAAGTTTTGAAGCCGTAGCTTGCTTTTTTTTTTTAATCAGAATAAGACCCCAAATAGTTTATAAAATTGTTGTGTTGCAAAATAACACAAACACAGCTGATGTCTTGATAGTCATAACGCGTGACCTACTTCCACATGGTCACGAGTTCAAACCAAGGCAACCACTTATTTTTTTTTTTAATAATAAAAACTAGTTTATAGAATTGTTTTATTCAAAAATTCCATAAAACCACAGAGTGGTCTAGCGGTCAGAACATGGGCCTGTGACCAAAAAGGTTTGATTCTTCCCACGGAAAACTTTAATTTTTTTTTTTTAGATAATGAAGATGAATTTATTTAAAATATCTTATTCAAACAACCAACCACTGAAGTGGTTCAGTGGTCAGAACATGGGCTTGTGACTTTTTGGTCACATGTTCGATTCTTCCCAGAATATTTTTTAATTTTTTTTTTTTTTATTTTTTACATCTTCTTCTTTACCCGTTTAACAAAATCGGGTATGTGCAACCCAGTTGCGACCCGAATGCAACCCGCACATATTCCTAGCCATTTGGGCATAAAAAAATTGCGTTTTAATCACAAAAAACATTGAAATCTAATTTTCTAATGATTTCTAATTTTAGTTTTCAATAAAAACATCAAAATCATAAACCCATGTCCATGATCCATAATCCATATATAAAAACATATGGCCATATATCAACAATAAATAATGATGAGTCATAGATATTTTTAATCAAGGAAAAAATCATATAATCAATTTCAAATAAATTATAATTCTAGATTTTTTCAACAACATGTCAACAGTAAATTCAAATCGACATATACATATATGCAAATCAAGGCATAGAGGCATAAATGCTCTGATACCAAATGATAGACATATACATATATGCAAATCAAGGCAGAGGCATAAATGCTCTGATACCAAATGATAGAGTTCTCAATCTATAAAAATGAATTTAATCTGTGCATAAATACTATCACAGAATATCAAATGCAGAATAAAATTGAGGAACGTACCTCCAGCCATTGATGTTGTTGGGTCACTGTTAATTAAAAAGAAATAGAAAAATAATTATTTGGATACTTTTAAACTTAGACAATCTGATACGATGGTTATTTTTTAATAGAATGTCAGGCCTAGGGACCCAAAATACTCTATATACTTATAACATTTTTCCTCCATCAGAAAACGTAAGTTGTAAGAATAAGTAGTTATCACAAGTGTAATAATTTTCACAATGTGATAATTATCACTCAAGATATTTATTAAGTCAAATTGATAAATATCAGAATTAAATATTGGATCAAATATTTGGAATTTAAAAATAAAATCACATGGGATAATTACAAAAATTCCAACACTCATACCTCTTATTCCTAGATTTTTCATCAAACAACTCTTTGAGATGAATAATCATAGAGTGAGCATCCATATTTTCGTGCTGTTTCTGCAATTCAGAACTCATAGTGGCCAACATGATACAAGAGACAGTATCATTGTCCTCTTTGTGCTTACGATAAACATTCTGAAATGTTTCATCAGCATCATCCGCTGGGACATCAGGAATATGTTGATCAAGAACATAACTAATTTTCTCGTGCTTGAGAACAATTCTCAAGTTACGATGTCAGTCCGAAAATTTTTGCCCAGTGAGTTTGTTATCATAGAAAATGGAACGTAAATTGACGTTATTACTCATATTCTACAACACATAAATAAAGATAGTATAAGTATTTGTTATTTATGCATAGACAAAACCAAAATATAGCTGATATGGACTTTCTTTTAATTTGGTTTTGCTCCCACTATTTTAATTCAAATCAATAACCCTCACATATTGATTCAGGAGCTATCACATAACCCCTAGTGGGTTAGGATCCCATCTAATTATTTTGATCTTGGGTGTACCCAACAAACCAAAATAATTTTGAAAGGTAGATAGCTCTCACCAATTACAACTCTTTGTAATTCTTAGATAGTTAGGTATCAACTCTTTGATAGCACATCATATGTGACTCCTAACCTTTGCCTCAAAAACATATAACCTTGAGTGTACCTAACAAATTATATGCCTCCGTTAAGTCATACCCATTATTCAGAAATCTCATCTCATAGTTCAAACATGTCCAACGTAGAATAACTTTGGATTAGTCCAACAATTTAAATCTAAAAAAGAACTCTTGTTTGTTGCTATAATAATGGAAGGCAACTTATTTACTGATTTAATATTAATTTGAGGAATTTTCTTTTATTTATTTTATTAGGTCTCATCATAATTGCATGCAATATTATCATATCATCATATAATAAATAAAACATGCATAAAACAATGGATGATTATGGACTTTTACTAAACTATTTTCCTTGAGTCAGGAAAGAAACTATGTGGTCAAATTCTAAGGGTAATCTTCAACTCTTGAAAATTTCCTTCTAGGTTGCACTTTTCTGCCGTCTCCATCATCTTGTACATTACAAATGTAATTCTATCTAAACATTTTAGATATTCAATCCTATCTCTAACCTACATCTATGTACATTAAATGATTGGTTAAGAAATCTCAAGTTATATTCGAGGGGATTGAGATGAGAAAAGAATTACATTCAAAATAATAGATAAAAGGCAAGACAGCAGGCTCTATTTTAAAAATTTACAACCATCGAATTTGAACCAAATAAATCAAACACAATCAAATTGGTCTTAAGTCCATAATCATCCATCATGCTATTAAATAATTCAATAATTAAATAAAAGCATAAATCCATATTTAATATCTAATGTTCTGTCATGAATCACTATATTTCATAATTTCAATCTAATTGAAATTATCAATTCTGAATTATTTATAAAAAATATTTTATGGAGAAAAATTATTATTTTCTAATCGCATTAGAAAATAATCCTTTAAATAATAGAATTCCAAAAATTATATTAGAAATTATTTCTAAAAATTTTTTTTTGAACATTTATAAAATTCCAATCTCATTGAAAAATAATAAATTTCTAAAATTTAAACAAATTACCTAATTCTAATCTCATTAGAATTAAATAAATATTTTCAAAGGTTTTATACTTTCTAAATTTTAATCAAATTAAAACAAAGAAAGTTTCTAAATCTTGTCAATTAATTTTAAACAATAATTGTCAAAAATTAATTGGTGATTTCAAAAATCAAAATTTAGAAAAACCTTTTGTATGAAAATATTAAATAACTGTCGCTAAAAGTAATTTAACTCATTAAATACTTTTAGCGACGAAAAAGGATAAATGTCACTAAAAGTGACATTATGCCAATCATGATGATGTCATCATAATTACATCACCAAGAATTGCATGCTTGACCCGTGAACCAAATTCACGGGTCTAGCCTTTTCTGGTTTTTTTTTTTTAAAATTTCTTCAATATTTTACAAATAAAATTCAAAAATTCATATAGTTTGAATAATTCAATATTCATGACAACAAAATACAACTATATCATAAATTAAATCAAGGGTGGCTCTGATATCACTGTAAGAAAGTAAATAAACAGATAATGCAGCAGAATTTAAAATTTTACTTTCCTATCACGGATCACCTTGATTAATTTATGCATAGTACAAGAAAAGTATAGAGATTATACCTTAATATTATAGTAAAATCTCCAATATGTTGCCCGGCCTCAAATGGTATCCACACAAATAATTAAATCAGGAATCTTCACAAGATTGATTAATCCAAACCACAGAGTGCTAGCTCCTAAATTATTTTCTTTTCTTAAAACGTGACTATCACGTTTTTCAAAGAAGCTTTGACGGATTTTAAGAGACCTTTTCTTTTCTTTTTTTGCTTCCTTAAAATTATTTTTTGGGTCTCTATTATATTACTTTTTTGTTTTTCTATTCAGATTGAAATACACAACAATAACAAAGATAGACATATCATATTAACCTTACATAAAAATTTAACTTACATGTTTGATATGATGTAAGTGTGGTTTGGCTTAAATGTTCCGTCAAACTATTTAATTATATCTCCAAACAATAGAGTTATGATTCTTGTTCCCTGAAATAATGTATAACTTATTCAGTTTGTTACTTGCTTATAGATTATTTTTAGTTTTTTAATTTATGTTTTTATTTTTATAATTATTATTTTGTTACTAACCATTTATAAATAAAGGATACGACATTAAATGCCAATAGAAAGAAATGGTTTTTTTTTTTTTTCCGTTAAGGTTAGAATAGCTTGCAAATTGGTAGTGTTGTGACTAAAAATATCAAGAACATTAAACAAATATAAATGAGCGCATTCATACATTTTTAACGATAGTGTGAACTTTGTGGATTCAATTTCTCTTGATTGGTTAGAGAAGTTAGACAATTTCCATAATACAGAATGATACTGACATGCAACATCATCTCCTTATTAATAATCTAATTTCGTAAACTTCGGGGTACCTCGTTCAACTTGATTCAAATTTGATGAATTTAGTTTCTTTCATGTCTAGTTAAAAATAAATTACATGATAATAATCACCTTAGCGTGTTCGATTCATATTCAATTTAGCAATTATAAATTACACAATTAAGCATGCATATACTAACACAATTCAGTGGAAGGTACTGGAGCAACAATTAATTGAATTACACTAAACTGATCATGATAAAACATAGAAATGCATTCTATTTTTCGAGCTATGTATGTGAGTTATCTTCTTTGCCTCATTCATATTTACACTAAACTGATCATGATAAATACGTAGACATGTATTTTATTTTTCTGAGCTATGCATGTGAGTTATCTTCTTTGCCTCATTAATTTGTATTTGCGAGAAGAATGATTATATGAAATTTTCAAAAAAGTGATAATTGTAATATTGATTATGAAATATTTGTAAATCTAAAGAAAACTTACCTATTCATCAGCAAGAATGATTTTTCTCATTCTCGATTTGTTTGAACTTCCATATAATCTAATCTCTCCAAGACATAAAATCATAACTTTGATAGTTGAATTATTATGATTTGGTTGTAATTCAGCTGTTGGAGTAATTTGTAAAGTAGCCATTTTTTCTGTAGAAAAAAAGATTAATAACATCATCAAATTCTTAAAATTTGAAGGGTAATAATTTTGTATGACATGTTTTGAAATTGGCTTTGAGAATTAGTAATAATTATATTATGACTTCTTTGTTGTTACCTTAAAGTGTGAAGAAGCACGGACACGATGGTGATGTTTGGGGTACTGAAGTGTTTTATTTTTAATAATGAATAAGTTTATTTATATGAGTAAATGAAATAGAGTTTTGTGATATTCTGTTCTTGATTGATATTATTAAGTAATTTCATGGATGAACTAGAGTTGGACTCTTCTATTATTATGAAAATTAGTTTTATTTGTGAAAAACTATAATTTCTAGTTGCATGGTTGATTGAAATTCTAATTTCTATCATGTTCTATTATCATTAAAATTTGTTATAAGAAAAATTATCCTTAATCTCAGTACTGGAGTCACTTGAAAGTCTAGTTTCTTACTGGAAATTTTTACAATATAATAATTTTTAAAGTTTGAAAGAGGAATAAATTATTTTTAAATTTAAAGCAATATTAATTTTATTGAAAGTCCAATTTTGTCAATATATCATTGTCGTGCAAAACAATTGCAATAGTTATCTAATAATATATTCTTATCTCAATAGATTGTATTTATGTTATCTATTAATAAAGTTGTTCAGGTGAGCTCTATTAAAGTTAGCGTAAGTTTCTTGCGAACAATAAAATTCCAATTGTATTAGAATTCTTTATTTGATCAATTTTATAAAAACTTTTTCTGAAATTTCAAGACTCACCTGTGTCATTTATAAATTTCCGAGTTTGCTTCCGTCATCGTTGTTACACATTTTCTTTAGGTCTAGTATGTAAGGTATGTTGAACCCCAGTTATGTTAATCATGTTTTGATGATGAAACAAATCATACTAATAGTTTGATAACAAGTGTGCAGAAAAACAGGTAGGTTCGGACGCAAATGATCGTCCGAACAAAAACAACCACAAGAGCTTCGGACGATGGTAATCGTCCGACACAAAGAAATTGAAGCAAGCCTCGGACGAAGAACAGCGTCCGTTCATATTCCAGTAGACTTTGCTTCGATCGGACGCATCCTCGGACGTCCGAACAAATACCCTCAGAGAACGGACGCAGTGTCGGACGCATGGTTCAGCAGCGGCCGTCCGAACGGTCCAACGGCTAGTTTGTTCGGACGCACTCTTGTTCAACATTAATGCCATTATACATGGGCTGTCTCTTATACACATCTAGATGTGTATAAGATACAGAATGAATACAATAGATAGGATAATGGAGCTTTTTGAACAAATAAGAATGTTGCAGGTCTAATATTGATTACAAACAATTCTTGAGCTATTTGGGAGAAATAGTGGGTACAAGTGTTGTAATAGTGTAGGTAGTGTGAAAAGAGCTTAGAAGTGTAAAAGTTCTTCAAGTGTAAGAGTGGAGAGATAACAATTGTAACAAAGGGAGGTTGTGAGTGTAAAACTCTTGGCTCAACTAAAGGAAATTAGTGTGAGCAAGAGTGATCCTCATTTGTGTACAAGAGGTTATTGTCTCACCTACTTTGAAGAGACTTTTAGGGGCTGAACTTCAAGTTGTGAACTTGGTAGTTGCCTTGTGAGAAGCTCTTTGTAATTGCAAGCTCCAAGCTTGAGAAGCTAGGGAGTTTGGTTTGATTCTCTTAATTTCAATATTCTTATTTGTTCTTTAAGCTTAAACTGTTGAATATCTATTGTATTCATTTGTGCTTAAGTTTTCATTTGGTGCACAAAGTTTGAATTTCTATTAAGCCTGCAGTACAGAAAAAAGGTTTGTCTTTAGAGATAACTTAATTCACCCCCTCTTAGGTTGCTCTGGGGCCAACAATTGGTATCAGAGCATTGGTCTGTTTATTTTTGCTTAAACTGCATTAGAGTAAAGATCATGGCAACCAATAATACTTTGTTTTTAGAGGGGCATTCTATCACTAGACCTCCCATGTATAATGGCATTAATTTTGTTTTTTGGAGGGATAGAATGAAAATTTTTGTTCAATTTATTAATATTGAATTATGGTATATTATTTATGAAGGTCCTATTGAGGCAAATATTTTTGATGAAAATACTCATAGATTAAGGCCTAAAATCATATTTGAATTAAATGCACAAGATAAAATAAATTTATCTTTAAATGCTAAAGCCATTAATATTTTGTATAATGCTTTGGATGCAGATGAGTTTTCTAAAGTAAAAGGTTTCATATCGGCCAAGGAGATATGGGATCAATTGAAAGAATCCATGAAGGAAGTAAAGATATTAGAGTTAGTAAAAGAAGTCACTTCTTGAAGCTAAATATGAATCCTTCAAAATGGAATCTCATGAGAACATTCTCAAGATGTATTGTAAGGTTCAATGATATGGTAAAGGATTTATAAGGTTTGGGTAAAGAATATTCGTTAGGTGAAAAGAATAGAAAAATTTTGAATTCTTTACCTAAGGAATGGGAACCTAAATCCATTGCCATAGAGATGTGTATAAGAGTCTAAAAATTTAAATTCTTTGCCTATTGATTCATTGATCAATTCTCTAACCTCATTTGAATTGAAGTTGAAATACAAGCTACAAGATAAGGAGGCAAACGGAAAAAGAAGCTTAGCATTTAAAGCTTCATCAAAAAGGAGATGTGTATCAAGGACAGCCTCTTCAACAACTTCCAAATCACTTGGGATGATTGCAATTCGAATGGAGAGGTTGAAGAAGAATATGAGGAGGCTCAAATGGCTTTGATGGCACTCGGCGATAATGAGGTAACCTCTAGTTGTGATTCTTGTAATGTGATTCATGCAATAATGATGATGATGATGTTGAATCATTTATTTTTAAAATGCATGAATGTTTGAAAGAATCATATGCTAAGAACAAAGAGTTAAAAATTAAAGTTAATACTTTATTGAGTGCCAACTCAAAACTTGTGCATAAAAATAATTCTTTGACAAAAGAAAATGATGTTTTGAAAGAAAAATTTGTTGGAAAAACCAAGATCATGGAAGAACAAGCTTCATTGAAGAAGAGATTAGATGATCTTGATGTTACTTTGAAAACAAAGAAAGAAAATGTTTTTGAAAAGAAAAGAACTAGAAATATATTTTTGAACAAAAATTTTATCACCTTTAGAAAAAATGATTTGTGCTTTGTAAAATCTAAATCTTCTTTGTATGGCAATAAGAACATTATTTGTAATTATTGTCATCAACACGGCCATATAAAGAAAAATTGTTATGTTAAAAGAAATAAAAAATTAGGAATAAATTCTATTTGGGTGATTAAGCATGTTATTATATCCAATTGGACCCAAGAAAGTTTGGGTACCAAAAGTTGTTGCTTAACTTTGTATGTAGGTATGCTTGGAAAGCACCAAGAAATTCAAAATAGATTATCTATGAAGGGTGCTCAAGGCATATGAAAGAAGATCATATTGAAATGGGTAACATCTAAAGTTTTGTGTGCTTTCATTTATCAAGTTGAACTATGTTACTCATCTTTATGTTCGAATTTGTTTAGAATGCTAGGATATTTGTTTCCCCAAATTTAGTCTATAATAAGTCACTACTTGCAAAAGAAAGGGGGAGCATTCTATTTTTTTTAAAAATGAATTTGTTTTTACTAGAAATTGCATCACACATGCTTCATTGTTTTGATGATGCTTTTTAGTAAAGAATAAGCGAAAATTGTTTGATCATAAGTGCAATTGATCATAATTTTTTGCATGAATTCTCCTTCTCCGTATCCTCATTTTATTCATCTTTCAAGGGGGAGAATAAACTTAGGGGGAGCTTTAACTGCATGAGTTTATTTTTTCTTATGTTTTGATAATGCCAAAGGGGGAGAAATAATGGACAAATTCTCTTGTGTAGTACTTCATATTTTATGGTTATTTTTCTGAATTGTCCAATTGATTTGTCATCATCAAAAAGGGGGAGATTGTTGAACCCCAGTTATGTTAATCATGTTTTGATGACGAAACAAATCATACTAATAGTTTGATAACAAGTGTGCAGAAAAATAGGTAGGTTCGGACGCAAATGATCGTCCGAACAAAAACAACCACAAGAGCTTCGGACGATGGTAATCGTCCGACACAAAGAAATTGAAGCAATCCTCGGACGAAGAACAGCATCCGTTCATATTTCAGTAGACTTTGCTTCGATCGGACGCATCCTCGGACGTCCGAACGGATACCCTCAGAGAACGGACGCAGTGTCGGACGCATGGTTCAGCAGCGGCCGTCCGAACGGTCCAACGGCTAGTTTGTTCGGACGCACTCTTGCTGCATCGGCCGTCCGAAAGGTCCAACGGCTAGTTTTCCAGTAGACAGAAAATAGCCGTTGGGAAGTTGTTGAAAGCAGATATTTGGCAACTATAAATACCCCTAGGTCTGAATTAATGAAAAAGAGACTTCTACATTGATTACAAACAATTCTTGAGCTATTTGGGAGAAATAGTGGGTACAAGTGTTGTAATAGTGTAGGTAGTGTGAAAAGAGCTTAGAAGTGTAAAAGTTCTTCAAGTGTAAGAGTGGAGAGATAACAATTGTAACAAAGGGAGGTTGTGAGTGTAAAACTCTTGGCTCAACTAAAGGAAATTAGTGTGAGCAAGAGTGATCCTCATTTGTGTACAAGAGGTTATTGTCTCACCTACTTTGAAGAGACTTTTAGGGGCTAAACTTCAAGTTGTGAACTTGGTAGTTGCCTTGTGAGAAGTTCTTTGTAATTGCAAGCTCCAAGCTTGAGAAGCTAGGGAGTTTGGTTTGATTCTCTTAATTTCAATATTCTTATTTAAACTCTTAAGTTTAAACTGTTGATAATATCTATTGTATTCATTTGTGCTTAAGTTTTCATTTGGTGCACAAAGTTTGAATTTCTATTAAGCACAGAAAAAAGGTTTGTCTTTAGAGATAACCTAATTCACCCCCCTCTTAGGTTGCTTTTGGGGCCAACAAGGTAGTTCTGGCTTTTAAATCCTAATTGGTTACAATTAATAATTCACATATCAATTAATATAATATGTGATATCTTGTAGGTTAGAAGAGTCTTTCATAACTACATACATGTTTAAGTTGTCATTTTCTTAATTATAGGCAAATTAGGTAGATCAAAAAAGGAAAAAATATTTGAGAGAAAAATACAATTCACACTTTTATAATAGTATAGATTTATGTGGTGAGAGATAGAGATCGGATAAAGATGAAGGAAGAAAGCTTCTACACCTACCTTCCTTAGAGAGCTCCTTAACCTCTTATATGATTCAATCTCTATCTTCTTGGAAGTGTAAGGTGGAGGGGGCTTCTCCTCCTGAATGGAAGCATTACGGTGTTGAACACACATGCATCACCTCCTCTTCTTCTTGATTACTAATGTAATCTTTTTTTTAAAATTTTTTATTACATTGGTCATAGACGAACTCACAAGGCACATACAAGAGTAAACACCATAATATATGTTGTTTGCATACGACATTGTTTTAGTAGATAAAACAAAATAAGAGATTAATGCTAAATTCGAGATCTGGAGAAAGGCACTTGAGACAAAGGATTTTAGACTTAGTAAATCAAAAATAGAATATATGGAATTCAAGTTTAGCAAGAATGCAAGTAGGAATAGAATAAGAATTAGTAGCGGAGATCAAAAGATATCCATAAATAAAAATTTTAAGTATTTAGTTCAGTTCTTTACAATGATGGTTGTATAGATAGAGATGTTACACAGGTTGGACTAAATGGCAAATGGCATCGGAAATATTGCGACCTCAAAATTCTTTTACAACTTAAGGGTAAATTTTATAGAACGCCAATTAGTCCAGTGATGTTTTATCTCTTGGGTCTGAATGTTGGGTAGTGAATTACACGCATGAGCAAAAGATGAGAGTAGCAGAACGCATGAGCAGAAGATGAGAGTAGCAGAAATTTGAATGTTAAAATGGATGTGTGGGTATACTAGGGTAGACAAGATACGCAATGAGTATATGCGTGATAAGATTTGAGTGGCACCCATTAATGAGAAAATGAGATAAACACGCTTAAGGTGGTTAGCTCATGTGTTAAGATGAGTAGAGGAAGATTGAAAAGTACTTGGTAGATAACTTGTAAAAAAAGATATAGTTCATCTAGAAATTAATGAAGATATGTTCTATAATAGAGTGCAATAGTGTAGCAAAATTCACTCAGCCAATCCTACTTAATGGGAATAAGGCTTGATTTATTTGTTTTGATTTGATTAGAATAGGCTCGGGTCTACCCATCATGGAAGGTACGTGGACATGGTGGCAGCCCCTGTAAGACCATGCAAGCAAAGCAAGGATGTAATATCGGCCATAGCACTCTATTCAGATGTGTCTCCTCGAAAGCCACTGACAATCATAGCCAGTAAAATCACAAAATTGACTAGCCTTTATTATATACTATAGTGTAAATTTAACTTGCATTCATATCAGATGATAAACCTGAAATTTAAGTCAACTTTACCCCAGGACAGTTAAAATATATCACACGTTCTCTCAAAGGTGATAAACTATAATTCAGCTTGAGAGGAAAAGTTAATGGCAAATATTTCGAACCCGAGATATCTGCTCTGAGTGAGTGAAAATACTTCTGAAGATCTGCTTGATATATGTAAAGAAAACTGCAAAGTAATGTACCATATATTTCAAAACACAGAAACAAAATTAATGGAGTAATGTGACTTCAAAAAATTGTGTCGGCGTCTCATGAACTCAGCCACATCATTATTATAGGGGAAACGTGCAGTTGAGGTGCAAAATGTTGTATTATGAATAGAACTTTTTGCATCAGGGAAAAGGTTCAAATATAAACTTTTACTATATATACTTTACCATCAACAGTTTCCATAGTGGTCAAAAGCTGCCAATTTATTCTGCGTGATACAATTCCCCAGGGCAACATTGCGTACCCATTTACATCACAAGGTAAGTATCAGGAGTTTAGAACAGTTCTCAAAGACATCACAGGCAACCTATCATATTAAACTGAAGATCCTAGAAATCAAACATGCTGATGTACTAGCTGCTGATAAGCCCTTCCTTGTAAGTTGCAAGGGTCCAAACTTAATGATTACGTATGAATAGACTTCCAAAGATGTCGGAAGATACGCCAAACCCAGTACTGATGGTGGTGGAGTTCTCAAAAGAACAAGGGATGGTGCGCTATCAGTACCCAGTCCTAGCTTTATAAATAAGATACAGAGAGCAGGGTCACTCTTCCCAACTGATTCAATAACAAGTAACAACATGAATAAGGGAATTTTCCTGCATTTGCACATGGATATTTTTCACAGGAGAACATCAAACATGTAAGTTATCTAAGTCAGAACATCAGAAAAGATGGAAGTATAAAAAGGCTATCCCAAATGCCATGCCCAGACGCTGATCAATTTCCAGAATGCCTTTTTCTTTAATATGCAATAAACATGAAGACGATTCTAAATAATCCTTTTTTACTTGTTTTGCAAAGAAAACAATCTAAGGAACAAGTGTTCTATTGAAGACGTGGATTTTCCCTTTTATCGGTGAATCAACTGGAGACCAACTCCACAATCTTGAGCAATTCAAAAAATAAAATTACCATCCAAACCTACTTATGTTGCATCCACATTGATAGCAAAGCCAGGAAAATCACTAACGCAAAGTGCACAGAAATGTGTGACCGTGCCTGCAAATAAAGACACTAGAAAATCTTACACAAAATAAAGGAACAAACAAGAAAAGGAAGTAAAATGATATTCCCAAACAAAGAATTGCTCCATACAAGAACTTCAAGGCCTAGAGGTTAATGCAAATGCACGAAAAGAAGTTCACAATGTAACTCTCCAGGCAAGCCTTATATAACTACCCTTTTCTCATTGATCATCAGATTCAATAACCCTTTAAGCCAAATTTACAAATTCAGAACAAACCATACCTGAATATCAACCAATTCAGTAAATGTTTAACTGATATTGAGCAAAAAAGTCGGCCAAAAAAAATAAAGGAAATCTTAATATTATTTAATTCTGGGATAAACAGAGTGCAAGAAAGTAGTTGGTGAAGATATATAGTGGCTAATGGGACTAGAAGTTGCCTCAGAAATCCATCTGAACCAGTGTCACTTAATACGTTTCTTCCCCTCCGATTTCCGTATTGGTACGTGTATCGGAATACAATACATTCGCGTATCAATACAATCATAATAGTGTTCCGAAATTTCATCATTGAAAAGTAAGCAAACAAACTTAAATCTCTAATATATCTAAAGTTCTAGCACAACTAAAATTATAATACATTTCAAATTCTAATACGATTAAGTAATAACTTATTTGTATACATGATATATAACAAAATTTCTTAAAACAAACATACTATTACTGTACTGTGAACTAGAATGTATGTATAAAATGACCATATTCCGTGTTCGTACCCATTGATCTGAACACATTATCAGCAGCAAGAAAGTTTCTTGGCAACCATTTTTCCCAGTTTTTGGCTCCACCAACAACACCTTCACTGTGTATACAGCACATTTGATAATAAGGTGATTTCTTAGCTTTTTTGTGGTGATGATTCAAGAATAAAACTTGGGTTCTTGAATTTGGAGTGAAATGATGTTTGAAGATTGATGGTGAGGGAATTTTGATGGCAAACGAGTGTGGAGAAATTGGGTGTACATTAGCACAGACTACAGAGCACAGAGACCGACAGTTGAGGGAGGCTTTGTCTTGCGTGGCTGAGAAGGGCGAAAAGAACAGACCCTGTTTGGATGGACCGTTCTTGATTATTGTCAGATTGTTTATATATAGAGGCATTGGATCAGTTTCAATGTTTCATTGGAGCTCTTTGTTCTAAAGAATCCAAACAAAACATCACACAAAACACATTATGTTGTTATATCATTGCTGTAATGCACCAGATTTCATAAAGTAACGACATTGAAAAGTGAACAAAATTTACTCGTTCATCAAATCCAGCTTGATTGGTCATGGTTGGTCAAGTTAAATTTAAATAAAATTCAATATTTGTTAATTTTTTGTATTTTGTTTAAACTCGGATTGATAAGTTTAAAATTTTAAATTTATATATATGTGTGTATATATATATATATTCTGAATTGAGTTCAACACGATAAAAATTCATTTAAATTCGATTAGAAAGACAAACAAGTTAAATTTGAATAAAATTACAAACTTGTTAAAATAATTATACAAATTTAAACATTAGAGAGAATACCCTAAAATGCATAATTTTCAAATTTCAGAAGAGTACAATGTGACCAAGTTTAAGCATAAAAGGATAGAAAAATTAGACCTTATTGCTTAAATCATATTACATAGAGTAACACCTCAACTCAGTCTAAAGACTTCTTGAAACACAAGATGCATACTCCATGAACTCCATATCTGATTCAAGGGAAGTCATTACATGAGATTGGAGGCAGATCTCCAAATCCATGCTCCCCCCTCCTTCACTTCCTGGATTCACCGTCACTTTCCCATCAAACTTATTTGCACTTCCGGTTCTAATTGCTATTGGTTTCCCAAGTCCAAATTCATTTCCATACATATTAAACCATGGGGAGCTTCCCAAGAGAATGCTGCAAGGATCAGAAATCATACTATCACTAACTCTGGGTATGACGGGTGAATGCATCCATGATTCAATCCATTTACGCGCTTCTTTATCCGTATGATTCATCGCTTCCTGATGCAATAGCCACCCTGCCAATCCGAGGCCACCTTTGAGCAATTCACCGCAAGTTGTAGTAGCTACCAATGGATGCAAGTAGTTACCAAAACAGTCTTCAGAAACAGGTGGAACTAACCTTGATCTGCTGTCGGAAGGAATGGTAAAGTTTGTTTTTTGATATGGAGGAAAATCATTCCTACATCTTGTGATGCATCTCCAAAAATGAGCTGATCATGCTTGCAAAGAAGAAATCTTAGTAGTTTTGCACCCAGTTTCAGCATTTGCTTTTGCTTTCAGCTTTGATATCGACTCTGATGAGAAATGGAAAATTCTTTCTTTGAACATTTGTGACTTCGCTTTTGCTTTCTCTTCCTGATCCTCATTTGCAGAAAATGGAATACTAATGATTGGGCCATATCCCTCAGGAAACAACTTCTCATATATAGGTGGCCTTGAGATTTCAATACTGTTTTTCCCCTCCAAATTGAATATCTCAGACCACGAATTCAAGAAATGCCAGAAAGATGTGCCATCACCAATCATATGGTTCATGGAGCATCCAATGAAGATGCCATCAGTTAACTCAGTAACTTGAATGGTCAGCAAAGACTTGGTGATACCATCATAGTTGATAGAACCATCATGATCAAAAAATGATCTTACAATCAAGGGAACATCAGTTGGTGAAAGAATATCAATCCAGGGTCAAGTCCGAGGATGCATGAATGAATCTAGCACCAGGGTCTTTGTTACAATCAACATAAATGACCAGATTGGACGGATTACCTTTGCATTTCATCGTTGCAAGACGACCTGCTAACGGATAGAAATGAACAAGGGCGAGAGAAAGAGACTCCTGGAGCTTCTCCACAAGTTCTTGAATATGGTTCTGATCAGTGTCAAATGCTGGAGGCTTAGGGAAAAGGAAGCCCTTCTGGATGTAGTGTATAAAGACCATTGTTAGATCCCACGGTGTCAAGTAAATTGGTTTTTCTGATTCTTCTCGAGTGTATTTTGGTTTGATGAAACATTCAGAGACATCGAATCATCGGGGCCACCATTCTTGCAGATATAGCTATAGCACAGTATACTCTTCTTGTCCCTCTGATGGAGCAATTGCCAAGAAACTCAGCTTTATAGTTGAGGTTAAGAAGAATGTACTTAACTATGGGAAAGAGATGGTCATGGCAAGGAAAATGTGATCTTGCTGCAATTAATTTCATCAATTATTTCAGCAAACCAATGAGCATGGAAAAACGTGAATTTGTTCTAGAATAATATATCTTGCTGCAACTAACTTAATTAATTATTTCAGCAAACCAATTATTTCTATTACTAGTAGTATTTAGGGCTGATTGTGAACAACCACCTTTTCAGTTTGCAAGTACCCAGGAACTTTTAAGTTTTAACTTCAGTAATCTTGTAACCTGAACTTGTAATTGCAAAATGGTCTGATTAATCTCACCTATGAGCAACCGAAATCTGATGTGCAAAAGGACATTAATAACCCATTGCTACTTCTCCCTACCCTCCCCCAAATCAGTGTCACTCCTCCAATCATGATTCAAAGTCGCAGTATCGGTCGCGATCGTGGTGATGACCATTACATATCAGTTGCCGTAGTATCGGATCGATATCGAATAATAAATTTGTCTAAAATCATAAAAAATAGGTTGGACATCGTAAATTGTTGCTTGTCTCCCAGATTAATTCTAAGGAATTAAGCTTATACTACTATTTTAGTTTTTATTATCGGATATATATAGGCCGATACGACGTATCGGTATCAAAATTATACTTACCGTTCCTGGTCGAATCGACTCGACCGAGTCTTTGAACTATGCCTCCAACCCCAAACACACTACCTAGAGTACCATACTAAATCTCCTGCCTCCCACATCAAAAGTCAAAAAACCTTTCCTTTCTTTCCAGGTTGCACATTCAAATTTGAATTATCGTTCAAACAAAAACAACCTTAACTTCAATAGAAAATGTCTATGCTTGTCTGATGCATATGCTAACTCCAGAGTACAGCAACAGAAATGTGCTAAACTTTCATGTGATAGACCTCAGAAACATATACAATCAGTGGCTCTGAGACTGCTATATAGATAGGACGTACAGCAAATAATTACAACACAAACTAACAATATTTAACAATCATTCTTTTTCCAAAAATATGGTAATTTACTTGGGCAGAAAAGGACCTATTGCTGCATGCCACATATAAAAATGTGAGTGTTCGTCCACAAGTCCATAATGGGCACATCAAATAAAGGCATAACTAGATAAATGGGAAAAAAAACACTCACAGTAAAGGTCAAACATGCTGATGTACTAGCTGCTGGTAAGCCCGCCCTTGTAAGTGGCAAGGGTCCAAACTTCATGATTGCATATGAATAGCCTTCCAAAGATGTCGGAAGATTTGGCAAACCCAGTACTGCAGGTGGTCGAGTTCTCCAAAAAACAAAAGACGGTGCACTATCAGTACAAATCCTAGCATAATAAATAAGATCTCAGAGAGCATGGTCACTCGTCCCAATTGATCCTGTAACAACATGAATAAGGAAATATTCCAGCATTAGCGCATGCATATTTTTCACAGGAGAACATATGACATGTACATTATCTGAATGAGAAGAGAAAGATGGAAATATGATAAGGCTCTTCCAAAATGCCATTCCCAGAAGTTGATCAATTTCCAGAATGCTATTTTTGGATATGCAGAAAAACATGAAGATAATTCTGAAGTATCCTTTTTTTAACTTGTTTGGCAAAGAAAACAATCAAGAAATAAGTGTTATAGTGAAGACATGTATTTTCTTTTTCTTTATAGGTGGAGCAAGTGGAGACCAACACCACAATCTTTAACAGATTCAAAAAACTAACTTACCCCTGCACAGGCTGCACCCATATAGCAAAGCCAGGAAAATCACTAATCCAAAGCGCACAGAAATGTGTGACCGTGCTGGTAAAACAACAATTCCAAGGAGCTAGCCATGCCTGGAAATAAGGATACTAGGAAATCTTAAATGAAATAAAGGGACGAATAACAAAAGAAAGCAAAATGATATTCCCCAACACAAAATTGATCCATAGCAAGAACTTCAAGGCCTAGAGGCCAAAGCTAATGCACAAAAAGAGTTCATGATCAAATTTCCGGCAAGCCTTAACTTAAATCCCCCTCTCTCTCATTGATCATGAAGGTTTCATACCTTGAACTTTACTAAAGAAACTATTACCACTTTGTCACAGACTACTAGAAGTAAGTTCTCTCATCCCCATTTATCTTATTTATTTTTTTTTCTTCAAATACTAATTTGAGTGTGCGACTTCGTGGGAAATAAGTTCATTTTCCTTCTCTGCACTCAACTTATTGTCTCAGCAAGCAACCACTTTCTAAAGTCATTAAATGGCAAAATTGCTATTCATTCTTCAACTAAGTTGTTCCACTAATAAGAAAAGATATAATTATACTCTCTTTTTGTTAATATCCAAACTTCAAAAATTCAATAAACCTTTAAGCCAAACTTACAAATTCAGAACAAACCATACCTGAATATCAACCAATTCAGTAAATGTTTGACTGACATTGAGGGAAAAAAAAGGAAGGAAATATGAATACCAATTTAATTCTGGGATAAACAGAGTAAAAGAAATAGTTGGTGAACATATATAGTGACCAATGGGACTAGAAGTTGCCTCAGAAATCCATCTGAATACCAATTGTATATCAGCAGCAAGAAAGTTTCTTTGCAACCATTTTTCCCAGTTTTTGGTTCCCCCAACACCACCTTCACTGTGTGCAGCACATCTGATAATAAGGTGATTTCTTAGCTTTTGTGGTGATGGTTCAAGAATAGAAATTGGGCTCTTGAATTTGGAGTGAAATGATGTTTGAAGATTTGTGTATTTGAGGTCTGATGATGAGGAGAGGAGAAGGGTGAGGGAGTTTTGGGGAATGAGTGTGGAGAAATTGGGTGTACATTAGTACAACCCACAGAGCACAGAGACTGACAATGGAGGGAGACTTTGCCTTGCGTGGCCGGAAAGAGGGAGAAGAACATACTCTGTTTGGATAGATCGTTCGTCATTATTGTCAGATTGCTTATACATAGAAGCATTGGATTTCAATATTTGTTTGAAGTCCTTTGTTCTAAAGAATCCAAACAAAACACGTTATGTTGTTATGTTACTTCCGCAATAATCAATCAAAGTGAAACAAAATTTACGTGTCCTGTGTTAGGCATTTTTAGTTTTTAGATTAAATTCAAATAAATAAATATAAAATTTTAAATTTATGTACAAAAATATTGAAATTTGATTTGATATAAATTCGTTTTATTTTGATTCAAATGATCAAGTCAAATTTAAATAAAATTATAAACAAACAAATTAAGATACTAAAATATTCGATTTAATGAAAATATCTAAAATAATTTTCAAATTTCAAAAGAGTAAAATGTGACAAAGTTTTAGTACAATAGGATAAAACAATAAGACCTTAATGCTTAATCATATTACATAGGGTAACAACTGAATACTTAGTCTAAAGACTTCTCGGTAAAGATGCATACTCCATGAACTCCATATCTGATTCAAGAGAAGTCATTACACGAGATTGAAGGCAAATCTCCAAATCCATGCTTCTCCCTCCTTCACTGCCTGGGCTCACTGTCACTTTTCCATCACACTTATTTGCACTTCCACTCCGAATTCCTATTGGTTTCCCAAGTCCAATTAATTCATTTCCATACATATTGAACCATTGGGAGCCTCCCAAAAGAATGCTGCAAGGATCATAGACCATACTCTCACTACCTCTGTATAAGAAGGGCGAATGCACCCATGCTTCAATCCATTTTCGTGCTTCTTTATCCGAATGATTGGTCACTGCCTGATGCAATAGCCAAGCTGCAAATCCGAGGCCACCTTCGAGCAATTCACCACAAGTAGTAGTAACTACCAATGGATGCAAGTGGTTACCAAAACAGTCTTCAGAAACAGGTGGTACTAACCTTGACCTGTTGTTCAAAGCAATGGTAAAGTTTGTTTTTTGATGCGGTGGGAAGTTCCTCCATCTTGTGATACATCTCCAAATAAGAGCTGATAATGCCTGCAAAGAAGAAATCATACTAGTGTAGCATTCAGAATTTGCTTTTGCTTTCAGCTTCGCTACCGACTCAGACGAGAAATGGAATATTCTTTCTCTGATCATATCTGGCTGTGCCTTTTCTTTTTCTTGGAGCACATCTCTGCTGAAGAATTGATCCTCACTTTCAGAAAATGGAATACTGATGATTGGGCCATGTCCCTCGGGAAACAATTTCTCATACGTAGGTGGCCTTGAGATTGCAATAGCTTTCCCCTCTGCTTTGAATATCTCAGACCATGAGTTCAAGAAATGCCAGAAAGATGTGCCATCACTAATCATATGGTTCATGGAGCATCCAATAAAGATGCCATCAATCAACTCAGTAACTTGAATGCTCAACAAAGACTTGGTGATACCATCATAGTTGACAGAACCATCATGATCGAAAAAGGATCTTACAACTTGAGGAACATCAGTTGGTGAAAGTATATCATCCAGAGTCAAGTCCAAGGATGCATGAATGAATCTAGCACCAGGGCCTTTCTTACAATCAACATAAATGACCAGATTGGAAGGAATACCTTCATGTTTCAGCGTTGCAAGACGGCCTGATAATGGATAGAAATGAACAAGAGCAAGAGCAAGAGACTCCTGGACGCCTCTCCAAAAGTTCTTGAATATGGTTCTGATTAGTGTCAAATGCTGGGGGCTTGGGGAAAAGGAGGCCCTTCTGGATATAGTGTATAAAGGCCATTGATAGATCACATGGTGACGTAAATTGGTAGTTCTGATTCTTCTCGAGTATATTTTGGTTTGATGAAACATTCAGAGACGTAATGAATTGCTGGGGAACCCATTCTTGCAGCTGTAGACAGTCAACTCTTCTTGTCCCTCTAATGAAGCAATTGCCAAGAAATTCATCTTAAGAAGGATCTACTCAGCTACATGAAAGATATGGTCATGGCATGGAAAATTTGAATTTGTTCTTGACAATCTTGCAACTAACTTGACAAATTATTCAGCAAAAGACAAATAACGTGGCCCCAGATGATGGATAAATAATTCTTATTTAATCAGTCAGATCTGTTGAAATTTCCTTCACGGGGCTTGGTGGTTTGAAATTGTAAGCAATAGTGAAGACAATAATTTTACCAACCACTAACATCTAATAAATAATTTGTCAAAACGTTTCACGGACATCATTACTTAAATGGCAAATTGCAGCCCTGTTTATACATACATACCTGTGTTTCTTGAAAAATAGTACCACTCATTTACACAAATACTTATGCTAATTGTGCACACTTTGCATCCAATCAGCTGCTTTGTGTCTGCTACAATATAACATATTCTAAGCATTTCCTGCCCGTGACTATGACAGATTCAGCTTTTAAGCCAGCAAGGATAAAGAATTTCACAGCTCTAAGGAAATCTGAAGTGCGATTGTCTTAAATCAGATTTGACAAAAAAGAAACTTATATTCCTAAACTTAAAGATACAGGACCAAGAGGTACCACCCCTGCCCAAAAAGGCTGGTTTATGGAGTGCTAAGATTTTAAACAATCAATTGAAAATTTTCATTGGTTATAGTTAGAAAGTTACCTCTTTATTCGGAGCTTTATGGTTGTAGCGAAAGTTCAGATTTTCCAGATTGAATTCATCACGTGTTTAGGTTGGTGTAAAATAACAAATAAAAATCATACGATTTTCAAAATCCAAATCCGTACCATAATTTATGCGGTGAGAGATAGAGATTGGAGAAAGATGAAGGAAGAAAGCTTCTACACCCACCTTCCTCAAAGAGCTCCTTAAGCTCTTATATAGTTCAATCTACCTTCGCGTTTCCGCGTTGCAAGGCGGCCTGATAAGGGATAGAAATGAACAGGAGCGAGAGAAAGAGACTCCTGGAGCTTCTCCAAAAGTTCTTGAATCTGGTTCTGATCAGTGTCAAATGCTGGAGGCTTGGGGAAAAGGCGGCCCTTCTGGATATAGTGTATAAAGGCCATTGATAGATCACATGGTGACAAGTAAATTGGTAGTTCTGATTCTTCTCGAGTGTATTTTGGTTTGATGAAACATTCAGAGATGTATCGAACTGTTGGGGACTCCACTCTTGCAGCCATAGCACTGTTTACTATTCTTGTCCAGCTTTGTAGTTGAGGATATGCTTAAGAAGAATATCTCAGTCAAGGAAAACGTGAATTTTGTCATTGAATATCTTGCAACGAACTTCATCAATTCTTCAGCAAATCTATCAGTTCACATTACTGGAGCGGCTGGGACCAGCAGCTTGTCGGAAAATTCTTACGTAGATCAAAGTCATGCAACCACAAATATAATGTCTATAGATCACACATTTAGATTCATACATATATCATGGTCAAGCAACCACAAACACAAAGTCTGTGAGTAGCACATGCAGATTCTTACATGGATCAACATCACGCAACCACAATCGTCAAACACAAAGATTGTGGGTCCCACAGACTTTATATCTTGTGGTGTAAGGTTTTACCTGTCACATCTTCAAACCAATTTTCTAAGATCTTAGAACCATATGTTGCTTGCTCTATCCATTCTGGGATGCATCCCAATCCTTCTTTAACCAATCAGATTGAGTTAAAATTTAAATAATCTCATCCTCCAGTAGGGTCTGAAATTGAATGCATATAGTAAAAAATATCAAATTTTACAAATGGCTAACATTCACCAATAATTTGTCCAAAGTTTTAAGGGCATCATTAGATAAATGGTAAAATTTGCAGTCTTGTTTATACATACATACATGCATACCTGTTGTTTCTTGGACAATAATCTCACTCAATAACAAACAAAAATTTGCAAATTGTGCACATTTTGCATCCAACCCTTTAATCCAAGCTTAAAAATTCAGAATAACCCAAGTGTGAGAGAAAAAAAATATGAACAAATTACCACTGAAATCAACCAATTCAATAACTTTTAACAGCTATTGAGCAAAAAAGTCAGTCAAAAAAAAAAAGGCATGGAAAAATTTGAATACCAATTTAATTCTGGGATCAACAGAAGTGCAAGATAGTAGATGGTGAAGACTGAAGATATATACTGGCCAATGGGACTAGAAAGCAGCAAGAAAGTTTGTTGGCTCCCAGTTTTTGGTTCCCCCAACAACACTTTCACTGTGTGCTGCATATGTGTACATAATAAGGTGATTTTTTTTTTTTTTTTTTTGTGTGGTGTGGTGGTGATGGTCCAAGAAGAAGAGTTGGGTTCTTGATTTGGAGTGAAATGGTGTTTGAAGATTGGTGTAGTTACGGGTAGGCCTGTGGGTCGGGTCTAGACCGGGACCGACCCGATTCGGACCTGTTTATTCGGGTGTGAATCTATAACAAATTTTGATTACTCGGATTCGATCTGACCCGTATTTCTATTATAATAAACGGGTCGGATCTGAATCTTAGTGTTCCGACCCGATTAAGACCCGAATCTAATTAAAATATTTAATATATAATAAAATTATTGTATATTAATATCATTTTATATGTATATATACAATATGTTGTGTAAATTGTCCATGTAATTTATATTTAATATAGAATACATGCATAAATATTAATTATGAAATCAATACTTTTGTATAATTAAAAAAAAAAAAAATTCGATAATTTGTAATAGTTTTATATATAATTTTAAAAGTTATAAAAAATTATTAAGAGACCCGGATCCGAATCCGACAATACCCGACGGATCTGGGTATGGATCTACTTTTGTAGATCAGTCGGAGATCCGAATCCGGATCTGATTATATTAATTGGATCCGAGTCTAGATATACTATATCCGACCTGAATTCAACCCGTTTACAAACCTAGTTAAGAGTCTGGTGGTAGGAAGAACTTGGGTGTACACGGGTTGTGTTGGGTTATCCCATTTACGATATGAAAGTTAACGAGTTGGTCAGCATGTAGGTTGACACAATAATCCATTAAATTGGTGAATATGAACAGATTTTGTCAAAATATTATCTCAATTATAATTTAATATGATATCTTTTAATATTGTGAATTATAGTTTTAACGTAAGATTATAAAATCAACCTAATAATTATTCTAAATATTATTTAAAAAATCTCAAGAATTTTAATAATTTACTCTAAATTGTTATGAAATCAAGGTTAGTATTAACAATTTATTTAAGTCATTAAAGAATTAAAATTTGAGACATTATTTTAATTCAAATAAATTATAAATTATTTAACTTGTCAAATATGTGGGTATATCTCTAGTAGGAGTAAACGAGTTAAATAGGTTAGACATGAATACGGTACAAAGTAAATAAGTCAAACAAGGTATAATTTGTTTCTTTTGTCAATTGTTTCAAATTAATAAAAATTTAAAAGATGAGAGACGTAATTTATTTTTTATGAAATTTTGAGTATCAAATATATCAACAAGTCAAATTTTAGGAACTAAAAATGTTTTTTATCCTAAATTATTTTACAATTGTACTCTTTGTCTCAAAAGAAGATTTAAACTTGCATCAATTGCATCCTTAACCGTTTACAACAAGTGAGAACACAATTCGTGTGTTTTTCTAACAACATTTTTATGGATCCCGAATTTGACTTTTAAGAAACATTAGCGGATGCCACAATCATTATAAAGAAAAAAAAAAAAAATCAAGAAAATGATTTACAAAATCACGAATTTAGGTGTACTTTTTAAACCCAGAATATCCACGTAATAAGATTTTATTTAATCATTAACCTCTTATTTTAGATACTTAGCCGGTAGGAGTATCCATCTTGACTTCAAAAATTAGTTAAATCAATTTATTTCAAACTATAAAAAGCAGAAACTTGAACCAGTTAATAAAACCGATTTGTTTAGCGGGTTAGTTATTACTTAGGTCAGGTAATGGGTCGGAAATGCGTGACCCGGGAATACCCGATCCTCCATATATATATAGGGGTAACTTTGTAATTTTTCATTTTATGGCATAATATTAATGGATTTTTCTCCTTCTCTTCCCATTCATAGGGGTATATGTGTAATTAAAAAATATATTTACAAAGTTACAAATTCATAGTCACTTGTCGGAGTCATTCCACGTGATAAGATCTTATCAAATCTGATCCGTCCCCTTGATTTTATATTCTCGACCAGATTTCTTTTTTTCTTTTTAGGATCTAGTCACATATCAATAGTTTTTATTTATTACTTGCATAAATGCACTCGTGTAATTAAGAGTAGTCATTTTTATATATTTTTAAAAATTTTGACACTAAAAAAATGTAATTTTGAACCAAATCAGGTACTCGATCATCCGACCTGTTTTGATCGAGAACTAAATTAATTTTTTCTTGATTCGGTATAACTGGGTCGGGTCAGATAATAATCCTATGAATTAGATATTCAATTCATGAACACCCGTATCGACCAAATTTTGTTCATTCTTTTCCAAATTTAATGACATCTCATTTGCTCTGTCACTTTATATAAATACACTCGTAATAACATATCACATTGTTCAAAAACAGTTGAAAACTAATACAAATATAATTCAGATAATATTACATACTTTCATTGCACCTTGATGGCACGGGAAAGTCACAAAACCAAGCACACTAGTCAAAAGGGGGGAAAAATCATGGGGTAAACAATATAAATTGATGAAAATCTTCAAGAATATACATAATTCTGGTTCACATTTAGAAGTTTGATTATGCACGTCCTCTGATCATTCTCTCTCGTGCATACGACAAGGTCTTCAACTCCAGCATGAATTGCACCAGTGCAAAACAATTGTGTCCCACTCAAAATTATCAATATGACCTCCAAGCTACGCTGAAAAAGACGCACAGTAAACTGGGTACCTAATTGGCTATACTACCAATTTGTGCATTGTGTACGAAGTAACGAGTGCATGTATACATTATATATTTTAAACAAAATGAGATATGTGGAGTACTCGTAGTCTATCACGTGTCGGGTGAGTACAGTTATTCGGTAACTATGCCTTAAAACTTTGAAACAACAGGTTGATAACTTACCAAGTTGTATTCGGTCCAGCCTATGTTGATCTCTTTGCAAGCCAACCTGGCAGAAGATTTTATAGTAGCATTACATGAGTTTATAAGTTCAATAAATTTGTAAGAAACTGGAAAATTTGATAATGGCTTTTATATACCCCATGGCAAGCAGTGTTAGTAACAAAGTCATCAAAGAAGAGGCAGCAGCTGCATGTAAGTTAGGGAGTTCCACTTATTGGATTACATTGTGAATTCCAGAGATTGAGGTAATGAATCCCACAACACCAGCAATAAGGGAGAAAATGATCAGAAAACCAGTTGCCATATTCTAATTGGAAAATGTATTGGAAATATCCTAGCTGGGATTTTCAGAACAGATGCTGCAAGCAATTTTACAACCCAAAAGAAAAGGTTATCATCATTCTATCATACATGCATTTCAAGTCTTGCTTAACAGCTGGAGCTGATATGTCGATAATTAAGTACCCGTTTCGCAAACATTTTGAATCCCATGATTTACTGCCCATCCTGAAATTGCTGCAACTATGAAATAGAGTATAACATTGAGAGCTAAAAGGCCAAACGCTGCTGACATTCCTGCTCCAGAAGCCATGGCCTTGGAAGCTTCAATCAAGAAACCGAACTTTTGATTCGATCACAGCCTTCTTGTATTCAGAGAGTAATGTATATATATGCCAGAATGGTTCTATACTTTGGCCCTAATGAATAGTTTGGCACAATTAAAGCATTATCTGGTTTGTTCTTTTGCTTTTGAAATAAAAATTTGAAGTGTCTTCAGTTTCAAGAAAGGGCTGGAATTCCTTTGCTATATTCCCAGTTTGCCTCCTGGAGGGGAGAAGAATATTTTTTGGCCTTCCAGGTTGTGAAAGTAGTTCCTAATTTTCCACAAGAAAAGCATAACTTTATACTCCTAGTCTACATGGTTTGTGTGCGTACCTTCTTGAACTTAATTTTAAACTCAACGCCAAAGTGAGAATTGAGAAAAGGTAAATGAAAAGCCGAAAGAGAATAACAAAAGCATCATCTCATTGCCAAAAAGGATGAATTGAATGTCAATGTACTGTCTAACAGATTCATGAACAATCTGATCCCAAACAATTGGCATCTTAAACGAACCACTTTAACCATGGCTGACATTTAATTTAGGTTCTTTATTTGCACGGTATCTCTCCAAAACGGTTACAAAGAAAAAGAATAAGCTGCAGTATAGCAGCTTGTGGATTTCTCAGATTATTTTCACATCATGTACTCCAGCTTCAGTTGTTTAAACCTTTAACGCAAGCTTCTGAGCAGCAAGAGCTTCAGCCTCAAGTGTTGGCTCCCAGAGGATAGTAGTTTCGGCAAGTAATGATGTCACAACATAGGGATCCATGTTAGAAGCCGGGCGCCTGTCTTCCAAATAACCTACAATACAAGGGGATAAAGTTGGGAGATTCATCAGTAGTACAAGCAACATTGCTCTAAAACAACCACTTCAGCCCCATTGTTGCCATTCAAAAACGGAGATTTCAGAAGTACTTTAAAGCTGCTTCAGCAAATCTTTTACTAGCAATTTACAATGTTAGGTGCATAGTTATTTCCTATTATGTTGCTTCAGAGAGAGGGAGGGAAAAAGTTAACCAGGTTCACATGTTAGGGGTATCTCAAAGACAACTTAGGATGACAAACTTGGTTTATCAGATAATCTTTCACTGATCTTGCATTTGTAGTGCTCTAATTAGTGCAACTACCTTTCCCATTCTTCTCAGTATCACGCCCCACACGGATTGAGCAACCACGATTAGCAACTCCCTGCATGTTTTTATCAAGAAAACTAAGTAGGACTACAAGAATAGCATCCTGTCTATATGGAATGCCTTGTATCTACTAGAAGCATACCCAAGAAAATGTGTCGATATTAGCAGTCTCATGCTTTCCGGTCAACCTTCTTTCATTTCCTTCTCCATAAGCACTTATATGCTCTCTGTGTCGAAGAGAGAGATTCAGGATTGCTTTCTTTATTTTCTCAAACCCTCCATCCTCTCTCGTACTCTTTGTACTGTAAATCAAGAGAGCATCAAATTGAATGACTAATTCAAAGTCAATTCTGCATGCTTCTTGTTATTTAATTTCTAAGCCTTTCACTGTACAGAATGTTAATTTTCAAAAAAAAAAAAATAAGTACCTGTAATTGGTGTGACATCCTGCACCATTCCAGTCACCCTGAGTATTTACGACAAAGCACATGATCCAATTATCTGTTTAATTAACAATTTCAAAAGGAAAAGAAAATGCAAGATAAATAGAATCTAAAGTACCTCTATTGGTTTTGGATCAAGTGAGAGAACAACGCCAGCTTGTTCAGTAATTCTCTGTTAATCATGCAACAACCAAATATCACATAAATATTTGCGTAAGAAAAAAGACAAAGTAATACACCATAAAACCATGAAATGTTGCTTAATAGCTGATTCAATTGCATCATCCTAGACCTGTGCCTTGTAACACCCCGGGTCCTGAGTTGGCCCAACAACTTTTGAGCGGAAGCAACGGGCTCAAAATGCTTAAGCCAAGTTGTAAGTAGCCCATGACCCAAAAAACAATACAATATCCCCTCCCACTTTCAATGTGGGACGGGGCGTCACATGCCTAATAGATGAATTTTGAGGACAATAAAGTGTCAGATTCCAGATGCTATACTTCAGGTATGGAGGTGACTCTACTTCTGAAAAGCTTTCAATGCAACGATGCATGTCTAACTGGAAAAATGTAATTACCTCAAGAAGGTACCTAGCACACCAGATGTGATCTCCAGCTTCAATTCCCACACTAGGACCTACTTGAAATTCCCACTGCCAAGAAAATGTTGAATTAGCCATTTATCCAGTCCAGTAGTAAACCAACAAGAGACAATTAATAATATAATGAAAATGAGAAGGGATTTAACATGCATTAGTGCTCACATATGAGAGACCAAAAATTGAAAAAAGGATGGCGGGAGGAGAACCTGCCCAGGCATAACTTCCCCATTGGTGCCACTAATGTTAATTCCAGCGTATAAGCAGGCCTTGTAGTGAGCATCAGATATGTCACGTCCAAAAGACTTATCAGCTCCAGCACCACAGTAGTAAGGGCCCTAAAAGTTTCCAAATAGTTGAAAAACTGAAATGCAGAGTAATAATTTGGCCTGAAGTCATAATTTGCATAAATTGACAGATAAAAATCATCGGTTTCAGAAATGTTGACATGGTTTTGATCTCAATCAATAGAAACTTTTTATCATGACAAAAATCATTACCTGAGGACCAGGGTAGCCTCCAACAGGCCAACCCAAAGGCCATTTTACATTTTTTTGAAGTAAGGTGTACTCTTGCTCTATCCCAAACCTGGTTCAGATTGGTTGCAGAACACAAATGGTAACCAGTCAGATGTCTAATAATGAGACATGAGAACCAATGAATTGACACATCTTTGAAACGTTTGAGCCTCTTCATTTTGGTTTCAGGATTGTATTTGTGTCAACATCAGTATATACATGGTAAAGACTTGAAGGTTTTGGGAAAACTCCATCTAAAGGAACTCACCATGGTACTTCTGCTATGACCTTTGGGTCGCTGAAGACCCGTGCAGCTTTGTGGCGCTTGTTTGTTGGAATTGGCTCACCGGCTGGGGTATAGGTGTCACATATGACCTGTTCAATCCACATATAAGATGAACTCATTTTCACTACAACACCTAGTACTGAGCTAATTCTCACTCACCAAAATTTGCGTTATTTCCACCGCGGAATGGGTCCTTGAAGATTGCCTGAGGGCTAAAAGAAGATTCAGTCAAGCTCTATTGTGGAAGAAGCCAGCAACTATTGAGTACATAAGAATGTAATTTGCAATCAGTTCTTACTATAAGATAACTTCACTGTCTTCTCCAGGTGCTTGTCCTGTACTTGATCCATCATAATTCCACTTTGGGAGCTCTGACAGGTGTTGAACTGGTTTTGAGATTGTCTGAAACACAATCAAGCTCAATTAAAGACTACAAAATCACAACATCATCTCATTGATCACTTCAACATACACATAAGAAAATGTATTAGCATCACATACCTTTGATTTACTACGCACGTCAGTCCCTGATCCTCCAATCCTGTGAAAAAAGCAACATTAAAGACCAGATCTTGACAATGTAATCTAGAATGTACAAAAGCAGCAGACAATCAGCCCGATCAACGAACACATTTTCAAGTAAATGAGAAGAAAATTAAGCTATTCAGCTAAAGAAAGGTATCATATAGAGCTCAAACTGAGCCAAACACTATTGATACATATGAATAAGTGGAACATTAACTTACCATATATACTCAGCAATGATCTTATCCGTATATGGAGTCACGTCCAGATTTAGCAGCTGTTCAACACGGTTAATAGTGCTGTTGTCTGATTGAAGGGCAAAAACTCTAAATTTGGCAGAAGCTTTAACTGCTCCTTTCTTGTTTTGTTTCAACACAAGAGATCTCCACATCTTTGAAGTCAATGGACTCGTATCCACAGAGTTTTTTGTGATTCTCATCTGCCATTGTGGTGAAGGTGCCAAAATTTGAGCCATTTCCTATTCCTGGAAAAATTTTCAAACAGAACAATGTATTTAGATTTTTTAAGTAGAATAAAAAAGGTGATTTTTTTTAGCAAAGCATGCTAGGATGGGCATGAAGGATAACAATGTTACACCAAAAGCAGAAATTTTGCTGCAATTATTTCGTGAAGGATTTTCTATAGGGAATATGAGAATATTATGGTACTGAGAAGGAAAGACCTGCCAGCAGAATCAATCAATCATCAAAAAGATTCATAAAGGTACTAATCTAATGTTGTTTCCCTCATTTAGTTTATTCTGATTTTGCAATTCCATTTCTTTTAAATGTTCCCTCTTCCTAGATCTATAACAAAAGGATGTTTCTTGTGTTTAACGTTTTAGATTACAGTTCTGTTTAGCAAAAGTTGGCAACTTTACCATGATTGAAGTTTTTCCTCTTGGCATATTAGATCATCGACAAAAATTTAAGTTAATTGAACTCGATTTGAGTTCCGCTGGTTAAAAGTTCATTTGAGTTCGGTTCAATAGATAAGTTAAACTTGAACAAAATTATAGCTCATAAAAATAATCTAACAAGTTTGAATACTAGAATATTCGGATTATTCATGTTCATTTACACTCCTGCATAGCATACCCAACTACACCTTTTCTGGGCTTAACAATTCCATGTCGAATTAGGTATGCCTCGGTTCCCATGATTCTTTGGTCAAAATGACAGTATCTTTCTTTAGACCATCATCTATCATTTTTTTTTTCCAAGATTATAAAAAATTCCAATGTTGTTAAAATAAATTTTTAAATCTGAGCCTTAAAAATCAAGTTGTTATGATGCAACTAGTGGAATTTGCACCTCATACTAGGATGGACAACTAGTGGAATTTTTATACCTGTAGCCTTAAGAAGGGAAAATTATGTGATTAAATATAAACTGTGAGATCTATGACAAAATGTGTGGATCGAGTCTACTAAGAATATAAAAAGTATGTGCCTGACACTATGCAGTGAGTGTTTTCTTCTTTCTTGTTTTTGTTAACTTTGTTTTGACCCCTCAGTAGTTTTGTTTTTTAAGAGGGGCACGTGAATCAACCAATCTTGCAATCCCATTTCAGGATAGCTATTCTTTTCTTCGTTAAAAAGATTTTCGGTGGATCTCACTTACTATTTGATAACTCAAATCATGACTTAAATTATAAAAATGCAATCGGGAAAACGTAATCTTGTCATTTAATCTTATCATTTGAATTATATTTTATCCTTTTGATGGATAAATTTTTAAGCTTAATTCAATTTTTCAAGAAGTGAAAGACAAAGAAGACAGAAATAACCTAGAAAGAGTACACTCCTGATCTACAAACAAATCTTGGCTCATCACTACTGTCAGCAAGTTGGGAAAATGTGCAAAAAAAAAACTAGGTACATTTGCATTAGCATGTCACAATAATGTTTGTATAGGTCCATATGTTTCATGCACATAAACCATAGAGGATTAATATTGATGAGGAACATATATGTATACCTGAAAACTGCAGCTAGCAGCTTGACTGCACTGCAGAAGGAAAGACTTCTGACTTCCAACCAGTACCTGAAAATCAAGAAAGAAGTTGAGAGAGAAAGAGAGGTTGAATAGCTTTTGAGGGTCTTATAAATATGGGTTGATGGGTGGACATGCTGCTGGCTTTTCCTTAGTAGATAGGGGTGTATGTTTGAGTGGCGGAAAATAGTTTTTGGTTTATATGACATCGCCAAAAAAGGCTTTTAGTCGAGTAAATCTTGACTATTCAATGATTGAAAAATGAAGAAATTATATTATTTTTTAATTATTTAACTACTTTTAATACTCATTACAAAGTGAGTAATAGATTTTTTTTTTTTTTTGCTTTTGAGGAGTTATAATACCATTTCATCATTCATTAAATAATTCGAGCACGTTATGAATTATCTTATTATTTTTTAAAATTTTGTACAATATAAATTTTCAAAATATAAATATTGTACTATATTTGTATTAGGCTCTAAAACACAACAAATACAATGAGATGCTTCAAAATTATAGACTTCTATACAAATTCTAATTGTAATTTCTTTGAGGTATGAATATTAAAAAGATTAAGAACAAAATACTATCTAAAATTTAGGGACGAGAAAGAAAAAAATAATAATAATAATGACAGGTTTGGGAGTAGGAGACATTGATTAGGTAAGTATTAAAGAGTATTACAAATTGTATCTTGTTAGAGGTACAATTTGTAATTTTTTGATATTTTCTTACTAAATATTTTAAGATAAGATTTTTTTTTAGTAAAATTCTATAGTCTATTTTAGGGAATCATTCTCTTGTGCTTTAGATATTTGTACATTATAATATTATGTGTTTTAAATATTTATACTGTATAAATTTTTAAAGTTAAAAAAATAATTTTCTAAAAAAATTTGTTGAATTTTCCTTTCTTTTAATATGTTACATGATTTGTCAATGGGTTGGGCTTACACATGGTTAGGTGTAGAATTGTTGCTAGAAAAATAATTGTGTCATTTTCCAAGTTAGAATCAATGAATAGCTTTTGATTTTTCAACGCTAATTTAATATTCTGTTTGCATCATCCCTCATGCTTGTTTATTTTGGTCAGAGACTTGGATTAAAAATGGAGAAACAGAAATACATAGAAATAATTTTCTATTCAGCTGTGATGGCAATTTTTTTTTTACTTATTTTAAATCCACTTCTTCTCTTAATTGTACTATTTACTGATTCGAATTTATAATTAATAAATAAATAAATAAACGTCTTATCATTTAAATAAAATTTCGTCATTCGATTATGTGATGGTAAATATACTAGTAGATAAACACAAGCAATTAATATTTGTGTTCGAATTTTACCCCCAAAAAAAAAATGTGTGTTGGAAGATGTGTGATTGGGATTTATCAACCTTGTTGCTTGAATGTTCCATTTACTTGAGGATGGTTGTTGAAGATGCTGACATTAAATTTGTGCACTTTTGGGGCCATTGGATAAGAAATTGAAACTAGAGGTCCACATGTTTAGTTACCATATTCAAATGTAGATCTCAGATCTAGTGGTTCTCATTATCCAATTTGCAAAGAGATCATTGAGCACAATTTAAGATTACTTATAAAATTACTCTACGTGTTAAAATTTTGGTATTAAATTATGAATTTGTTCTAAATATTTTAATAAATTTATTTATTTTTTCAAATTATAGTGATACGTTAATAATATATTTATCAAATAATTTTTAATTTGTTATATTGTATAAACATGTTGTGTGCAAAAACTACTACCTTCGTAGGGGTAGCTTAGAAGCATAGTCAAACTAACAATTATATCCAAGCATGATGATGTTTACATGCAAAAATTATTTGCTATACGTTTCGTAATGCGGAATAGATATTTTAGATCATTAAATGATTAAAAAGTGATAGAAACGTTACTTTTTAGTTATCTTAATGACTGTAATAGCTATTTCACATTGTAGAATAAATAATGAGGATTTACTCTGTTGGACCGCAATTTTGATAATCATATTTTGATGATGACCAAATCGTACTAACGGCTTGAAAATCTAATATGCAGAAAAATAGGGAGATTCAGACGAAAATGATTATCCGAACACAATCAAGAAAAACAACCAAAAGTTGAACAACACCTTACGGACGATGAAGAGCGTCCTAAATAAAGGAGCTCGGACGCAAGGGAGCATCCCAAACATGGTCAGATAACACCGAGTAGATGAAAGAACACATCTTTCGGACGTAGATAACTGTCCGAAAGATAGTGCTTCGGACGCAAAAGACCGTCCGAGACAAGAAATTCGAAAGTATAATGATCGGACGTTGAAGACCGTCCGAAGCCAAAAGATCGGACGTTGAAGACCGTCCGAAAAAAGGAGCTCGAAATGAAGTAATTTTCTGTCAGAGCTGTAGGACGCATATGACCGTCCGAGACACTGTTCATGAAGCTGTAGGACGCATGAACGGATATCCGAACCACCGTCCGAACCCCTAACGGTTAGTTTTTAACAGCTATTTTTTTGACCGTTGGATATCAAATTTCAACACATCTTTTATCTATAAATAGCCCAAGGATATCTAAAATGATGTAAGGAACTACTACATTCAATACAAACACTTGTAAGAGTTATTTTGGGAGAAATAGGCCAAAATATTGTGGGTTGTATTGGTTTGGGTAGTATAGTTCTCTTGGCTCAACTAGAGGAAATTAGTGCGAGCAAGAGTAGACTAGTGAGTGATCTATAAATCTTCAAGTGTAAGAGTGGATGGATAACAAGTGTACAAAAGTGAGGTTGTAGTGTAAAACCCTTTGACTCAACTATATAAACTTAGTTGGTGCAAGGTGAGCCTACTTTGTGTATAAGAAGGTTATTGCCTCACTTTTTTTGAAGAGGCACTACTAGTGGATGTACTCCAAACTTGAAAAGTTTGGGAGTTTGGTTTGATATTCTTTATCTCAATCTTTTATTTCTTCTTTAAACTTTGATTGTTAAATATTTATCTTAGATCATTTGTGCTTAAGTATTCATTTGTTGCACAAAGTTTGAATTTTCATTAAACACATTAAAATATTTATTTTTTGAGACAACCTAATTCACCCCCTCTAAAATTGATTTTGGACCAACATACTCGTTTACATAACTTAATTACAACACGAAATTTGCATAAATTTTAGCGTTGTCAATCATTTATACCGTTAGACCAATATTTATATGACTCGTTACTTCGTAAACTTGTATTAAATCTAATTTAAGGGTTTAAAATTTATTACACCATTAGTCCAGTTTTTATATGTCTCTTTACATGGTAAACTTGTATGCAATTTAATTTAAGGGTCAATTTTAAAATAATTTTATAATATTCTCGGACGATAAATTACTCTGAATTAGACATTCAATGTTATAATGAGTAAACTTATAATGCATAATTAATTATCTTAATTTTTTATACACTGTTATTATAAAATTTTAATTTCTTACGCAAGCATTTTTAAATAAATACCCTATAATCCATTTAACTTTGACAGGCAATTAAAATTTCACTTGATAAATCATTTTGTACTTTGACAGGAATAAGGCATATTAATTCTTAATTAATTACTTTCAAATACTTAATTAATTACTTTTTCTTAGATCTAATTCACACTTAAAACCAATTCTCTTTCATTTCCTTGAAATGATTGCGTGTCCTTATAGGTTGTAACATAGTAATAAAATACCATCTAATACTCCCTTCATCCTATTTATTTTATCAAACAATTTGACTTTTCTAGTCAATCAAATCAATTTTATAACTAATAATTCATATAGATTTATTTAATTTTTCATAAAATTTTTTCAATAAAAATTAAATTTATATAAAGTATTATGATATGAAACTTAAAATTTATAAAAAAAAAAAAATTAAAAATCTAAAAAAGATTGAGCCTTGAAAACTTGATTTGATAACAAAAAAAAATCAAACGTGACAAATATATTAGAATGTAATTTTTAGCCTTTTTAGGTAAGACATTTGCTTATATATTTATTGCTGCCTATTGCCTAATTTGTAGAGTGTCATGTTACTTAATGTATTATTCACCCATTGTCTTTCTTCTACGTCTAGTCCTTCTTCTGTCTTATGTTCTTGTTTTTATGTTCCATGAGCCTACCATAATTATTCTCAAGACTAGTTTTACTTAAATAATGTTGTATTATGATTCTCACAAACAGAAGGTTAACAAAAATAAATAAATAAATAAATAAATAAATAAATAAATACGTCTATGCAGATATACTATTCCTTTCGTCCCGTTTTATTATCACAAGTGGTTATTGGGATAATTTTTTAGAACTTAATTTTTACACACATATATATAGACACACGCAGAGACACACTTTCTTTTGAAAATTTCGAGTTTCTATATAGTTATTCTTAATATAAACTATAATAGTATCTGAAAATAGCCAAACAATTAAGATTTTTAATATGAAATTCTGATTAAAAAATAATTTAATTAACCAAATTGTAACAATATAAATAGTATAGAGGAAGTATTTACATTTTTTATGACTTGTAGATAATAATGACTTTTCATGTGAAAATATTTCTAAGTGTAAGTGGATACTAATGGTGGATTGATAGAAATATAACAAACTGAACCATAGATGCTAAAACACAAATCGATTCTCCCCCTCTCTCTCTCTATATATAAAAGAAATGCAGAAAAATGAAAGCACAAAATATAAAAGAAATTTTCTTGTCCAAATGTGAATGGGAGCATTTAGAATTAGATAGATCCTATAGTTATTTTTTATTATTATTAATTGCAATAAAATAATACATAAAGATTACTTAAGTTCTCATCTTATAATCATCTAGATGTGTATTTATACAGGTAAATATTTAGGTAGATTCAGTTTTTGACTCTATTTGTAGATCTTGTGGTGTGAATTAAAATTTAGAGAATCTATAACATCAACTGATGTAAGCAAGATTCTTTAACATTTAATTCTGACAACAAGATCTACAGATGGGACCAAAAATCGGATCTACCTAATTTTTTTCCTTTGCAAAAAGTGAAAAAGCATAAATTGAGCTGTTGCTCCTTGTTCCTACGTGAGATCATTGGGATGATCTTGCCAATTTTAATCCAATTTGGATTATAGAGATGCTTCTTCTTTTTTTTCCCTTTTTTTTTCAATATATTTTGGTTTTTCTCAGTGAAAATTGTTAATATATTGACTTAATTTTATATAGTTTTTATAAAGAAGAAAAAACATTTAATTATTTAAATGCAACATTTGACTTCAAAAGATTAATATTTTTGGGCTTACAAGAGTTATTCATTTTTCACTTTTGGATTTGAAATCTTTATATATGTCATGTTGAATTATAATACCTAAAATTAAGCCTTCTCTAACCTTCGTAGTATTATTATTATTATTTTTTTTTAAAAAAAGCCCACTTAAATGTCAATATTGTTAAATACAGATAAGATATACTACTCTGATTGGCCAAACAACCCAAATTGCAGGGAAAATTTCTAAAAATATACCCCTTTTCAGATTTGTTCTTTTTTTGTGCCTATTGCAAAATGTATTTCCGGATCAATGGAACTCGCATTCGGAGAATGCGAATTCCAGAAATTTAAAAAAAAAAAAAATTCTTCGACTGACCTCACATTCGCGGAATGCAAGGTCAATGAAAATTGACCTCATTTTTTAATTTTTTTTTTAACCTCGCATTTAAAAAATGTGTTGTTGTAATGAATTTTTTTTTTTTTTTGATTTAGCAAATTTGACTATGTATATATTTATATATATATATATATATATATATTTAGGATTTAAAAATTTAACTATGTATATTGCGAATGGAAATTGTGCACTATTACAAAAATCAAAAATTGAAGGATTTGACTGTAAGATAAAATCATTTAAATACTAAACCGTAAATTATAAACTATAATATTAACGAAGTAGTACGATATTTGGGAATAGTAAACCATTCGCCTTTAAATCATAAACTATAACATTAACGAAATAGTACGCGAATGAAATGTGTAAACCCGCAAATTTATTAATTTATCGTATTTTTGATAAAATTTTGACATAACCTCCTTTATTTTACGAACATTCTCCCTGCCAACAACCAAACCCAACAAGAGCAACAAACATCCATAAAAGCCCGACAAGGACTAAAAAACATAAATACAAACCTAATAACAATAAAAAAGCACCCAACTAGGGTGAACAATGATATACAAATAACATACATCAATTACACAATATTGCGAGAAGTAATAACAAATGTCAATGTGCATGATCACACAATATTGCGAGGAGGAGGAGGAATTTTTTTTTTTTTTTTTTTGTATTTGGGAATTTATCTTCTGCGAGGCCAGAAGGCCGATCAGTCGAAGAAATTTTTTTTTTTTTTTTTCTAAAAAAAAAAAAAATTTCTGGAACTCGCATTTTCCGAATGCGAGTTCCACTGGTCCGGAAATACATTTTGCAATAGGCACAAAAAAAGAACAAATTTGAAAAGGGGTATATTTTTAGAAATTTTCCCAAATTGCAGAACTTGGTGAAACTAGACAAATAAACATCGGATCACATCCACACAATTGGCTCATCAAAATTGAACAAAGTTCAGTGAATTAGTATGTCCATTTTAGTTTCTTCATAAATTGGAAACCAAAAAAAAAAAAAAAAAGGTTATCTCTTATCATTCGGTAGGAAAATACTACCATAAACTCTGTCATTAATCTTACCTGTAGACTTTGAGGACAAAATTAAATTTTATATAATCTTGCTTACATCAGGTTATGTCATAAATTTCATAACATTTAATCTACAACCATATAGGATTTACAAGTGAAGTAAAAAATCAGATCTACGTAAGTATTTTTCCATTCGGTATTATACCAAACTAGTAATTTAGACACACCTTAAATTTGTAAATTAAGAAAGGGCATTCTAAAAATATATTGTGAAAAAATAACTACAAATGTATATAAGATATCAAATTTCTCCGTTCTTGAACTTTTATTTATATAACTAAGAAAATATAATTTTTGCTTGAATTTAAATTATAAAAATTAAAAGAAAAAGCAATGAATGTCTTCTTCAAATTTGTGAATTTTTGGCGTTTGCTTCCAATTATTGTTGCAGTTTGCGGAGTGGAAGTATTGCCTAATGCCCGGTCAAGCCATTGGCAACAACTAAGATTCTGTGAATAACATATGTAGAATTTTATAGTCACGTTAAATAATTATTTTATTGATTTTAAAAATTTATATAATATAAATTTTTAAAATAAATAATATTATATTATTTAAAAATTTAAAATACAATGATATAATTCATTAAATAGGATATAATTTTTCCAACTTCCATGTCAATAAAAGTTAAAACAACTCAAATTAGAAACCAAAAGGTTAGCGTTTTTATAATCACACCCCTCTATGTTTGTCATATTATAGATACTTCCTCTTGAATGTTCAAAATTACACTAATTAAGAATCCTTGGCCGTTTTCTTTCAAAACTATTAATTTGAGAACCACTAATGTTAATGTCCATCAACGAATTGAGCCCTTAATGTTTATTATGTCATATTACACAAATCTTTCTTAAATATTGATATTAGTATAAATTATATCTAAAATTTCAAATTATCATTGATGAAGCCATAGCCAAAAGAAAGAAGGGCAACTCCTTAACCTTTTGTTAACTTCAATGGCTTGTAAATAAAGAGACAAGCTTACAGGCACTATAAGAAAACTAAATAAATTAGCTAATTATTGGTCAATCTAACAAAAAAGTACTCTAAACACTTATTTAAATTTAAATATGATATTCTTACCATAATTTAAAGATAGAAACATAACTAAAATCTTCAATAATTTCAAAATTAGTTTCGAAGGAATTTAAGTGAGATCGCACAAGTTTTGATATTTTAGTAGTTCCATTAAATTCGAAGCAAACAAAATATTAATTATTGAAAAATGTGAAGTATCAATGATTAAAAATAATTTTTATAATTTTTAATAATTATACACTACTATCAAAAATTTTAAAACATGAGCTAATCTGAACAAAATTTAAGGACGTTTCATATATTTAACTGACTTTTCTTGACAGTGTTAGAATTGTTAATAGATTAAAAGTGTAAATGAGAAAAGTGTAATTTGATTTTTTAGAGGGTAAAGAGTAATTACTCTATACTTTAGGGGACAAAGTGTTATCAACCCTAAAAGAACTTCTGCCACGTATGAGAAAGACAACTAATAAGAGAAGACTTTGGTTCTGTCAATCTTCTGAAATCATTTTTCATTTTTTTTTAAAATTTATTTTTAAAAATAATTTTAGTTATTTTGATTGCAAGAAACGAAATGCAAAATGGAGTTAAAAGTAAACAAGGCACCAATCACCATCCTAACACATACAAAACATCAAGGCCCGGTTCTCTTCTTTGCTTTTTTTTTTTTTTCGTCTTTCTTTTCTGAAAATCTGATATCATAACAGCAAAATATACAGCAATTTTTTAATTTTTTAATTTAAAAAACTGAAAAAGTTGAGAGGTGTGAAGGTGAAGAAGGAGGAGGAAACATAAGATCTTGGTGTTGTCTGAATATTGATGGAACAGCTTATTAACTTCATAATAAGACCTCCCAGGTAAGGGGAAAAAAACAAGTCTTTTTGACCCTTTTGAGCTCTGTTTTTTCTTTGTATAAAGGTACTGTTTTTTCTTTATTTGATGTGGTTTTGAGTTTAATGGGTGTTAAAGTTTGAATTTTTACCAGAATTCTGATATGGGTTTTTGGTATTTTTGTTAGTTTGAGGTCCAGTTAGTTGAATTTACGCATAATGATGAACCAGCTGTTCTATTTTAGCTTTGGGTTGATGTGAAAGAAATTGGTTTGAAAAAGTAATGTTTTTACTGTCTTTTTTGGACTGCAGAGCTGAATACAACCCGAAAAATGATTTATTAGATCAAGAATTCATGCTCAAAAGAAAATGGTACCAAAGGAAGGATTTGGAGGTATGATGAGATTATTCGGTTATTTAAAGAAGTTTTCACTGTGCTTAATGTGTGGCTTCTCTTGAAGTTTCCTGTATAAAACAATTGAGTATTAAGATGTTTATAGGTCTTGTCTGATACCTGAATAACTGGCACCAATTGTCCGAGTAATTTACTTGCTACTCATAAGAACACGTTTAATGTCCCAATTTCTTTACTTAGATTGACCGTTCAGAATAGCTCAATTAGGGGCAAAACATAGCTACTAGTTTTTCCAATAATGGAGTAAAATCATAGGACAATGAATCCAAGGAGAAGTGCTGTGTTATCTAGTCTACATGAATGTGTCTAAGTGGAAGGGTGTAGCTTCGGGTCTGATTCCCAGCTTCTGTATCAAAGGCTAACAGATCCAGAAATCGCCTTCGTCTAATGTCAAACTCATTGCTTCTGAATCTATAGGAGCTCCACAATCTGCGGAGAAATATCTTGGGTTGGAATAAAGCATGCGGTGGGAATAAGAAATTTGCTGTGGACTATTATTTATCAAGTGACGTCATGAAGTTCCTATTTTTACTCTGAGGTTGGGGAAAGAAAGTGGAATCTTTGGACTGAGATAAAGAAGGCTTTGGCAGGAAGGGAGATGATGAATGGAGGAGGATGGTGTGTTCTCTGAACAGCTGTTTCTGGGTTTTTGGTGAAGCTGTATAAAGCAAAGTGGCGGTTCAAAGTTTGAATAGTAGAAGCCTGGACTTACTAAACCTGTTAGAACTAGTCATTACTAGTGTTTTTTTTTTTTTTTTGGGGCGGGGGGGAGATTGGGGTTTGAATGGGCAGATGGTTATTCCTATTAAGGAGGCTGGTGAGCCTAAGGTTGGATGAACTACTTATTGGGGAGGAAGGGTGGAAATGTGCAAAGGTGGATTTGGTTGGAGCATTATTGACTACCATGGTCCATGGGAGTTGCTCGAGCCTTATGGAGAGTTCTTGGAGAGAATACTGGTCATTAGGCTATGGAATAGAGGACCAAAAGTAGTTAAGCAGAGGAGTAGGCAGGTTACTCATATCACTCTTCTGAGATATGGTGTGCATGTTTAGGTGGTCTTTAGCCTCAGTTTGATCAGAACTTACATTCTGTAATAGAAACTGCCACGATGAAAGGACAGGGAAATTTTCCTTTTCTATTTTAACTTTTATTCATCAAAGATTTGTTACCTTGCTTGCTTTATGTAGCCAAACTAAGCAAATCTTCAGAGGGTGATATTATTGATTTGTCTATTGGAATGTCTGGGAAATATTCAACTTATGAGAAAAATCTAAGATTGGGAAACTGGAACCATCATGAGATCGCATGCTTGATGGTAGGTTTGTTGGTTCCAGACCGTTTGGAAGGGGACAGTAATAGGAACTCTTTTGTCAAGTCTTTTCGGCATATTGCTTTTGAAAAGAGAAACAAGAGATTCTGCTGAAAGTCTGTTGGCCTCGCATAAAGACAAGAGGGCCTTCCGCAATGCAGAATTTTCAATTTGCAAGATTAAAGCGTCTTTTTTCCTATATCTTCTTTTTGGAGTAAAATACCATCCCCATATCTTTGTTCGTTATTGGACTTCTATATACTTGGTACACATCAGTGCTGCCTTTTTTGTTGTTAAAAAATAATCTTTGCTAGACCCACATATATAAATTACCTATGGAATATTTTAGACTGGATAATATATTTTTTTGTTATTAAAACCAAATTGTCTACATCTAGAATGTTACAATTTTCTTGAATTTTTACCTGTGAAATCTCAAAGTTCAATATTCTGCAGGTTGTAAATTGTCGCGGGGAGGTTCTTCAATGTAGTCATTATATGCCAATTGGTTGTTCAGAAGGGAAGGCCTCTTGCCATGTGTTATATACTGCCATGGAAATAGGTTAGTGGAGATGTAATGCAAAGCAACTTTTCTGGAGTTCCGCAATCTGGAATCTCTTGTACCCCCTTTATATCAACAAACAATCTGTTATACAAACGCAGTATCCCTGCTATCAATCTCTTGGTTTCCAATTTAGTTTGGAACCTTGCTTCAGAGAGTTAGAAATGTTTTTGCCTAACTTCTTTTGCATGTAGGAAACTTAAGAATTCTTCCTGCTTTATTAGGTAGAACTCCAAGAAATAACTCCATCTTGGTTTCATTCAGTATTCAGTTTGGTTTACTCATGAATTTTCGTTGTGATAACATTCCAGTGGCTGTAGAGCAGATGGAAGTGAAGCTGCTGTTATTTTATTGCCATTAAACATCACAGTTTTTACCCTTGACTTCTCCGGATCTGGACTCTCTGGAGGAGAGCACGTCACTTTGGGTCGGAATGAAGTAAGTGAAAAATGTCATAGGTGCTTCAATACTGTTGCAAAACTAAGCAAAAATGGTGTATAAATTTTGGAAATACTTTTCTATTGTGAAAAATCAATCTGCATATGGATGTTGAGAAATTCAAAGTTCAAATATCTGCTTAGGACTTCTTATGTAGGATTTTTTCCATCCAGTTATTATTACATTATGCCATGCTCTTCATTCAAACATACATAATTTACTTTCTTGATTATATTGCTATAGTTTAAAATGTGTGGTTTCCAAGCTGTCATGTCTTAGGATTTGATTTTGGGCACCAAGATTAGTTTAATGTTTTATTACATCTGTGCAACTCCTGGGAATCTACTATAGCTTTTGTTTGCGGCAAGAAAAGGGAGGAAATGGTAGCTTGAAAGATTGTAACTCTGACGACAATCAGTAATAACTTAGAATGCATATAGATTAAGAGATCTCTGCAATCACATTTTAGGCTTTTTTATCTGGTATTTCGTGGACTTATCCAAATGTGTGTAGTTCAGACATAGTAACTCCCCTATGTCTTCAGGTTACTTGCTGCTATTTCTTAGCATAATGTCACCACAAAAGGAGGGACGAGCTTGAAAATCTGAGTGTTGAACAATGAATGTTCTCTTGTATTTATTCACCATGCTAGCTTGTAGTTTTGTGCGGAAGGCATGATTCATTAAATTGCTTGTAGTACGGATGTAAGGGGATGGTGGGGATTGAAGAATTGCCTTTAGAGAAGAAAGCAACAATGGGAAAGATTTGTGCCTTGAGAGTGTTCCCCCCCCCCCTCTGGAGTTCTTTACCTAGTAAAAATATTCTTACCCTCCTTCGTCTTCTTTGCTTTAGCACTCTCTCTCTAATTTGAGGCCATACTTGTGTTTTCCTTGCATAACTCAATTTAATGCTAGAGCCTGCTTCTGCTGGCTACTATATCTTGTTACTAAGTATTGGGAATTGTTGTTTGGTTTTGCAGAAGGATGATCTCAAGGCTGTAGTGGATTACTTAAGGGCAGATGGAAATGTTTCTCTCATTGGCCTTTGGGGCCGTTCTATGGGTGCCGTGACCAGGTTCTTTTATTTTAATGCCATCTTAAATACTCGATATGCTTGGACCAAAAATGATATTTGGTTTTAGGACCTTACTTATTGTTGTCGTAATGTCAAGAAATTCTACTATATGAAAAAATAGTATTATTACCAAATCTTGTAAGTGGCAAGTCTTGAGAAAGACTGGGAAAGATATGTGTAAAGCCAGAACTGCTGCTTCAACTTGTCCAGACATTGACATCAAATTTATGATATCACAATCTTTCTGAAAGCCCCAAGTAATTGCACGCATAGTTCTTGAAATTGTTTCATGTGTAAGAGTACATAATGCAAAAGTCCCAAGTAATTGCACGCATAGTTCCTGAAATTGTTTCATGTGTAAGAGTATGTGGTCAGCTAGACAAATTTAGAGGTATATATGCTTTGGAAGTTCAATAGATCCTGAAACTAAGAAAGGATCGATGTTCATTGGAGATATGATATTTACCTTAAGCTTGAAGGGTTTTGACTGGCTAATAAAATTACCCGAGTTTATTTCTTGTAGGTTACTTTATGGTCACTACATCTTGTTTTTTGTGCAAAGAAGTTTCATTCACCATTTTAGTATCTTCTTCCGGGCATTTTTTGAGCTTGAGAAATTGTCTGTTCAAAATGAATGAGTGTGGTTGCTTTTGCCTAAATGCTTTTTTCCAATTAGTTCGGTTGTTGAGAGACTCTCTAGTCTGTATGCCTGACGTACTTCTGTAGGATGCTTATTAGTATCTCTGCTTCTAACTCTTGATAGAGACACAGTAGTATCCTATTAGCTGAGTGCTGTTATATATTGTTTCTTTCAGCCTGATGTATGGAGCCGAGGATCCTTCAATTGCAGGAATGGTTCTTGACAGCCCCTTCTCTGATTTGGTTGATCTGATGATGGAGCTTGTGGATACCTACAAAATACGCCTACCCAAGTTTACTGTAAGAAGTTCAACCAGTAAAAGCTTATAGCTTTGTAGTTGCTGCTTTCTTCTTGTCAGCCTAGTCGAGTGAGCAAAATGTGGTGTTGTTGATAGGTTTCTGTCTTGGGCCTAACTTACAACTTCTGTTTATTCCTTGTGCTTTCCAGGTTAAGTTTGCAATCCACTATATGAGGAGAGCAATTCTGAAAAAGGCAAAGTTTGATATAATGGAATTGAACACAATCAAGGTATCATTACCCGAAGGATCATTTTAACCTATTAGTTTGCTTCTAAGCCATATATTGTGATTATGATTTTCTTTTTTTGAATGAATGTTCAGTTGCTTCCACTTAAAGTTTACCAAAAGAACAACAGATGGCTCTATGGATCCATAAAGTTCCTGTAACTGGAAGCAGTCTTTATTATCTTACTCCTTTCTGGCACATACTTGAATGAATCCCTGAGAAGATATTTGAACAAAAAATGTATCAACCAGATTAATCATTTATATTTCTTGCTCGGTTTGTAGAATGCATATGACGACAGTTTGATTGTGGCATTGCATGCGGCAATCAGTGGCATGCATTGTTTCCTGATTTTTATTTTAAGATGCTTGAATGACTTTAAGAAAAGATCATCCGTCTCATGATGCCTTTAATGGACTTTTCTGCGTATTGAGTCTTATAATGGCTGTTTAGTCATTGTAAATGGTATATGGACCAAGCAAATAATATCTCCCCAAGGGATCACCTCAAAATGATGTGCAGTTAATGAATGTACATCATGACGAACCTGTACTCCAGCATGCCCACTTGCACTCCTTGTATCCTCTCCCATCTGCGATTTCAGGTGGTTAAATCTGTATTATCTAGATCGTTGTGTGCTTGTGTTGATCATTGCCATTTATATGCATGGATGAGTTATTGAACAAAAACAGTTGTCTCTCTGAGTTTATTAAGGTTGTCAGTTTTTACCTCACACAGACTGGTATATTCTTTGTAGATTGTTTTGTGTCAAGTTATACAGACATTCCTGTCCATGTGGGGTACTGGAAACTGCAGAGAAATGTTTGATTAACTAGATTTTTATTAGGACAAATAACTAATACTGCTACTTTGTTGTTCTTAGGAATTTCTTGCAAATTGATGCTCATTTGTCTTACATTCATTTTCATATATATATGTGTGTGTGTGTATTTCATTCCCTGCATTAGTTATTCCATCACCATCATTTTTTCCTTATAGGTAGCAAAATCATGCTTCGTTCCAGTCTTATTTGGTCATGCTCTCGAGGATGATTTCATACAACCCCATCATTCTGATCGGATATTTGAAGCTTATGTGGTAATTTTCTTGCTAGCAATTGTACCTCTATAAATTCTGTAATAATAGCTCAAGAATGTCTTTCCAGTTGCATATTCTCTAACTTATGCTCTTGTTTGTTGGGTAAAATTTATACCAAAAGAATGGATTTCATTAATGGGGTGATGGAGCTTTGGGAAGTTGAGCACAGTAGATGAAAAAGAAAGGAAGCAGAAACCTAGAGAAAACTTTTTCTTTATTATGAAAATGAGTTGGCTAATGCAAGAGAGAGCGAGAGAGAAACAAAAACTGCTGCCACAACAGAAAAGAAATGTGGAGGACATAGAAAGGACAAGATGTAATGACAAAAGCTTATACTATTAGCCGGCTATCGTTTGGTCTTGAAAAATATTAGAATTTGAATGAAGCAAAATTTTTCGGTTGAAGGAAAGCTGCTCCAGTTGAAAAACATGCTGGTTGGGAGAAACTGCAAAGTCAGGAATGCAAATGAACCAGTGATTGACTGCTTGATAATCCAACTGTGATAGGATGGTTAAAACTTTTGATGTGCTTGTTACCTGATAAAGTATCTGCTATTGTGCTGTGAATTTCTATTCTTTTTTTTGCCTCTCCCTTCTCTTTTACACTGCTGCCTGGCACAATCAGCCCCTTCCTGTCTTCAAATCCAATAGTGAAGAAGATATTTGGTTTGGGTTTTATGTCTTTTTCACATAGGTTGCAGTTTGACAAACTCTAGGTTGAGAAGTTTTAGGTTCCTTTGGATGGGTGGATTTGGATTTGGGGAGGGATTAAAATGGATGTATGAACACTAAATTTGATTGACTCTAGGTATTTTGAAATAGTGCAGGATACACACTAGATTTTAATGAATTGCCTGGACCGCTAGATAGGTTTCCTTTAGTAGCAAATGGAAGAGTAGATGTGGTCTTCCAATTTTGTCTTAACTGATTTTGAAGATTGAGGTTCTTTTAAGGTTGTCACGTGGTGTATTAAATGATACTCATAAAACTATTGAAAATATGCCTTTCACCATTGACCAGGATATTTGAACTTAATTATGAAAAGAAATTAGATTATACTCATTTCAGTCTATTGGTGATTAATTACTTGTTAATTGCATTCTTGTTGTCTACTTTAATACATTTTTCATATTTTTATACACTTCTTTTTAAATCTGTTGGCAAACTGACTCTTGTTTAATTGGTGGGTTGTTTATCTCAGCTTGCATCTTTGTTTCATTAGTTTTCTCAATTGATTCAGTATATTCATTCTTTCTAACTCCAATTTTGGTAGGGGGATAAAAATATTATCAAATTTGAGGGGGATCACAACTCTCCACGCCCACAATTTTATTTCGATTCTATCAGTATCTTTTTCAACAATGTTCTGCAACCTCCAGTCGATGAAGTTGGGGGTGCATTCTTTGACATGTCACACGATTATTTTGGAAGGGTAATTTGAAACCGAAATCACCTTTCGAGGTGTTTTAATCATAAAGAAGTACTATGTTCGAGATTTGTGCAACTCATTAGAATTAACTGTAACGGGTCTCCTCACAGGGTACTTGGAGTACTGTTCATGATTTAAGAAATTCAGATGAGTTGTTGTCTGCACCTGTGGGTATGATAAGTCCTTTGTTTCTCTGATTTTGGAGATATATGATATAATTTGTTTGAAAAAAAGGAACTATCATTTTCAGGTCCAGCAGCAACTACCACTGAGGATGCCATTAAGCAGCTGCGATCCAGAAGACTTGTACAGTCAGTAGGACAGAGGTAAGACTATACATGCTGTACATCACACTTTACTGTTGTTCAAGTTAAAGTTAGCACCCTAATTGTGGTCAATTAAGAGAATTTATTTTGTGAATCTTGTATTTTGACATGGCTGTGATCTTAAATATGTTCCTTGGTCCAAATCATGCAATGGCTTCTCCATGTGTGTTGGAGATGTGGATTTATGAAATAAACTACAGAAACAACTTGCATCATTTATTTTAGTTGATAAAACAGGTTCCCCATTTAAACCAAAATAACAATCGAGGTGCATCCTGACAGCTTCTTGACGATTTGGTCCTCGGCATAGTAGGTTGATTTGCTATTTTGCAACCGTTGAGGACATCCGTGAGAACTATTAACTATTATATGTGATAGGGTATTCACATTCTGTAAAAGAAGTGGAAACACAATGCTTTGACAGGGTCTACCAATTCTCATTTTGTGCGATAGATTGATGGCTAATTATTCTCTTGTTTTTTTTTTACTCTATAAGAATATTCAGGTCCCTTCTGATATCTCATCTAAGGATGAACAATCTGAAACTCAGGTATCTCCTGAAAAGTTTTACAGACCATTTAGTTGAGAAAATCTAGGAGGAAACTTGTTCAGAATGTATTCCATAAAATACTTATCCTCTACATCCTTTTTTTCCCCTTTTTCGTTCTGAATATATAATTGTTTCCAAAAAAAAAAAAAAAAAAATTGTTTAATTTTCGAATCTGTGCTTCCGTTTCTGTAGTTATTGCTATGTTATGGAAGTGCTTATTAAACGTAAAAACTTATGGGCTGTCCGGTCTGGCATAGACCATGACAAGAAACTTGTTCCACACAATGTGATGTTGTACATCCTTGAAGGGGTAAAGCATTTAGTACTTGATTGTGTACCTCTTGAATGATGCTGCATGGTAGAGCAACTTCATTAAAGAGTTTTCTTTGTTCAACTTTCATAACATCTAGTTGGTAGAGCTCCACTAAAGACCTTTTTTTATTGCAGGAAGAGAGGCTCTGGAAGTGATCCTGTTGCTTCATCTTCAAAGATGATTAGCTTTGAACTTGCCAATGGTAATCCCTATGGTCCTCATGTTCCTGCATCGATAGAAGATGACGAGTATGTGGAGTATCCACTTGATAACTTGGCAGATTTTCCAAACAATGTTGAGGAAGAAGAAAGGGTGAGTAGATCGGTTTTTTTCCCCGTTTTTTAATGGCCTTTGTCTCAGCCTTGTTATTTCCTCATACTTTGCTGAAAATTTCAGATGTTCATGGTAGCGGTACTTGAGTCATTGAAGGACTTGGAGGTCAAACACCCTGGTGTTGAGGAACCATCATCAAATTTTGGCAATGAGCCTCTGCCTGAACCATCGCAGAAGGATGACCAGGAGGATTCTTCTACCACGGCAAAATCTGTACCCGTGCATGAGGAGCCTGCCACCACGTTAGCAGCCACTGGACCAGATTTGGCACCTCAAAATTCACTTCCTGACGCTAGCAAAGAATCCAATGGTACTCCAATTACTACCCTTCTATGCCCTCAAGGAGCAGAAAATAGTAGGCCTTCTACTCTTAGTGATACTAAAGTGAGCAACCAAAGTTCATCTAATTGTGATGTAGTTGACACAAAAGCCACAGTTACAGTTGTAAAGAATCCATCAAGCACTATCATGGATGGTTTATTACGTCGTTGGGATCTAAACTTCTTCCGAAACAGATGATGCTTTTTAGTTTGAGGAACAACAAGATGTAATATTATGTTGTAACAAAGAAGCTGGCAAATGCAGATAATAGTGTTATGAGATAGTTTTTACAAAGAAAAAAACCGAAGAAATGGCAGGGTATACAGTTTATCTATGGTCATTATGTTCTCTACTTCATTTCAGGACTAACAATGAAGAATTGGTGAAAGAAAGAAGATAACAGCTAGTGTATTCAAGTTCACCTCATCTGGTTTGGAGCATATACTTTATAGCAATATCGTTGATGCATGTAGGAAGATCTCAGAAAAATGTCAAGTCTGTTAGTGACATTGGTTGTAATTAGTGTGGACTAATGTAATTGTTTTTGGAGGTGTACAGGTGTAGACACATTTGATAGTAATGTTTTGGGTCTTGATTGTTTACATTTTACTTGTAAACTCACATATTGAATCATTCTAATGCTTCTTTCCTTGTGCAAAGTGTTAAAACAGGTTGATATTTTCTTGTTTATGAAGAGAATTTATTTTGGATCCAACCATTGTTTTTACCTCAGTTAAGGCAAGCCTAATGATGGCCCTTTATATCTTTTCAGCAAATGCCATTTGTGCTTTACTTTGCCGGCTGAGTTTAGTTCTTTTTCAGAATAATTAGCTTATATTTGACCTTTTAATTGGGACACTTTGAAGTTACCTAAATGTTTGGGCTTATTATAGGCAAATATTTAGATAGATTTGATATTTAGCCTGACTTGTAAATCTTGTAGCGTGGATTAAATCTTATAAAATATATGATATCAGTTGTTAATGTACGTAATGGATTTTATTAGATTAAATATTTACCATAAGGTTTTCAGGTGAGACTAAAAATTTAGTATACCTAAATGTTTTTCTTATTATAAATTATAATACTACTACAATGAAATTTTCTTTCTTTAAATAAAGTAAAAAATTTTGAAGTTGCAAGAGATTTATAAAAAAAGAAGGGCATAATTTTGTTCTGTATAGATTTTTACGTTTAATTCATTGCATTATTTAGATTATAGAATAAATTCAATAAGAACTATTTAGGCAATACAGTAAATTTAATAAAAATACAAAACTTATATTTGTCGTTTTATTATTTATATTTGTAGTTGATAAGTCAGATTGATTCACGAGTCGATAATTAATTTCTTGACCGTATAAACATAATTTGGTTGTGAGATTAAAATAATTAAAATATTTCTAATGAATTCGAATCCGAAGCCCAGTGTATTATGACATTTTATTTGGCATCATCATCCCGCTCGAATCAGATCGATCCCACCCCTCGTGAACCTGACAGTCTCGCAGTCATAACTGGACTAGCTTAGACATTATTAACCCACATTTGCCCACCTTAAACCCTCCAAAAAACCCTCTCATATACATAGTAATAGGTTCATGGAAAAAAAAAAGATATATACATAGTAATAGGTTTCTCGTACAGCACACAACAAATTCTGATAAAACGGCAGAAACGAAACCAAAAACAAAACTGCCCAAGAAAATGGCTGCGATGATGGCAAAGGCTCGAAATGCAAAGTATGCAGTCATCCCTTTCCTCTCACACACTTGTTCTAGTGGGCCGAGTTCGATTTCTTGCCTCGTTTCTGACTCAGTACTCTCTGGAAATGCCATGCAAACGTCCAATTTCTCCCTTTTCTGGCGTTCCCTGGCCACTTTCACCAGAACGTGAGAGGCCCTTTTCTTTACCGTGTGTTTGTGTGTGTTTTTTTGGGGATCAATGGTCAAGATTTTATGTTTTGTTATGTGGGATTTGCATGCATGCAATTAATTATGGTTTGAGGGATTTAATGTTTTTATGAACTTGATTTGATTATGGTTGTTTTGTTTACCTTTTTTTTATAGTTCTTTTATATTAAGAAAAAGGAAAAAGATTAGGCCTTTTAGGATTTGGGAAAAGATTAGAGTTTTATTCATTTTGGGAAATGTTGATCACGACCACAATTTAGCTGTTGAGTGTGTGTTGATTTTTTTTTTTTTTTTTCAATTAGATTTACTATATTTTAGCTTTTTCTAAATTTGGATTTTTCTTTAGGTGGTTTATTTTGTTTATTTGGTCTCATTTTACTGAAAAAGATGGTTTCTTTATTCAGCTTTTGATTTTTTTTTTTTTAATTGTTGGCTTTTAATATTTTAGTTTTTTCATGGGGATATTTTGAGCAAAGTGATGATTAATAGCATTGCAGAGGATGATTTTGGTTGAATGAAATTCAAATGCCATTTGTGAATATAAAGGAGGTTATCGTGAATATAAAGGAGGTTATCTTAAATGGTAAATCTAGGGAGTGTACTGGTTAATTTTAAGTGCTCGAAGATGCAGAACAAGGAAAGAGAACATATATTTTAGCAAAAGTCGGTAGCTTTTTATGGTTCTAGTACTATTGTATGATGCGGAGTTTTTAGTTTTATAAAGCCCTTAATTTCTCTAGATAGAGAAAAATTTGTTTATTTTTTAGTTTTGTGCACGAAAAGTTCTTGTCCAAATAAGACTGTATTGTTGTCTCAAAAGGTATTTTTCATCTGGTTAATATCGAATTTGACTGGGGATTAAAATTGTTTCTTAGCGGTGCCTTTAATATGTCTAGCTCATTTTATCTGTTTGATGGTAAAATAATGCTCCAATTGGGAGTATCATGCATATCATAGCTGCCCAAGTCATTGGTTTATGTGAATGCCCGAAAATAAGAGCTATAGATTGTAATCATTTCAGAATTATCTTAAATTTAGGCCCGTATTTCATGATGTTTCACGCCTCTTTTTATATACTTGATCACTTTTTGATTAATATCTGCCCTCTCTTTGCTGAATCCTCCTCTTTCGTTTTCTCTTAATTGGGTGCAGGAAGACCCACGTCAATGTGGGCACCATAGGACATGTTGATCATGGGAAAACTACACTAACTGCTGCAATTACAAAGGTTGTTAACATCTTTTCTGAATCTGATGTTGCACTCAAAAATCATCTTTTTTATGGTTGTTGTTGGCAGTTTGGCCTGAGCCCGAATAATAAGATGCATATATTTTGTTTTCTCCTCCTTAACCAGGTGCTGTCTGAACAAGGAAAAGCCAAGGCCATTGCCTTTGATGAGATTGACAAGGCTCCTGAAGAGAAGAAGAGAGGAATCACAATTGCTACAGTTATGATTTTGGTTTTCTCTCCTTTTACTTAGTGGTTATCCTTGATTCTCAGTACTATTCATTGTAGCTTACCTCATGATATATCTTAGGCTCATGTGGAGTACGAAACAGCTAAGCGACATTATGCACATGTAGATTGCCCGGGGCATGCAGATTATGTCAATGTTCAGATGTTTAGTAAGTTAAATTTTTGTAGGTGTTCTTAAATTCAACATATTGAAGTTTATATCATTGCACTTAATGTGCTTTCAATCTTTAAAAAGAAAAAAAAAAAAAAAAAAATCTGCATTTTAGAATGGTGACCAGTTGAATGCGGCAAATGTTGGGAGCAGAACTACTAGTGGAGTGTGAAAATCAAGTTTGACATCTTTGACAATTATGGATTTGATTCTAATCTATAAACTAATCAATAGGGTGACATTATAAGATAAGAGCTCTCATTATCTTAGTATTGTAAATTCTAGCTGTGCAAAACTCCCATGATAGTTATGCTCCTTGAAATCTATGAAATGTCTATTCATATGATTTGGTTAATCCTAATTCCCAATTTTTTCTACCTTTTCATGCCATTATATTTTTGTTAATATTCGTTTTGAAATCAATACTATTGTTCCCATGGAAATGAACCTTGATAAAGTTGATGATTATTTTTGTAAAATCAGAACATGATTACTGGAGCTGCAGATATGACAAATGGATGGGGGTATTCTTGTAGTATCTGCTTCAGATGGACCCATGCCACAAACAAAGGAACATATTTTGCTTGCACGCCAGGTTTGCAAGTTTTCTTCATACAATATAGGAAGCATATACCTTCTCTTCTGGGCTCGATAGTTGATAATTCTCATTAATTTCCCTTTTGTATTATAGGTTGGCGTACCATCTTTAGTTTGCTTTCTCAATAAAGTTGACACTGTTGAGGATCCTGAGCTACTTGAACTTGTTGAGATGGAACTCCGTGGTAAAATGCCCTAAGTGATTTTGATACCTGCTTTTTGTGCTTCCTATTTATCTAACTACTTAGACATGATATCTAGTTGATATCTTTGCTTTTGTTCTGACAAAAAAAAAAAAAAAATCTGCAGAATTGCTTAACTTCTATAAATTTCCCGGGGATGAAATCCCAATTATTCGGGGTTCAGCCTTGTCTGCTCTTCAAGGAACAAATGAAAAACTTGGGAAAGAGGCTATTCTGACGGTAACTAATGGATGCTGTGGATGAATACATAACCGACCCAGTTCGCCAGCTTGACAAGCCTTTTCTGATGCCAATTGAAGATGTCTTTTCAATCCAGGTGCTTTAGCACACAGTATGGGTATCATAGTGCTTTATATTACTGATATTTCTTAAGGCAGGACCAGAGTTTGCCCCCACTTTATTTTCTTGAATATCCAACTTCTGTATATCACTAGATTTCAGTTCTTATCAAATTGTATTCATTCATATTAGATTCTGAAATATTTTTCGTGCATCTTTTATTAATGATGTCGTTGAGGAACTTTTTAATCTGCATGAAGATGAAGGGAGACTCATGAACCTATTTCTTAATGATATTTCTACAGAATAGATACTGGATACTGTTGCCTATATCTCTTCACTTCCATGGGGTGTTATTTATTTGTCTAAAATGTTAATTCGATGTTTGTACTACTAATGGATACACATGCATCCCTCTTGTGTCTGCTCCTGGCTCAAGTCAAATTGTCCCTTATTTCAAAGGTTTCAAGTAATGGATACTTAGATTGTCTAAGGTTATATGCAATATCTATTTGTTTCAATGTTTAAAAAACTTGGACATGTTTTGAAGGCTAAATTCCTTGAGAAATTTAATTGAGTGTAATTCCCAATTTGAACTCTTGTGCTATTGGTATTAGCTCTATAATATTAATGATTTTCTCACCTGTATGATATGTTTTGTCCTTTCTTTTGAAAGGGGCGTGGGACTGTTGTTACTGGCCGAATAGAACAGGGCACCATAAAAGTTGGTGAGGAAGTTGAAGTACTGGGATTGATGCAGGTGCAAATCTGTAGCTAAAATTGAATAATTGCCTGCTGTTGCTTGCTTATTTTTGCTGTACTTTTCATTTGTCCTAGAGTATACTTTAATTATCTATTTCTGCAGGGAGGCCCTGTAAAGACCACAGTGACTGGTGTTGAGATGTTTAAGAAAATTCTTGATCATGGACAAGTAAATTAGTTTTCTTTTAGATGTATCAGACAAGCTTTCTGCTCCTAGAGGTGAAATCACTGTTTTAATATTCCTTTTGGTATTTTCTCAGGCTGGTGACAATGTAGGGCTTCTTTTGCGTGGTTTAAAACGAGATGATGTTCAGCGAGGGCAGGTGAGTTTAGCATCTAAATGAATCTATCTACCTAAAGAATCTGCAGCACCATTAAATTTTGCAATCGTCCATTTATTTTCCTTACAAAGAATTGGGTTGCATGTGTTAAAGATTGACTATTTCAGGTGATATCCAAACCAAATACCCTAAAAACATACAAGAACTTCGAGGCTGAGATATATGTTCTGACAAAAGATGAAGGTGGTCGCCACACTGCATTTTTCTCAAATTACATGCCCCAGTTCTACTTGAGGACGGCAGATATTACAGGGAAAGTGATCTTGCCTGAGGATATAAAAATGGTCATGCCTGGAGACAATGTGACTGCGAAGTTTGAGCTTATATCAGCAGTTCCTCTTGAAAAAGGTTTATATCAAATCGACATTCCATCAACTTATTAGTAATGAAAAATTATTGTTTCCTCCTTTCTCTGTAGTTCATCATAAATGCCTTTTGCTCTGGTGTGCTTTATTTACTTTCTACTTTTCATGGAGTTTAAAAACTACCAAGTGTCGTGAACATTGGCAAAAGTGAGCCCTTAGGTGAAGATTCACATCTTTCATGCTTGAAATGAGTGTGCAATTAGTTTATGCCATCCATTTTCAGTTTCAAAAGGAAAGGACAGGGTATATCATCTAAGTTCTAAATGAAGGTAAGCAACTAAACATGCATAGAACTCCAATAGCCTGGTTTTAGACAATAATGTTTGTGATGGCTAGTTATAATATAGTTAATCTGAATCATAGGCTTGATATTGAATGGTGTCTGCAGGAGATAGTTAAAACAACTATGTTGACAGGTATGTTCTTGGTCATGGCCTCATGGGAATGCATGCTTTTGAACCTGAGCCTGACCTCAACTTACTAGGCTAATAGCAAATTAATATGTATCACTGCTTTGCATACACGCTTGTGCTATTTTTTTAGATGTGATATCTCTCTCTGTTGTACTGTAATTTTACTCTAATTGCCAGTCAACATATTTCTTCCGTCTTCTATCTTCGTGTTAAATGTTATCCTCAAGTAAAACAAATAATTCAATGCACTCAACAAGCTGATGATCTGTGACTGCCATGCTCTTCATGATATTTCTTCCCTCTTTCCTATTTCCTTAACATATGTCATCTTATGTTTAGTTTTGTTTTTCTGTTATATTTTACAAAGAGCTTGCTGGTGTTGTCAAGACTTATATCCTGAATAACAATTATATTTTTTATCAAGGGCCGCAATCTTTATAATGAAATATGCTAGTTTATCTCAATTTGCATCTTTATTTTTACGAGCCTAGCCTTCAACTGCATACTTTCCATTTCATAGCATTTTCACTTTATTCCATGAATTTGGTTGCTGTAATTTGGAACCTAACAAAGTCCTGGCTGGCTCCTGGTAAGATTTTAGCAAAACAGGGCAAAGATTTGCTTTGCGAGAAGGGGGTAGGACAGTTGGTGCTGGTGTGGTTTCAAAAGTACTTCAATAGGAGGCCGGTGATAGTCATCCAACTTTCATGAAATGCTGGAAAATAAAGTGAAGGTTTTTGCTTCTTTAACCGAGATTGTTGGTGGCTGCTAACCACTCGTTCATATTAGATTTGATGCACATTCTGGTAGAATTTGATGTACTGGTTGGTTTCCTAGGAGTTCTAAGCATGAATAAATGACTAAATCCCAAGATGGTAGCTTTTGTTAGTAGGCAGTATTCTCTTGTAGTTGAATACATGAAGTAAATATACTCTCTTTTTGTGTGGTTCTCTCTCCATGCTCTTATTCCTGTCAAAAGTCATTTTCGCTCAATGTTATAGATTTCCCTCTCCTCGACTCCAAATTCTGATCTGAATGTGATACACAGAATATGATATACTTCAAATCTTAGATACATCCATGAGAGTTGGTACCATGGAGAGAGTGAGAGAATTTCAAAAAGAAACATGACTTGCTTTTGCATGTGATTGTCATATTGCACAATGCACAAACATTGGTTGGATGTTGATAGATCTTTTTATGATTCTCTGATATTCAGCTCATTACTCGCTAGGTAAAGGCAAAATGTTCTACAAAATGCATTACTTAATATAGGATAGCATATAACATCAAACTTGTTGACAAATCAATGCTTAAAAAATATATTGGAAAACTGGAAAAGTTTGTTTACATCTTTTATTATTTTTGAGAAAAGAAATATCTCTATCATTCGCAATTTTTTTATGCAGTATATAGTGTATATAGGTAATTCAACATGGGATGCTTGTTTTGCAAAATCCATGTCCCAGGTGATAATTTTAACCACCTGCCAGAAGCTGCATTGCTGTTTCAACTAATGAATGAATTGTTGTCCTATGACGGCTCAGCCCTACAGTCCCAGAGAAAATATTGAAGCTCTCAATATCAGATATAGTATCCATCATATACTCATCAGCTGCACTTCCATTCCCAAATTCTTGAAAATTCGGATGTTTGTTTTCTTATCATTCATCATCCAGATTGCCAACTCCACAACAAACCTCCTCATTCTTGGAACCTTAACGGAAGGATACTTGTATTGCTTCAGAGTCTCAACAAGTTTATTAGCCACTTCAGCTTCTTGGATGGATGCTTTCTTAAACACGATTCTTGATTCCCATGATGTCATAAACTTGAAAACACATGCTGCTAATCCAATCATTACTTCCTGCAACTTTATTTCCTCTGTCATGATTGCTTGAAGGACCTGCAAGGGGAGTGTGATGATTTCTCAATTCTGTTTTCCTTACTACCTCGTAGAAAATGCAGACAATAAGAAAAAGGGAAAAAAAAAAGCTCTTACCGCTGGTCCTGCAACAATAAGATCCTTTAGTTGATCAAAGCTATCTGCTCCACTGAAGGCACATAAATTTCGTAGAATTCTGGCTGCATTAATTCGAAGTATGGGATCTTCTCAAAATGCTTCAACAAGCTTTTCAGTGACATTTAACTTCAATATGCGCAGGCAATTAAATTTGCTTTCAAATGTCAGCATAGATAGTGCTGCTCCTGCTGCAATTTTAACATCTTTATGCTTTTCATCAGTCACCTGCTTGAAAAAGATGTTGAACAACTCCTTGAGTACTCCACCTGTGCCACCAATCCTCTCTGTTGCATCCTCTTCCATTCCCAGATTTCGTAGTATATCTATTCCCAGTTTCTGCAGTTTTGGATGTCTCTCCCCATAAATTAATATATCTCTGATATTGCTGATGGTGAAAACTATCTCTGAAATTTCTTTCCTGAGCTGTTTGCCTGTGGCACCTGTTGTGCTGGACAACATCTTTACTACCTGTAGAGATCGTTTTACTGTTAAAATCTGAGAGGATGTGGCTGCTTCATGTGTCAACAGCCTCTCTCCAGCATGAGTGCAGTCTATAATTTTAGGCAGGAGGCCTCTCTATTGCCCATCTTCCCACAATTGTCGTGGTCGCGTGCAAGCTTCTTCAAGATTGTCAGTCCCAAATGGTTAAATGTCCAGAAACTATAATGTTCATCATCAAAGATGATTCTCTTTTCGGCTATTTCATCAGCTGCATCACCAAAGCTCCTGCTGATGTGAAGCAAGGATGATATTGATTCCATCGCACCTGGTATACCAGCTACCCGGAGAGAATTCTGCTTTTTACCTGCAAGATGTGCCACAATTTCTGCTGCTGATTTTCTAATCTCTTCTTCTTCAGGATCTTTCCAGTTCAACATCTCTACTAACCTTTCCATTACAGATAAATTTATTCCAATCTTTTGGAGGGTGTCATCAGAGAACCGCTTGCTTTTTGAAAACTTCTCCAAAATTTGAGCCCCCATGAGCTGTTCATCAGGGGAATTTGAGGCCAAGAGATCCATTGCAAACGAAACCATATCCATTTTCAGGCCATCGAAAATGCTCCCATAAACACATTTTGAATATGCATCATAATTTGAAGAACCTTCTGATTGCAATCAGACCTGATGGCCCCAATTCACACTCCTTTCTCACCTCATCCAATATTTTCCGAAAGATAACATTCCACTCCCAATAGGCTTTCTCCAGGAGAAACAGCAATGCTTCTGCCAAAGCTAATGAATAGAATATAATTAGAGCTGCTTTCCTGTTCTTCTTGTCTGTGTCTCCCTTTGAAACTTCACCGAAATTTCTCTCAATAAGTTTCATCAGGGAGAGTACTACACAGGCAGTAGCAGAAGCAAGTTGCAGCCAATAAAGAACTTTACTTATATTTCTTGATATGAATACCCATGGAGCATATGGAATAAGAGGAACCTCTGAGCTATTCCATGTTCTAGTTGGCATTTTCTGCTGATGCCAACTCTTCCGGTTCGCCTGATGGATGCTTTGTGCAATAATCTCCCTGCTGTTTCTCCTCCTTGGATTTCCAACAGCAACAATAGGCCTAAAAATTTTCTTGAAAGTCCTGATGATGAAGATCTGTGAGCTTGATCTTAACGCGCGAAAGCTACTAATTCCAACATCAGCAATGGACCATGTAGCTTGGTGTTGCCACTCAAGCTCATGACTCCTGCTAAAGATTCTTGTCCCTTCAATCAACAGAATAATGGTAATGTACCAGAAATCTGTTTTGTCCAAAGTAATAGCAAAACCACCAAGAAGAACAACTGTAGCCCAGATGAAACCAAGAGTTCCTAATCCAGTTGCTGCTTTTTCTAACACAGCAAGCCTTAATGCAAAGAGGGTCAGCTTCTTTTCTGGTGCTCTGATTGCCTGTGTTTGACTTGCTTCAATACCAGAATTCGCGGTAGTACTACTAGTGTTCTTTGTCTCAATGGAACTCTGAGGTTCCAAGATTGTTGAACTGCCTGTGTCACTAATCTTTGCATTAAGCTCACATATCTGAAGATGAATGCTTCCTTCACTATCTATAGATGATGTAGGATCCATCACTGATAACTTCTTTTCAACATTTACAAAGCAGCTATAAAGCCAATTCTTCTTAGTTCTTGAACTGTCAACTTCTTGTTTTGGTTGAAATTTGGCTTGAGAATGGTAGTTGGATAGGTAGGATTGCGTTGCAGATATGAAGTTCTTGTTTCTTGATTATGATGGCTATGAAGAATACAGCTTCTTGAATGGTGTTTAACTGTTTATATAACAACAATCAGAGGAAAATTAGCTTGGAGTTCACGTTTTAAACTGTGCAAATTAGTGGGGAAAAAAAATTAAAAAAGTAAGGGATGTTGCTTTTTCTTTCTGCTAAAATCTTTTTTCAAGGAAAGTAAGTAGTTTGCTTTTGATTTTGGATCTTTCCTTCTCTTCAGTCTTGATAGAGATTGATTGTATCCCTTTCATTGATTGTATCCCTTTCTAATTTTGCCTTTGGATATTTGCTTTTAGGCTGTTTTCCTTTAATTTCTGTTAAAGGAATAAAGTGTTCTTTCTTTTAGTTTTAGGAGGTTGTCTTTATTCTTTATATAAACTGAATTTTCAACAAACAAATTAATAGTAATTACTTACTCTTTTCTTGGTAGTTCCACTCGAAAATGAAAATTGAATTCTAGATCCAAAAAAAAAAAAAAGGGGCAGAGATTTCAAAATCTATCTTATTAAATAATTCACAATAAAAACAAATTTCACAATAATTGAGCTTAGAAATTGATGAGTACATATATAAAAAGTGACAAAAGTCACTGATGTGTTATTAGATTCGAAAAAAATTAAAATAAAATTCGATCAATAATTTAAAATCAATATTAGTGATTCGATATAATTTTGTCATGCAATTTTGATAAGTAATCTTGAATTTATAATTTTGTAAATAATTTTTTGAAATTAATACATTTTGACGTTGGCTATGTGACTACTGTCTGCTAGCGAAATAATAGGAACAAGGGAACAATATAATCCATTAAAAAATAAATGAACAGTCTGTTTTGGTGTTTTGGTGAATGGATTTGATTTCAAATTCTCATCTCCAATTCATTTCAACATAAATTATTAGTTGGCCAAATTTTAAATCTATTCAAAATTTGAAATAGATTCAACCACTAAAATTTCTTGAATTTTAAATCCACTCCAAAACTTAATTATTTCAAATTCTTTCATTTCAAATCAAATCCAAATCCAAATCCACCCATCCAACCACAATGTAAGTTTCTTGTGGAGTTAATTTCCATTTTTATGTTTGGTACTTTGAAACATTGACCTTCACCTGAATTAAAAAAGAACATACCATGCATAACCTCTAGCTTTTAACCCATGAAATGTAGGTAAATAATAGAATTATCTTTCTCGATTTTTTTTTATTTCATGTATATCACATTTTAAATAGTTATTACAATATTTATTTAAAAAATTATGTTATCGAAACGATTTTTTAGTATTATTATTATTATTTTCTTGGCTCAAGCTTTGCCATCCCTCCTGATTCCAGAAGTAGTTTGATAATGTGTGCAATAGTGGCAATTCAGGTGTTTGTGACTTGCAGAATTGGTTTGCCTACCAGGCAACTATTGTTGTGTCAAGTTAAAGCCTTGTTATGCCTCCCTACTTCCCTTGTACGAATAGTCATTCTTGCTTTATCATTTTTGGAATTATGATTGGTGGCTATGGTCATTTCTAGTATTTGAACACATACAAGCATCATTTTACATTACAATTTTGACGGTTCCATAACACAATACAGACGTAGAAGAAAACAGGTTTTGGTTCTCAAATCTTCTGTTTCTAGTTGCTTATTGTTGTATAGCTGTTGGTATTGCTAGTTGATACAAGACTTCCAAGTTATGAGCTCTTATCTTTCCTCTTGGGATTCCGAAAACACAGCCATAAACAGCCACTGAACAAGTGGTTCCCAGAAGTGCTTTTTTAGATCTCCCCCAAAAAAAAAAAGAAAAAAAAACATTTTATAACTTTTCATAAACAGTTGAGAACGAGACATGTGGTAAAGAACCGAATTTTAAAATTCCATGCCTGTTAGTGTTACATTCTCGATTTCAATTATCTTCAATTTCTGCATAATCAAGTTCATTGATCATCAGAAAACATCCTACAGGATGTTGGTTTTCCTGCTAATATTGAAATTTAAGCTCAAATCACCACTTGATGCAGACTACTTATGTCTGCAAGAATATCATTGATCAACAAAAGGAACACAAAGATCTATACAAGTAAAAGTTGTCCTTGCTACTCATTCTTGTTTTGGCTAGTACACCAAATTGGGTGAACTAATAAAATGCCAATTTAAAATACAGAATACAAAGCCAGTATTTGTGTTGTAACAACAAATCATGGAAGGAGATTATAACCAAGTTTCTGTGAGTTTGGACAAGGAACTGAAGATAAGTGAAAGGACATTACACCAGTTAAAACATCCACATGCCCTTCTTTCATCTTGATCAGAACACCAGTCGTACAAACGAGTAAATGCATACCTCTTTATACCCAAAATTAGTGATGCTAAAGGGAAGTAGTTTTTACCACGTGAACAAAGAAGAGCTGCATACTCCAGGATTTTGGGAATGCTTGTATTCTGCCAATCACGCAGAAGCACCAACACAGCAAATATCCAAATCATATAGAGCAATCACGGGTTTTATCAACTTGGATCATCCATTGGAGTGCTTGGTTGATCCTGTCCTCCGAAGATCATGTGATGATCAATACCACTGACTTCCAGATCCAACTTGAGCAGCAGCTACTTTCCTTGCCATGTACTGCTCAGCTTTAGGTTGCAATGCATTAGGTCCTTCAACAGAACTTTCTTCCTTGTCACTTTTATAAGATGGGTGCCTTTTAGGATATGAAGAGGCAGAAACAGCATATTGATTTGGAACAGCAGAATTCCTAGCCATTCTTCGTTGTTCATTAGCATCTGCAGCTGCTGCTGCAGCACCACAGTTGTTATAACGCAACACAGATCCAACAACTTTCCCAGGTCTCGCAGCACCACCTGCGGTGAAAGCCAAAAAAATCAGGCTAGGATACAAGAATCTTGTGTGCTGATGGAGGGTATCACATTCATGAACATAAACAGAATTATAATTGTACAAAGTTAAAAATCCTAAACTTGAGCATATCAATGTAGCACTTGCTCAAACATGTTCAGCGACATGAGGGTAAATTACCGTATTTACCATGAGGTATATGGCGTTCACACCCATAGGCCCCATGTGTTTTGAAAATATGCTCTAAACCCCCAATGGTCTAGACTGAATGGTAAAACGGATAGAAAGCATCCAAACTGACAATTTTGGTTGAAATTACATTCTTACCCCTATATTTAAATTAGGATAAATTCCTGTAAACCCCCATGTGATATGGGCCTCGAACCCATAACCCCCATATATTTTGGAAATATACCTTAACCCATGTGGTTTGGACTGAATGGTAACGGAAATCCTCCAAACTCACAGTTTTGCTCGAAATTCGACTTTTACCCCATATAAAACTTAACATCAAAGCTTTCAGATAATTCATTTTCCCTATTCTCAGACATTTTACCCTTGAATTTGATAATATGATGAAAAAAATGAAAAAAATGAAGAAAATGACATTAGTTTATTATTACAATTAAAGATCTGTAATTTTAAAGTACGGGAAAAAAAATAAAATAAAGAACAACGGAAAAATACCTTATGCAACTTTGTAGTTGTACTTTTTGGTTGTAGATGATGGATAAGTGTAGCAAATTTGAGTATAGGTTTATATAAGTAACAAGGGAAGGTAAGTGAAAATGAATTTTCAGGCAACAACTCACAACAAGGGCCGTGTGTAGTAAATGCGGTTAGTTTGGATGATTTTCGTCTGTTTTACCATTCAGTCTAGACCCATGAGGGGCTTAGAGTGTATTTCCAAAATATATGGGAGCTATGGGCCTGAGGTTCATACCACATGGGAGTTTATGACAATTTACCCAGGAAAATACTAATTGTACGTGACAAAGTTTAAAAAAAAAAAAAAAAAATTTCTTTGTTCTAATAACTGGAAGAAAATATAAACCTTGAATGCTGGGAGGCACTTGCGAAAGGAAGCCTTGACATAGGAATCCCAGAAGTTCTGTCTGTATTCGGCTTCTCGACTTCTTTTATGCAACACTTCGAGAGATCATTTGTCACTTCAGCTTTATTATGTGTTGAGTTATCCGAGTACAAAACACAGGCCCTGAAACCAAAATTCCGTTCAGTTCCTAGGCAATGCTGAAAAGATAAATCTGGTAACTTGAAGAAACATCCAAAAACTGAAAAACAGCATCCTTGGAGAAAAAAAAAAAAATTAGAAGCTACCTTGGCAAGGATGATGCTTGCTGCCTTTCAGGAGGAGCAGCAGCTCCACCATTCCCATAGCGCTCCTCAAGATATGCAAATTGCTTTTTGAATTTATCAACAGCACTGAATATAAGAGAAAAGGATAAAGGAAACCACCAATCTAATTACTATGGCTAGGACAATTTATTCCCTCAGGGGAGTTTTAGCCTCCACAATGATGTAAACAAAGAACAACTATTGAGTTCAAATTGAGTCACAAAGTTAGATATGGTTTTTCTATGGAACACCTCAGTCTCCTAAGAGTCTTTTAAATGATTAAAATGTAAGCTTCAAAGGGGAAAAAGGGAAAACAAAAAAAAAAAAAAAGTTAAATAAATAGGAAACACAAGTTTCGATTTGGATACTACGAAACGTGAAACACTACTGTGCCCATCTCCAAGGATTCTTCAAAAGGTTGAAGAAAAGGCACAAAAGACATTTGCTTTTCCATTCTACTGAATTTTCGGTGCCACTTGAAGCAAAATATTCAACTCAATTCTATGAAAGTGAATACGCTAAATGTAAAGATCCTCACGATTTGAGCTAATATATTCTCATGTCACAATGGTCAAACAGCAAAAGTTGGCCAAAGTACTGGCTTAAACAGACAGAATTGCGAGAAAGAAAAACATGTTGAGAAATGAGGATAGTCTGATCTCGCTGTATAAGCAACCATTTCCATTTTGTACAACATTCATAGACCAAACTACATTTAGAAGCACGAAAACAAAAGAGGTTCTGTCAGAAATGGGCATGCCTCTCTTTATAGATGAAAAGAGTAGTACAAAGGACAAGGAATCTTATCATCCATAGAATAGAGAGTAGCCATAAATGCGTGTGTGCGAACATGTGCACATTCAGGGAGAGAGAGAGAGAGAGAGAGAGAGAGAGATTGTACTGAAACTGCTACAAGTTAAAAAAACATTTCACTAAATATATGTGACCAATTCAGAGGACTACAGGATGTGGTAAGAAAAGACAAGTTAAGAAGAAATTAATGAGAAAGTCAATGTTATATCTCGGTAAATGCTAACAAAGTGGCATTCAACAGCAAAACTCCAAAAAAGATGGAAGTTTTAGATGCAAGTACCTTGGATACATGAAGTTTGTCGGCTCTGTTCCCTCTAAATATTCTTTCAACATCTTCGGATGGTATTCGAGAATCTCCCGGTAGATGAGTTCTCTTACATCCTCTTTTGTTATTCTTCGTCTTTCAAATTCAAATTCCATTTTTGAGACAGGCTGTCAGCTGAAGGTTCTCTCTCAACTTTGGCCAAGTTTCTGAAATATGGATCTGCAAGAGCCTGATGGCTTGCATGCAATGCACTCTTTAAGAAGCTGGAGACATATCGAGCATCTCATACTTGGAATAAAACACTAAAATATAGTGTGTACCTCTTCTGCATTAGGTCTATCCTTGGGATCAAAAGCTAGCATCCTTTCCAACAAACGAATAGCAAGGGGATCTGCATTTGGGAACTTATGGGAGAAAGGAACAGGCCTTTTCTTCCTCATGCTACTTAAATATCTCCTGGCCTTTTCATTTCTTATCTGGGAGCATAAAGTATAATATTAAGGAACAACAAAAGTAAATAGATAAACACAAACTAGAAGTTAGCATGTGCAAGAAGATTGTGTCACGTGAAAGAGACCCTAGCGATGGCTTCAGAAGATGGCGTCCCCAGTAGATCAGTCATCAGGTCCAATTGATGAACTACATTTTTGCCTGGAAATAGAGGTTTTCCAGATGGATAAGACTCAAAAGTTCTGCAAATATGCAACCGATGCTCCATATATCAATAGCTGGAGTGTACTGAAATTGGTTAGAGATGATAAAGATTTGTTAGAATGCAATAGTGATCATCATAAAGCAATTGCATGAAATATATTTACGGGGATACTTCAGTATTGACTCTAACTGAGCAATAAGGAGTACATTTGGAACATTCAGCACCTTAGAGAAAAAGGATCCACACAATTCAGGAGCTCTGTACCATCTAGTTGCAACATAATCCTACAACCACAAAAACCCAAATTAAGAGAGAGAGAGAGAGAGAGAGAGAGAGAGAGAAAAGAAAAGAAAAAGAATCAGATAAATGATATCCAAAATCTAAATGCCTAATGCAATTCTTGTTAAACACCACTAGTCCAATGGACAATGATATCAGCAGAGGGCATCAGTAAAGACTTACTGTCCAGAATATAGCAGTAGGTGTATCACTGAAGGCCACTCTTGCTAAACCAAAGTCACATATCTTCAGCTTACAGTCAGCATTAGCTAAGATGTTCTTAGGTTTCAAATCTCGATGGAAGACATTAGCTGCATGAAAGTTCTATGATTATCAGATCTGGAAAATTTCAGTTAGCCTTACCATGTATGTAACACAGGTACATAAATCTAGTTTCTATTAGTTTCATATATCTGTTTCTGCAAATACCCAAAAGCAGGCATTAAAGTTGCATTGCTGAACAAAACTATTACCTGTGTGCATATACTTCAAGCCTCGAAGAAGTTGGTATAGAAAGAATTGGTAATGTTCTAGGCGTCAAGAGACAGACAGTACATGCCTTGATGACCTGGTGTAGATCAGATTCCATAAGTTCAAAAACTACATATATGTCTTTGAATTCCCTTCTAGATGGAGGTAGCAAGATATGCTTAATTTCAACAACATCCGGATGACGTAGAAGCCTAAGAAGCTTAATCTCACGAAGGATACGAGTGGCATCAGAGACATGTTCAAAGATGTCATTTATCTTTTTTATTATTCCGCAACTTTTTCTCCAAGATGTGTATCATATGCAGAGCATACAACACCATAACTACCTTTACCAATTACTTCCTCTATCTTATATCTGCTTCCCTCACCATATTCTGTGAAGAAATCTACATCTACAGGTGCCTGCAGAATGAAAATTTAACATACCATGTCACTGACATTATGTAATATATTTTGACATTATTTATTTCCAAACAAAAATCAGCATATATGAAATTCAACATTTGAATGAGAAACAATCACTAGTAGAATTACCAACATCTGCAGCCCAGAAGTCATAAACAAAAGAAAAAATGGTCCACCATCAATTTGAAGCCAAAATTTCGATATAGAAGGTACAAAATAAGAATCTTTATAATTTTAAATGTTCAGTTGTTAAATATACATATATCAGATCCTGGACTAATTATTAAGGTTCATGGGCCACACCACTCATTGCCAATTGGTTTTGAGATATAAACCCATGTTCTTTAACAGGATTAAAAGCACTTTTATAGAATTATTGAAAACATAGGGGAGTCAAAGCCAGCTCCAGTCCCCTTCCCCCTCCCTCTGCCACCATCTGTCATGAGCCTAAAACTGTTCTAGATATTTCTGAATTGGTGCTCCAGATGAGTTAATTATACCTGGATTTGTCTTTCAATTCCAAAATAATAGACCTTTGACACCATATACATCTCAACAAATTCCCAACAATAGGAACACATACTACTAATATTTTCACCTAGGCACTGAAAAAAACAATTTCTGGAACTGCATTTCCAAATCAGGCAGAGATATCACTAGATTTTACAACTTCAATGACTTCTTTTCCTACAAACTTAAGGAACTAAACGGCAAAGCTAGAATGCAACTTACCATATAAACAATTTCAATAAGGAGAAAGCTCAAGGTTGTTTCTGGAGACGCGCTAGCCAAATTCTCTAATTGAGGTCGTCTTTAATATTATTTACGCAACAAAATAAGGGGAACAACGATAAAATATAATAAACCAAGTGTAGAGTCATTACAGTGTACACTTGGATTTCCATTTCTTGCTAACAGTACACATCTATGACTCTATCATTCTATGATCTAAGGTGTCAATAGCAACAGAGTCCAGCACTCAAAGAATCAGTGAGGTAAAAAACCAACCTACAGGTACATTCCCAACTTATTGTTATGTTAAAAACCAAAAAAATCTTATTAATTTCAATCCCAAGTGAAATGTACTACAGAATGACTCAACCTGAAGAAACAATAAGCATCTTTCTTAAAACAGATATTACTAGTATTAAAGAAAACATAGTATCCACCAAATCTTCTATCCGTAACTATGTCTCCCCATTCCACAACAATACAAGTAAATCTCTGAGATAAAAACAATGAATTTTACAGATTCTAGAAGATTTTATAGGACACAATAAAGGACTAGATCTTGTAGCATAAGCATTTAATAAATAACTTCCACAAATACAAAAAATATAAACAGAAATAAACCAAAAAAAAAAATGGTTGGGTATGAAGGGAAGAGATACAATTACCTTTTTCCTCTGATCAAACTGCATTGTTTCAGCAACAAAGCATCAAAACAACAACAAAGCGAAGAGTAGATCAGAAAACAATAACAAAATGTTGACTTCCAAGCCAAGGTTCAGGAAAAAAGATCCCTTCTTCTTTGGGTTCTGGATCAAAACAATTACTGAGAGATTTGAAACAAAATATATAGTCAATGTCAAGAAAAACCCAAAAAATATTTTCAAGGATAAAGAACAATTAGCCCAAAAAAATAGGAATTATCCCTCAAATGTATATCCAAAAAAACAGTTAAATAACTAACTCTTGTGAGCATGAAAGTGGGAATTTTTATTGGGTTTTTGTCAAAATATAAGTTGAAGACTTTGCAGATTAAAAAAAAAAAATTTCTTGGAAGAAGTGTATCTTCCAAATTTCCACTAAAATGGGGAAAACTTGGTGATGATCTCCACTGTTTGTTTAATAATGAGGAGAACAAGAAACCAACTATGTAAAAGTGTTGTCAAATTTTCAAAGTTGTATTTTTTTTTAGAGTGAATAGCCAATAATAGTGCTCTGGATCTTTTAGTGTTGTGAGAGGTCTTTGAGAATGGTGGTGTAGTTCTGGCTGTACTTATTCAAGCTGTATGGGAGACTCGAAAAATTTGTATAATATAATATTATATATTTTAAAATTTTATATTAAATAATTTGGATTGAAAGATTTTGAAAATATATTATTAATAGATAAATACGACTTAATAAATTATATGATATAAATAAATAATTATAAAATATATCATATTAAATGATATAAATAAAATTTTATAAAATTAAATTCTATAACAATATTTACAAATCAAATTAAAAATTAAATTTACCAAAATATTAATTTCATCCGTTGAAAGTTTCCATATTAATAAGCCAACAAAAATCCAAAACAAATCAAATTAAAAATTAAATCTACCAAAATATTAATTTCATCCGTTGAAAGTTTCCATATTAATAAGCCAACAAAAATCCAAAAGCTTTTTGTGGCAACAAAATTCAAAGGCTCACTGAATTTTGGAACTTGGACATAGGCCATATATAGTAGTGGAACTATATTTGGGAAAAGACGTTCAATAATGTGGGAAAAAATCAATCCTATCGTCGATTAATCTGATCCCTTATTTATTATAATCAGTTAATTTTTATAATAATTTTTATTTTTATAAAAATTAACTAATATGAGACATGTGATGTAAATTATGAACAAATTAAAGAAATATCTGATAATTACATTGTCATTTATCTATAATTTTTGTCATAAATATTAAATTTTTACACATTAAATGAGAGAATAAATTGATATTTATGATAGATAAAGAATTAAATTGGTTGATAATTTAAAAATGAATGACTAAATTAATATTTTTACCGCAATAATTTTAAAGCAAAATTATGTAACTAGCGCGAAAGACGAATCAAGTTATTTGATGTTAAAATTGTATTCAATTTGATAACGTTCAATAAAAATGGATTCGTTAATCAATTAAATTAAGGATATTCAATTAATTTTCGGTATTTATTATATTTTTGAACTTGACTCGAACAGTGATCAACTTAATATTTATATATAAATAATTAATTGAAACAAACAAATCTCATCATGAAATTCAAACAAATTTCGAACATTATAGCGTTCAAATCATTTGATCTCGTTTACATCCTAATTGAAGTATTTGATTTCAAATAGATTTATAATCTCATTTTGGATTGTTTTTCTTTCCTTCGAAAACTAGAGTAGGATTGTTGAAATATATATATATATATTTTTGAGCATAAAATAAGTAATTACTATCTTTATTTTCAAGATTTATGTTTGATTATGTTTCATAGATGGAAAATATTTAGGTGGACTCGATTTTTGGCCTCACCTGTAGATCATGTGGTCATAATTAAATTTTAAAAAATCTTGCTTACATCAGCTGATGTCATAGATTTTTTAAAGTTTAATCCACACCATAGGGTTTGCAAGTGAAATCAAAGATCGGATCTATCTAAACATTGTTACCTTCATAGATTTGTTCAAATAATCAAATAAACAAGACAAATACTTTTTTCTTTCTATTTTTTTAGTTAATAATTATGAATCTCATTTTTTTGGTAATGCCAAACATGCTTCTAAAACAAATGTTAAACATGATTGTAAGATGATTTTTTTGTGCTTTTAACAAATGGGGATTTATATATAGAAAGAAAATGACAGTGTAAGTATTTAAATTGGAAATTAATGAAAATATCCAATTTCATTTTCTATTATAGATTAAAATCATGTAGAAAAGTGCTAATGGGGAAATAGAGTTGGTTCCTTTTTCCCTAGTCTTTACAAAGTTTTTTCTAAAGATAAATATTAATTAGTAAATATATTTACAAATTTAAGTGTGTAACTATAGAATATTTTGATTCCAAGGAGGAAAATTAATAGTAAGATATTATTTTTTCAGTTCCAATAGAAAAATCTGACTTAAGAGTTCAGTGCATATGCTTGTAGAATTTATGCATTATTTACTTGGGAATTGAAATTAATGCTTTTGGGTCTGTCAAGGATTGGACTTGTATAAAATTAAAATTCCCCAAGAACTTTAAAATGGAAAAAAGTCTACAACGAAAATATTTTTTTTTTGCAAAAAATGACTAATTTAATTCTTTTATTTTTAGAGTATCAGTTAATTTGGTATCTTATTTATTACAAAAATTAATTTAGTTCCTTATCTTTTTTCTCTAAAAAAAAAAATTAACCAATATGAGGTTTGTGAAAATATTGTAGAATACTAACACAACCATTAACAATATATCTACGGTAGGTTAACGAATTATGTGATTATCACGTAAATTGTTTCGTTAATTTTTTAAAAAATAAAAGACTAATTTTGTCTATTATGATAAATAAGAAACTAAATTGACCAATATAAATGACTAAATTAATCTTCTTCTTTTTTTCATATTCTTTATTTTTGTGTAGTGCTAAGGTCATGTATCTAAAGAAATCTCTTTTTCTTTTATTGTGAAGTGTATGTAAAAGTTTATATCATCAATAAATAAATAAGTAATTCTAAAATATATTCGATCAACGATAAAATAATATAACTAATTTTGCATCAACGGATCAATGACATAGTAACGTGAATTTGTCACCTAAAAATTGCCAAATTAGATTGTAAATGCACTATCTCCAAAAAAGAGGATAGCATACAGCAGTCAGCCTCCTAGTGTTCCTTCGTGTTGGGATTTTGCCATACACATGTGACAAATACGAAATGAACTTGTGACGTAAGATGGCATATTATTTAACAGAAAGAAATATTACTATAATTCATTTTCAATGTAATCATTATTATTAATTACAAGTATTTACACACCCAAAAAAAAAATCACTGTTTTTATCAATTTGATTTCCTATTTATTTCAAAAATTAATTTAGCCCATATAAAAATTTCCTATTGTTTTGTATTCCCGTTGGAGAAAATGGCCGAAATAGTCCCTCAACTTTTTTACTTTAGTTGAAATAGTCTCTCAACCTTTTTTTTAACCAGGATAGTTCCTCAAATTTTTTATTTTTAACTAAGATAGTCCTTTTATAGTGGAACCACCACAAAAAGCTCTTTCTTTTTTTTTTTTTTGATAAATTCCGCATACAACACTTACAGTTTAATTATTTTCCACATTAGCTTAATTTAAAATTTTACAAAACTTTATGGCCAACTTTTAAAAAATAAGACCTAGTGATTGACTAAGAAAATCTGGTGGTAGGGCTAGTGGGCGACGATTGGTGTTTGGTGGGTGCGGGGAGGCGCTTGGGTGGCTGAAATGGTGGTTCTGAAGTTGGATAAGTGACAGCTTTGACTGGGAGAAGAGAAAGATGGAAGGATTAGAGTTTTTATTTTTTTTTTTTGTAAAGAATATATGTTTCATTTTTTAAAAAAAAATTGTTTTGAAGTTTTTTTTCCCTTTTCACCCCTTCAAATTAATTTCTTTCTTATTTTTCCCATTTTAAAATATATGGGAGTTATGTAAAAAAAAGTAAACCTCAGGGGGTGTATGTGAAATTTATCAAAAAAAGCCACCAAAAAAAAAATTATGGTGACTCTACTATAAAAAGACCATTTTGGCTAAAAAAATAAAAGTAAAAAGACTACCCTGCCTAAAAAAAAATTGAGAGATTATTTTAACTAAATAAAAAATATTGAGAGACTATTTTAGCGATTTTCTCTCCCCCTTGTTTTACGGAAACGCGAAATGCTTATGGCGGTTCATTTTGGCAAGTGGACTCGGACAAGTTGATATTCACTGTCAAGATTAGTGAGGATATGAAATTTTTTTTATCATTCATTATTAATACAAATCGTTAAATGATTGAAAAATAATAATTTTTTTTATTATTTTAACGATTGTCGTACTTATTCTGTATTACAAAAGAAATAGCTAATACTTACTTTATGAAAACTAGATAATATATATACATAGTGATAAATTGTGTAATTTTACGTATATTATAACTTTTTCTCCTTCCCATCACATTCATAGTGGTATTTGTACAATTAATAGTAAATTTTTTATTTTTATTTTTTTTAACTCAGTTCCTATTATCAGTTGTTTTTTATCTCATTTGTAGACTATGTACTGTAGATTGAATCACTAGACTCTATATGAAATAAATGAATGTAAACAAAGATTGTATAAATTTTAAAATCTAATCACAAGGTCTATGTAAGGGGATGCAAAACGGAATCCAGTTAAGTACTCTTTCCATCCCATTTTATTTATCATTCTTTTTATTTTAATTTGTCCTAAATTATTTATCATTCCTTAAAAAGGAAAATAAATAAATGCCAATTTACCTAATTGACCCTTCATGCAAGTTCCAAAAAAAGGAGTATTAATGTCGTGTTTCAATATTAATTACTCTTATAAACCATTTCAAATTTTGAAAACCAAAAACCACCTAACAAATTTTGAATTTTAATTGAGGGGCATAATGAAAAGCATATTCTACTAGTTGGTCAAATATCAATTATTTTTAAATTGTGTGCAAGATTGACCATACCAAATAAAATGGGACCACCAACTATCATTTTTGCCTAATAAACATGAATTCAAATCATCAATGCATGCATTTGATAGAAGATCTCCCATAAATATGAAATACAAAATACTTCATCCATCAATCTAGTAGATCCTCATAAAGTTCAAGAAATCACTACAACGACATAATTTAGTTATTCAGAAACAAGAAGAAAATCCCCCATAAACATTAGATATTTATTCAATGGCTTAAAAAAGATACTATTTATTTGTACTCAAAAACAACAATTAATCCAAGGTGAGCCTCCAATACTGTTGAACCTGTGCTGCAATTTTTCTTGTGAAGAAAACCTACTTGAGATACTTAACAAACCAATCCAACATATCTTGATGAGCCTCTTCTGCACACTTCACCTCTCTTTCATCTTCATCCTTGTATCTCACAGACCATCCATGTGTAACACCAGGAAATATCTTCACAAAACCGTCAACCTGCAACGAAATCATCCTTATGAACTTCCCTTTTCTGTTACTTTGATTACAGCAGTACAGCACAAGCATGAAGTTACAGACTGAATTTAAATGCATAAAAACTGGTAAATTTCTACCTCAGGCTTAGCATTTAAGGCTTCCTCAAATTGTTTCAGCAGCTCTGGTGGCCATCTTTGGTCTCTCTCAGCTCCCAATATTGATATCGGAACTTTGACCCCTAAGATACCAACGAAATTTCAATATAGAAGTTCATGAAACTGGAGCCAAAAGAGACTGCACACCTCCCAAATCAAAAACTGACATGCACTTGCATGCTGCAAGCGTATAACTAAATAATTCAGAGAAAGGAAAAATGGATGTGTTTTGTTTCCAATACATGTCTTATTTTCAATTAGGGTAAACGAACAAGGAAAAAAAAAACAAAAAACAGAGCTATACCCTGAATATCATCCAAAGAGACTAAAGAAGGATGTAAAAGTACTGCAGCTTGGATATAGGCACACTTAGCTAGTTCCGCTACAACTTTTCCTGAAAATTCAACAATATGTGTTAGTAAATTAAAGATAACCAAGAGATAATTTTTTTAGTCCTAGAACTGAGAATCAAACTGAACTCTTGAAGTACATAAACTAGCAGTGTAGCACCTATTGTCCAATAAGGATCTTACCTCCCCAGCAAAAGCCTGCAGCTCCAATTTTAGTGATGCCTTTGCTTTTTACAGCATCAATGACTGGCTTTGCATGCTTGAATCCTTGATCCTTTAAAAGAAGTAGTTTTCTAGGTAAGACTCACAACACAATATGCTCGTGTAAAGGTATTAGAGGAGAAGTATTATAGTTAGCTCAGTTCTTTACTGGCATAGATCTGCCATTCTAAATGGACATTGATGTGCTAAAGTGAATATTCTAATTCAAGACATTAACCTCTTATCTTCATTCAGGATAGGAAATTAACTTAATCAAACATCCATCGGTCTATAATACCCACATAAAAATATGTGCAAGACCCCCAAATCAGGACAACAGAACTGATGTAGACAATAACTACAGTTCTGAAGAGGTTTCTTGCTTTCTTTTGACAAGTTCAACTTCTGTTCAATGAGTGAAACGAACCAACCAAACCTGGGAACTTCCAGATGAAAGCCAATGCAGACAATATTGCAAAAGGAAAGTCTTGATCTACACTTTAGTTTTTTTGAGCTTCAATCCCTTTCTATTTTTTGATGGATTAAAGATTTGATCCCATTTATCAGAACCAGAGGACAAAACCCAGTGTTCATGAATGCCCAGTACAAAATCTAAGATCTAAAATAGTATGGTAAATACAACACGCGTGAAACTAGAGAAAGAAACAGAGTTCAGCAATGCAGAGAAACAACATTGTTATCAAATATGAAAGAGGTACCATGCGTCCTCAAAATAGTGAATGTTACTAAAAATTTTCAGTAGCCTGAAAGCATTTAAGGTATTTGTTTCTAGCTTGGTAAAAAGAAATTGTAGTCTCAAAAGCAGAGATTAATTACTATAGTCACTGCATGTTTCCAAGCGAACAAAATTGATTAGGAAGAGAGCTTACAGGTCCGTGATTCTCCAGCCAACCATCAACAGTAGCCATATCAAACACTACTAAAGGATCTCCAAAGAAAAAATCTGGAACTACAACATAGAATCCAGCGCCTGCGACTTTGTCTGCAAGCTTCCTTTACATTTGAAAGTATAATATATTAGTTTAGAAATCAAATGTTGCTCCATACTGTTTTCACTACTTATAATATATTCGGAACTTGCAGCTGAATAGTATCAGTACAATTCTATATATGATAACATTGGAACTGTATGATACTATACTTTATTAGACGTAGAACAATATAGTTTCTGCTAATATTTTTATCTTTAAGCCTGAAATTCAGATGCTATTTCTCCTCTTCTAAACACAGAAAATAGTGTCCCTGTTTCACCTCTTTGTGCTAATGAAGAAACCAAGATAGAAAGTATCATAATGTGCATTATCCGAGCACAGGTTACCAAGGAAAAGGGCACAACAGCAAAATTTTAATCAACTTATTGGATCCTCCTACCCCCAACACCCCATCCAAACAAAAAAAAAAATAAAAAAAAATAAGGGTAAACACCCAGAAGAATCCCAGAGGTACAAGGTTCTGAAATGTCATACCTCAACTTTGGAGCTTCATATCCTGCACACAATTTACCATGAGTCAAAATTTTCTATTTCGCACAGTAGATTATGATTTCAAGGTTCATTGTAGAGAAACAAACATTTAACACTAATGCCAGGGGAACATGATATCGCATAAAACAAATTGTAATTCTTCAGTACAAGATTAAGTACCTTTAAGAATAAAGTGCCTGTCAAAATTGTCTACTTCTATAAACAAATCTAGAGTCAAAAAGACATAATTTTTCCTCATATTTACATCTTCCCATCTTAAAGTTTAAAAAAAATTATCAAAATCATATAGTTTCGGGGGTTCTGTAAGCAAAGATGATTTATATATCAACCAAAAAGTCTCACCAAGTTCAACACTAATAAAAGGAAAAAAAACCATGAACATTTAATAGGCCAAGATCAAATATTAATATCAAAATTGAAACATCAAAGATGGAAAAAGATTGCAACTTTGCAAAACTCCTTACGAGTTTTGGAAGAAAAAGCATACCAAAAACATCAGAGACAAGCAAAACAGCAATCTTGGAATCAGGAGAGCCAGTAATGTAAGATTTGAGGCCTCCAATTTCTTCCACATGCCCTGCTCCAGAACTACAACTGGAGCTTAAATTTGGTGGATTTGCACAGCACTGTGGAAATGCCATCCCTTCTTCTTGCAAAACTTTGTATAGTAATACTATTCTTTTGGAAACCTTTGGCAATTGAGCAGTTTTTTTTATGCTCCCAATGCAACAAGAAGTCCTAAAACATAGTTACCAGAAATTCTCTCTATTTCTACGACCTGCGTATCTATTTATGTGTATCCAAAAATGATTCATTTGTATTTTGAAATGGGATGATTTCAGTTTCGAAACATAAAAAAATAGAAAATTCTTATTTAGTGAAAAACTAAGATTGATATCCTTTAATATTTATTTAATTAAAATTATTTAATATTAAATTGAAAATAATAAATTTATAAAATTGAACCTTTTCTTCCCTATTTAATAAAAGTTTAATATTTATTAAAAATTTAATATTATATATTACTAACTATCTTCTTCTCTCTAATATAATAATTTTTTTTAAAAAATAACTATAGTAACGTATCGACTAAATCTATCTTTACATATTCGATATTTTAAAAAGTGATAAATTATGTTTTTGTACCATATTTTTTAACATACCCCGGTTCTGATAACAATGGCATGTAACACAGAAGTATGACTGTCTACCTACCATATGTGGCTTGTTCTGATTTATGTGTTTAATAATACAGTAGTTGGCAGACTTTCCAAAAAGAGGAATCCAGGAGTAGTTGGCCAAGGAGGAATGTGTGTTGGATTTAGTTGATTTAACACTTTAGTTGTACTGAATAGACCAACAATATAGTGCTCCACATAAACAGAAATGTGAAAACAGACCAACAATGTGTCCACAGTAGTACTATTTTGACTCCATCATAGAATTTTTACATTGTAAAGAAGTACCATTCAGTTTCAGTAGATAAAGTAGTATTTTTGCCAACAATGCTGGCATCATGGCTCACATCATAGTCCCTTTATCTCTTGTTCTTTAATAATCATTATATTACTTCTACTTTTAATAATGAAGAAACCATTTGAACTATGTAGAATCTCCCTATATATAATTGAGATCCAAAATTCGTATTGAGACGGCCACTTGTAACAAATATAGATAATTAACTCCGCCTAATGATAATTAACTCCCTGTATTAGGCAATGACAAACCAAACAAGACAATGACATAATTGAAAAAAAGTGAGAATTTGAGTGTAATTCTTATCATATCACCACAAAAGTCCAGACTAATCACCAAGAAAAAGTGACTTCATATTTTGTTTCTATTATGTAGTGTTGGAACGGATAAGTGAATACTTATCTAGTTCTTTTATTTTTGTTACTGCAACACTTTCATTGCATATGAAATATAGCAATCTTATTAGTCCATTTGAGATTTCTAAAGAAGTAGAGGTAATTTGAGTTCTCAAGAAAGTTTGAAACCTGCCCGGCAGTTATAGAACTTGAAGGGTACATATATGCATTACACATTATTGACTACAGCAGAGAAACTCACATTTACATTCTACAAGAAACACAATTTTCAAGCCATTGTGTACTCATGATGCATGAAACAAGCAAATAGAGACTAACATTCACAGCAATCCATGAGTTAAGTGCCCGAAAACAGTAGTTCATATTGCATCAGAGTTCTATCACAGTAAGCCTTTTGTTCTTCATTTGATATACTTAGTAAACCAATTCAACATGTCTGAATGAGACTCTTCAGCCTTCTTAACGGCTAATTCATCTTCATCTTTGTATCTTGTTGTCCATCCATGCTCTGTACCTGGGAATACCTTCACAAAACTATCAACCTGCAACATCAAGAACAGTTAAAATCTGCACAAAGTTCCGAAACACTTATTCCTATTTCATGGATGACGAACCATATGCTAGAGGCAAAATAGCTTCTTACCTCAGATTTCCGAGCTAAAATACTTTCCAAACGTTTGATCTCCTCAGCAGAAAAAATTCTGTCATTCTCAGCTCCCAATAAAGCAATAGGAACCCTGACCTCTACAATAGCATCCAATATTCAAGCATAATGCATGTTGAAACTTGAAAATTTTCTCCATGGAAAACAGAATATCTGCATAAAAAAATACCATTGATTTCGTCTTCTGATATTGGACCAGGATGTAAGGCAACTGCAGCCTGAATGCAATCAGAATTGTTTGCCAGTTTGACAACCACCATCCCTGAATGATTAGTAAGAAGGTAAACCTAAGGTTCTAATGCAGTGTCTTTGTTTTTTTTTTTTTTCCCCTTCTTTTTCTTTTTTGCTTGTTAAAGATAAAAAATTTATATCTTTTACCTCCCCAGCAGAAACCTGCAGCCCCTATGGAAGAATATCCTTTGCTTTTCAGGACTTTATCAGCAATTACTTTCTTAGCATCTTCAGATCCTTTCTCCTGAAATCATTTTATGTAAACAAACAGTATCCAACCTGCTTAATATGCGAAATCATTTTGTTTATACCCCTAAAATTTGAGATCAGATAATTCAAATGTCACTTAAATTTTGTTAAGAAATCACAATACTAATCAACTTCTCTTAAATTTTGTTAAGAAATCACAATACTAATCAACTTCCTTTTCCGTAATTACAATCACACCTGTTGTACATGAACAGAAAATTGAAGCTTGCAATCTAGTTTCGATAGGAGTATGAAATTGTACATACTGCAGGATGAGCCTTTTTCCATGCTTCCGCAGTGAAGTTAGGCCTTCCAAAATCAGCAGGGTCGCCAAAAAAGAAATCAGGAACCGCTACAAAGAATCCAGCATCTGCAACCTTGTCTGCAAGTTTTCTTTATAAACAGAAAAGCAAACTCAAGTTAAAACAAATGTCCAAAATATTTTATTGGTAATCAATGTGGAGAATTAAGCATCCAACTACTCATTAATAAGCACTCATGCAATGATCAGGCAGGCACGAGGGTGATGGGTAATGATTAACAAAGAGCCTTTATAAAATTAACAATGCTTATGACATGCTATGATTAGGAATGTGTCTTGTCATCTAAAGCTTTTAGCAGCAAGGAAGTTATATCAGAAGATCGATACTTTATTGGACATCAAGGTGCTCAACTAATACCCACTTGAAAGTCTAGTACAGTATCAAAATCAAACACAAAATCTGTTAATTTAATCAAATGCCATTAGCTGCCTCGAGCTCGTGGAGTGAAAGAAAATGAAAATCTGAGCATGATTCAAATACTCCATCGACTAAGTACAATATGCATCATCTTATATATCATATTTATGTTTATTTTCTGCACATAGGATGCACGAAAGAAATAAATCGAATAATTTGACTTCAGAAGATTCTGTATCCCTTAAACTTTCATTGCTATATTCAACTTGATGATCTCATGTGAGAGACTACATACCTCAGATTTGGAGCTTCATACCCTGCAAAATAATTCAAGCAAATCCCAAGATAGTATTTTCAGTTAAAGTTACTATTTTCTTTTGGGATTTTAATGTTTGTCATGTTGTAAACTCTACAATATAAACCTACCCAAAGAAAGCACAAAAGAAAATTCTTACTTTGTAGACTGTTGATTTCACCAGATTCTATCTCTAGACAAGCCCTTAATATTGATAATTGACACTGAATTTACCATATCTCACCAATTTTCGTCATGGCAGAGTATACAAAAATTCTTTTTATCAGACTACAGTAATAACAAAATCAAGATGATATGACAACTACGTGCAAGTTAAAGTGGTAAGATGGGTTCGAATAAAAAAAAAGATCAAGATGATTCTAATTGCTCCTTTCTTTCTTTCTTTAAATGCTTGACAAATCTTTAATTAACTCTAATAATTCAGATTCAAAGCAAGCAAGAAATGATCAAAAAAACTGTTTCTCAATGAAGATGGATCAAGAAAATGAGGATGATCTGAGTTGATGATTACCAAAAGCATCAGAAATGAGAAGGATGGCTTTATGAGTATCTGGGGAACCAGTAACATATGCTCGAATTCCAGCAATTTCTTCTACTTTTCCTGCTCCACAGGTTGAGCTGAGCTTTGGTGGATTCGAAAAACACATTGGGCCTGACATCGTTCCTTGGCTACTAGTTGTACTACTACTACGAAAGAATATAGTTGTATGATATGATACTGAGTCTTGATAATGGCGTGTTATTTCTTCTGTTTTCTTAATCTACTATTCTAGCTCTCATTTATACAATGTTAATTAATGTTGTCAATATCGTTTTCTCTTTTGTTTCTTGATAATTCATGTTGTCAATTTTGTATATTTGCTAAAAACTGCGTCAGCTATTATGTGAGGGACACCGTTTTTTAGTCACTATGATTAATTATTCTATAATTTAAATACGGTGAACTTTATATCTCACCATCCATCAGTATATAACTCATTTCAAAAGTTTATTTGATGTTTTACATATCATTACGAGAACTCTAGATTAATCATTCTATAATTCAAATACGAAACCTTTATGTTCCAGTATCGGCTATTCATATATAAGGTTAATAGCACTAAATTTCCTTGAGTCAAGCCTTTAATTGTACTTTATCTTCATCAATTCATTTTAGAGCACTTAATTCTTCTTTTTGATATAATTAGACACAAATATCCTTACTAAGTAATTGTTTTTCTTTTGCTTTTCCCACCTTTTTTTTCCTTTTCCCTTTCTTCCCTTTCCTTCTTTTATTTTATTTTTCTCCTTTATCGCTTGTCATTAGCTACTTCCTTGGTTCTGCTATAAATATTTGTATACCTTAAATAAAATTTTTTATTTTTTAATTAATTAATTATTTTGTTGTCTTTCTTTACTTTTGAATTCTTATAATATGAGGATATATTTGTTATATTAATAAATTATTTTTAATCTAAAATTAAATTATAAAAAACATATATAAACAGTGTCAGTTAGATTTATAATTAGTCAACTATAATAAAAACAAATAAGCAAATTAATCAACTAGTAGTCTTTTTATTTGTTATTTTTTTACATTGATAAATTATCAACCCGTATTTTTATTTTTATCTATTTGTTTGAATTTTTTAACTAATATTTGATTTAGTGAGACTCAAAATTTTGAACTATTGAAACTCTAGTTTCTTTATAAGTATTTAAATATTTTAATTACACTTTGATATAAGTATCATATATTTTTATTATAAAGGAAATTGTAATGAATTTACAATAATAAAATTTAAGAAACAAATGAGTAAAAAAAAAAAGAAGAATTAGTTGAATTTTCTCCCTACTTCTCATACCAATACCTAATTCATTTCTTATGCTATTATTATTTGTACAAGTAGGACATATAAATTTTTTAATTTGAGTTAATTCATTTTTTTTTTATCGTTCATTTATTTCATAAATTTTATCATTGTAAGTTTATTGCAATTTCTTTTATAATAGAATTTATATGTTAGTTACATCAAATAGCATTAAACTATTCATTAAACTATTTAAATACTTATAAAGAAATTAGAGTTTCAATAAGTCAAAAATTTGAGTCTCAATAAATTAAATATTAGTTTAAAAATCTAAATAAATAGATAAAAATAATAAATTAAGTGTTATATAATTAATCAATGTATTGAACAACAAAAACAAATATTACTAGTTGATTAATTTACTTATTTATGTTCAATATAATTGACTAATTATAAATCTAACTTGTCTTATATACATCTTTTTTATAATTTATAATTTAATTTAGATAAAAAAATAATTTATCAATATAACAAATATATATACTTTTCTAATAAGAATTTAAAAATAAACAAAGACAATAAAATAAATAATTAGTTAAAGAAATAAAAAATTTATTTTAGGTGTACAAATATTTATAGCAGAACGAAGAAAGTAGTTAATAGCAAGCAAGAAAGGAGAAAAATAAAAAAAAGGAAAAAGGACAAAAATATGGAATGAAAGAATAGTTGGAAAAGGAAATGAAAAATAATTACTTAGTAAAGATATTTTTGTCTAATCATACAAAAAGGAGGAGTTTAGTGCTTATAAAATAAGTTAGAGGAGACAAAGTGTAACTAATAGTATAGTTCAAGAGGGTTTAGTGCCATCAACCCTTAATATATATTCCAGGGACTTATGATAATACTTATATATTGCCTACCAAACAAACGAATTGTGTGACGTCCCATTTGACATCAAAAGTGATACAAAATATTATATTATTTATAACATTTTGAATTATGGGTTACAAATAACTTAGTTTAAATATTTTGAATTCGTTATTTTTTACTCAAAGTTATTGAACCAGTCCAAACCCGGAGTCTTACGGTTGGTGTCAGAACAAATCTCATGTGGTCTATGTATAGGGTGAGACTAGACCAGTGGTATTAGACCATATTACACAGTGTATGTGATAAAGGAGGAGTGATTGTGACGTCCCGTCCTACATTACAAATGGAAAGAGGTATTATATTATTTATAGTATTTTAAACTATGAACTACTAACAATTTGATTTAAATATTTTAAATTTATTGTTTCTCTTCAAAAATTATTGAACCAACCCAACCCGAAACGTTACAAATTAAATACAACACAAAGAAAAATATATTGCATTCTTGCTCCTCAGTTGAACTATTGATATTAACAATCATAATAATGACCAACTTTTTCCTGATTAGTGAAATGGGGCATCGGTTCTTATATTTGTTTAGTTTTGAGTTCATGAGCTACAATGTAACATCGACAATATTTTTATTTTTTTTTGATGTGAGACGGAGCGCATACGAGATTCGCTCTGATTAGTGAAATTTCTTTTGATGTGAGACGAAGCGCATACGAGAAGATTTGGATACGAGATTCGCTCTGATTAGTGAAATGGGCATCGGTTCTTATATTTGTTTAGTTTTGAGTTCATGAGCGCATATGAGATTCGCTCTGATTACCAATTATAACATCCTGATCCTGGGTTGACCCAATAACTTTTGAGCAGAAACAACAGATTCAAAATGTTTTGAGCCAAATTGTTAGTAACTCATAATTTAAGGTGTTATAAATAATAGAATATTCTCTCCCACTTCCGGTGTGGGATGAGGCATCACATAAATCCCACTTAACTATGTTAGACAAAGTTTCTTAATATTTGTTCCGTTTCAAAAAAACTATCATATTTGGTTGGTATACACAGATTAAAGGAGCTACTATCTTCGTTTTAAAATAACTATCACCTTAGACAATTTATTTTATTCTATATTACCTATCGTTTTAGAAAACTAAGAAAGCATTAAATGATATTTTTTCAATTTTTATCTTTAGTATCATACGAATAAAGGAATGATTAGATAGTTGGGATATTAATGTAAAAAGATAATTTAATCACTTTGAATTATCTTTTTGTGAAATTGATATAATTTAACACGTTCCTTAATTCGTGTGTACCAACGAAAAGGAGACAATTATTTTGAAACGGAAAAGACGAGTATCAAGTAAGTGAGAATTTGAGTGTAATTCTTATCATATCACCACAAAAGTCCAGACTAATCACCAAGAAAAAGTGACTTCATATTTTGTTTCTATAATGTAGTGTTGGAATGGATAAGTGAATACTTACCTAGTTCTTTTATTTTTGTTATTTAAATTTCTGCAACCCTTTCATTGCTATGAAATGTAGCAATCTTATTAGTCAATTTGAGATTTCTAAAGAAGTAGACATAATTTGACTGCTCAAGAAAGTTTGAAAGCAGCCTGGCAGTAATAGAACTTACAGGGTACATATATGCATTACGCATTATTGACTACAGCAGAGAAACTCACATTAACATTCTACAAGAAACACAATTTTCAAGCCACTGTGTACTCATGAAACAAGCAAACATGACTAACATTCCCAGTAATCCATAAGTTAATTGCCCGAAAACAGTAGTTCATATTGCATCAGAGTTCGATCGCAGCAAGGCTTTCGTTCTTCATTTGATAATGCTTAGTAAACCAATTCAACATATCTGAATGAGACTCTTCAGCCTTCTTAACAGCCAATTCATCTTCATCTTTGTATCTTGTTGTCCATCCATGCTCTGTACCTGGGAATACCTTCACAAAACTATCAACCTGCAACATCAAGAACAGTTAAAATCTGCACTTCTGAAACACTATTCCTATTTCATGGATGAAGAACCATATGCTAGAAACAAAAGAGCTTCTTACCACAGATTTCTGAGCTAAAATACTTCCCAAACGTTTGATCTCCTCAGCAGAACAATAATTGTCAATCTCAGCTCCCAATAAAGCGATAGGAACTCTGACCTCTACAATAACATCCAATATCCAAGCATAATGCATGTAGAAACTTGAAAATTTTCTCCATGGAAAACATAATATGTGCATAAAAAAATACCATTGATTTCGTCTTCTGATATTGGACCAGGATGTAAGACAACTGCAGCCTGAATGCAATCAGAATTGTTTGCCAGTTTGACAAAGAGATGACACCATCCCTGAATGATTAATAAGAAGGTAAACCTAAGGTCCTAATGCAGTGGTTTTTTTTTTTTTTTTGCCCCTTCTTTTTCTTTTTTGCTTGTTAAAGACAGAAAATTCATGTCTTTTTACCTCCCCAGCAGAAACCTGCAGCCCCTATGGAAGAATATCCTTTGCCTTTCAGGGCAGCAATTACTTTCTTAGCATCTTCAGATCCTTTCTCCTGAAATCCATTCATGTAAACAAACAGTATTCAACCTGCTTAATATGTGAAATCATTTTGTTTACATTCCTAAAATTCGAGATCAGATAATTCAAATGTCACATAAATTTTGTTTACGTAATCATAGTACTAATCAACTTCCTCACAGGAATAGGTGTGTTGAGGCTTGAAATCAAGTTTCAATAGGAGCATAAAATTATACATACCGCAGTATGAGCATTTCTCCATGCTTCCAGATTGAAGTTAGGCCTTTCAAAATCAACAGGGTCGCCAAAAAAGAAATCAGGAACCACACTACAAAGAATCCAGCATCTGCAACCTTGTCCGCAAGTTTTCTTATAAACAGAAGCAAACTCCAGTTAAAACAAACGTCCAAAATATTTTATTGGTAATCAATGTGAATGAAGTATCCAACTACTCATTAATAAGCACTCATGCTATGATCAGGCAGGCTCGAGGGTAACGATTAGCAAAGAGCCTTTGTAAAATGAATAATGCTCGTGACATGCTATGATTAGGAATGTGTCTTGTCATCTAAAGCTTTTAGCAGCAAGGAAGTTATATCAGAAGATTGATACTCTATTGGACCTCAAGGTCCTCAACCAATACCCACTTAAAAGTCTAGTACAGTTCAGAGTAGCAAAATCAAACACAAAATCTGTTAATTTAATCAAATGCCATTAGCTGCCTCGAGCTCGTGGAGTGAAAGAAAATTGAAAATCTGAGCATGATTCAATTACTTCATCGACTAAGTACAATATGCATCATCTTATATATCATATTTATGTTTGTTTGTCTCCTCATTGGATGCACAAAAGAAATAACTTCAGAAGATTCTGTATCCCTTAAACTTTCATTGCTATATTCAACTTGATGATCTTGAGAGAGACTACATACCTCAAATTTGGAGCTTCATACCCTGCAAAATAATTCAAGCAAATCCCAAGATAAGTTTTTTCGGTTAAAGTTACTATGTTCTTTTGGGATTGTAATGATTGTCATGTTGTAAACTCTACAATATAAACCTACAGAAAAAGAGCACAAAAGAAAATTTTCTTAATTTGAAGACTGTTGATTTCACCAGATTCTAGACAAGTCTCCAACATTGATAATTGACACTGAATTTACCATTCCGAGTATACAACAATTCTTTTTCTCAGATTACAGTAATAACAAGATCAAGATTATACGAGAACAAAGTGCAGTTGAAGTAGTAAGTCATGAATTCGAATCACAGATGGTAGGGGAGAGGTCTTTTCTTTTCTTTTCTTTTTTTGTCCTTGAAAAAAAAAAGGGATTGTACATTCAAGATGATATTAATTGCTCCTTTCTTTCTTTAAACACTCTGACAAATCTTTTAATTATCTCTAAATAATTCAGATTGAAAGCAATCAAGAAATGATCAAGTACACAACTTTATTAATTCTTGAAGATGCATCAAGAAAATGAGGGTGATCTGATAATTACCAAAAGCATCAGCAACCAGAAGGATGGCTTTATGGGTATCTGGGGATCCACTAACATATGTTTGAATCCCAGCAATTTCTTCTACTTTTCCTGCTCCACTTGTTGAGCTGAGCTTTGGTGGATTCGAAAAACACATCGGACCTGACATGGTTAGTTAGCTCTACAGAAAATACTATACTAGCCAGCTCACTGCTATTGCTCTTTTCTTGAGAAAGAACAAAGAAAAGAGTTTTGATATTGGAGTGTTATTTCTTCTGTCTTCTTGCTTAAATATTGGGGCAATGACATTGCCACAGCTAAAATCTTAATGCTACAGTAAATTTTTATTAAGGTACAAAACATACCCTTTGGAGTCTAACACGACAATATGTATCATTTCTCTCATAGTTGGCCGACCCCAAAACCCGCCAGGCATGTCTTCGGCCTCTTCCCGTTTCATCTCTCGAGTCTCATCATTTGCCTCCGTTCGTCTCCCAACCACACTCACCCCTTCTACTTGTAGTTGTTCCGGCATCCGTTATCTTTTATTTTTATTTTATTAATATTTCTGGTAAATTATTCTTTCTAATTTTATTTCTCACAAAATTTTAATTTCCATCCGATAAGAAAGAGAATCGAATAGAACTTTATCGTCACCGTCTAAAATTAGTCCAACATTCTTGATGAGTGTAGAGCTTGCAAAACTGGTACTAGTTAAATAAGGATAATTTACTTTTGTTATTTTGATTTTATTAGTCATTTTGGAGAAATTTTTTTTTTTATTTTGCTATAAAAGAGAAAAATCTTAATTTAAAAATATCAACAGACATGACATTTTGTTTGAAAGTATTATATTATTGTTCAAAATTCATCAAATGACGGATTGGGTATTCACTCGACAAGCCAGAGACATGAAATGCTATCGGAACTAAAAATTTTTATTTTTTTTTGGTTATTTGCGTCTAATTTTATGAAGAAAAAAAAAATTCATTTCGCAGGTCAATTTCACCTCTAATTTATATTTTTTTTCAAGAAAAGACCAAAGTTTTGTCTACGGAGACTTGATTGGGCGGTGCTTGGGGATGCTGGAAGTCTCAAACGGAAAAGGAAGCAATGTTGAAGAGAGACTTTGGTGGTGGGTCAACAGTAGTGAAAGATGCTTACACATATTGAGAGGGTAGTTTTGTCCCTTAAACCAAAATTTGCTGTGGCAATATCATTGCCCTTAATGTTGTCGATTTCGTTTTGTTTTTGTTCCTTTCTAAATTTAACGCTGTCAATTTCGTTGTTTTCTTCGAGGATACATCAGCCATTACGTGAGAGGGAGTTAGGTTGGATTGCTTGAATTTATTATATTATTGCATTCTCTTTATTAATCATATTATAGTCAATTTTTAAATGGGTCATATCTTCTCAATTTTTAGAGATTAGACCAGATAAAAAAAAATTAACTTAGATTTTCATTACTTTTAATTTTTTATTGATGACGATTTATAAATATTACGATAAGTAATTGTTTATAATTTATCTAACTTATTATCTTTATAAACTTTTTCTACTAAAACATAACTATTACGTAAGAGAGATCCTATTTGTTCGATCAATTTCTCGGATTAGGACTGTTTCTAAAATTTATCGAGCGAATATGATCGTTTAGTAGTGGTATTCTGAAATTGTGACTCTTGCACTTTGAAAGTACGTAATCCAATTGATTACGCACTTTTAAGTGCGTAATCAAATAGAGTCTAACTTCTTTGTTTTTTTAAATCCCATTATCATTATTTAAAAATATATATTTTGCACTTCCAAAGTTTGAAATCTCAATTTTTTTAAGGGTTAATAATACTTTGTCCCCCTGAACTATATGGGTAATTACACTTTATACACCCTTTGAATTATAGAAATACATTTTGCTCCCCATTCACATTATTCATTTATTAAAAATTTGAAAATATCAAAAAAATTTAGTTAGATGACTAAATACCCTTCGTATCATATTTTGATTTTTCATATATTTAATTGATTTTTGACAGTTGTAAAAGAATTAAGAAAAAAATAAAATATAATAACACGTTAAATCTTAAACTTTAGAAAATGAAAATGTAAGAAATTGTTGAATTATATTATATTCAACATCACAATTTATACATATTAAGTCAAATATTAAAATTGTAAAATATTAAGAGACATCGAAAAAATTGCAAAGTTTTATAGAAATTATATTTTCTTATAATAACTTTACAGAAAAAAAAATTTCATAGAAAACATGCTCATTTGGAAATGTTCTACTATTATAGTTAAGCATTCAAATTCGAAATAATATAAAATGAAATCTAAAAATATTAATATAGATTATATTAAAATATTATATAGTTTATTGTGCTTATTTTTTAAATAATTATTACATCACTGTCAAAATTTAAGTACATAAAAATCAAAACATAGTACCAAGGGTATTTTAGTCATTCAACTAGATTATCTTAATAATTTTAATATTGGTAATGGATGAATAGTGTTAATAGGAGTAAAGTGTATATTTTTATAGTTTAGGGGGCAAAGTGTAATTACCCATATAATTCAGGGTTACAAAGTGTTATTAATGCTTTTTTTAAAAAAAATAAATTAACGGGAAAGTGCGAAATCCCATTCTTTAAAAAACAAATAAAAAATGGAACAATAACACTTTGCCTTATTAAACTATAAAAATATAAAGTTTGCCCCCCCCAAATGATACTATTCCTCTATTACCAATATTAAAATTATTAAGATAATCTGGTTAAACAAATAAAAACCTGTGGAACTATATTTTATTTTTATGTATTTAAATGTTGATAGTAATGTGATAATTATTTAAAAATAAGTAAAAATAAATTATATAATATTGCTATGTAACCTACGTAAAATGCAAGTATTTCTTGGACAAAACTTTAAAATTTTTGGATTTCATTGCCCCACCCGTAAGTAAACATTTCATAGTAAGCTCATTAGACTGTACATCTTTCTTGGTATATTCAGATAATAGGTAGGAGCATAAACTAAAACATTTTTTGAATTTGAATGTTTAACTGCAGTGGTAGAATAACTTCCAAATTATCTTATTTCTATGAAAAAATTTTCTGTAAAGGTATAGTATGAAAATAAAATTTCTATTAAAATTTTAGATTTTTTCGATATCTCTTAATATTTTGTACCTTTAATATCTGATCTGTTTTGTACAAATTGCAATATCAGATATAATATAATTCAATAATTTCTCATATTTTCACTCTCTAAAATCCAAGATATCAATGTGTTATTCTATTTTATTTTTTACTAGTTTTTTTAAACTATCGAAAATCAATAAAATACATGAAAAATTAAAACATGATAGTAAGGGACTTTTAGCCATCCAACTAAATTTTCTAGATATTTTAAGATAAATTTGTAAAGGATGAGCAAACTTTATATTTCTATAGTTTAAGGAGAGAAAGTGTAATTATCCATTTAGTATAGGGAGGCAAAGTGTTATTGTTCCAATTTTTATTTTTTTTAAATTAATGAGATTTTGCACTTTGAAAGTCCAAAATCCCTTTTCAAAAAAATAAAATAAAATTTAATGGTGCCAAATCCCATTATTTTTGAATAAATAAAAAAATTGGACTCGATTGGATTACGCACTTTAAAAGTGCGTAATCAATTGAATTACGCACCTTTAAAATGCGAGAGTTACAATTCCAAAAAATCACCACCAAACGATCACATTTACTTGATAAATTTTAAAAACGGTCCTAATCTGAGAAATTAACCCATTTGGTCCCAATTCATTTTAGGCAAATGTCAATGCTACAGCATGATTTGTTATTGTCACGGCAAAAAACATTGAAATTATCAAAATATTCCTGTTCTCCCTCCCTCCATAATAAGGACAAGGGTATTTTGGTCAGTTTAAAGACCCTTTGCTGTGGCAATAATAAGACATGCTTTGACATTAACATTTGCCTTCATTTCAGCATTAGCCCACGGTTTTGGGTTCTGTGTCAAGAAAAATATTTACTTAGATTTGGTTTTTGATCCACCTATAGATCTTGTGGTCATGATTAAATGTTAAAAAATTTTGTTTACATTCGGTAATGTTGTAGACTCTCTAATGTTTAATCTATATTACAGAATTTACAAGTAAATTCAAAATCAGATCTATCTAAGTATTTGTGCTTGCGTCAAAGGATCAATTTGGAGTCCCACCAACCGTTTTCAGAACAGGTATTTTTCCCTAGCTTCATCTGTGCATGTATCAAGAAGACAAGAAAAATATCTTGCGACTCCATTTAAACAATTGATATTAACAATAGCAATATTCACAAACTTTTTCCTTTTTTATACTGCCTCCGTCTCAATTATATTGTCGCAATTGAATTTTTTGATCAATATGCTAAGCTTTCATAAAACTCAATTTTATTTAATTTCTTAACTAATTTTAAAATTTTAAGTTTCCAATGTAGTAATATTTTATGTAAATTTCATTTTTTGTTGAAGAAATTTTATAAAAAAATTGAATATATCTATTATGAATTATTCATAACAAAATAGCTTTATTTGACTAGAAAAAAAATTCAACTATCACAAAATAAACGGAACGTAGACATAGTAGTGAATTGGGCCTCTTTCACTTGTTGAGGTAAACAGTACCACAAATTAAGGTATCACCAAACAAGTTTGTGAGTGAATCAGTTCTTGTATTGGTTTGATAGCGAGTCATGAGCTACAATGAGGTGTCCAGGACATTGGAGCTGCTTGTAACTTGAATGAATTGTTCGACTTTCAAGAAAACTTGTAGGACAATTGCTTGAACATTGTTTTGTTAAAGAGTTTCGAATGAATGGGAACAGAAATGCTTGCCCATCACGATCGAAGTTCAGTGAACTAAGGAGATGTTTCGTTCATATTTCGGAATCGGAATCAGAATCGAAATCGGAATAATAATTATAAACGTCGCTGTCGATATGAATTTATATTGTTTTATTTTACTTGTTTAGATTAAATAAAAAATGAATTTCATTATGTCCATAGTTAATTAATTTGAAATTCAAACTCATAAGTAGAGAATGAAAGTAAATATTTTCTAACACTTTCATTTTTATAAAATGATTCTCATAGTGATCAACTAAATAACATCTATGAGTATTATTAATTTTGATTCACATTTTTTTCTCTTGTACCCATAAATCAAACACATCTTACTGTAAGGGAGGGCCGCAGTCCAGCTACATTTTAGTGAGCTGTGGTGATGAACTTTTCATTCTCAACTCAAACCAAAGTAGCTCAAGTTTTCAGGTTGATCTAGCTTGCTGCACCTTTTGGCAAGTTTTATTTTCATTGAATATATGGTGACGAAATTTGAGGGCCTCGGTACATAAAAAATATGAGAGAATTAGCACCATAAATGCTGCTTATGTTACCCTGGGCTAAAACATAGAAAGATGGATAAAAAAGTTCATGTAAATTGCAATATGACTTGTGTTGACATAAAGTAAAACTATGAAAAGTTTATTCAAGTAAGCCACAGTGAAATTCACCATTATTCTAAAGCATCCCAGCTAAGAAGAATTCATTTCCTCAAGGAGCCATGATAATTTCTACTTCATCTAGAAAACACTACTCATTTTCTGTCTTCTCTTTTTCATCGACATACTAAGTAAGCTAGTTCAACATGTCTGACTGAGCTTCTTCTGCTATCTTAACAGCTGATTCATCATCATCATTGTACATTGTCGATCCATGACTAACATCGGGGCATATCTTCAAGAAGTTATCAACCGCGAAGCAACAAAGAGAAATCGGCCCCTGAACTTAGTTTATCCACAAACAACACAGCTCTGCAGATACCTGCTCATGAAGCTTGGTATGGTAGTTATTTTTCGGGACTCCCTTTTTTTTTTTTTTTTTTTTTTTTGAGAATTGATGGTGCCAGTTGTTGCATTTTTAGGTGTAGAAAATTATGTGTTTTATTATATGCACCTGAGACCTTTACTATTGATGCTGAAATGTTTTATGCTCTAACAGAGGAAAAGCCAACTTCTGTGAGGGAAGGGTGGGTGGTTATCAGAAGGGCTTCTGTTATGTCAAGCTTGCAAGATGGTTGGAAGAACTTTCACTTCAAACTTACAAGGACTTCTAGTCAACTATCTGTTTCTATCGCAATGAGTATCACCTTGATGACTAAACCTGCACTGAATTTTTTTGAAGATTCTTTGAAAAGTCAATTATGTTTATAGTAAATAATACACAGATTTAAGGTCATTTCTTCAAATTGTTCCCCATTTCTAAGTTCTTAGCCTATGCAGTAGCTTCGTGGTTATTACTTCCCAAATAAAAGGCCTGTTCGGGAAGACCATCTAATTCTGTGGAAAGGATCAATCATTGTCAGTCCGCTTAGGGCATTTGGTTGCCTCTAGAATTAGTCCTCCAAACTTGTATGTTGTTGTAACTGTACCAATTTTGTGCATTAGTACCACTATGCAAGTACGGAGGAAGCTTTGATATAAGCATTATGTGAGTAAATAATGGTTAAATTCTGTGAACTGTAACTGCTCAAAGCATATGTGAAGTGTAAAAATTAATCCAAGTAGAAAAATTCAAACAGAAAACTGACCCAAAAATGATGGTATGGGCTCTGCTCAAAAAGTTGTTACTACATCATACAATGCCACTATATGCAGGTGACCTTATCAATCCTTGGGTTTGCATTGCTTTCCTAACTAAAAATGCATCACCCCACCTCCCTGCATCAGCATAAATGTTAGACAGAAGGACCCTACTTGGACCGTGAGAAGGCTCCAATTTTGCCAAATTCTCTGCAGCCCTTTCTCCAATTTCCATGTCACCGTGTGTTTTAGATGCTGCCAGTAGCGTTCCCCATATCACAACATCTGCCTTCATGGGCATGCTTTTTATGAGTGCCTCTGCCTCTTTCAGTCTTCTAACTGCTCTACCTAGAAGATCCACCATACAACCATAATGTTTAATGGTAGGCTCAATATTGTACACACTCTTCATGCTCCTAAAATGTTTTTCTCCAACTTCCACCAACCCTGCATGGCAACATGCCGTCAAGACTCCAATGAATGTAATAGGATTTAGTTTGATTTTACGCCCTTTGAAGTCAGAAAAAACTTTTAGAGCCAATTTTGCATGTCCATGCATTGCTGAGCCACATATCATAGCATTCCATGGTGAGACATCAGTTGCCTTATCTTTCATTTGATGGAACACTTTTAAAGCCCTGCTGATGCTACCACATTTGGCATACATATCAATAATTGCTGCACTAAGATTGTCATTAAGAGGGATGGAGTTGTCAACAATGTATTCATGAGCCCGTCTACCTTCATTTAACCTACCCAAAGTAGCAATTGCAGATAGGACACTAACCATTGTAATTTCATTTGGTTTAAACCCTCTAGATACCATCTCATGGAAAAGCTTAATCTAGAGCCAACTCGGGCTGTTCATTTTGAGAATAACCAGAAATCATTGAGCTCCATGAGAAAACATCTCTCTCTGGCATCTCATTGAACAAACCCGTAGCTTCATCAATCCTTCCATTTCTAATCAGTCCTGAAATGAAGGCGTTCCAATTTGCAAGATGGTGCTTGCTTCCAAGTTTGAACTGCAACCAAGCAAGATTAACCTCCTCACAAGCAGCATAAAAATGAATAATTGTTGCCTGCACAAAATCGTAACAATCAAAACCATTCTTAATGGTTACAGCATGAAACTGCAGACCCTCCTTAAAAGAAGTAGCTTGTCCACAAGCTGAAATTATATCCACAATCATAACATCATTAGGGCACAATCCAATACAAATCATTTCACAGTATAATGCTATAGCCTCAGTCAACCTCCCAACTTGCACATAACCATCGATAATTGTACCCCAAGAAACCACATCTTTGTCATCCATCCTCTCAAAAAACTCTCTAGCCAAATATCTAGATGTACAAGCAAACCTGCTTTAGCATACCCATTGAGCATAACATTGCACGAAACAACATTCCTTTCAGGCATCTCATTAAACAGCCTCCTCGCATCACTCAAATTCGAACACAGAGAATACATATGAACCAAATTAGTAGAAACCAAAACAAATCGAAGAAGCCCAAGTTTTGTCACCAATCCATGAAGTGCTCTCCCCTTCCGAACTATCCCACCACCAAAATGCAAATATGCCGAAATCACACTTGCCATGGTCACCTCATTCGGAAACACCCCAAACAACCTCATTTCCTCAAAAACCTCAATCGCTTCACTCCAAGAACCATTCTGAGCCAACCCCATTATCATAGTAGTAAAAGAAACACAGTTCCTCCCAGGCATTTTATCGAACAACTCACGGGCATCATTCACACAACCCGATTTCACATACCCACCAATCATAATATTGCAAGAAACAGCATCAAGCTTCTCAGAGTCATCAAAAATCTTCTTTGCACTAGAAATCATACATACCCGCATTTCGAATAAAAGCTGATTAAACTATTTTGGATAAAAATATTGCAATCAAGGCCTAATTTTTTTATGTGACCATGGATTTTTTGGCCTTTGGGAATCAAGAAATTGGAAGAGCAATCTCTCAACGCAGAGATGATTGAGAGCTCGTAATGGGGTCTGGGATTTTTCGGGTTTTCCGAGGTTATAATAGAAGAGAGGCATTTGGTGGATTGATGGGTGAGGAAAAAGACAAAAATGGTTGGGAAATGAAGGGGTGATTTGGGTCTGAAAACAATGTTCATTAGACGATATCATGAGGTGCTGTACTTCCAAGAATTGGATTTTTTGGAGAGTTTAACGAACTTTTGGAGGGAATGAGAATGGCAGTGGCAGTTTCAACCGTTAAAAATCCCAAGTCGATTCTTTATAACGGTCAGCGTCTCAAACTTCGCAAAAATTCAGTCAGGCCTTAAAAGTGCAATTTAGTTTTAGGTTAATTGCAATTTGTACCTTTAAATTACTTAGCCATTGCTTGCAGTTTCTACACTAAACTATTAATTGTAACACGTAAGTACCTTATACTTTTGAAAAATATTTAGGTAGACTTGATTTTGACTCCCACCTATCGACCTTATAGTCAAGATTAAATGTTATGAATTTTACTTACATTAATTAATATCATTTATTCTATAAGATTTAATTTGAGTAAAATTTATTATTCATGGTTATTGAGCAACTACTTGGCTAGTAACTCAAAAACTAATGGGAAAAAGCCGTATGGTCCCCTGTTTATAGTAACCGGGCCACCCAATACAAATGGCATTCTTCATTAGTTATTGAGCAACTACTAGAATGCTACTAATTCTTCAATAACTACAATAAATTTTCTCATTTAATCTGTATCACAAGATATACAGGTGAATTGTAAACAGGATCTACCTAAATATTTCTCTATACTTTTAACTTATAGCAAATGAGTAAATTTTAATAGCTGTTTTTAATTAAAAAAAAAACTTTAATACAAATAAATGAAATAAGAGTACACGAGGAAATGGTTTGGATTTCCGAAAAGTAAATATCATATGGGCTAATAACAAATTACTCAGGTATACACAAATCAAGTCCAATTTGTATAATATATATATATATATATATATATATTATATTATTATTATATATACGCACATATTGATTCTCTAATTTTTTACATCTGAAATTAAATACATCTTCCCTCTTTTGTGATGACCAAAATAACCGCCCTTAATGAAATATAATTTATAATTCTCAATACAAAACATATGTAAGTGTTTTTTCCCTTTTTTTTGTAATGTCTAAAATACTCACCCTTAATGAAATATAATTTTCAATTCCCAATAGGAAAATATATTTAATTGTTTCTCTACTTTTTTTGTAATGCCTAAAATACCAGCTAATATAATTTCTAATTCCCAATAGGAAAATATAATTGAATTACTTATCATCTAATCTACCTATTTTTTAGAATACAACTACCTATTTTGACATAAATACATAATAAGGTGGAAGATTTTTATTCGTATAAAAATATTTATTTAATTAAAATTTCAAAAAATAGAAAAATTGAATCATATTTATTAAAAAAAATTATAATTTATTATAAAAAGTATAATTAAAATGACATTTATTATAAAAATATTTATTATAATTTCCAATTCCTAGTAAGAAAATATAATTAAATTATTTATCATCTATTCTACCTATTTTATAGGATACAAACACATATTTCAGCATAAATAAATAATAAGATGGAAGTTTTAATTTGTATAAAAATATCTATTACAATTAAACTTTCAAAAATAAAAATGAATCTAATTAAAATTTAAAGATTAAATTAATCATCTAATTGTGTATATCTTATGTATAAAAAATTAAACATATTAAACTAATATATTGTTCATATTACAGATAGGTATCACATAGTAAATTAAATTCATTATAAAGAATCAAAATAATAATTTGTTCTTTTTTCTTGTTTTAAAATGCATCGAGTGCTCATGAAAATATCAAACTTTTATCTTACTCTAAAATACACGAAATGCTAATGAAATAAATTGTTTCTTACTTAACTTATTATGAAATTTTTGCATAAATAAATAATAACAATGTATATAATTTTAAGAGTAGAAAAATCATTTATATTTAAGCAAAGAATAAAATAAAAATATTAATATTTAATTTGTAACTATTATAGTTATATATTTTCAAATTGTATTTATTTTTTGTTCATAATAAAAATAATCTTTTATAACTATTATAAATATTCCAAATTCACTACAATTATTTTCTTTTATCTAATTATTCATTCAAGTACGCCCAACCTAAAAAACTTAATTAGATCATTCCTCTATGTGATTTATCTATCAGATTAATTACACTTTACCCCTTTTAGTGTCATTGACAGTTTGACACCTAACATTATCCTTTTACCAATAAAGTCATATTATGTCAATTAAACATGTTGACCATTTTACCCTTATTATATTTTAATTTTTTGATCACTTTTGTTTGATAAATAAAATTTTTCATAAAGAGAGTATTTAATTCATATAGAATTTGCTGAAAAGATACATTGAAGTTGAATTTGGTATTTTTGCTGACCTTTTTGGCTGGGATTAACTTAAGAAAATAACAAATATGGTCGACATCATTTTTTAAGTAAAACTTGCATTAACTGTCGGTTAACTACAATAACTTCACGACTCTTGATTAGAATGATTTTTTTAACTTGAAATTTTGGTTGATAGGATAGATACACCCATGAGTATATAATTTTTGAGTATATTCCAACTTAAAATTTACAAAATTAATAATCAAACAAATAAAAAAATTAAAATTTTATAAAATAAAAAATCGTAGAATTTATAACACTATTTTCTTATTTCTTTTAAGTCTTGTATTACGATTAATTTAAATTTATTTTTCTCTATCCTATATGAAGAATAGAAAATTAATGAAAGTAAAGTTTAGGAACAAAATAGAAAAAACTCACAATTTTAAAGTATTTGTAAATTTATATCTCTTTAACCTATAGTATTTTGATTATTAAATCTTTACCTTTAATAACATGATTCTATAAAATATTAGTTTAGAGGAATTATTGATGAGTAAGGAAACAAGATCATTCCATGATACACTGTATATGCCCAAAATATTCTAAAATAATATTTGTATTAAATGTCAAATATGAAAATTACAACACTAGTTGTTACAGTATATAATAAAATAATAAAGAAATATTAGTGTAGAGTAACTATTGATAAGGTAAATATAGTTCAACCAATTGTATGATTCATGTCCAAAATAATCTAGAATAATTATTGCAAAACCAACAAGAATACTGCATATAAATTGTAAGAATGATAATATGGAAAAAAAAAAAAAAAAAGCAGGTAAGTACTGTAAAAGACAACATAAATCATTCAAATATAATCATAATTTTAAATAATATAAAATAATTGTAAATATAGATTGATTTTACATCGATTTTAAAAATTACAATGCAATTCTTTACTATTTAGTAAAACAATTAAGCATATGTAGATTAAATGTTTTAGTAAATAATAAAATAAATTAATCAAAAAAGTACGCAAATTGAAAAAAATAAATCCATACACTATTATTAGCCTTCATTTTGTTTATCTATTTAATAAATATAAATTTAATTTCATACTAAAATACTATATCAAAATACAATTTTGGAGTTAATCATATTCAATACCATTCAGAATGAATGTAAGAGTTTAGAAATCAATATTGTCATAAGATCAAGAAATATGAAAATTTTCAATATATTTTCTATCTGGATATATAATCACTTTACACAATATGTTAAAAATAATTAGAATAGAAATTATAGAAATTACATGTTATTTTGTATGTCTTTAGAACTAAATGTTTTTCATTCGAGTTGCGTGTATTTTAGAGTAATATAGAGAATTTTTTTCATTATTTTCTGGAAAATTCAAAGTAAGATAAAAGAATAAATTTTTATTTTTACCTTTTGTTTTTTATCTTAATATACTATGTGATACCTATCTTTATATTATACAAAACATGTTAGTTTAATTTGTTGGTTTTCTTATACAAGAAACATAATTTTTATTTGATATCTTCGTTCTTTATACTTAGGTTTATTCTTTCTTCTTTTTTTTTGAAAATTTAATTAATGAATTTTGTAATTATCACTATATTATTTAATCTCCTGTAAATATTTTCATTAATAAAAGAATTTTGATATACTTCATCTATTAAATGATATTTGATACTGCTTGATAGTGATTTTATCATTTACTAATGATGAAGAATATATCGATATATCTAAAAAAAAGTTTAATATTATGAAAAAAATCTTCATCTATAATTGATCAAGTTATTGGTGGTATCGTTATAAAAAATTATAACCTAGGAACCTAAAAGAAAAATAAAAACTATTTTAGATTAGGGTAAACTACTTTTTATGCTAATAAAGATCTATATGAGTATAAGAGACAGGTGGTGACATACAGTTATTGATGTTTTGAACTGTATTAGTTCATCTTGAATGGTAACGAGTTGAATATAATAACTCCAAATTGTATTTTGATATAATATTTTAGTATAAATTAAATTTGTATTTATTAGATATATAAACAAAATAAAGGCTAATAACAGCTTATAAATTTTTTTTTTTATTTTTCATACTTTTTTGATTATTCATTTTATTATTTACCAAAACAAAATTATATATCTTAATTTTTATGCTAAATAGTAAAGAAATATTTAATGCCCTTGATAAATTTATGTATTACGTTTGACTTTATTTGATTTAAATTCAATAAAATCTCTTTTTAATATCAATATTTTGTTTCAATTTAAAATTACAAGACTAATAATCATACAAATACAAATTTTATAAGAAAATACAATTATCATACGTTGTTTTCATAAAAGAGAATATTGATTTAATTCTTTAAGAAAAATAAAATTTATATATAATGTTCTAACAAATAACAATATTAAAAAATAATAATAATAAAAAGATAGGTGAAAATAATTACAATGAAAGAGAAAAGATTATAGAAATATATATAAAATATATAAATCTAGTATAAAAAACTAAATAGGCAAATTTTTTATAGTTGGTTATCTGTCACTGAACATTCATTTAGATTTGTAAAATGAATACACATAATAGATATGTATAAGATTACAGATATATATTATATACTAGCTACTCAATTGCATCTATACCTACAAGAAAAAAGAATGTCTATTATATATATATAGTTAAAAGGGAGGGGTGAAATACAAGGACTTTCCAAGGAGTACTAGTCATTCATCCTAGTACTGTTCTCGAACAAACGCACTTAAATTCGGAGTTCTAATAGGTTCCGATGTATTAGTACTAGTATGATTGTGCCCACCCAGCTTGAATAGTGTTCTATTCAAACTCCTACGTCATCGAGCTCGATTATATTTTACTTGATTTTGAATTCAGACTCGGACAAAGCTCAACTTGAATTCGAATTCAAGATCAATCAATTTTTAAGAGCTCAATCGAGTTTATGGAACTTCCAAGATTCGATGAATTATGATATTATTGTTTCAACTTCTTTCTTTAATTTATTGTACACTAAAACTATGGGATTCGCAAAGGCTTGGAGAAAGAGAAATATTTTAGTAAATCTAGTTTATGATCCTATCTGTAAATTTTGTCGTGATGTAAATTAAATATTATGAAATCTATGATATCAACTGATGTATAAGATTTAATTTTGACTACAAGGTTTACCGGTAGGATCCAAAACTGGATTTATAGTACTATTTTCCTTGGAGAAAAACTCATTCTATATCTCACGAATCCTCCTCAATTTCTCCTTAATTAGTTTGTATTAATTCAATCTTTCAATTTGTAGGTACTACCTGTGCCAACAAACAAACAAATATATATCTATACTATTACAAATGTACGATTGTGTTTTTCCCTTCAAGTGTTTCTTTCTTTTTAGATCTACCTAATTTGTCCATAACACAAGTCTTTATATGTTTCTTCTTTTTTTTGAACTACCTAATTTGCTGATAATACAATCTCGGTATATCATGTAGAAGTTATATAGTCATATATGAATTAATATCAAATTTAAATTTAAAGTTGTGAAATTTTAATTTTACTAGAATTAATGTAGAAGCTATATAGTCATATATGAATTACTAATTGTAGCCAATTGAACTACATTACAACTCTTCTGAATAAATTACATTAGGATTCCTCTCAACAATTTCAACTGAAACTAAACTTATGTATAATACAACATTATATGTAGAATTACTTATATATAATACAACATTACATGTAGAATTACATGTGAACTCTATAACATGTTGACTTAATAACATGATTTCAATTAACTTGGAATAGGGCTCTATCAAAATTGAATTCCTATAACGACTTACCATTTGCATCTTAAAGGAGTATTTCTTTTCTATTCTTTCACAAAATAAAAAAATAATAATAATAAGGAAAGGGACTTTTGGAGTATTTTCAAGGAGCGGAGAAGAAAAATTTGTGTTGTATGTATGCACTTAAAGATTCAGGTAGTCTGCTTCATGCATGACATATTTTTCGAGGAAAAAAAAAAAAAAAACTTGTACTTTTACTTTTGCTCATTTGATTCCTAATATGAAATTTTTGTTTATTATTCATGGATACTATATAATAGATGGTTGTTCTTTTCTGTGTGTTTTTCCATAATGAAGATGGGTATATAATTGATTGGAATTATACACAAAAGGAACTCTAGATCCTTAATGGAGATGATAAGAACTTGAAAACAGTAATCAAGGTGTTAATTATGTAACTTTTGAATTAACTGCATCAGTTCTATTTGACCTTAGGTATTTTTGGTGTTAATATTAATCGACCTTTACTGTCGAAGGTTGAATATGCATTGTATAAGTTGGTGATCAAGATTATTTCTTTTACTTATTTTCTTATTCTGTTGGTTACAATAAATTACTCAATACAAGTGAACTATACAAGTAAAGTATGCCTTTCTCTTTTCCTGTTGTTATGTAAATTGATGCAAACTTTCTTGCTAAGAATGTAAGATGTATAAAGATTCTCAATGAAATTCTATTTTTTTTTCCTTCTCATCCTATTCAATCCATATACTCTTAAAACATACATAAAGCATGAAAATGCAAAGAAAAAAATAATAAAATTCAAATGTATATAATGTTTGAAAAATTATACAATCTTGTAAAGGAATCATCCCATTATATTTTAAAACTTACACAATACAATATTATGTATTTTAAAAATTTGTATTACACAAATTTTTAAAGTTGGTAGGATGATTCACTCAACAAAATTGTAAAATTTCCCTTAACTTTAGCATGACATGTGAAACTCAAAGTAAAGTCAACAACAGCCGAGCAACAAAGAAAATTGGTTCTTATCAAATAAGGATTAAAAAACAACTCCAAAAAGTCAATCATTATTTTTTTTATGGTTTTTCTACTTGTAATAGATGTTAGAGTTTATTTTACTTTGTATTTCTTAATTTGTATCTAATTTTTATTTAGCAATTTGTACCATATTCTTATTTTTTAGACATATTGCAACCTTAAACTTTCAGATTTATCCATTTCAATCCAAGTTTTAACAAAACAAACAAACCAAACCAAACCAAACCTTAGTCTGACTAAATAGGGTCGGCTACATGAATCAGTGCTACGCCATTGTGCTCTGTCATGAACCATATCCTCCTCAATTTCTAGATGAGTTATATATTTCTTACAAGTTACCTACCAACTATATTTTCAGTCTTTCCCTACCCTTCTTATGTTGACTACTCTCTCTACAATCTGCTTGTCTGATAGGCGTTTCTACTGGACGTCTTAACACATGACCTAACCACCTTAAGCGTGTTTCTCTCATCTTCTCATCAATATGTGGTATTCAAATCTTCTCACGAATATGCTCATTCCATATTTTGTTCATCTTCGTGTACCCACACATCCATCTTAACATTCTCATTTTTGCTACTCTCATCTTTTACTCATGTATGTAATTCACTGCCCAACATTCAAATCTATAAAGCATCACTGGACTATTTGCTGTTCTATATGAAAATTTACCCTTAAGTCGTAAAAGAATTTTGCGGTCGCATAATATTCTTGATGCTATTCTCCATTTAGTCTAACTCGTTTGAATCCGATATGTAACATCTCGATCTATACTATCATCACTCTGAAGAACTGATCCTAAATACTTAAAATTGTCACTTATGGATATCTTTTGATCTATCATACTAACCCCAATCCAAGTTTTAACATCGTTACCAAAATTAACGGATGTTCTAACCATGCACACTACGTGCCTAAAGTGGAACATTTGTCAAATTTTTAGCACTATTAAAAATTGAATCAAAATAGGACGAGAGTTAAGGGTGCAATGTATCCAAATTTAGAATTATAGATAAAAAAATAAAAAATGATCATAAGTTAGAGAGTGTAAAGTAAAGTAAGGCCTAAATTTTTTAGTATTATTCATTGGAAAACTACTACTAAGTAGTAAGACTTATAGAAGTATAACATTAAATTGGCTTTTAGATTCAAGTTTAGCTTACAATATCTGTAATAGATATAAGAGACTAATGATGATACTTCCAAACAAAGAAAGTTGAACTTGGGAAAAACAGTAAAAGTTGATTTCTCTATCATTACTTATATAAAACTTATATAAAATCCCATACATTTTAGTTAAGAACTAATATTCATGACAAAATAACAATTATAAGCTCTCAATATATAGATACCCACATCTAGAGCTTAAACAAAGTGAATTATGAGGGCAAAGTTTAACAACCTCAATAGTAAATGGTCTAAAAAGTAAAACGATTTACTTTGATATGAACTTTAAATACTTGCACAAATTTTTAATTATTGTGGTTCATCTGACAAGTATCTGGTTCCAACATCACCGATTCCAAATTATTTACATTATGTTGGGATAGGAAGATTTTATTAGAAGGAAGGATTTGAAACATATGAATTTGAATTGGGTGGATTTTAAATGACATGAAATTTGGGTGAATTTCAAATCCATTCATTTAACAATTAAAATCACACTTTCTAGATATCCATTTGTTAGTAAATTTCAAATCTACAACTAAATCAATTATCTTATTTGGATAACTTCTTATAGATTAAGATTTCAAATCAAATTCACCCAAATCCCTCCATCCAAACACAATGTTAATTACCTTGGCATAAGATGAACTCTATATTGAAATTGTTCAAAAAGTGTTTATTTGTAATTCAAAACTGTTTCCTTTCGCACGTATTCTTTGTACTATATGTTTTCTGCTAGCAATAGAAATTTAGGAACAATCAATATTACTCATTCTACGTGATTTGGAGTGATTGGGAGTTATATTAGTGAAGGTTAAAAACTTTTCAGTATTAAATTGATATCGGTGCTTGATACAAGACAACATAATGTGGGATTACTTAAATTTAAACTACTTAGTTAACCACATAGATTCTATAAAATTTACAACAAGCATAATTGCTGTCTGATTGAACTTTAGGCAATTTAGATATATGTGCTTTGAATATGTTGAGAAAATGGAGATGATTGGCTGTTCTAGGCAACCATAACATGTTTTATGCAAGTCTTTCCAATATTTACTATTGCAAGCTCGAGTAGTTTCTAGACATTTTATGCTAAATCTAGTAAGTCAAGTCCATAGAATATGTTACTTTAATAATGTGCCATCAAACTCAGAGAATATTGTGTACTATTGAAAATGTATTATAAGACTTCTCTGAATGCAGATAAAAGTAGATTTTGTTCTTTTAATGAGTTAAAAGGGGTGAGGTTTATAAATTTCCTCCAATCACTAGCAAGATTAGGATTAAGTTTATTTTGTATAGCTTTTATTTTCAAAGAAATTGGTATGTCGTGTAACATGTTGAAATTAACTATATACCACCTATATATCTCAAAACTTCATATTCCAGTAAAAAAAAATATAACTTCGTGAATTAAAATAATTAATATACTTTAAATGTTATCTTTATATGAGAAAATTTAATATGTATATTTATCTTATTTTATGGTAATCTACATTAAAGAAAAATCACCTTGTCCTCAAGTTAGGAAAAACAAAATAAGGATTAAAGGTGATAACTTGGCCAGCAGCAAATAACGTAGCGATTCATATATAAATCATTATTATTTAGGAGCAAAATTTAGTTCTTTTTTTTTTTTTTAAAGTGAGGCCCTTTTTTTTTTTTTTTTTTGCTGTAATTAAAGTGAGGCTAGAATTATGAGAAATAAATAAAAGATACAACATGTTTGTAATAGTGTCTCACAGGCAAACAATTATATACGACACAACAGAACGAATAAATGGTGTTAATTTACTTACCACCTTTTAACTATTGTTTTGAGCCAATCAAATTTTAGTCCATAAATAAGAAGTATTTATTGGTCTTGATAGAATATTATTTATAAGTTTTGAATCTATGATAATATATATATATATATATATATATATATATATATATATAAATAATTCATAAAATTCAAAGTCAAGAAAGGAGATAAAGACAATCAATTTTACTTATAAATTTAGGCTAGGTTTCGATTAGTGCTAACTAATATTTCATTAATGTTCAACAATATTAGATATAGTACATTTAGATAAATACCAAAAATTACATACTTAAATTATCACATTAATATATATGCAAAGTACGTGCACTTTCGTAGTACCATAAAAAAGGAAAGGCTTGATATCCATGTCACCAACTAAACTCCAGAAAGAAAAACAAAATTTCTTAGACAAACCACTAGAAGTACCCATCGCAATGATCCAATTAGAGAAGCAAGCTGCTCTTTGCCACCTGATTCGCCTTGGGACCAAAAACAAACTTCAAAGATGAAGAAAGACTTGTTGTAATCTCAAGTACAATGGTGTATATATATATATATAGATTATTGATCAATCTATGGCTATATGTATTGATCAATGTGAGATGCAATAAACATCTTTCGTCATTCTTTCTATTTCATTATCTAATAAATTGTCAAAATTTTTTAAAAATATAATTATAAATTTTAGTAGAAAAATTTTAGTCATTTATTAGATAGTGACATAAGATATAGATTGACTAGAGTGTCATTTCAACGACTATCATACCCACTTTAAATATAGAGTAAGTAGCCAAGACTACTCCCTTTATCAGTTATTTAAATATCATAACCCATTGATGATTGGGTTTTGTGATCATCCATTAAACAGATAAAAAATTGACAAGAAGAAGATTGGCTTTTGCTCTTCTCCCTAATCTTTCTTACAAAGCTAGAATGATCTCTCTTTTCCTCCAGTGAGTTAGTTCATATCTTGTCTCTTTGAAAGGGAATGTTGTGATTGTGGTGTCTTAGTTAGTCATGTCATATGGACTGCAGACATACCAACTACTTCATCTCCCCGTGAATTATCTGTAGTCCCCACATACAAAGCAAAGCAAAAAAATGCACAAGGAAAACACCGTTCTGTTTGGACAATTTAATATTTATTTATTATTTTTTAAATAATTTTTAACACGTTTTTTAATTATCATTTTATATTACATACATCTCATTTTAAAAATTATTAATACTTTATTTGATAAATAATATTCTGAATAATAGTTATCCAAACTTCCCCCTGCACTTGAGATTTTTTTAATTTTCTTGCTTTTGAGTTCAATAACCTATAAAGCACAAACATTCAAGTTGTCTCCAGCTTCTCAACATTCCCCAATAACATTATGCCACCTGTCTTCCAAGTCATCAGACAGCAAGGGTATACAAGCTAAATGTGTGTCCTCAATTGGCATTGGGACCTCAACTCCCAAAGGGGCCTAAAGTTGTATCAACCACGTTAACTTTAATCAAAGCATTTGATAGCTGTTTATCAATATTTTCTATCCTCGAGGTCCACAAATATTTATCTTGTTGTACTGATAGTATTAAAGATCTTATCCTTGATCTTCTTCATTAGGATAAAGATTGAAGTGAACCCTTCTTCGTTTTTTGCCATTCTTAGCAAATGGTAGTGGGACATGTACCTTATCTTGTTTCTTGGTAGGGTTAGTTTGAATCTGTTTACACTGCATTTGTTGTATGTTTTTTTTCCTTCAAAGTCAATCCTAAATATTGTCATGCCTAGAAAATTCTTTGTTATTTACTCTCTTACTTTTCAATCATTTCAACGGTTGTAATATTTACTATGCATTGCAAAGTAAGTAGTCAAGAACTACTCGTGATGCCTCTTACAATTAAGTTGAAACACTTTACTTTCAAGTATATTTTCTTGAAAACCAGTTAAATCAGTACTTTACTAAGTCACATGCATGTTACTATCTTTTAACAAGTATGCACAGCATTGCAGATTTTGCACACATTGTTTGCCTTTTGGAAACATCATTACCGAAAATGCAATATTTGATTCAAGTATATACATAATAAGTTACTTTGTTAAAATATTTTATATATATATACTATTTAATACCCGATATTAATATAATTTGTGCGTAATTCGTATAATTACGTAACGAATTAGGTAATTATAATTGGATAACTGATTGAGTAGATAATTGGTTAGAGAATCTTCAAGAAGTTGCCTTGGTACTGAAGGGTTTTCTGTTCTTGATCTTTGCAGCATTTTGGTAGGGACCAACACAGACAGTTCTTAGCAAGTTCAGGACCTAGATACAAGTGCTTTAATTAGTAAGCACGGGCGGCAAGCAATGATAATTGATAAGTGGCAGGCAAGTCCCTAACCAGATTGAGAAGATGTTAGCTTCAGTTAAGACTTAAGATAGATAGATAGATAGATAAGTAGGGCACGCGAACCCAATTGATTTTGAGGGTACAACAAGTCCCTACTAACTACAAATTGTACATAAATCCTCCAAAAAAAAAAAATTAAAAATGCACACGTGGATACAATTTGACTGCTGCTGGAGCCAACCCTTTTGCACACACTATATATACATTTAAGCTAACAATCACAATAATTAGGCCTCAGTTGAAGCTAGCAAAGCTTTGTTTGTTTGTTTAGGACGTTTAAGGGAAGAATATTATGGGAAAGAGATTTGGGAAATGTAGAAGAATAGTGAGACAACTCAGAGGAGGGAGGCTCTACATTATAAGGGTTTGCATAACTATGTTATTGTGTTGGGATGACAAGATTCTTGATTAACTTAGAAGGAAAATGAGTATTGTGATTGTTTTAGATTTTTTTCAGAGTTTCTTCAGTTTTTTTTTAGTGTTAAATTACTTGTTCCATGTTTTCTTTAAATGGTAATGTAATGTAAATTCAATGTATATCTAGATCTTCTTCAATTGTATTTTTCCATGTATATTTCTTTTATTGCTTTCTTTTATATATGATGTTTGAGTATGGGGAGATGTCTCAGTCTGCTGTATATATGGAACATGCAGAGATTTCACACATGCATCTACGTCTTCATGCATGCATGCATGCAAGCAAATCATGTAATTTCCTACTTAAGAAGCAAATGCGAATGTTACTCATCATTCTGGATAGCCTTCTTGTTTGCAGAAATGAACTTGTTAGCTATTCTTTAAAGAAATCAGGTAATTGATTTTTAACTTTTCTTTTTTCAAGTATAACCATACCACTTAATTAATTCAGTAAGTTAATCTACTGATTTTCTTTCCTTCAATTCAGACCACTCATCATGCTGCACTACTTAGTAGTAGTATTTGATTATGTACAACAGTGCTGGTGATTTGACCTAACTAGTAACAGTATAAAGTTTTTGTGTGGGAAGTGTACAAGTTAGATTTTTTTTCCCCAAATAAAAGTTAGTTGATAATCTGATGATTAGATTGTTGGAATCCCATAACAACGAATTGTAACTCAAATAGTAAGATTGCACTTCAGACTTAGATCATGGATTCGAATCACTAAGAGAGTAGATGAAAATTCATGGTAATTTTTTTTTTTTTTTTTTGAAGAAAGGGATTGTTGGAATCCCCATATGGTAAATGAAAGAAACTATCATTTTATGTTGTATGTTTTTTGAGAACTTCACTCATGTCATGACTGCTCCTGTTGTTAATCTGTATTTGCATTTTTTAAAGATCCACTAGGGGAACTCAGAAATGAATCAAGAATACTACATCTGGGTAACAACATTATGTTATGAAATGAGGATGCAGATATTCACAAAACGAGAATAATGTGAAAGTCATGTAGTTAATACACAAGTTGTCTTTTTTTACACTTGTGAAACTACTTTTGTTTTGAACAGGCAGATCACTGTCCCCAGAACCTACTAAACCACAAAAAAAAAAAAAAAAAATAAAAATGTGGCTAATAGAGTTGATTTATACGCTAAGCAGTGCGATCAAGCCAATACCAACAGTCATAAATTCGACTTTCGTTATTATCAATCTCTTATTGGTGGACAATATATAAAAATCATCATAAGCCGTTGAAATATACGCCGGTGATCTAACTTAGAGAAAAAGGGTAAGAATACCCTTCTCTTGAACTTTATCTTACCAAAAAAAAAATAGAGAACTGAATCCATTAACATCCTAAATGAAGCTTATCTTTCACCTTATTTCTCCTTTGTATTTTCTTCTAACTGCACTTCAGTAAAGGATTTTTAACAATGCTACTGTCCAATCAACATCCGAATTTTCTGGAACTAATAGCTTTTTTTAGTGGCCATTTTTGGTGGGATTCTGGAATTAATATCTATCTCGTCACAGACAGATAAATATGTTGCTGTAAACCGACAGAGATTGCCATTCAATCTGTATGGCAGGAAGACAACCTGATCACTCTGCTTATTCATCTTTTGGTGAACAATGGGACCCTTTCAGGCTGTCCTCAATTTATCCAATCAGGGTCCAACATCTGTTGAGTGTTGACCACCACATGTTTCATCCAAAACCTTGTATATAAGAAGAGAAAGTTCATATCATCTCTGCACTCAGCTTGACAAAAACTTAAGCACATACATTTCTCTTTTCTTGCTACTAGAGATCTAAAATAGTTCTGGTAGTACTTTCATTTCTGCTACCTATGGCTTCTCAGTCACTTTTCAGCGAGAAACAAAGAAAGTTTTGGTCAAGGCAAAGGTGTTCAAGGTTCATTCAGGAGCAGCAAACCCGCATCTATATAACATTTTGGAAGTGTTCGATACTTCTTCTGCAATGGAACGAGTTGTAAAACTTGGAGCTCTGAAGGATCACCCAGCGTAAAAGCAGCACTTTGTAACTTACAAGAAAGCTAATGTATAACCTATGCAATATGCATATAACATGGATGACATGAGAAATAGTAGAGGCAAAGCAAGGGAATCCATAAAGCTTATTATCATGATGTTTGCACAGCTGCTACGTAACGTTCATGTAAATTCAATCTGATATAGATGTAGATGTAATATCCTAATAGGAACCTCTCTCCCCTCCCCTCCCCTCCCCTAACTTCAGTCATGGTATATGCACAGGCAAGAGCAAACATGTTCTAGATTCAATCTAAGAAGTAATCTGAAATTTCATCATTGTCTTTAAGCAACCATATAACCCTCTCATAAGAGGGCTAATACGTCAGATACAACAGTTTCAACTTTAAAGCTTGTGAAAAAGTTTTAACTTATTTCAGTACGAGCAAATTCTATTCATGAATCAGCATCAAACTGCTACATACCCCATTTCTTTTCTACCTTCTTTTTTTTTTTTCCTCTTTCTAAAACGTCTCCAATATGCACAAGCAAAATGTGAAATACATTTACATATGCTTTACTTTTACTAAGAAAATCTTCAGTGAACAACCGTTGGATATTATATATTCACCATCTCTAATAAGTATTGATCTAGCTACTGTGAAGCCATGCAATAACATCAACAGCTCACATTATCCTTGAAATGCTCCAGTGTCATGTTCCTTTTAACATACGGCAAAATTTTCAGCAAAACGTCTATAAAAATACTATGCAGTTTCATGGATAGAATAAAATGCAGAAATCTTTATTCTTCTCTCCCTCACCTATTATGCTATGCACTCTCTGGGTGGCACCAGTATACGAGCTATGTGCATATCATCTCTTATCCCCAAGAAGAGGTTCTCCAAGTATACCCTGCAGTTTTGTTGAACAATAGTGAACCTCGCCAGACTTTCTTGGTGTACTTCCTTGCTGAATAATTTGGCCTCCCTGAAGAAATTTAAAATCGTTTCAAACAACTTTCAGGAAGTTTGTTTTCCTTAGTATAAAGAAAATATTAATCTTCCAACAGTAACGAGAGCACAAGAGAGCTTAACAACAAATAAACTCAAATTTCCGTCCAACCTCTGTATTGTTCGGATGTTGAATGCATGACCAGAAAACCATATTTAACATGCTTATACAACAATCACATAATAACAAGTTTCTTGTAATGACACTTTTCATATATAAGCAAGACTAACGAGGACAAGAAACATCATATAAGTCCGAAAATATGAGAAACTGATACTCGTCTAAATACTGTTGTTACTTTCTGATCCATGTCTATGGCATCTGATAACATCATGCATACAACAAGCCATTTAAAAATCAAGTGAAAACATTGGTGCAAACTCAGTGCATTATACTATATTTTCAAGGTGTTCAAGGAACATAGGGCTTACCAAGGGGTATATAGCAAGGAACCTTTTTCTCTAGTTCCTGCCCTATTCCAGGAAATGCTTTTCATTGAGCCAGAAGTACTCGTGTCTAAATGGTGCTAAACTTTCGGCCTTCCATAACCTCTAGTTTAACTGTTGACAGTAACCAGATAATGCCTAACTTATCTTATGTTCAACTGGTGGTATTATACCTTTTGCACGGGCAAAAGTTTAGTCTAAATTTACCTAACAACAACAGAAACTTATCACCTGAAATGCAACTGGTATAATTTGTTGATGCATCCACAACACTTGCAAAATAAACAAAAGTTTTCAAAACAAAGCTTAGCACCTCTTGTGTTATCACTATAGTTGTAATAGAAGAAAAAAATGAGGTTCGAGTAACTTCTGCTATGCAAAAATGTCTACTGCAATTGTGGTTTATCAGGAATCATTACTGTCTCCATTTTTACATGCCATAACTTTTTAAAATACAATAGATCCTGTTAAGTAATTAAACTCAAAATTGCAGGAGGAAAGGTTGTATACACAGTACTTACTAGGAGCTCCTTTTTGGGCTGTTAACCTCCGGATTGATGGTGCACGTGCCATTGATGCAGCAGCAGCAGCACGCATTCTGCAAAATAGCACAAAAGTTAATATTGTTTATTTAGATGATTATATAATTATGGTTAAATATAATTAGAGAGATCAGTCAGTAGAACCTTTTATGTACATCAACAAATTCATCTGTCTCATCCACAATTTCCTCCTGCACATACAAAAAGTGTAAATTTATTTTTATGCCCTCTCAAGCAACCATGGTATAGATGCAGGTAGCAATTTATTGAATGCAAGAGTTACCCGCAAGAGTTCTTCAAATACATCTTCAAGAGTGATAATACCAATTACTTCACCCTCTTCAATGTCATCTGATGGAGGCAAGCTATTTGTCACTGCTTCACTGTAAGTATATTCGTTGAGGCATGCCTTGAAGGCTTTTCAATGTCTACAATAACACTTCCTGACTTCTCATCCTGCCTTGATAGCAGAGGAGTGGTTAGAGTGAGAATTTCCATTACCAACTGCATAACCTTCAGATTTTCCTTCATCCACTGTTGATGGAACATGTCTGCTTTTTCCTTTAGCCTTAACTACAGTAGCCATATGACTGCTGCCTTTTTGGAACTCATTTAGGATGTCATACAGAGGCATATCTGAGGGTACCCTGTGGTTGAAGCCTTTTAAATGACTACTTCGACTTTCAAAAGTTTTCAAAATCAGATGACTGGGGTACTAGACTAGTAACCATACCGTGGAATCCTTCGGATAGATACAGCACAAACTGGAGTCTTTGTTTCAGGCCTAACTGTAAGAAGACTCTTTACCTAATATTTACAGATTTTGTTTACGTTAAAGCTTTCAAAAGTTGACAAAGTATATTGCAGATTCTGAACCTCTTGTTTACCAGTAGAAGTCCAATAATGTTTTTCGGGTTCCCAGAGTATACAGGAACTCGGCTATGACCGCGAGCAAGAACTTTGCCCATGGCCTCCCTGATATAGATCCATTTTGTCAGTTTTTTTCTGTTTCTCACTTTTCTAGAGGTATGACCGTATGAATAGGATCATGAATCTCCATAACAGTGATCGGGTTCCCATAGTTTCTTTAAAGTAATCTTTGATAAGATTTCAACATTCCTCCCTTACCCACTGTGAGTGTTTTTTGAGCTAGAACAGTGGAAAAGACAAACACTTGTTTGTAGGTATTCCCACAAACATGGAAATATAGAAGTTAAAAGCAGTTCTAGGCTTACTGAACAATAAGAAAACGTATATGTATGAACATCCCAGTGAAAATGTAAATTTAATAACTACATAAGATCCACTAAATCACAGCATCCGATAACACAGTGAATATCACATAATTAGCTGAATTTAACTATTGCATTTCAACATTACCAGTCCAATTTGGAGTCGACATCCAATGAAAATGTTGACTCGATAGGTGTCATGGCCACCTCAGCAGTCTGTCAAAAAAAACAAACAATTGAATGAAGAAATGAGTGACAATTGAACCATGATCAGTAATTGAAGAATAGCAAGATGGAGTTTCCAACCCAAAAGAAAGTTTAACTCAATATAGTAGCATCTGACTCAACTTCCACAATCAAGGCATAAAGATCACAAAATGTTGAGATAAGTGGGGGAGGGGGAGAAGAATATAGACGAAGAAATTCTCCAGAACCATCTTCATCTTAATTCCCATATTTCTGGATTAACCAGACCCAAACCATTCACATGTTATTAAGTTCACATAAGAAAGTGAATCTCAACAAGGAAATTCAAAAATTTCAAGAACATGTTGCTTATGATTCAGGAGGTATTGAAATGAAAGGACAACCAAATTAGCAAAGAAGTCTTGATAAGATAGTTTCTTTGTTTGGAATACCTTCTCTGTCAAATTCTTTCTTTGGAATACCTTCTCTGTCAAATCTAGAGCTCCACTGATGATTGTTGCCTCATCATGCGTAAGTTCACCTCCCTTACCAGCCTGGACAAAACAACTATAGCACATTAAGTAATGTCACATGAAACAGCTATTTAAGATTGAGATCTTATAGTGTTGTTTCAATTTTTATGTTAACATTTGCAACAAACAGCAGAGAAAGTGTACCTCCTGACCATGGATAGAGACGAGGGCTTTCAGTTGAGCTCGTCTAAACAATGCTTCATTGTGTCCCAACAAACAGTCTAGAATCTGTAAACACAAAGATTGAAGTAAATCAATGATAAATTGGCTGTGATTTCAGAGGAATAGCTGGAAAGAAATTTCTAGATAAATTCACGACTCCAACAAATGACAGATGGTTATTTTTCAAAAAGGAAGAGAGAGAGAGAGAGAGAGAGAGAGAGAGAGAGAAAGAGAATACAGCAACATTCATATGATTTCTTGGGGCCACAATAACACAAAAGTACAAGAGGAAGTTTTGGAACATGTGTCACAGAAGATTAAAGCACATGTCAAGTGATCTAATTTCAGTTCTCTTTCTATTCTATAAATTATAATAACTCCTATAGGAGGTGACCAACACGTTTGATATTGATCTGAACTTTTTTACATTTTACACTGCAAAAACAGAAATCATGTCCATAATCACGTCAAAAGACTTGTAATGTCAACTTCTCATGGCTAATGGAGCTCCCATTAGTACGGATTTTAAGCGTCTGTTATACCCATGAAAGATTATAATCAATTAAGCACCTGATAAAGTTTATATTAAACATCCCTCCCCAACCCACCCAAATATGAATCTTGTATTTGGCGTTGTCATCAATGATTACTGAACATCAATAAGAGCCAGTTGGCAACTATATAATTTAAAATAAAACACTTCCCAAGGCATGAAATCCTTAACAAACAACAGTCATGTCTCTTCTGCAGCAGAATTCAAAGTCGTTGGTTGTCATGTGAATTTCATCGTCGTAGGTATCTGCCAAAACCTTTTGTACGCCGTCTTCCTATTTCTTCAGACACAAGTTTGAAATTCCATGAAATATTTTTCTGGACATCATACTAAGACGGAACCTTCCTCTAGAAGCTACTATAAGGCATGGGATGGTGCCATGTATCAAATGATTAATTAGTAATACAGTTCTAGAATACTGTACATTACAAGGAGACTGAGGTTGGCAGACCCCCATTCTGTATGGTGTACTGAAAGGAAAATTCATCCAGACCTTAGTGTAATAAGCATCATGACTTGGGAATCCAGTGGATAGTAAAAGCAAATTTACTTAATTAGCACAACATTTACCTTTCCAATAGGGTACGCAATTGCATAGCAAATGATCATCAGAATTCGCACAAGCCATATAAAATTTGCACCAACCGCAAGTCCATATCGAGAGCATATTGCTTGAGGAATAACCTAACTAGAAAATGATGATGACAAAAATTACTAATGACTTTTACTTATTAAGAGGCAACAGCATTCTGATCCATTTTACCTCCCCAAATGCTAGAACAAAAGTCACAGACAATATAATTGCGACCTATTGATTGAAAAGTTTGTCCAGATATATTGGAAGGGTTAGCCTGTAAATTAGAAGAAAGAAATTACAACAGATGTAAAGTCCTGATAAGATAAGTGAAACACAACATAGAATATCCGTGTTAAGTTCATCAATAACACTCATTCTCATTTCAGTGCATTAAGACCAATAAAAATTGAGTCCAAACAAAATATCTGAAATAGTTTTGCTCTTTTAAGCCCAAAAGGTTAGGAACTCTACTGAAGCACGCATTTCAGTTTTACCTCCATAGCAGCAGCATTACACAGGAGCAATGTCACAAGAAGCTGGTGCTGCTTCTTCTTCTTCTTCTTCTTCTTATTATTATTATTATTCTTATTAAAAGCAGAACTATTTTTCTTTTCTACAAAGAAAAAAAAAGAAAAAAGATACAGCTCAGATTAATTATCAGCCAATAGCTACCATGAGCGAAGACACTCAAATCTGCTACAAGAGTGTGTTCAACACTGAAACTACAGAAACTCAGGAAACTACTTTAGTTGTTCCCGTATTAAAAAGTAAAAATCTCCTCAGAATCAAATTTGCATTCAAAATTGCATATAATACTTGTGGTAGACGTATGCAACACTTATAAAACTCCTAGTAGAAATAACAAAAAATATATATAAAATAATCCAGTTAAAAAGAAAACTAGTGGATATCAAATTTGATCGCAAAACATGTAAACAATTGAAAAATTATGTGCATTATAAAGGTACACAATCAAAAGTATAAGCTTAGCCACAGATGGCTGCCAAAATACCATTTAATTTCCAAGAATACCAAATTCTATCCATTTTTTCGCATAGCTAACAGAAATCCACATCAGAAAATCAAATGATCCTACTCTGCCTCCCATTTAGTTTCTAACAAGATTGGTCCAGCCAAACACTATTCCCACAATCTCTTCACCAAAAAAAATGTAAACTTCGCACCTAAAAACAATGAAATAACCCATACTAATGGATTACCACCTTGGTTTTTTTCTCCCTATAAGGGGGTGCCACTACAAGATTACACATAAAAGGAACACATTTTTCCTCCATCAACCAAATCAAAATAACCATTTAAACCCCCAAAAAAAAAGCAAATTTGACATTTCCAGCAAAAACCCAAATCACAAAATCACTAATCCCACAACACCAACTGCAAGGGATATAATCAATCCAGCTAAAACTGTAAAATCACAAACAAATTAGAACTTTGCAAAGAAAACAATGAAATGATGGGGGGGGGGTAGACTGTTTGCTGGGCTTGTTTTTGTGACTGGGTACCACTTCTCTCAAGATCAACAAGGCTCAAAGACATCAATCCTAAAGTTAATCCAGACATGATTCCAGCAAACAATACCACAAAGCATGAGATCCCTGCATATACAAACCACCATAGTGTTCCAAATTCTATTTCTGCCCCTAACATATTACCATCCCTCATCACCATTCCAACAATCTCTGCTGCATTTATCAGCTGCATTTTTGTCTTTTCACCTGATCAAAGCCTCTTTCTTCTCCCCCCTTCCTCCTCTGTTCTTTTAAACTTCATAAAACTGGGTATATTCAGTTTTTTTCTTTCACTTTTTAATGGGATTTTGTAGTTTAATTTTAAAAAAAAAAAAAAAAAATTGATTTCGGTTTTTTAATCAAAATTGACACGTGGTGAAATTTTAGAAGTTGTGGCTGAGAAGAACTACAAGGAGATTGCTGTACAACCTTGGAAAAAAAAATTATATTTTGTGGGTCCCTTGCTTGAATCATTGAAAATTAGTGGAAATCATCCCACAAAACAATAGTAGCTAATAATGTTAAAAGGAAATTTCTACTATTCTTGTTAGGAAATATTTGTACAATACAAAACTATATATTTTAACAATTTATATCGTACAAGATTTTAAAGTCAATAAAATAATTTTATAAAAGGAATCGTAGAATTCCAAAATGTTAAACATGTCTGTCCATTTATTCTAAAAAACCAAAAGGTGGAAGTTATATGGAAAAATTGTTAATAGTAGTGTAGAATGATATTATAAATGTTAAGAGTGGAAAATGATACGTTTAATGTATAACACTATAAAATAACATATACCAAAAATAAAATTTTCACTTTATAAATAATATAAATATTTTGAAATTAAAATATAATATCACTAAGTATATCAATCATCACATCGTGTCAATTATACATTCTTAACTTTAATAAGGTCACAAATACTAAATTTATTTAGACTTAATTATAGTTTACTCTTTATAAATAGGGGATAGTTACAATTTTCTCCATATATTTATTTTATCTATAAATTATCTCCAAGTTTAAATGAAATTAAAATTTTGATCTAAAGAGAGTAGTAAAATGTCATAATTATTCTCAATTTTTAAATTTTCTTAACCAATATAAAATTAGAGTGAGTTATACTTTGGTATTTGATTTTATTTTATAAGCAAATTTATCATTTAAGAATAACAACATTTTTTTATCCACTGTTAGTGAAAAAAATTTTGCCACTTCAATATTAAATGTATGAATAAGTTTACTATTTTATGTTTTCTACTTCATATTTATTTTTAGTATGCTATGATTCATATACATATTCCATCAATATTATTTTTATATCTAAAATAAAGTATTTATTTATAAAAGTACATTATTTTTGTTTTATTTTTTTTTTACTTTATTTTCTCTATTATGAATAATAATTCATTACTTTGTATTTAAAAAAATCACATTTTTTGAATAAATATATTACTTTGAGATATAATCAATATATGTTTTAAATAAATTTACTTAATTATTTTATTATTAATATGTTTAGATACCACAAAAAAATAAAGAAACACTAGTTGTAAAAATTAAAAATTTGCCATTTGTTGTATTTAGTTTTAGGATGAAAACAAATAATATATAAATTGATTTAAAAACATATAATAATTCAAGAAATTCTCTTATAATTACGAAATTAAAAAAAAAAAGAACATTGTCTGAAAATATTCAAAATGATATAAAGAGAAAATAATTTGTCATAATAATGTCAAAATAAATATCCATCTCATCTTTTATAATTATTGATTTGGGAAAATAATTAAATAAATATGCATGGGCTAAAGTTTGCATTTTTATTCAAATTATGCATTTCCATTTTCTTGGTTTTTAGACAAATTTAGGTGGATTGAATTTAAGGCCACGGTTCCCATTGAAACAATCCAATTATACAGAGGACCATGACGAAGAGTGTAGGCCTTGGAGAAAGAGCCTATCTTCTTTATCAATAATGGCGTTCAAATTCAGTTGGGTTTCTTTCTTCAAAATCATTATTTTTTAATCCTTATTGCAGCCATTGCCACGGCTTGCTACACTCTCCCTATTGAAAAGGTAGGATTTTTTTCATCTGGGTTTGGCTTATTTTCTTCTTTTTTGCTGATTTTTTGTGCTTTTTCGGACTGTTTATGTTTTTTCTTGATCTGGGTCTTATTTGTTTAGCTTTCTTGATTTATTTGCTTATTTATTTTTGGATGATTTGAAGTCTTTAACGATCTGGGATTTCCTTATTTTTTCCAATAATTGTTTATTTTCTCTCCATATATTACATTATTATTTTTTTATCCATTTCGGACAATTTAGCTTTTGTTTGTTTGTTTTGGTTCTAATTTTATAGTATTGTCAAACATTTTTCTGACATTAAGTCTGGTGTAATTTTATATGTTTATGGTTTAGTTTTATTTGTTTTACTTATGTGAAAATTGTTGAAGTTTTTCGTTCGTTCCATATATTTTTGAAGTGGAAGTCATTGCCTAAGTAAAGCAGAAGCTAAGGAAGTGTTAAGATAAGAAATGGAGTTGGAGATAGTAGAGCCAGAGCTTAAGCTACTGAAGCGTTTTCCGGAAAGAATAACTGTTGCTTATTGATATTTGCTGCATATGCATTGCTAATTAAGAACTTAGTTTGATATCAATCATCTAGCTGAATGTGTTTTTATCTACTCTGAAGCTACACCATCCTAGACAAGAAACTCTTTAGTGGTTGCGCCTTTGTTTTTCTCAGAACAAGGCGTTGTACCATTTTTGTAAAATGCTAAATCTCAAATTAATGAATTTTGAGGAATACATCTCTGAGTGAATTTAGAGAATAAGGAGATTCTTTATCCCTTTTATCACTTCTTATCTAACATCAGATACCTTGAACCACCAAAATTCATTTTCAAAAATAATCATATGCTACTGAACAATGGACATCAATGCCATATGATTTTGGTTAAGTACCTTTTGACGAAAAAAATCAAGATAATATATTTAAACTTAAAGAGAATAGTGACTAGGCATAAACTCAAGTTTACAAGATTGCATTATGAATAAATAAAATACTACTTCAATAACAAGATGACTTTTTGATGAATGATTATGGCCATCCGTAGCACCAGTATCATAGTATTTCAAAGATAGTGGTATGGGCCGTGCGCAAATTGTATAACTTCGACTTCTTGGCTTTGCCATCTGTAGGTGATTGGTGATATTTTTCTTGTTAGGAAGGTGGTGTTCATAGTTCACTTACTAGGATATGTCCCTTGGTTCTGCTATTGGAAGTTTGCTTGTTCGAAAAATATGCTGTCCTTTTCCAGATATACTCCCTCTTCCCTAAGTTGAATGTCTTAGTTTAACTAGCACGAGTATTAGGTAAGACTTGGCAAATGTATTTTACTTAATAGAGAAAAAGGAAAAAGTGTGTGGGCAACCATACATATTCAAATGATATAACAGGAAATATGTGGGCCCAGTACCTTTTTTCTTGTCTTCATAAAGTGTTGAAGCAAAGCCATGACTCAAAATCCTATTTGAAACTTTTCATTTCAGAATGTAATGCAATAAGAGATAGAAGGTGTAGTTATTTGGACGAGAAAAATGTGTAATGGCTTCCTTACCACGCGTACTTCTCACGGATGACATAATATAGTGCCACTGAAAAATGGCAACTTTACTTGCTAGATAATTGTCCCATCTTCTGCTGTAACCCATGCATTGTGCATGAAATTATAGTACTCTATAGACGTAAGAGTTCAACATGAATGATTGGGCTTGATACTCCAATTATTTTGGATGATTGAGTGTGCATTGGGGTTTGAGAACATATTTTTATTTTAGAAAGTATAGTGACCAATTTTGGTTTTGTGGGACTCAGTGTCTTACAAGCGAAATGTTTTCTGACCAGCAATTTTCCTTATGATGCAAAGTTTAAAAACTCTGGCCAGCATTGGAATGGCCGGAATCTATGCCTTTTTCCCATCTCTTTGCACCGCCACTGCCACCGCCACCTCTAACTCCCCATCCATCTTCTCATCTCCTTGTGCTGCCATCACCACCACCTCCCGTTCCCCTCACGATCCCCTTTCCACTCCCCCTTCCATGTGCCAACACCATATCTCCTCCTCCTCCTCATCTCCCTCACCTCTCCTCCTCCTTCGTAACTGGTTTTGCACATTGACTTCTTTTTTTTTTTGTTGTTGGAATAATTTAGTGTTGATTTTTGTGTATTTGCTTGGGGTTTGAGATTTGCGGCATTTTTGGGATTTGGGGTTTGAGATTTCTGCAGTAAAAAGAAATCTAGAATGTATCTCTGAATGTTTTCTTTGAGAGTCGATTCTCAATTTGGTGGGTTTGGGAAGGATCTCACAGCCCAATTTTGCTTTCCTCAATAGGCTTTTACCGGTGAACTCAAGCAGGGCAATTTAGTCATTTAACAATGTATAACTGCCATTTTGATGAGCTATACTAATAGAAGGGGCAAATTGAGAAAAAGATTACGTTAGGGGGGTTTACTGCAAAATTGACCAAACCTTAAGAGGGTTTAATGTATTTCACCCAAATTAAAATGAAGATTTTTTTTTTTTTTTTGAAATCAGAATTTTTAAAAAATAGTAGTACTGTTAATTAATCTCTGATATTATGAATTTACATCAGTAAAATGAATATCTCCACTTCAGCTTCACTTTCATCCGCGTCATCATCGTCTTTGTCATCTTCTTGGCTTTCCGGCATTGTTCGCAGTCGTAGATTAGTTCTAAGATGGACAATATTACTTCCACCTCCGCATCCGCCAGCGCAGCTTCCGGCAGCCTAGACGGTGGTGGCCCTGTTAAGGTAAGAAAAATCAGCTTCAAGGTGTCATGTTTAAGTACGGTCCCAAGTCTATTCAGGTTTGCATTAAATTTAATACTACTAATTTTTCTTTCATGTCTTCTTAATTTTCTTTGATTTGATCTGGGTCTTTTTTCTCTAATTCTTGTTTTTAATTATTAAATTAAATACGAATATTTATTAGTTGGATATTGATTTTTTTTCTTTATTATTTCGAAAATGACAGTTTTTGGATGAATTTGAGAGATAATTAATGAAATTTATGTTTAGTATTAGAAATTAAAAGGATTAGGCCCTTAGAGAAAGGGGGGCATTTCTTGAGGCACGTCACACATGTGAAGTCAGCTAATATCAACAATACGTCACGGATGCGAATGCTTAAGGATACTCGGTTGACAGTGGGGATTGTGGACTGAGTTCACCTAAGTATTTCTCGAGAAAGAGTGGTAGAGGGATGATAGGAAGAAGTGTGATCTATTTAGAGCTTTAAAGTCTTGAGGTTGATCGACTATGTTTGTTTAAGAGTTGGATTTTGGCAATGGCATGTTTATGTTCTTGACAGGTGGTACAGAAGGTGCAATTTTTGGAAATAAGAGTGTTAGTTTGATGAATTCGTGCATTTGTTGTATCTGGAAGAAATCAAAATTGAAACTTTGAGGTTTATGTCTGTGAAAATATCACTCTGGGTAGGATTTGATTAAAAGATTATGAACGAAGCTATCCGCGGAGTTAGAGGTTAGACTAACACTCATATTGAATGATGAGCTATATTTGGATCTAAATCCATTTGGCATGGATAGAATAGAATTTGATAGCTATTGACATTTAATACTATTCCTTTTGAAACAAGATTTGGCCACTGACGGTGAACTGAGAAAAGGTTATAATATTTCTGCTGCCTATGAAGAAGCAGGGTGTCCATTGTTCACAAATTTCATGACAAGCATCAAGATTACTTTTCTCCCTAATGAAGGAGTTGATGTTTGGTTATCAATTTCAAGTTTAATTTCCATTTCCATAGTCTACCTTCTTACAGTGACCACTTCAATCAGAAAGCTTTCGATTTTGACCACCGACTCAATTGCCGAGTTTTGTGATTTATGAAGGACTAATGAAAGTGTTTACTTTTGTTCAGAGTGTTGAAACTCATTTCTGTAGATGAGGGGTGTAATGGAGTCGAGTTGAGCTCGAAACCTATCTGTTCGATCTTGACTCGAGTAAAAATCTTAAGCCTCGAGATCGAACTCGAGCTTGCTAAGCTCATGAAAGTTGGGCTTGATATCATTCAACAATTTTTAGCAAGTTCGAGCTTGAGCTCACGTAAGTTTGGCAAGTATTTGAGCTCGAGCCTGTTCGAGCTTAAACGAGATTAAGTAATATAAATTAATAAAATTATAAATTATTGAATAAGGGATATAATATACATTTCACATTAATTAACATATATATGGGCTCGCGAGCAGCTCGCAAACACTCGGGTCTCACATATAAAAGATCAATCAAGCTGCTTTAGACTGAGTCCGAGCTAAAGCAGCTTACTCGGACTCGGTCAATGCAAAATTCGAGCCGAGTTTTGACTGAGCAGTACAGCCCTACTGTAGGTAGCTAAATGTTGTGTGTATTTCTGTGTTCTTTGCTTTTTGGTCCATATTCTTTATATTTACTTGTGAACATGTTGCCTAAGAAGTATTTATGCCTGGTGCAGGTTGCATTCAAAACAGGTGATTATAGACAACAAGTCATTTTTATTGGGGGACTAACAGATGGATTTTTGGCTACCCAGTATGTCTTGCAGTATTTATTCACTAATACCATAAGTTTGTTGTACCGTATAAAGTTCCTTGCTCATTTTGTCTCTTGGCTTTGGTTTTAGCCTTTATGACATGTAAAACTGTCTATACTACAAGATTTTCATATTAAAAACTATGGGTATTATATGTCTATATGTATGCTTCGCTTACTGTATGGGAATGGGAGTTAGGTTTATCTGTAAGTTAAGTCATAAAAACTTGCTGCAGATTGTTGTAGTTCCTTAAGTATATGGCCTTATTTTGCAGATATTTGGAGCCTTTGGCAGGTGCCCTAGAGAAAGAGAATTGGTCACTAGTTCAGTTCCTGATGTCGTCCTCATATAGCGGATATGGCACTTCAAGTCTTAAGCAAGTAAATAATTATTTCTGTCTATGGCTACCTTAAAGTTCCTTGGACCAATTTTGCTGATAATATGTTTTTCTCCATATTTGTTAATCCAAGTGTGTGTGTATATATATATAGCTAAATGGCTTATGCTGATCTTCTTAGGGTTCTATGATATTTATCCTTTTCTGATATTCGTTCACTGCAATATCTTTTAAACAAGCAGTTCCTTTTTGTTGAAAGTTATCTCTCAGTCGTGAAAATAAATTGTCAAAAAGAAATTGTAACGTCCATTATGTGCGATCGAAGTTGCTCACAATTTAGAATTGCAATGACGTTTACAAGTTCACAACCTTGTGCTCTGGAAGGTTCCCTTGTAGCATTGACTCAATTGATCTCAAGTATAACGTTATACAATTAGTATATTCATTTTTTGCCTTTTCATGCTGAAGGATGCTATGGAGCTTGATCAGTTGATAAATTACTTGATAAACAAGGAAGACTCTGAGGGTGTTGTACTGCTTGGACATAGTACAGGTTGTCAGGTGAGTGTCTACTTCCTGTTTCCGGTTGAGTATTGTATGCATCAGGAGCATCTAAAGCTATGAAATAGTTCTCACCTTTCTGACTTGGTCTCGTGTATAGGATATTGTGCACTACATGCGCACAAATAGTGCATGCTCCAGAGCAGTGCGTGCTGCCATTTTGCAGGTAGTTTTGACTCTAATCTCAAGGTGTATATTCAGCTTGTCAATGTCTTTGTGATTTGATCTTTTGATCATGCTATTCTTAAATTCTTATTCAGAGAACTCCACTTCCATGTTTCTTACGTGTGCGAGGAAGGGGAGAGAGAGAGAGAGAGAATTTTGAATCTTTCATGCCTCTTAATTCAATTATATATATTGTTTGATGTTCGAGGCAAGTATGAATAATCTAGACAGTTTATACTGTCATTTGTTGGTTGTAGTAGTTCACATTGTTCATACTTTTATCATTAGGTTATGCAATGTTGCCTAGATTACGAATTTTAAGTTTACAGCTTACTGATGAAGTTGTTGGCTGTTCAGGCACCAGTTAGCGATCGCGAGTACAATGCTACCCTCCCTGAAACTGCTTCAATGATTGATTTGGCTTCAAAAATGATTAGTGAAGGCCTAGGATCAGAGCTAATGCCCTGGGAAGCAAATCGAGATGTCCCTATTACTGCCTATAGGTGACTTGATCAAAATGTTCCTGTTAGAGAACTGTTTGCTTATGAAAATTGATTTATATATGTCTCGAATTGGGTTATGCTTACCTGTATGGTAATGTATCTTGTAGATACCATTCGCTTTGTGCATATAATGGTGATGATGACATGTTTAGCTCTGACTTGAGTGAGGACCAGCTGAAACAGAGACTTGGGCACATGTCCCACACACACCTTGTCAGGTAGGACATTGCAATAGATATTTATGTACACAAATCTATGATTAGATTCATTGCATTTGATAGGCCACAGGCCAGATATCTACCATAATCTAGTTGCCAGTAGGTTCAGAATGGCTCTACACAAACCCAATTCACACCTGCAAATTTTGGTGACACGGTAGATGCAAAAAAAGTTGATGTTTTGTACCTATGGTCATCATTGCTTGGTTGCCTTCTAATGATAAAAGATGCTTTGTAATGGTTTAGAGGGCTATTGTAACATTTGGGTTTTGCAGATTATTTTTTCCATGGCTGATGAATATGTACCTGAGTATGTTGACAAGAAAGCACTTGTTGATAGGCAAGATCTGTAACCCTGTCAAAGTTTTTAATTCCATACCTAACCTAATTGTTGTTGGAGTTAACGAACATTCCTTAACGTGTTTCGCATAATGTGTGTGGTTGTTCTGACGTCTGTTTTCTCTATCTTTTCTTGTACCTGCCCAGATTATGTAATTACGAGCAATGGGTGGTGCAGAAAAGGTTGAAATTGAATGGGGAAACCATGCCCTGTCCAACCGCGTTCAGGAAGCTGTCCAGGCTATAATAAATTTTGTGAAAAGAGAGGGACCCAAGGGATGGGATGACCCATGGAGTTAATATGAATTCTTCTATTACCTTTCATTAGCTGTCATTTCTTTCATTTCCTCATTCAGGCAGGTGTGATTCTCCTTCTTTAATTTGTTTGATTTTTTTGCACTCCAATAGATTAAAGCAAATACAGTTGTATAAAATCATTAGTTCTGGAAGAATGTATTCCTTCTGATTGTTTATTTTCTTATTAGAAACACTTCCATTTTGACATAATCTTGGCAGAGATGGAGTGAAATTTTTTTTAACTGTTCAGTGGTGCATTTATCTTTGCATGCTACTTATGTAAAATTTATCACTATGCTAGATATTCATTGGAATTTGAGCATCTGAATTTCTCATTTACTAGTCTTGAGATGCATTGTTCGGACATTGCTGCTTCTGAGCTAGATTTTCTTCAGATTGGCTACACAATTGATGCCAATAACTGGGATTTGAATGTGCTCTAATAAATGCTCCAATAATTAGGGTTCGAGTTGGTTATCTGTGCTTTTCAATTGATTCAACTTTCATCAAATGCATTTCTTGGGAAGTCGAGATTTCGATGACAAATGATGCATTTGGAAGCTCCATTGTGGTGGAACGGAACTGGTCAGTCTGTTTTACACGTAATTGCTTGCTAAACAAGAATTGAGGGTAACGAGAATAGAATCTGAGACCTTTTGATGATTCGATCGCACTGCTTATAATCTGACAGTCTAAGCCAACCCCTGTTGGTGTAATTATGTACCAAAACTGGTGCTGTCAATGTTAAATGTTTTTATGGATTTCAGGAAGGCTTACAATAAACATTCTTGTTATTATTAGAGACCTTATCTTTGAGCCTAATGTTTCCTATGAAATAGAATAGGATAGCTTCTACTACTATATTCTCTGAAGTACAAAGATAAAAAAATATATATATATATTATTTTATTACGATATTGTATCGTTATAATTGAAATATATATTTTTATAATATAAATTTTAAAATATAACGATATAATACGTTAACGGCGTCACAGTCTCCTAAGTTTTACGTATGAATGTTGTATGTTTTCTCTCTCTTTAATATGTGGCTACAAAGTTCATCAACACATTTACCCCACTGAGGGACTTGCATAGGTCAAGTTTTCCGAGATATCATCCTCACAATTTTTAAGGGACAGTTTAACTTATACTTTGTCGTGCCTGTAACGTATTGTCTATGAATCTCAAAACCAAATGCAGTTGGAAAATGTTAATTTCTGTCCAATTGTCACTCATGCACAAATGCTGATAACTTTGAGCTTTATACAAAAAGCAAAAAAGTTCAAACTTTTTAAGGAATCCCAGAAATTGGAAAAAGTGTTCAATCAAACTTTTTTGCTTTCAATGTTTCAACATGCTATAGTGTATAAAGGAAGAGAGAAGCAACTAAGAACTAGTATTAGTATTTGAAAAATATTAACATAGAGGGTGTATTCGTTTGGATTGAAAATATTTTCAAGAAAATATTTTTTAGAAATTTTTTTTGTGCCAAATACAGGAAAATATTTTCCGGTGTAAAATATTTTCCAATTTTTCTTCCTCTGACTGAAAATAACTTACGAAATTTTTGAGTGTAAGTTATTTTTCAGGATAATTTAAGAGTGACATTAAATCTCAAATACTTACTTTTATAATTTCGTTTGCTAAACTTATTTTTGTTTTTAATTCTTTTTCATTTGTTTTTCTCTCAATTATGGGTCCCACACTAATATAACTATCATTATACATATTTTACTACTATATTGTACTATCATTTAATTTTAAACAAAATCAATTTTTTATTAATCACAATTACTTGTAAGGTATTTATTACCATTGTTATAAGTTTTTTAAACTTGTATCCATAAAATTAAAGATAAAACCGTTAAATTTTTTTATTTCAAAACATATTTTCATAACACCGAAAAATTGTATGAAAATAAACTTTTTCATGTAAAATATTTTCCAAGGAAAACGTTTTCCTCAAGAAAATATTTTCAATCAAAACGAACACACCCAGATTCGTTTTGAATTTCACTTATAGATTTTGTGATCGAAATTAAATTTTATAAATTTTACTTATTTCAATTGATATTATAAATTTTATAATATTTAATTTACACTATAAGATTTACAAGTGAGATATAAAACTAGGTCTACGTAAATATTTTCTTAATATTTTCCTAACCATACAAATATTGGTGAGATATCTGTGAGCACACGAATATGCTTGCGACAAATTAGCCAACAATTTTGAAGTTGTCAAATCATATATGGACTTTAAAAATTTTCAGTGTTAATTCAGTATTATTAAATATAAGTTGCGACGTAGATTTAAAATTATAATTATCTTAAATTTGTTTATTCTTTAAAGTAATATTACCTAATCCACAGTTATACAAAAAAATTACAGTAGCACGTATTAATCTGTCATTAGTAATACTGAATTGGCACGAGATAATTGATACCGAAAATGTGATCCATCAAAGATTTTCCAAAACTTCTATTAGTTGGGTATTAAGGTGATGAATTATGTTTAGTGTATTAATTTGTTTATTTATTGACAACAATTATTTGAGTTGAGTGCGACAGAGAGTGTTGATGAACTATGTGGACGAGAGGCATCAGATGATTCCTCGCCATGTAAGATTTTTTTATACAACAAAAAACTACGTGCCTTCTATAGTTGCAAATGTTGTGTTACAGCCAATACAGCCAAATCATTGATTGGCGTAGGCAAAAATATTCTCTAATATCTTTCTATGTTTCGATTTGAAAAATAAGAGCATCTAAGAAGCATTATTTATTAATCGGATCAATTCACGCATCAATTGAGAGTCGCGTATTCGTTTTTGTGAGAATTGGATACGAGTCAAAATTTTAAAAATTTACAGATATCTACTTCGACCTAATGTTTCTTATCAATTTTTTTAGTATAAACAAATTATTTGTTCATTTTTAAATTTCATTTATAGTTATATTGATTTTATCTAATTTTTCCTTGATAAATATTATGTTAATTTTGTTTTTCTTTTTAATTTCAAGAAATGATGTGATATTTTAAATTAAATTTTATTAACTTTTTTCTTGAAAAATCTAATATTGGGTTTATTTATTTATTCTTCTTGGTTTTATATAGAATGTTTTTTAATCAACTCGTCAAGTTTAAAATTTATTGAAAGTTTGGTTTCCACAATGAGGTTAGTTTAGTTTAGTTTTAATTTAATTTTAAAAAAATAAATAAATAATGATATGAAAGAGTCGGATATCCGTATATACTCAATCTTATTTACCAAGTATCATACTGATCTGATAAATAAAAATCGAATCAATCAAATTTCTTGAGAGATCAGTACTCGTCCCGTGTCCACCCCATAGTCACAATGGCGCCGACCCCTAGTCACAGAGGCAGACAGAATTAAATGAAGAATTCACTTGGTCACGAGGAACACCTACTCAGATGGCGTAGACGTTAACCGGGCGAAGACATTATTACAAAATTTTTTAATTTTTTATTTGATGGATAATTTACAAATATCATTATACATAATCTATTAAAATGTGTTAGTGAACCATATAGAGAAAAGAATAATTTACCATATTTTTAATAATAATAATATAAAAAAAAAAAACCACCATCATGAGGAACTAATCAATGACCAATTTAAAAATGAATTAATATCTTTGGACAATTATTATTTAAAATATTTTTTTTTAAATAATTAATATAATAACTATTTAAAATGTGATATACGTAAAATAAAAAGTGATTTAAAAATATATTTAAACAATAATTACAAATTGTCATGAATATTAATCTATAAATATGTTGAAAAAATTAAGCCTAATTGATTAATGGATTAATTATATTTACTTTTCTTGAGGTTTGACATATTACAAAATTAACTCTGTGGTTTGACAAAATTACAGTCAATCCTCTTGAATGGACCAAACGTTTAACAAGTATCATCCTGCCTTTAATTACCGTTAAGAAAATACTGATATCAGCAAAAAAATAATTTCTTTATTCCCAAAATACACTTCTTCATTCTTAATTATTTTTCACGATTAAATATGTGCTAAATATTCAACACATGAAAAGGGAATTAAAAGAAAAGTAAGAATTACAAGATAAAGATTATATTTAATAGACGTCATTTTATAATTTTACAGATCCAAACCAAATTTTATGATTTTTTTTTTTGTAGTTTTTTCTATCTCTATGAATCTTTTTGCTGATTTATATTATGGATTGGAACCGGTGAAGTGAAATAGAGGTGGGAGAGATGGTGATTTGTGGTAGAGGAATGAGTTGTGTACTAAATTGATAATATAAAAAAATCTGAAGACTATTCATGATTTTAAAAGAAAAATTAATGGACTAATTAAGCAATACATGATAAGAATAATTTAGTCTTTTAAAAGTTCCGTTAACACAGTTCATAAAAATGGGAAATTTGTGTATAAGATAATTTTATCAAACCACATAATTTGTTTAGTAATATGACCAAACTTCAGGGGAGGTAAATATAATTAACCCTTGATTAATAGAAAATCCAAGGGGTGAGCACGTAGCAGCGTTGAGCTGGAACGACCATGCACCGTTAAAAATGAAAACATGAAAATCTAACGGCTCATGAATGCACATGGATCCATACGAAAAAGGATACAAAAGCTCTCAATCAGGTTCTCCTGTATATCTTTGTTCAAGTTAAATAATTCCTTTTGTCTGCGAAATTCACGCGTCAAGATTGCAACATGTTTTCGAAGGTATTTATATAAAGTAATAAATATAAAATAATAAATAAAAATTATTAATGTACTATTAAATTTGATAAAGAAAGAAAGAAATTCGATCGAGAATTCAAAATCAAGAATTTGATAAAATTTTATTACGTAAAGTAATTTTGGTAAGTAATTATAAATTTGTAAATTTATAAAGGATTTTCTTCTGTTTCATTTTCTAATAAGGACATTATAGGCAAATTTCTAGTTTGGTTTTACACTCTCTGTCTTTGTAGTCTCGATCGACCTGTCATATTAGGGCTAAATAAACATTTTTGAGGGACAAATTACCTAAAGAGCTTTTTAACTTTTTTATTAAAAGCGAAATATTGTCTAAACTTAAATTTCAACCAATTTAATCTATTAACTAAATATTTATGTCGATTCGGTCTATGTTTAGTTGTGCTACTCAAAAAAAAAATTTCTCTTATGGTGCCCACAATCGCACCAATGAGCTGTTCACCACTCAAAAAATACAAAAAAAAAAATGTATATTATAGGTGGTCAGATTAAATATAAATATTTAATTAATGGACTAATAAAAAGTTGAAGAAATATTTAGGTGATTTATTCAAATTTCTTAGATGGACTTGTTTTTATAAATGACGTGAAAAAAGAAAAAGGAAAAAGAAAAAGAAAAAGTGAGATTTATATTTTTAAAAAATGGCATTAATGACTCATATTATAGACTCGTCCTAGTTAACAATCTAGATAGTGTTGATTACCCTTTGAACAACTTGACAATCTAGAGTTGATTACACATATGAATAAGCGTATTTCAGTAATCAACACAGGTATTGAATTTTTTTACACTAAAAAATAACTATCAAAATTTAATACATTCAACATAGTTGAGATGTGTCAAAAGTTGATAGTATAACATATTAAAATGTTAAAATTGGTAATTTAGATGAAAAGGTTTGAATCTATAATAATTAAGTATGTATTGCAATTAACCCTGTACATTTTGATAAAAAAAAACGAATTTTCAATTGTTCAACAAATATTTTTTTTTCTTTCCCCTAAAGTTAACTGTTAAATACAAAACCCGTTTTACGTATGGAGGTAAAGTGAACAAACCTATTAAATACTTGAATAGTATTTGATTGACTATAAGAATCATTCGTGTTTATTTATTTATAATTAAATTAAATTAAAATTAAATTTAATATATATATATTTTTTTTACATTTGTCTTAAATTCTAGATAGTTAGTAAATTAAGAATTTTACATTTACATATATAAAAAAAAGCAAACTCATTATAACAATTTGAATAAAATTATTTTAAATTATTTTAAAAAAATTATTTAAATTCGACTTATATTGAATAAAATTATAAAGTCGTTAAATAAATTACCCACATTTTCTGTCGGTGTCGTACTATTTGTCCTTTCAATTCCTCAACTTAATTTTAACCTCAAACGAAGGGTATTATACACATCAAGAAAACATTTCTTCATCCTCCGCTCTTGCTCCACTTCTTTTTTTCTTTTTCTTTTTTTTTTATACATCTTCCATTATTAATTATTGAACTCTCCTTCTATTCTCTCTCATTTTTTTCTTCGTCTTCTGCAAAATCATCTGCATTTCTTGCACATTCTTGCATAAAACTCCCAGCAGAACTTCAGTTTTTGATTTACAAAAATTCATCATCTTTCAGCTGCAAAGGTAAGTAGTCTACTAAAAAATATTTGTTTTATCTTTTCAAGAAACCTGTATCAAAATTCTATTGTTTAGTAGCAGAATGAATAGTTTTTTGGGCTGTTTTTGTCAGCTAGTTTTGTGGGAATTTTTTTTTTGTTTAATGTAATAATAGTGCTTGAATTTTTGTTGGTTTTGTTTATTATGCTAGGAAATACTAGCATAAAATGGTGCCTTCTCATATGCCAGAGAAAGTTGGGAACTTTGCATGGATTTTCAGGTCTAATAATCCTATGGTTCATTTGGGTTTCAAGATTTTGTTGATGGCTGTCTTTCTTGGGATGTTGATTTTTTGTAGTATGGATGGTTTGAATGTGAGTAGGCTTCAGAGTCAATTTTGTTATCTTGAAGATTAATAATAGTAATAAAAACTTGACAAAAAGCCTTCAAGATTTGAACTTTACTGATGTTTTTCAGCCTTACCTGAATCTGAATCATACCCTGAGAAATTTGACAAAAACCCAAGAAAGTTTGGCTCCTGATGTTGCTACTGAACCAGCTAATTTGGCTGACAAGGAAGTAAAAATAGTTCCCATTTGGATCCTCAAGTTTTACCCCTGTTTTCGGCCCGAAAAGATGAAAATTTGGAAGAACTTGTTAAGCCAATGATTAGGCCTTGGGTTTTAGCTGAGTTAGAGGCAAATTATTCATCAAAGTTGCTTGCTGGTTGGTTGGCTCCTGGGGGTGAGCCATGTAAGGATTCAAGAACTGAGGGTATCTCGATTCTAGGTTTGGATGGTCAGGAGAGTATCGAATTGTCTACTGGAGATATCCATGAATTTAGTATCCAGGCATTGGATGGGTTTGGGAAGCATCATTGCTTAGGTGGTGATTATTTTGAAATTGATCTCTCTGGTGAGAAGTGGAAGTCTAGGCCTCCGATTAAGGATTTGGGAAATGGCACCTACTCGTTTCAGCTTCAAGTCCATCCAGATTTTGAAGGAACTTATAATCTTAACATAATTCTACTGTTTCGACATTATGAAGGATTAAAATTCTCCCCTGTTAGATTTGCAGTTGATAGAGTTAGATAATCGGTCTTCGTGTTTTCTCAATTAAATTCCAGAAATCCTCGGCTCAGTTACCGGAAATCTCACAGTGCACGAAGTCTGATCTTGTTAGAGATGTTTGGTCTGGTCGATGGACTCGGCATGCCAAGAATGATAGCTGCCCTATTAGTGATGATGGACGATATAGATGCCAAGAACTGCTATTCCCTTGCCAACATCCATGGTGTGATGGCCCTCTGGGGAGTTTGGAGAGTAACGGTTGGGTGTATTCGACACATTGTTCATTCAAGGTGTTTAGCAATGAAGAAGCCTGGAATTGCTTAAGTAATCGCTGGATTTTCTGGTGGGGGGACTCGAATCATTGTGACAGTATTCGTAACATTCTTAACTTCATTTTAGGATTGAACTTTGCAACTGTTCCAAGAAGGTTCGATATGAACATCACCAATCCAAAGAATCCTTACCAAGTTGTCCGGATTACAAGCATTTTTAATGGTCATTGGAATGAAAATTTCAATTATCAGGGACTGAATTAACTCATTGTCAAATGCAGAATATAGGGAATTGGTAAAAGGTTACTTTTCACATGAAGTTGTTCCCGACACATTGATAATGAACTCTGGCTTGCATGACGGAATTTATTGGCATAATCTTAGGCATTTCATTAAGGGAGCAGACTACGCCGCTTCATTTTGGTCTGAGATATTGGAGGAGCTGAGGAGGAAGGGGATGCCCCTGCCAGAAGTTATATACAGAACAACCATAGCAACTGGTGGATATGCTAGAAGCTTGGGATTTAATCCCTTTAAGATGGAGGCCTTCAATGGCGTAGTACTAGATAAAATGAGGCAGTACAATGTGATTGGCCGAGTGATCGACGATTTTGATCTGACCTTTCCGTGGCACTACGATAACCGGGCCAACGACGGGGTGCATTATGGCCGTGCTCCGCTGAAGATGAAGTGGAGGGATGGCCAGATTGGTCACCAGTATTTCGTGGATCTTATGCTTGGCCATGTACTACTAAACGCATTATCCGCTCAAGATAGTGAAGTATTTGACTATTAAGGCAACCATATTGCTCACTTAGAATGCAGTTGCTGTCAATGCTGCTATTGTCCAACAAATTTTTGTTGGGTGGTTGGATAGTGCTGGAAAAATGTATTGGCTTAGTGAAAATGCAAGCTGAGTTAATAAGGTTTTGGACAGAAAGAAAGATTGATGATCTTTTCCCAAGCATGAGAAAGCGCTAAGGATCTCTTGTCTCACTTTTTATCCAACTTTTTATTCCATCATTTAATGAACGGCTAAAATTCCTCTGCTATAGTTATATTTAAAAGGAATCTTGACAGTTCATTAAGTCGTGGATGGAGAGTAGTATAGGAAGTGAGATAAAAGATTATTGCCATAAGAAAGAGGTACAAATATAGGATGGTTGGACAAATATGGTTCTTGTATACTGTTGTTTCTATGAATTTTCAGTTCTGTTCTTCTGATTTTGTATCATTTTTTTTTTTGGGGGTTATCATAGTGTACCACTTGTGGGTCAAATATCAATGTAGAATAGTTTAATGTACTTATATATATTTTTTTATTTTTTTAAAGGTTTTTGGCTGTAAAGTTCAAATTAAGTGCGATATTAAATGTCAATTGATTAAGCTAAAGTTAACTACTCATCAATTGATTCTGCCTTTTCTTTTTTGATCCTGTGGGTTGATTGACTTATTTGGTTAGCTTTTAAAGCTTAATCTTGGTTAAATTTTAAATTTCCATCTTGTTATATTTCGTGTAAATTTTAATCAAAAAATTAAATAAATTCATATAAGATATTAAAAAATAGACACCCACATGTAATATTTTTCAACAAGTTCAAGTAATTTTTAAATATGAAATTGAGATCAAACTCGAGATTATTTATATAATATAAATTTAAAATAGACTAATTCATCAAAAAGAGTTCGTTTAAGTAACAGTATGAATTAGTGACGGATAATTCTAAAATAGTAATGAATAATTTTAAAATAAATTGATCCACCTAAAAGAGTTATACTACAATAATATGTAACAATATAAATTAGCAACGGATAATTCGAAAATAAATCCATTCACCTAAAAATTAATTATATAAGTTTATGTAATTGTACGAATTGGTTACAAACAATTTTAAAATAGACAAATACCTAAAAGGCAAGACTCAACGAAAACTTTTCAAATTGACCACACCTAAGAATGACCGGTATGACCCGGTCTTAACGGACACTTGCAAGTCCCCAATTCTATCTCATGAGCATAAAACAAAAACTGTTGAGTAATTACTGAACCCCCCAAAAAAAAGAGTTAATTGCACTTTACTTCCTTAAATTTTAATTTATTATTATCATTTTAATCTATAACGTTATCTTTTGAGTATTTAAACTTTTCTGTTATCACAATTTAATATTTTGAATATTCTCTCCCTATTCTATTTTATTTCTTTTTGTTTTTTGATTACACTTTGTTCCTTAAACTTTAGCAAGATTAATACTTTATTCTCTAACATTGTTTTGGACTTTATCCTTCAATTACGCTTGTTACATACTTGACAATTATAATCCATTTTATTCTTTTTTTTTTGGTTTTATGAATATGTCTTTCATCAAGAAAAATCTTACTTACATAGAATTAAATCTGCACAAATACTTAGAAGTTAAATTCAATGTGTTTACTGGTCTTTTTGTCTGAATTAGTTGAAGAAGATGACATAACATGACATTTTTTTTAGCATCAAGGTCACTACATTGATGGTCAAATAAAAATAATCACGTTTTTTTTTTGTTGTCTAAAATGCTTTTTTAGTCTGAAACGTCGATTAAATTGACTAATATATCATGAGTATATAGTTTTGAAATAACCTTTATTATTTAAATTAATTTGTACTAATTATAATATAAAATTACTATATTTTTAACATTAAAGAAGAAAGAAAACGTATCGTATTATTTTGATGGTACGGTGGTGGCGATAGTGGTCAGTGACAAATACTTACATAGTTACATATATTCAATTTTTGGCCTAACTCATATATCCCTACTTCAATTTAAATAGGATTCACATAATGCTAAATGATGTATATTAATGTAAAAAAGTAAAAATATGTCTCTTATTTTAAATACACAATTCACGTGTAAAACCGTGAATCAGATATATAAGAATTTTTTATAGTTAGTGACAAAATGTAGATCAAATGGAGGTAAAAGTATAAAAATAATAAAATAGAATAGAGATAGAATGGTGAAAATATTGAATTGGCTTAAAAGAATGGGTTAAGTGCTCAAAAAATAATATTAGTTACAAGTGTTAGTGATTATAAAGTTTAAGAGGATAAAGTGAAATTAATCCATGGATATTTTTGTTCATTTAGCCAAATTTTTACACGCCATTAGTTTAGACCATTAGTATAGAAACTTTAGTGTGTAAAAAATATCATTAGGGATTAAAGTATTAGTGACGCTAAAGTTTAAAAGATAAAGTGTAATTAACCTAAAAATAAAAGATAGAAAACAAAACAAAAATAATTTATTGCATCACAAAATACTTATACAAAAGAAAAAACAAACCCCACCAATCAGTCATTCACTCAGACACACAATAAACACACACTAAAATCTACACGAGCAAAAGAATCAAATTGAGTTGGTGTGAAAAAAAATTCTGGAAATAAATGGGCTAAAGTTTGCATTCTTATTCAAATTATGCATTTCCATTTTCTGGGTTTTTAGGGTTTTTTTTTTTTTTTTTTTCTATTGAGAAAAAATCTGGCAAATTTAGGTGGATTGAATTTAAGGCCACGGTTGCCATTGAAACAATCCAATTATACGGAGTACCAAGACGAAGAGGAGTGTAACCCGTGGAGAAAGAGTCTGTCTTCTTTATCAATAATGGCGTTCAAATTCAGTTGGGCTTCTTTCTTCAAAATCACCCTTTTTTTATTCGTTATTGCAGCCATTGTCATGGCTTGCTACATCCTCCCCATTGAAAAGGTGCGATTTTTTCATCTGGGTTTGGCTTATTTTCTTCTTTTTTGCTGATTTTATATGCTTATGCTTGTTTTGGACTATTTATATTTTTTTCTTGATCTGGGTCTTATTTGTTTTGCTTTCTTTATTTTATTATTAATTTTTGGATGATTTGGAGTCTTTACTGATCTGAAATTTCCTTAATTTATCCAATAATTGTTTATTTTCTCTCCATATATTACATTATTATTTTTTATTTCTGACAATTTAGCTTTTGTTTGTTTGTTTGGGTTCTAATTTTGGGAAATTCTAGAGTTCCTTTTAGAACCATTCTCTTGGCACATGGTGTTGTACTGTATAAATATTTTATATATTTAGTATAAGTATTTAAAACACAAGGGAATGGTGACGTAGAATTTTCCCTAATTTTATAGTATTGTCAAACATTTTTCTGGTGTAATTTTATATGTAATGAGCTTTATTTGTTTTACTTGTGTGAAAATTGTTGAAGTTTTTGGTTCCATATATTTTTGAAGTCAAAGTCATTGCCTAAGTAAAGCAGAAGCTAAGTGTTAAGATAAGAAATCGTAAGTTGGAGATAGTAGAGCTAGAGTTTAAGCTGCTGAAGTGTTTTCCGGAAAGTAGAACTGTTGCTTATCGATCTTTACTGCATATACATTGCTAATTAAGAACTTAGTGGAATGTCAACCATCTAGATGGATTTGTTTTTGTCAACTTTGAAGCTACACCATCTTAGACAAATAAATCTTTTGTGGCTACGTGTTTGTTTTTCACAGAACATGGAAGCATGCCAATTTTGGACAATGCTAAGTCTCAAATTAATGAATTTTGAGGAATACATGTGAATTTAGAGAGTTAAAGAGATTCTTTGCCCCTTATATCACTTCTTGTCTAACATCAGATACCTTGAACCACCAAAAAAGTCATTTTCAGAAATAATCGTACACTAATGAACAATGGACATCAACACCATATGATTTTGGTTAAGTACTTTTTGACGAAAAAAATCAAGATAATATATTTAAACTTAAAGAGAATATTGACCAAGCATAAACTCAAGTTTACAAGATTTTGCACTATGAATAAATACTATATTCTGTCCTTTTCCAATATACTCCCTTTTCCCCAAGTTGAATGTCTTAGTTTAACTAGCATGAACATTAGGTAAGGCTTGGTAAATGTATTTTACTTAATAGAGAAAAAGGTAAACATGTGTGGGCAACCATATATATTCAAATGATATAACAGGAAATATGCGGGCCCAGTTCCTTTTTTCTTGTCTTCATAAAAGCAAAGTCATGACTCATAATTCTAGTTGAAACTTTTCATTTCAGAATGTAATGCAATAAGAGACAGAAGGAGTAGTTATTTGGACGAGAAAAATGTGTAATGGCTTCTTTACCATGCGTACTTCTCACTGATAACATAATATAGTGCCATTGAAAAATGGCAACTTTATGTGCTAGATAATTGTCCCATCTTCTGTAGTAACCCATGCATTGTGCATGAAATTATAGTACTCTATAGAGGTAAGAGTTCAACATGAATGATTGGGGTTGATACTCTTCTACCTAGAATGCATCTATAATATTCTTTCTCCAATTATTTGGATGATTGAGTGCGCATTGGGGTTTTTGATTTTTGTTTTGAGAAAGTATAGCGACCAATTTTGGTTTCACTGGGACTTAGAGTCTTACAAGGGAAATGTTTTTCCGTGAAGTAATTTTCACAGCCAGAACCATGTGTTCATAAACTTATTTATTTTTGCAGATGCTGAAGAATTTCTTAGTATGGGTAGAGCAGGATCTTGGTCCTTGGGGTCCTTTTGTTTTGTAAGTATGATTTTTTTTTATAGAGTTTTCTTTTTTTTTTTTTTTGATCATGTCCACGTTTCTCTTAATTGAATATTCCCTCTGACAGTGGCAATTGCCTTTTCTTTGTGAGAAATGATGAAAATTGATTAGGTATAATAAGTTGTTACATGTTACTTAAATAACGTGTGGCAACATCGACATTCAGTGCCAAATTACTGTCAATAGTTTTGTTCTTTCAGATTGAATTATGTGGAACTTTGTGTGGGCAACAGACAGACAATGGGCATAAAATGTGCTGCAACATAAAACGAGTGTGCATGTAAAGATGTTCAAGTTTACGCATCAAGATTATTATGATGATTTCTGTTTTGTACTGGTTATCGTTTCTAAACTTTCCAAGGAATTGTTTTTCTGTTCTAATGGTGACTGTGTCTTCAGAACTTAAACATTTGGAATAAAGAAAAAGATGGAAAGCTATCCTCTCTGTCTTCCAAAAGAAATGTTCGAGTTGTTATGTCTATGGATGGTGTGTTGAGCGAAGAGGATGTTCTTCAAAATAGATTTATATGTTGTTTTAACACTTTAAGTCTTCTAGACTTGACACAATTTGGACGGGTATTGGTAAGTGCTATTTGAAGATAGATGATATTCTATGTTTTAAGCAAAGATGTGCTGACATGATTTCTTTCAATTCTTTGTTCACTGGAATTGTAGATCAAGATTCCACTGCCCTTCGATCACATCTCAGATTAGAAAGCCTATCTATGTGAATTAATTCTATGACAGGCACAGGTGTGATTTTCCACTTCTAAGCTTGTGCTATTGTGCTCTGAAATGTGCAGGGCTGTTGCATATATTCCCCTGACAGTTTTGGCAGTTCCAGCTTCTATACTTACAGTATGATGCCTACCTTTTTCTTGTGAAGTCATGGTTTATTTTCTGATTCTTGTATTTAAAAGGAACATATGTATATGTATTGATTCCACTAATCAACATGCACAATTACCGATGAAAATCAAGTGTAAAAATAGAAACTTAGACAGATTGAAGATAATGGACTACTGGGAAGTGAAATAACAGAAAAGGCTTACTTGCCAAAATAATTTGATATGGAGAGCTGAGTGACATTTTGATTTGCAATTAATTCTAGTAGATAAATCAATTTACTGTTCTTCCACCACAGAGCTCTGCTCTATTTTGATAGTGTAGTGCTTTGGGATGAATTCACAAAGTTACTGGTTTCTCTCCATGATTCTGTGTAGTCAAACTGTATCTGGTAATCTTTTCAATGCTAGGTGGTGGTTATCTCTTTGGCTTGCCTGTGGGTTTTGTTGCTGATTCCCTTGGTGCTACAATTGGTGCTGCTGCAGCATTTCTTCTTGGCAGAACTGTAAGTTTTGCAAGTATTTTTGGGGAGATACATTATATCTGTATCAACTTTTGCAGTTATTTTACTTTCTGAAGTTATAATCAACTATTGCCTTAACCTGGATGCTTCATCTTACTTCTGATTTGGGTTGTACTGATGCCACAACAGATTGGGAGGACATTCGTTATTTCCAAACTAAAAGACTATCCACGGTTCCAAGCAGTTGCAATTGCTATTCAGAGATCTGGCTTTAAGGTTGGTTTTTTATTCCAGTTCATCCTCTCTTTTCTTGCATTGTCTGTATGTTATTAACGTGTTCTGTTTTGCAATAGCCTGTTATTGAGTTCTTCAACTTTAAAGTTTATCTGTGCCTTTGTGGCAGATCGTGCTGCTGCTGCGGCTTGTCCCTTTGCTTCCATTTAAGCATGTTAAATTACCTGCTTTCAGTCACTCCAGTACCTTTTGGCGAATATTTGTTGGCTTCATGGTTGGGCATGATGGTACATAATTTAATCAGAAGCTTTTTGTAATTTATTTTTTTTGATTGGCATTATGTATGCTTTAATGTACGGAAAGTTCTGTTATATATTACTATTGTGATAGCTACCTCTTTTAGATAGGCTTCACTTTACATGTTCACTCCTACAATACCACAATAACTGAGATACCCATTACTCTTCCACATGCAGCCAATTACTCTAGCACTGGTATATGTTGGAACAACATTGAAGGATCTTTCTGATGTAACTCATGGATGGAGTGAATTTTCAATATCTCGTTGGGTAAGAACCCTGTCCTGCCATTTCTTGGATTAAGCTAGATGGCATTTTTTTGCTTTTATTCTCTCTTTGAATGGGAGTAAGATGCAAGATTCAAGTCATGGCAATTACATGTTCTTTAAATTACAATAACTTTATGTTAGGTGTATGATTACTACATAATGTTATGAGCTCATATGTGATTGTTTTAGTGTGATGTAATAAATTTTGATTGGATTTTTGGAAATTCAGGGAGATTTGAATTACAGTCATAATTCATAGCTAACTTACATTCTAAAAGTGTCAGCATGATCTACAATATAACTAAATGTCAAATGTGGCATTTCTTCTTCTTTTTTTTTAAGTTTGACTTAGTGTACAGGACATTGGTATGCATATCAGGTTATTTTCTCTTTTTCACTAATTCTAATTGTTACATCTAATTACTTTCAAAGGTTTTATTTCTAAGATGTTAAGTCTGCACCTAAAAGGATACTGTATTTGGCCTTTGTTTTGTAAGTTCTATGAATTAAAAGGATACTGCCATGGAAATGAATTAAAAGCTTTTGCTGTTTTGTTACCTGAGTTACCTTTTGGTCTGAATATCTCTTTACAAGGTGTAACTTCCACTTTCCAATCACTGAATAAGACGCAAAATGTTCAGACCCGCTTAAAGACAAATGTTTAAGTTCTCTTCTTTGTCAATTCTGACATCTGCCCGTGTTCCTTTTTTTTATTTTTTTAAATGCAGGCATTTATTGCATTGGGCCTTGTGGTGTCTGGTAAGTTTCATGTGTTTTCCAGTCATCTTCATGAACTTCATGTTCATGGGTTTTTAGTGTTAGGAGGTTTTGTACTAAAAGAAAATGAGATATGAAAGTCTCACATGAAGAAAGTTGTATTCTTCATGATCTTTGTTAGTTATCACAATCTTCTAAGAATGTCTGCTTTGGTTGTCTTCCAGAAGTTCTCTCATTTGGCTCTTCTTGCAGTTGTTCTAGTGTTCTGCATAACCAGAGTTGCAAAGAGAGCTTTGGAGAAAGCATTGGCTGAAAATGAGGACTTAGATGGTATTGTTCCTTCACCGCAGTTACCCATCATGGCTGATCCTCCTATACATCTTCATGAGCCACTTATAAACCAAATAGATCCTTCTCAAGTAAATCAAGAGAAGTAGATTTGAAGTTTAGGATTAAAATTTCTCGTGTAAATTCTTTGACTAGTCTATTTTCATAGAATATATCTCTCCAATATTCTTGTCATCTATCACCATCAGATAATGGCCAAATATATTGATCTGTACAGTCTGATTATATTTACTCACTTGTATTTTTGAGAATTATGTCTGGACATGTATTTCATGGATAGCAATCAGTTTTGTCCTTCAAAGAAAAAAAATGCAATCTGTCAAATGAAAAATTGAACTATTTCCCCTCTCTCTCTCTCTCTCTCTCTCCCTCCCTCTTCTGCAGGTGACAAATCTCGGTCCAAACTCCAAACTGCTAACACAGTTTTTTATTTGTTGCAAGCTTCTTTCTTTAGCATTCTGATTTTACCTAGGATCTACTCTAATTTGTAGCCTGGAATGGGTAATTGATTAGAGTCATCAACAAGAATAGGAAAACAAAAGAGCACCTTCACCAATATGGTATAGAAGTTCTAAGCCTTTTATCTGATGTTATCTATCCATTTATAGGAGTTTAGCAACAAGGTATGAAACATTCTGTTTTGGACCAACACTTTAAATGAAATGAAAACAACTGTAATGGTGATGATTCAATGCATGTGATCATGATAACATGCAACTAACAAAAATGGTGGCCAGCTGAGTTCTTCCGGGGGTGGGATGAAAGTTGTGGTCCTGCCCTTGGTTAAGTCAGTTGGCTTCTCAAGTATTAGCACTATTTATAGGATTCCACCAGCTACAGCACTTTTTAGAGTCATAGAAAGGTGGATTTATGGGATCAGATCAACTAACTGTCCTCAGTGTTTCATACGAAATGGATGGTGGATTGGAAATTTGGAATTCAGGGTCGACGAAAAATGTATAGAGTACAAGTTTTGCTGGTTTTTAGGGGAAGATACTTGGTTGAAACTTAAAAGAAAAGTATACGGAAAGGTATAAGCATAATGATGAAAGTTGAAGCAGCAAAATATACCCTTCATCATGACATTTTGAATGCTTTTTGGGCTCTTTTTTCCTTCTCCCTCCTATAACATTTAGGTTAATGTTAATCTTCTAATGAAGAGCTCAAAAGGGTCCCAATACTAACTGACTTTCTGCCCTTACTGACGAATTGTCTTAATATCAGGATTGGATTATTAATGATTAGTTTTTCCTTGGGACCCACAGTCACACTCAATGATCAAAATTTAGCATACAATAGAAAGAATGCAGAAAGTTCTGGTTTTAGTATTATCTTTATTTGAATCATCACCAAACTTGAATAACCGCTGATATATATATCGGAGTAGCTGCCAAGGTTGTTGAGTCTACTGATAAAATGCGAAACACAAGCTTTCTTTCAGTTGTTAAGTGCTTCAATGGATGCCGCGATCATACACAGGTCACGGGAATGGGAACAAGGATTTGGAATTTCAGTGATAAGGCTATAGAATTGCAGATAAGAGTGGGATCAATACTCAAGAAAGCTCATACTTTGAAGCCGGGATCATCAAAAAGACTGAAATGCAGTAAGAGTATTTACAAGAGTTACATGCCGGGTAAAGGAAAAGGAAGCAATGGAGGAGGAATGAGGAGCTTGCTGTATTACTACGACGAAACATGCCACCCCTATATCTGGATACATGATACTGGATGTGATTTCTCTAGGATGGTGAAGCAACAATATATTAGTCTTGAGGACTTGAGGGATTGTTCTGAGATCAGAATCTTCAGGGATCATCAGAGGGGATGCATATCAGTTAGTAAGAAATTCAGATCAGATTTTTGTTGAAATGCTGTTACAGTCTATGTTTTAGCTCCTTGTAAGTGTATAAACGTGTGAACTTCGCTTGTGCAAATTTCTTTCGACCTTGGTTTTAAAGATTATGGATGCTAAAGTTGACAGTTTATGCTATCAGTCTGCTATGTTGTTGTAAAATATCTTCTACATTAGCATTTCAATGTCTTGTTTCGAATTGCATATCCAGTATTGTTGGCAAAATGATTGGAAATTGGGATGATTTTGACGACAGAAATCCTTTTGCCTTCTGTTTTCCATTAGGATCTTTTGCCAAGTACTGGCAAATATTTTTGTCAAAAGGCACGAGATCTGGTGCTGTCTGCTACAGTATTATGCTATGTTTTGCAGCAAATTAAGGTGCAATTAGTAGAGTGCTAGCTTTTGAGCTAAATATCATTTTGTTGGCCATTGTGGAAAAAGCAAGCACTTGATTGCAGCACTAAGAATTGTTGCATGCACTTTCTTAGGTTCATAGAGCATAGAGCCTTCCATATCAGAGTATGAAAGAAGGGTATTATTGACGGATTAATCTTTTATATATTTTCGGTGTAAAATAAAATTTATATTATCTAATTGGATACATACTACGTATGTATTTTTTTAAATTTCAAACGTTATTTTTATATATGTGATATGCATTTACATACAATTGTGTAAAAAAATTTTACATCACCGATGTATAAACGATTAACTCATTATTGCCTCTGGCTTGAGTAGAAATTGTTTATGTAGTTAATGATTTCACAAAATAAAAATCAATATGTGTTGGTATCTGCCTTAATCTTGATTATAAACTAATTAATAGCAGCTGTTTGAGCATTGAGGTAGCTCCAAATTAATGAAGTAGAGAAGTCAAGACAAATATAAGGCAAAGACTTGACTTGGCTTGGCTAGACCTGCCACAAGCTCACCGTTAACTTTAAGATCAATTTTTATTGTAGTAGAAAATATTTAGGTAGACCAGTCTTTAATCCCATTTATAGATTCATGTGGTCAGAATTAAATTTTAAAAAATCTTACTTACATCAGCTGATGTCATAGATTTTTTAAAATTTATTACACATTAAATGGTATATAAGTGAGATAAAAAATTGAGTCTAGTTCAATCTTTGCCTATTGTAGTACTTGTTTCTTTATGATCCGATGGCATGATGTGGCATAATTGTTGACTATGAGGGAGCGATGCAAAGTACAACAATAATGGCTTGGTGTATTATTCATTATTTTTTAAATAATATTTTATAATTATTGGCATAATATATTTTTTAGTTAATATTGCAAATAATATTTTTTACAAAAAAAATTTGTTATAATGCATGAAGGTTAAAATTAGGATTAATAACAATTTGCCCCCTGAACTAGGGGTTAGTTACACTTTACCCTCCTAAACTATAGAAATATACATTTACCGTCCATTCACATTATTCATTATTTAAAAATTTTAAAATATCAAGAAAATTTAATTTAATGACTGAAATACCCTTAGTATTATATTTTAATTTTTTTATATATTTAATTGATTTTTTATAGTAATAAAAGAATTAGGAAAAAAAACTAAATATAATAACATATTGATATTTTTGACTTTAGAAAGTGAAAATGTGAGAAATTGCTAAATTGTATTATATCCAATATGCAATTTACACAGACTAAGCAAAATATAGAAAGTGTAAAATATTAAGAGATATAAAAAAAACCACAATTTTATATAAAATAGATTTTCATACAATACCTTTAAAGAAAAATTTTCAATAGAAAATAACTGTCAATTTGAGAATTGTTTTACCAATATAGTTAAAAATTCAAATTCGAAATAATATAAAATGAAATCCAAAAATATAAAAAATTGACCAAGAAATATTGATATAGATTATATTGAAATATTATATAGTTCATTTTTGTTATTTTTAATAATTATCACATCACTATCAAAATTTAAATACATAAAAATCAAAATATAGTACCAATGGTATTTTAGTCATTTAATTAGATTATTTTAATGATTTTAATAGTGATAATAGATGAATAGTGTTAATGGAAAGTAAAGTGCATATTTTTATAATTTATTGGGGTAAAGTATTATTAACCCTAAAAATTAACAAGGATTACTTAGGTGCATGCACCAAAAAAAAAAAAAGAGTGGGCCAAATACAACTAATGTATTTCTAAGCCACTCCTTAAAATTTATAAATTTATAGGATACAAAATTTATTAGAATGTTAATCGGCTCACTTGCTGGCAATATACACGCCTTTTAAAAGCCTGATCTTTAAAGGCGTGAAAGATAGATAATGTCATTTGTACTTCCAATAGGGCCGGTTTGGTCTGAGCTCGGCCCCAAAAATATAGGGTCGGGTTTCATATAAAGGGGCAGGGCTTGAGTCTAAGTTTCATCCGTCACCCATCACTAAGCATCTTTGTCTTATATTCTGTGTTATTTTTTGTCACATTATTTAATGAATTGTCAAAATTAGTTCATTAAAATCACATCACTTAATCTTGATAGTTCATTAAATGATGTAATAGAAAATAACACAAAATATGGGATACAGAAGATCTTGTGATGCCACAAATCTCCACCACCCCCCAGATGTGTATAAGACACCCTACCGGAATAGATAAGCATGAACATAGGATACATGATTTTCTAGACACGACTATGCTTAACCCATGTATGTAGATGTGATTAGGGGTGTTTATCGGTTAGTATTTCGGTAATTCAGTAATTTTTTTGTTGTTGATATTTTAGTGCAAGAAAATTAAACCTAATACGAGTTCTTCTCTACCAAACTTTATTTCGGTTGATTGATTAACCAAAATTTTTTTTTTTTCAATTTATCCAACTAACCAAAGTTCAATAGCTAATTTAAAAATTAGGTATAAAATTAAATATTAAACTAATCAAATTAATAAAAAAAACTTAAAACTACTAAAACTAACACTAGAAACTAAAAAATAACAAAAGAAAACAATATCAAAGTGTTGAATGAATGGAACATGAAATTGGATTACTAATAAAACTAAAAGTTCGGTAATTCGGTAATTCGATATTTTATTTTCAATAATCAAATCCAAACCATATTTGATTATCCGAAAATCGAAAATTAAACTAATTTGATTCAGTCAATTATTCTATTAAATTAAATTACGAACACCCCTAGATGTGATAATAATGTTTATCAATAAATTGTTCACCCTTCAGAGTTGCATAATATATTGCACCATACAACACACCTTTGAATAGGTCGACTAAATGTCTAAATGCGTGAAAGATAAATAGTGATATTAGGATACACATCTGTGTGTCAATATGATCGTGCTTGTCCGAGCTAATAAAAGTTCTGATTTCATATATATGTATATATAATTATGAAAGGGTTGTGGTCAAGTCTAAATTTTAAACTCGATTAATATATGATTTAAACTCGGGTCAAATTAAATTCGACAACGTACGACACATTTAATAATACATATAATGTATTTATAGGGTTAAAATGAATAAAATATTGTGAAAGAGTTATATATTGATATTTTTATCCTATTTTACTTGTATAGTAGGAATTCTTAATACTATACAAAACAAAAATATTTGTTAACAATTCGGGCTGACCCGATCTTAGACAAAGCCACAAAAATAAATGGACCGAGCTCGGACCTAGCATTTTTTAGCTTTAGATGGACCGGGTTCAGGTCGAAGATTAAGTTTTCTTACTTGGGCCAGACTCGGGCTTTGCCGAAACATGTGATACTGTGTACGTGAAAGATTAATCCATTGAGATTCTCAGGTATTTTTATTTTTATTTTATAAACTTTGGCTGTGATTTTGGGATTTCCATGATGGGTTGAGTCCAATTTATCCTGGGATTTAATGATTTTAACAATCTGGGAACCATCAAAGTTTAGATTTTTATTACATTTTTTACCTTAAAAAAAAAAGTTCAGATTTTTAGTTTCTTGGCTGGTACTTTACATTGGTTTTGGATTGGTTTTAACTGTTCTTGAGTTAAATAGCAGCACCCCTTAATCAGCTGCTGAAAGGTAACATTCTTCTTTTTTTTTAATTTTTATTTATGCTTGTTATTAATAAACATTTTTCAATTTTTAGTAAAAAAGAAGAGTATCCTGTTTGGAATAAGATTTGAAGGCCTATTAAGAAGTTGTATGAGATTGGTGATTTTAGGTTAGGCTTCTGATTTTTTGACAGAAATTTATTGATGGATTGTAAGTAAAAAGATTTGTTGAGTAGGAAATAGGAGTGAATAATGATGGAATGCCAACAATCAAGTGCAGTATAGTGGGTGAGACGCTTTGTGTGCAGTGACTTATTCGTCATCGAGTCACTAAGGAGGTAGGTCACGTAGGTGGGGATGAGATTTACTGTAGATCCTCGATTTCAGTCAAATTAGAAATAGTACATGGTTTGATGCAAGTTGGATGTAGTATATACTAAGAAGCTGCTTTGAAGAACATTTTCTGACTTCGTGGAATGAAGCTGGAGATACATAACTCGGTTAAGGTTTTAATTTTGATTTTTTTGAACTCTAGGTTGAAGAAAGTATTATGTGTAAAGTGGGGGAATGGTGGAGTTGAAATCTTTTGGAGCTTTTGGGATTGTTAGGATCTGAGACTTTAAGCAGCCAGAAAGTAGAGGAAATGTTAGCTGTCCACTGCTTGAAGTTGAAGCTCATTAAAAGAAAATGAACATTCTGCATTTGACATAATGTGTCTTGTTTAGTCTTTGTTCCTCTAGCAGTTTTTTCTCTTTGGCGCGGGCTAGAGCAATTTGGTAGCTCACAAAGCTTATAACCTTGATCACAGGTCAAGTACAGATTGAATCCCGTCTCCCCAACATCAACATATACTTGGCAGTCCTTTACAACTTGTAAAATTTAGGCATATTCTTGAAACTGTACTTCGACTATGAAATCTGTTTGGTTGAATGTCCAATAGCTGTATGTTATATCGCAAGGCTCAATTAGAATCATTTTAACATTGAAAACAATAATGTCAAATGCATATGATATACATTGAGCATTTATTATGTCTTATTCAGTGCTCAAACTTGTTCAAACATTTACTCTTCTTAGAGAAGAATGATGTCTTACTAAGTCAAGCATGGGCAGTATGCAGGTATCTTCCATTATTCTTTGAGTCCATAAACCTTGGAAGATATGATCTTTTGTTTGTCAACCTTTTGTTTTTGGATGAATGTCAAAGAGATCCTCTACTTGACACGTTCCTTGCATGCGGATGACCCTGTTGCCCTGGAGAAAAATAATGATTGCCCTTTTAAAGTGAAAAAAAATCAGACAAGTTATGGATTGGTTCAATTGAAGAATTTGAAGCTGCTTCTAGTTCCAGGGTCTCCACTACTTGCCAAAAGAGTGCATAATCCTGGCGACAAATCTTTGATAGTACTGCTCTATCATAATGACACATGGTGAGATAATACCATTCTCCCTTTCATGAAATAAGTTATGATCTACACTTTTACATGAAACTGCAACAATTTGGCTGCTACATAATCTTAGAAACATATTTTGTTGGACAAATCTTTGACCTCTTATGCATTTAGTTAAATGATGAGCTGACGTCGAGCCTTTGAGCCGAGCCATGGAAACAGCTTTAGAACTAAGTTTAAAAGCCTTGGATGCCTTTAATCAGCTGTAGCTTGTGTTTTGGAAATTTGTCTAGTACTTGAAGATCTATACACTCAGCAACCACTGGCTTTCCTGGTGTTTTGGGTGTGGTACTCCATCCGTTAACAATCCCTCAATCTCCACCATGAACTTGTTTTCGTGATAGTGTTATTTTTCTAACAATTGTGGTTTGGTTATATTGTGTGATGTTTAGGTGTCGGTGATTGAGAAATTTTAAATAATTAATTTAAATTTATAGGAAAAGAAACTCTTTCTTTTGTTATCAAGTAGGAATTTTCTCGTGGTCGTAAATGAGATCAGATACCACTTAATAATGAGAACAAGTGAATAACCATTAAAGAATCTCCTGCAGAAATATTTCCTTAACAATGTAGCCATATCGTTCCCTTGTTCTTTTTACCTGTTATTCAGTTTTTCATTTCCAATTGTTTCCTGCCTAATCCTCATGCATATACTGTGGTATTGTTAGTCTAACCTTATTCAGCAAATGAGTAAAGCAATTACCATTTTCTTAGGCATACTAACGTAGTTACCATTTTGTTAGTCTCAATACCGTTTATAGGAACTACGTGTTCTTTTAGCCCTCTGTTGGATTATAATGTACTCAACCTAGTTTCAGCACTAAATTCGTGAATCTTAACCCCGGATTCATACAAACTTCTTACAAATCAGTAATATAGCTTCTTGGTATTGTGGTTCCTTGTGAATCTTGCTGCATCTTGCCTGTATTACACGACACAGAAGATGCAATTCAGCTCAATGTTTTGTTCATTAGAAAACAACTCTACTTAATAGTATTTTCTGAAATGAATACCTGATCTGTTCTGGGAACCAGAGACAGTTCTAGTAATTATAGATCAATTCTTGATATTAAGTATGAGGATGTTCTGCCATTTTTCTACTTCCATTTTGCATGTTCTCATTTATTTTTTGGAAAGATAGTATAATACGGTATACAGAGAGAAAGGGAAGATGTTTGTGCTAATGAATGATGAACCTATGTTCACATAATATCTTTTCTTCTGTATAACTAACAGCCAAAAATTGTGGCTAGCGAGAATATTTGGCATAGAAGTTAGCACAAAGAGAGACAAACTGGGCATCTGCAAAGCTAAGGTGGGGCTTCAGATGGGTACCTCTCAACAGAAGAGGATACAAGGTCGAGGGCCGACTTCAATAACCATTTCTTAGCAATTTACTTCTTTTCAATTGGTAAAATAAATTTACCATTGAAAAATCTTGAGTTCAAATTTTCTAGCCTATGAAGATATGCATATGCTGGTATTGCTGGGAGTTGCCATGCTTGGTTGTCTTGTGGATAATGAACTGATAGACATTTGGTAATTTTTGCCGACTTGTTTCTATTCATGAATCCGAGGGGACCATAATGTGCAAAGACATATAATGCACTCAAGCAAACTACTTCAAGAAAACTGGCAGATATGCAATTATTTTACTTCTACAAATATCAATGTACTTCTGCTAAATCTTGAAACTTTTTTGGGGAAGCATATTTATAACCATGGAATTTATTCATTACCTATGTGTTCGAAATCGCCTATTTAGATTGATAGTTGTTGACTCATATAGCTTTCCATAATTCTTTAGGTTTTAACTGCCTTAGTAAATCATTCTGCACTTTAAGTCCTATGATATTTATATCAGCTTTCTGTATTCAGAGCACCAATCATAGTATGCGTAGTAGAGTAGAGAAGAAGTTTGTTGATTAAATTCATTATTGATGCCCCAAGGGTGGGGGTTTATGGCAAGAATATTACTCATTTTGGATTAGAAACTTTAAAGATTTGTAGTGCATAAAAACATATGGACAAAAACAATAACATTGGATAAGAGAGGACCTAGCTATAATGTCCTTAAAGTGATGAGCCCTCCTATCTCCTTTATTGCATTTCACAGTTGATATCATCAAGTGATGAGCTTCAAAAGCACCTTAGCTACTCGGTCAAATAATTTTCTAGGTAGCCTTACTTATAAATCTTGTAATCAGAATAAATCTTTTATATATTAAATGATATCATATATTTTATAAATTTTAATTTACAAGATTTATAATTGAGATCAAAATTAAATCTATGTAAGTATCTGCTTTCTACGTAAAACAGGAATCCACATAAATTCAACTGAAACTCAAACCACTTTTAAACCATACAATCCCAAGAAGTCTCGAGTATTGCAGTTTCAATGAAGTTAAGGCATCAAGACATCTATCTCCTTTGCTTGTACTCTTAGGTGCCAATGAAAAATTATAAAATGAATATGATTTACGACACTATATCTCATAAATTTTGTAATTTAGAATTAACTAAATCATTTATATAAATAATGTAGTTAATTTTAAATCAAATATTTTATTATATTAATATTATATATATAATACATCTAAAAATGTCCGAGCCAACTATTAGAATTTGGACATCTAACTGAAAGATGTTGGGATCACTGATCAATAAAGATGCCAAATCTCAGATGGACCAACCTCTCTTTCTGCCATGGCCATTAATTTTCATCCTTACAGATTCCTTTCTGCCTGCATTGGTACATACATTTTGACTTTTGAACCTAGTTAATTTTTTTTTTTTTTTTTATCTTTTCTTCCTAAGATGTTGTTTGAACTAATTTTTATACAGCATATTTTACTTGCAGAAGGACTTTCCAGATCCCACTGAATGATGCCAAAAATTTGACAGCATGTTGTTAATGGGTCATAGACATAACATGCATAGGGTGCATGCAATAGTAAATTGAATGTTGTCATCTTTTGAATTGTTTTCCACTTCAAGAATTTCATGATAAAATGGTTTGAATCCGTTTGGACAGAGTTATTATTGTTTTATCTCACATACCTTACATAAAAAAAAATTATTAAAGTAGTCATTTCAAATAACATCACGAATAATAGTTGTTCGGCGGATTAACTCCAATATGAAATATCATGTTTATTTTTAAAGCAAATAAACCATGAATAAACACACTTGCCGAAAAAGAAACCATGATTAAACACAAGGAAAAGACTTGGATCTCGATAAAATTTTGTTGTTTTTTCTTAACCATAATTAAAAGGTTCTTGGACTCATTTAATTTGTAATATGAAAGGAAATGTGAATGTAAATAAAAAAAATTCCACACCTATGACTTTATTTAAAATTTACTGTATATGATAAGATTTCCTATTGCCAACTAAAATCAAGAGGAGGCAATAATTGTTATGTAGTGCATATATAGGCCGTGTGAGAACAAGAAAGAGCTCAAATAATAGATGCAATATGAGATAGTAGATGTTTAGAAATGGTCTATTCCCATTAATTATCAAATCTATTTTCTTCTCATAAATGATGAACAGCTCTATACATGTGGTACACACATGTAATCCTTGAACATAAATGGAAATGGTGATGCACAATTGTTGCTCATCCATTTCATTTGAAAACCATTGGTACAAAAGGGAAGAAAAATCAAGCCCCAAATATATCCCTTTTTTTAATTTTTAATTTTTTATTTTACCATGCTTAATTGGTTAACTCTACTGCAATTTTAAATGCAATAAATGGTGCGATAAATGATAACGAAGTCTTACAAAAAAAAAAAAAAAAAGACAATAAAGTATAGTTTAGGTAGTGACACACTTCTCCTATAATCTATTACTTATCAGTTTGAGTCACTAGAGCATAGGGGGAGAGATGAGTTTATATAAATAAATAAATAAATAAATATATATTATATTACAAGAAAAATATGTAACCCATGTCAATTTTGGCTTAAATATTGAAATAGATGGAGATTGGACTCTGGATAATTTTGCTTTTTCGACATATTGATGGGTCGGCATTTTTTGTTGTTGCTAATTTACCTGTTTTTTTTTGTGAACATTTTACGAATAAAAACTTTATTTTCTTTTTCAGGATTTTCTCAAAAACATCTCATTTGATATTGACGTACTATTCAAATTGATCTGTTCTACAATCTTGCTGATTTCGTATGTAGTGACTCGAATAATGACATGTCTAACTACAATTAATAATACGTACCATGAAAAGTTTAAAGTTAAAATGATACGTTAATATATCATATCCGAAAATTGGATGATCACACCTTCTTATGAATACTTATCTAACGCTTAAGTGTTAAATCAAAAAACTCTTCTCATAAATTTATAACTAGTATCGTGATTTTAAAAATCACAACGTCTATAATGTTGCTACTACTCTATCATGATATTATTCTTTTACTATTTTTTTGTGGGATTAACTCTACTTTAATGTTTGTAATATCTTTTAATATAGGACAAAAATTTGGGTATCATCTTGGTTGCATCTATTGACTTCCAAATTTCTTAACAATGAGGGTTTTTCCCCCTTCAAGGAAAAAACATTTGACGAAAGTTCACTCACATCTTGCCGTAAATAATACTGACAACCTCTTCCATTTTCTTCATGGGTTTATAATGCTCAGAAAAAAGGAGAAACAGTAGACCTTTTTGAGTCATTTTAATTTTCTTTGCGTATTTTGGTAGATTGCAAACATTTGGAAGTTGTACAAATTCGATAAAGAAATCATTCCGTTAACTTTAAAAACATGTAAATTATAAATTTTTGAAACATATAATATTATACTGTATTAATTTTTAAAATACAACATAATAGTTCTTTAAATGGACGGTTGAATTTTTTGTAAACATAAGGCCCAAAGTTTATCATCCTCTGCTGAACATTAAATATCAGAGAAATTACATCTGAAATCAACTCTGGTAATTTTTATTCCCCAGAAATGAAAAAAGGATGAAGACTGAAACAACAACCAGCTAGCCTACTCCATGGTCCAAGAGGGAGTATTTAGGTTCTGGTCCAATGCCATGGGTACAAAAAATTGTATTAATCCAACCATTCAATGCATGTCTTGGGGACCCTTTTTTTTGTTGAATTAAAACAATCTTTTTGCTGAATTAAGTATGATGGTCCTAGTCCATGACCTAATTTGGTAGAATAATCAAGTCCAATAATGCTATATATATATATATATAAAATCTCAATTAATGGCACAATATTTATTTGATAGTATAAAAAGTTTTAAGTGTTACACTTATTTAAACATCATTAATAAACGTATTTTATGCCTTATAAATGCATTTCATTAGAACATATCCTAAATAAAGTTGTAAAATGATTCATAGTATATACCAATTATATAAAACATTTATTTCTGTAAAATCATCAAGTGTTTTTTTATTCTAAATTGGTTCACTTGCACCATCTATGCATATTATCGTGTCAATGCCTACAACGTACTAAACCTCAGCTAGAAATTTCAGGTCTGGCCCCCCTAAGATCTTGAAATTCGTAATGTTCCCCACTAAAATATACAGTAAATATTTTGAATAAGTTATATATATATATATATATATATATATATATATATATATATATAAAATTAGGTTTCTCCGCTTAAAATTTATCTAATAGTTTCTTGTTGGTTTCTACTTTGTCATTTTGATTCTTTTTTAGTTAACAAAGATTGTTAGTATTAATTTTGAGGACATCCTTATATGGCATATTACTTAAAAGAAAATAATCTCACATAGACTAACGCTACATTCCAAATCATAATATAGGAAAAAATAACTTAAAACAGAAAGTTTGTAAAAAGTCACAATATATTTGCCACGAAAATAAAATATTTTTGGATAAAACTAGTTTATGTATACTCTAACATGTATAATAACTTTAATATTACGGACTTTATAATAAAAGAGATGATTACTTAAAGTCGTGATCTACCTATAGATCATGTTGTTCACGAAAAAAAATCTAAATCAAATTACTCGATAATTATCTTACAAAAAATTTACCATAATAAATTAAAATAATAATAATAATAACAATAACAAGAAGAACCCTTGGTAAGTAAGCCCAAACCCAGCCCACAGCCACTATTTAGTCCACAAGAAGGTAAAGAAAATTTAAGAAATAAGGGAAATATTTAGGTAGATCTGATTTTTAACTTTATTTGTAAATTCTGTAGTGTAAATTAAATATTCTAAAATTTATAACATCAGTTGATGTAAGTGTATTTTATAAGATTTAATTTTGATCGCAAAATTTACAGGTGGAGTCAAAGATTGGATCTATGTAAGTATTTTATAAGAAACAAAAGAAAATAATAATAATAAAAAAAAAGATAAAGAAAATATATATTGATTATTGTGGCTCAAAGCCAAGACAGCCGAGCCGAGCCAAAATCCCAAATGTCAAAAAAGGACAAAAACAAAGTAAAAAAAGTAAGTTAATATGGAAAAGTGGGTTAATGAGGGTGATTAATAACACCCAATCTTTGTAATCTCAACTAAAAAAAAACAAAAAAGAATTGTATATAAATAAAGAAAGAGTGAGAGGCTACCTCCTCCTCATTTATGTATTGTAGGCAGTAGTAGCTCTCTTTTCTTTAGTTTATTGTTTACTCCATTAATAAGTAGTAGTAATGACTCCAGCCATTCTCTTCTCTCTCCATCTCTGAATTAGAGGAAAGAAAAAAGAATGCAGAGAGAAGTGTTTTAATGTCTATCCACCACCTCCTCCCTCTTTGAACTCTCTTTCTCTTTCACACACAACACAGTACTTCACTCACTCATATTAAAAACACACACACTGTCTCTCAATAAACAGTTGTGTATTTCAGTCCCATTTTACTCTCCCTGAGAACCCTTTAAAAATAAATAAAGAAAGACAACTTTTTTTTTGGAGCTTGTAAATTTATCACATTTAATCACCACCTCAGAATCCCATTTTCTTGTTTTTTTTTTTCAGATCTACCAGTTTTAAGTTTCATTGTCCCTCATTTTATTTTTGACTGAAAAAAGATGAGTAAAGAAGAGTTCTTGAAGATCAAGGTATGCCCACAAAAGTAGAAACATTTATTTGTTTTGTTGCTTTTTTTCTTTAATTTCATATTGTCTTTTACTTTTTTCTGGGCTTTGCTTGAGTTTGCTGTTTTCACTTTGTTCTTCTGACAGCTTGGTGAAAAAAAAGAAAATTATTATTTTTTGGGTTGTCTACATACATTCTTGGATTATTAAAGTTAGATGTATTTGGCTTTGGAAATTTGTTTTTAGTATTTATTTGGATGGTTTGATTGATAAAGATTGCTACTTGACTCTGTCAATTTGCTCTGTGGCTTTGCTTGTCCATGCAGACATGTGAACTCAAAGTCAACATACACTGTGATGGCTGCAAGAATAAAGTTAAGAAAATTGAGCCCTTGCACAAGATTGATGGTATGTACCTTCCTTTTTTTTTTTTTTTTTCCAAGATTCAATTTTTATTTTCCCCAAAAATTTTTAATTCTGTTCTCCTATGGTTTTTCTTTACCCAAAATGGTTAAAAAAGCAAACTTGGTAGTTGGTACTCAACTCTATTCTTGTTTACAAAAAGTTGGTATTTGATAATTTGGCCTAATAATGCAAAATTTTGGGTGATTTTATAGGGGTTTACAAGACAAATGTTGATTCAGAGCTTGGGAAGGTGACAGTATCTGGAAATGTAGACCCTGAGACATTGATCAAGAAGCTTGAAAAAAGTGGGAAACATGCTGAAATTTGGGGTGCCCGAAAGGCCAATAACAACCAGCTCAATAACCAGTTCAAGAATTTGCAAATTGACAGTGGCAAAGGTGGGAAAAATAAAGGCAATGGTGGTGGTGGTGGTCAAAAGGGGGGTGGTGGTGGAGGTGGTGGTGGAGGCGGTGGAAATAATCAGCAGCAGCTAGCCAAAAGGGGGTGGACAAATTGGGCAGGGGATGAATCCGATGCAGCTTCAGCAATTGAAAGCCTTGCAAGATAAGTTGCCTCAATTCAAGGACCTTAAAATGATGCCCCCTATGCTCTTTGGGAATAACAACAACAACAATCAGAAGGCTGTCAAGTTTATGCCTCCTCCTGAAGATGAGGATTTAAGTGATGGAGAGTTTGATGATGATGATGATTATTATGATGATGATGAGTTTGATGATGATGAGATTGATGACGAAATGGATGATGCTCCCTCTCTTAATGACAAGATGAAAATGAAGCCCCCTATGGGAGGAAATCCTCAGGGAGGGATGATGCCTAATATGATGATGAATAACATCATGAATGGGCAGAATCCACAGCTGATGAAGGGTGGAAATAATGGTGGTGGTGGTGGTGGTGGAGCAAATGGTAAAAAAGGTGGACCTCCTGCTGGTGGTGGAAATATTCCAGTGCAAATGAATTTTGGTGGTGGGAACAGCATATAATGGTGGTGGCAAGAAAGGTTAATGGTGGGAACAATAATCAGAACCAAGGAGGTGGTGGTGGTGCATCCCAAAAGGGTGGCAAGAATGGTGGTGGTATTACCAGCTTTGGGGGCCACCAGTCCCTGGTGGGGGTGGGGGTGGGTGTGGGGGTGGGGGTGGTAATCCCAATATTAATGTTAATAATGGTGCCAAAAAAGGGGGTGGAATGAATGATGGGCTGCATGGCATGCCAAGCATGATAGCAGCTATGAATGCTGGTGCAGGAGGTAATATGGGGCCTGCTCCAACGGGGGGCATGCCAATGGCCCATATGGGTAATATACCAATGGGCCACCAAATGGCTGCAGTCCAAGGCCTACCAGCTGCAGCAATCAATGGTGCTAATCCTGCTGCTGCTGGCTACTTCCAAGGTGGTGGTGTTGGAGGACCTCAGATGATGGCTGCAAACAACAACAATCCCTATTATCAGCAACAACAAATGGCAGCAATGATGATGTGGAATCAACAAAGGGCTAATGGTAATGAGAGGTTTCAGCCAATGATGTATGCCCGGCCACCGCCCGCCGTTAATTACTGGCCACCCCAACCTTACTCCTCCTATCCCTACCATCCCCCGCCTCCCGGCGAGCACTACACCGATGCGTTTAACGACGAGAACACCTCAAGTTGTAGTGTGATGTGAAATCTTCAATCTTGCTTTTTAGTCCAAAGACAGAGTTGGTGATGAAAAGGGTTCAAGTCCTAATAGTTGAACAACAACTTGCTTAATTAGTAGTATTGATGGCATAATTATACATGAAAATGGATTTTTATTTTTTGTCTTTAGCCTTTGTTAATCATCCTTAAATTACTAGTTTAGATTTGAGTTTTCTTAAGAGGGAGCAATGATAAGACGGTATTAGTAGTGTATCAAAGTTTTAGGAAGATATGACTGATGAGATGCAAGTGGGAAATGGTTATTTGATGCATATTGGTAATGCTTATATATGTTTATATGTTTTTACAACAAAAAACAAAAAAAAAATGTAATAAAACATGTGAGATTGGAATTTTTAACAAAGAAAAACCCTTCTCTTTGCTTTACTTTTCCTCTTTCTTGGTATTATCTTGGAGATCTATATGCCTAATTTCTTTTTAGGAAGCCACCTACAAAATTTTTATTTACACTAGTGTATTATGTCAAAAAAATTTAATATTATATTTTACGTAAATCACTGAAATATATGAATATGACTTTCTTTATCTTTTTCTATACCTTACATTATTAAAAAAGAGTCAAAAAAAAGAAAAACAAAAACAAAGCTTTACATTTACCAAAAAATATATAATTTGAACCATCTGTATGCAGCTCCATCCATGGTCATGTTGCCATCTATATCTATTTGTATTTTGTGAGTGAAATTATGGAGGCTAATGTGATGGTGGGGCAGAGTGTTATGCAAAATTGAAAAGGGCGGGTCCACCACTGAAATATCTTACCCCATCCCCATTTGTATATTGATGTTTATAGATAGGGAATATTAAATGTTAGGAAAATTTTACAATATGAGGAACCATTCTCTTGGAAAATTTTTATTTTGATAAAAAATAATTATTAAATATATTTAGTAATTATTTTTCAATTAATCAAAAATTTTCATTTAGTGTGGAGGATTTATTTTTCTAAATAAAACGGTCTCTATATTTTAAAAATACGGATCTCTATTATAAATAAAGAATGCTCATTTGTTAAAGAGTAATTATTAGATATGTTGAATAATTATTTTGAGCGAAATAAAATTTTTCTATTCTCTCATGTTTGAAAAACGTGTATAATATAACATCATACATTTTAAAAATTTATATTATATAAATTCTTAAAATCAATAAAATATTTCACTTAACGAATTTGTAAAATTTTTCGAAATGTTATTGGTTCTCAAGTTATACTATATCTATATGCATAAATAACGTAATCGTTTGTCGACAGTTCACACTTCAATTTCATTTTTCTCCATTTCAGTGAATTTTGTAACTGATGCTGATTGAAAATTGAATTTTGAGGCTAGTTAAGGACTACAGTCCAAATTTTGTGTGAGAATTATAATAAAAGAAACTGAGTATAGAGATCTTGTAAAAAGGGAACTTGTGAAAAAGACTAGATAACTACTTTAGTAAAATACTACCATAAATCTAATTTTGAATCTCATCAACAAATTTTCTCGTTAAAATTAAATTTTATAAAATTTTATTTATATCAATAAATATCATAAATTTTATAATATTTAATTTATATTATAAAATTTACAAATAAAATTATAAATTAAATGTACCTAAATTTTCCCAATTACTTTATATTTTCGACAATCCAACGGCGTTGACACATTGGACACGAATTCAGGTAAATGGTCTAGTCTTGTCAATGAAAGCGCATCAAGTGTGGGATAGCGTGATCGAGAGAGGCAGATTCTTTTGCCCCGCAAAAACTCAAGCAACTTACGCGAACTTATGTCATAAATTTTTTAAAATTTAATCTACAATCTATAAATGAGCCATTAAAAATTAAACTTATTTAAATATTTGCCGTAAATCATATATTGTAGATTAAATTATTACATAAAATTTTATAATTAAGTTCTAAAAATTATTTTTTGTTCTTTAAAAATTTATATAATATTCTATTATGTGATTTAAATCTTATAATATATAAATTTTTAAAATTAATGGGATAGTTTTCTTAATTAGATTGTAAATTTTTTTAAAATTTTATATACACATATATATAAAACAAGCTCATGTAATAAATTTTTATAAGATTTAATATGCACACAAATTGAATGGTCCAGATTGATAGACAAGTAAAACTTTGAAGACTTCTTTTTTTGGTAAATAAAATTTGAAGATTATAATTCACACTGCCTAACATATAATTTCCCAAAAAAACAATCCCTTGGCTATGAAATTTTTTGGTAGATCCAACGTATAATAAGAATAAGGAAAATACTTAGTTACACCCAATTTTTGGCTCTACCTGTAGATCTGTGCTTAGGATTAAACTTTAAAAAATCTTTACTTACATCAACTGATGTCATAAATTTTCTGAAGTTTAATCTACACTATAAGACTTACAAGTGGAATTAAAAATTAAATCTACCTAAATATTTACCTAAGTATAATGAGTTCATTAATTTACATTCACACACATTACTTCAATTCAATAAAATAAATTTATTCAAAATAATATAAATAAATATTAACAAAAAAAAGTTATAACACCGATTATGAATTTAATCCACTTTAAACTTTCCCCTATTACGTGATGATTATTACACATTAGTAGTACAATTTGTGCACAGAGTGGAACAACACCTTTTTGGGGCCCATATCAATTGTCTAATCAGACAGTGAAGAGTGAAGAAGATGTAGGCCCTTTGTAGTACTTTTTAGCAAAAGTACTACTCTGTTTCTCTTAAGTACTTTCGCGGGTTTTGCCTTTTGAAAATTTCCATTTTGATGAAAAATATTGGATTTTCACTGATTTATTTCTTGTTAGTACACTAATCAAAGAGTTTCAAAAGTTTCTTCGTGTTTGGGCGAAAACCATGTTTGGTTGTATTTGTAAGTTACATAAGACATTGTACTGTGGCTAATTGGCCAATATACTAAAGGCCCTTTTACACGGTATATTAAGAAAAAATGTTTTTCTATTTAAATAAATCCAACAAAAGTTGGTAGCGAGTAACTTTCTTAGGAAGGGCGGATATATATATAAATAAAAGAGTAGCTTTCTTATGCGGGGCGGATTTAAGAATTAAATTCTAGGGGCAAAAACTACGTATATTTATATACTTGAGAAAAAATCTATTTTTTTAAGGTTATTATTGAAATTTTTAAAAAACTATCAAGGGAAATAATATATTTTTTAAATTATTGAGTAATAAGACTATATAATTACATACATAGTAAACAATTTTTTATATTCTCTAAAATTTTTTGAGGAACAAACTCTAATTTTTATAATAGTATAATAATAATTTAAAAAATATTAAGGGGAGAAAAATGTAATTTTGAACATTTTGGGAGAAGACTGCCCCTAAGAGGGGTGTTCATGGATCGGGTACTCGATTCATGAGTTAAAAAAGTACCCGACCTTCACTGACTGGGTCAAGAAAATTTTGACTCTCTATCCGATCTACACAAAGCAGGTACCCAGTAAGTTGGGTATCCGCAACCCGACCCTCATTGGTAGCAAAATATAAAATTTAAATAACGATAGTTAGGCAAGTTAATTTCACAATTAAGTCAGCAATAATTAACTCTAAGTTACAAAATACATCCCAATATTATATCCCAACAGCAACAAACTAGCAAATACTAATAGGCTAATAGTAACAATAATTAAATCAAAAAATATATCCCAACGGACATGAGCGTGAGAGATGAGAATGTGAGGAAGAAAAAGAGGAAGACGAAGACGAAGGGAAGAGGAAGAGAACGGGAAGACAAAGAACTGAAAAAGGAAGAGGTGTAACCCAACCCTAGTAAGTTTTAACTTATGATGAAACAATATTAATTAAATTTATAAAATTACCTTAGAAATGGATCAGTAAGTCGGGTACTCGGCAGGTCACAAAAATGTGACCTGCTACCCAGCCCTCAACCTAATTAACCCGACCCAATTTCAAAATGCGATTTTAGTACCCTCTTTTTTCGATTCGGATCAGAATAGGTCAGAGGTTTTTTGAATCAGCGGGTTAGAATAAACATCCTTAACTGCTATTCCCTACCCCTTCCCTAATGATCCACCCTTATTCTTAGGTGCGAATCTGCTAACGAACTAGTTAAAAAATGATGATTCTGTTTAGACAATTATTACAGACGATATTATTTGAATATTATTCAAATAATTATTGTAACAATCTTTTGAATGTAATGTATGTTTAATAAAAATATTATTAAAAAACGTGTTACCAAATTATGTTTACATTTTTACTTCAAGTTTTCATACTCTTTTATAGTTTAACAAAAGTACAAAACATCAACCTACATTTTCATGAATGATCTTTTTCTCCCCTCTTAAACCTACCATATTTCTTCCGAACTTTTCATTTCATTTCTTGGAAACTATTTTATTTATTTATTTATTTATTTTTTGTGAAATTTTTTTATTACATATACTTATTTCCGAGGAGGAAACTTACCAAACCGTTACAAGAATAGTAGTGCTTCGTCGAAATTCTTGTTTCTTTGTGGCACAGTTCTCGTGTTTAAATTCGATAAAACACATTATGTCCGACATCTAAACGGCTTATATAAGGTTAAAGATTAAGGGCCATCTTCACGTGGTATTTTTGTCCAAAAAACGTTATTTGGTCAAATCGGACAAATAATACATGTGATTAGTTTTTGCTAGGCGTGGAAATTAATGCTTAAAATTCCAAAACTTTTTCTTATATGAGGTGTACTCGAGGGTAGATCGAATCAAGTTCGGCTCAATAAGTTTATTTGAGCTTGTTCGTCAATTAATCAAGCCGAAAAAAATATTAGTGTTTGTCAAAATTTTAACTTCAGATCGAGTTTGGCTCAATATAAGTATAAAATTTGAAATTTAATATGTAAAAACTCAACCCATAACTTGAGTTTTGACTGGGTAAAAGTTCAATTGAGTTTGATTATGAAAATAAATAAGTTAAATTTTAACATAATTTCAAACTTGTTAAAATAAACAAATTTGTATTCCGTTGATTTGATGATAATGTCAAAGTTTTGGATTAAAATGAAATGAATTTGGTAGCTAGGGGTGAAAAATATCTAAAATTAAAATTTACTGTGCAAAGTAAAAAATGAGTATAATTTGAATGCAAAGTGAAATTAGTCCTCATAAATAATTCCCTCTTAGGCAGTTATCTTTCACCGCTAAATATAGATATAGGAAATGGGGTGTGGTTTTTTTTTTTTTGTTTTTTTTTTAATACGAAGGAAATGGGGCATGCGATTGGAACAAACTTTAAACTCAGGGGACTATAATTAAGAAAACTAACTTTTGGAGGGTTCAACTAAGAAATTGAAGGAAATTATTCAAGCGTCTTATGATGGGAAATACTACCTCCGTTACTCTTTAAAGACATTTTTAGTATTCCAGGGATTTTTTTTTCAAATTAAGTGTTACTTTAAAATTCTAATAAAGCATTAATTATTTTTTTGCTAATTTTGCCTTTATTTCTTTCAACTTTATTAATTACTCAATTTGTAATCAATATTGGAATTATTTTAATTTATTACTAGTCAAAAGGGTAATTTAGTTATATATGATCAACTTTGCCTAAAATCTAGGTTATTTAATAGAAATTTAATTTTTGTGTTAAAAGTTAAAGTAACACTTAAAAAAGAACGGAAGTAATATATAATTATACTCCATGAAGAATTATAACTGCAGCTTTTAGTTCAAAGAATTAATTCACAGAATGAGTCACAAATTCATTTAATATTATCCTAGACATTAATTTCAGCTGAAGATTCAATTTCGTGGATGAGAAGGATGTATTGCTAGCTGGAGTATTTGTATTTTTGTTGATAAATTATGCGTATACACTATTTTATACTACTCCATTGACTGATTAAATATATGAACTATAAAATATTCCAAATATATCTCTGAATTTTATAATGCCCTCCAAAAGAAGAATGAATGAAGTATATAATATTCCATGTCTGAATTGGACCATATACTTCAAGCTCGAGATCCCTTTCTTTCTTTCTTTCTTTTTTTTTTTTTTTTTTTAAGAAAATTATTATTATGCACTGGTTGAGTATTTCAAAATCCTATTTAAAAGAATTGAAAAAAATATTTCATTATTCGAATAATATTTTATAAGCGCATTTCTTAATTATTATTTTTTATCTCAAACACATTATATTTAAAATAGTAGTTTTGGTAATTATTTTAAATAATAACTGTTCAAACGAAATTTGTCGAACTATTGATAAAAAATCCGACTTCCTTGTATTTGTTTAGTTTTAGTAGTAATAAAAATCGATAATTGTTCATGTCAAATCTCTAAGTACAACAAGGCGAATTTCCTTGAGAAATAGTTAAAATAATTATTGTATCGAAAGAAATGAAGCAATTTAAGTTTCAGACGCTCTTAAAATATTTATTGTTTCTCTATAAATTTCACTTGCATCTATAAATGTTATACTATTTTGAAAAATCCTGCGATCTCTAGGTTGAAGAATCTTTTTCTTAAACAAAGAATGCCTATGAATGCACTACTACACAAAATCCTAAACTTTACATAGCGATCTATATTCCCCAACATCTTTCTTGAATTCTGGTGCATTAAGTAAATTTATGCAAGACTACAATTATATTCTGCAACGTTAATTTGAGTGAAAAATACTCATTCCGTTTCATTTTAAATTAATATACAAAAATTAAAAAGTTATTAAATTATATAAATTGATTTTTTAATAAAAAAATGTTTTTTACATTAATATTTGCTAACTATATAATAATCCCTTTCACATTAATATGCCATTAAAGATAAAATTTTAAAAAAAATCATTTAATATATTTTAAAATGAGAGATAATTTAACATATAAAATAAATTGTTTAAAATTACAAATAAATAAGTAATTGTTTCACACGTGGTGAACAGTGGACCCACAGCTTTACGTGCTAAGATGATGGGTGCGATCTTGACCAACAGGTTAAGAATCACATGGGAAGGGGGGACTGTGCTCTGCATGCATGGGACCATTCGTGGGTTGGTTTTGTGGGGCTATACTTATTAATTAATTAATTAAGTAATCCTAATCTACACCAATAATGAATTGGGCAATTGGATGTTTTAAGAGGGGGCACAAACTTGCATAAACCTAACCACTGAAAGTTACTGGTATCCAATAAAGGAATTGTGTGTTTCAGTAATTTATTGGTTCTTAATTACAGTTACCACATCCTATATTCGTTGAAATTTATGGTTTCTTGGTGATATGATCTTTGGTTGAAAAATGAGGTTTAGACATTTTTTTTTTCCTTTTTATTTATTGGGGGTAATTTGTAACTCAAGTTTGGATTCTGGACCGTTATTATTTAGGATACTATCTAGAATATTATTTGAAATAAATAATGTAATAATTTTTTAAGAGGCGATGTATGTAAGATAAAAAATAGTTATGGAGAAACATATTAAAGAAATAATTACAAAATATTAAGAAAAGAAATTCAAACAAAACCCATTATTTTGAAAATAATGAAAAAAAAAAAATCCAAACAAAGCCCTAGCTGGATAGTGAGAATGAGTGTTGATACTTAGAATTGTCAGTGGGGTCGGGCAGCCCAAAAAGGAAAGGGACGAGTCTATTATATAAGATGAATTTGGCAGAATTTGAGTTTAAAAATTAGATGCGATTTAATTGTGAGTCAAGTTTGAGTTTTACAAGACTAACCCAACCTCACTATTAAGTGTACTTATTGTAATTTTGTAGCTCAACTATGTTAGTTAATACTATTTCCGTTCCACATTTTTTGACATAATCAAATTTGTACACAATTTAAGAAAAATTAGTGGTTAGCCCACTAGTAAGAAGTTTTTCCACAATTGGCCTTCAATTAATATACAAAGTTTGTTAATTGATTTTAGAATTTTAAATTTTGAAATAACTTGTAAGAGCGAATAATGTTGTATAAACATGAATTTAATGTTATGTTTTTGAAACTTGCATGAAGGGTAAAATATATAAAATGATATTTAAAAATTTGTTATTTTAAGGAGTGACAAATAATTTGGGACAAGTCAAAATATAAAGAGTGACATATAAAATAGGACGAATGGAGTTATTGTTTATTAGGATAAATAGTACATACTATTTCATATTATGTTGATAGGGTATCAAAAAATAAAATTTTTACAAATAACCTATAAAATTTTTATTGGATGATGTAAGTTTGAGCCAACTCAATTAAAACTCAAAACTCGAATAATTTTGTAAGTCGATTACGAATTTCACATTTACGAGATTAGGCCAACTCGATTAAGGTTCGAAATCTGAATAAATTTGTAAGTCGAATTTAAACTTTACAAAATTCGACTTACAAAACCCAATTGACAGTCCTATTTATTCCAATAATCAACAAAATTTTAGCACTCTCTTTTTTACTTAGTAGAATAATAGCAACTCATTTTCATTGGAATATAAGTTGACAAGGGATTAGCTGCAATGCATTAATTAAGTAGCTCAAATGGATACCACCTGAACATGATTATTGAAACGAAAAAGTTATCTAATAAAGCTTTGCAGCCACCTATGGTGGAGAAGTTTTACAAGTCTTTGTTTGCATTAAACCCCCTTAAGGTTTGGGCTATTCTGTACTAAACCCTTTACCGTTATTTTTTTCTCACTTTGCCCTTTTGACTAACGGTCAAATGTAACTTTGCCGTTAGTTTTTTTAAAAAGATAAATTTACCCCTAAAGATCAATTGCAGTAAGCTCCCTTAAAGTTTAAGCAAAATTTCACTTTACCCCCTCAGGTAAGTTTTGTTGCATTTAATACACTGGGATAAAAATAAAATTCAATAATGTTATCAATATTGTTAAAAATATAAATATGCTCCAAATTAATTACTAATATTCTAATTCTCGAATTATACTTTCTTTAATATTTAAAATTTAAAATTTAAAAATATGATGAAATAATTAATTTTAATAATTTTTGATGAATTATTAAAGGTATTTCATCTAAATTATTTTAATTGAAGTTTTTATTTATATGATAAAGTTCCTTTGTATAATTTAGGTTATTAGTTAAATTTTGTTATATAGAGACAAAAAAGTAAGTAATAAATTTATTTTTAAGAAACAGAAAAAAAAAGATGTTTTAGAAAAATAGATTGCATAACTTTAATAGATGATTATAAATCTCGTATATTTAAAAAATTATTTTTACATGAAAACAAAATATAATAAAAAGACCAAAACATATTGAAAGTGCTAGGAAATTTTTGTATTTAAATTTTTTTTACAAGTATTTTTAAAGAATCATTAGTGTTGGTGGACATCATTATATTTTTAGTTGTTTTAACAATATTTTTTATATTGATTAATGACTAAAGTAGATTAATTAATACGAAACTTGATTTAGGGATTAAAATGACAAATATAATAAAGTTTAAGGGGTTAATTTTATATATCCTTGTACTGTCTAGGGTAAAAATGTCTTTACCCTTTGACTTTTTAATAGTCAAATTACTGACGAAATGAGTAAAGTGAGAAAAAAATAATATTAGAAGATTTAGTGTAAAATAATCCAAACCTTAAAGAGGTTTAATGTAAAAAACAATTGTGGCTGGCAAGAATGTTGGGGTTATGATTATGTCAGCTGCCCTTTATTAAGCTGGCTGAATTTAGGGAGGGAAATTCATTTTAAAATAAGGAGCTTTCCAGGAGAAGTAGTGCAATAGCTGTCACAAAAAGAGTCTGCCAAGGAACCTTCTTGCGAGAGATGCCCAACAATATTAAGCTTTAAGAAGCCAGTTCTCATGACCTATTAAGCTTTGCTTTTTTTATGACGAAATATAATTTAAATAGTAAAATATTTTTTTTATAATTTATTAAATATGAGTTCGAGTTAATAAAAATAAGAAGAGGTAAACTCTTTTATTTTTTATTTTTAAAAAGGCCAGTCCTTCAGCTTTCATCCTTTCGTTCCCTTTAAATTTGAGTAACTTCTTTTAGTGGCGAATGTGTAAGAAAGTAAATAAACAGATAACGCAGAGAAATTTAAAAGTTTTACTTTTTTATCACGTATCATCTTGATTAATTTATGCGTAGTACAAGAAAAGTATAAAGATTATACTTTAAAATTGCAGTAAAATCTCTAATATTATTGAGATGTCGATCTACAAGCCGCACAAGTGCCCGGCCTCTAATGGTATCCACACAGATAATTAAATTAGAAATCTTCACAAGATTGATTGGCTCAAACCACAGAATGCTAACTCCTAAATTATTTTTTCCCTTTTCCTCAATCGTGACTTTCAGGATTTAAAATTTTTTCTCTTTTCTTACGGTTTTTTTTACTCCCAAAGCCGAAAGATCTATAGTACTAGTACTAATCAAATATGTACTACTACTTCTCATATATATATATATATATATATATTTGGTTTCTGTCTCTTATATAATAATCTAGAATTCCAATCAAATTAGATTTAGGAAATTACAAATCCCAATCAGTTTGGGTGAGTCATGGGCATATGAATAATTATAAAACCATTAGAATATTAATATGTATTACATATTAACTCTTAAGATTTATAACTTATTACAATTGAGCCCAAAAGTTAATTTATCTCATAAATTAACCCATAAGTATCTCATATTTATCAAATTATTTTAATCCCGAATTAATTATCCTTAAATGTGTGACCCTTTAGGTTCCCAATCACGTTGGCAAAATGTATAAATTACAATCCTAAATTAATTAGGATTAGATAAATTAAATACTTTTAATTTATCATTAATTCTCCAATTAATTAATTTACACTTATAGATCAAGATTGGTTTCTAGCAAAGTATCATGACCACCCAAATGTTGAGATATGTCAAGTGGTTCGACATCAACCATCTGTGACTAGTTCCCCTGTAATTATTATCCTTTCACCAACCTATATCCCGATTAATTCAAGAGTACAGATGTAATATCAACTCTTATCGAATTAATCAATTTTACTTCTTTCCAAACATACAACTCACTTAAAATAGAATTTAAGACATTCTTAATTCTATTTCCACTTTGCGCAAAATTTCCGAATCGTATTTCAAGAAGTGGCCATACTGACATATACTCTCCTATTATAAGGAGTGGTCAATTCTCTATTCGTCATATCTTATCTTATCATGATTCATATTATACCCGAACTCTACCGTATGTGCGACTCATTAACACATCTAGTTATAATTCAATGAACACTTAAATCCTACTACAAACTATATGGCATCCCGCAAGTATACGGTTGTCAACTAGTAGCAAAGGGAAGTAGGGATCGTTCCCACAAGGATTGTCGATTGCAATTACCAAGGTTTAAGGATACTTGTGTAGTTAAGCTAAATCAATTGGTAGATGATAGAACTATTCTAATTAAAACTATAATTTAAATTCTAACCTAATTTAATATAATTAAGACTAAAATTGAAAACAAGTGAATCACTCAACTAAAAAGATTACAAAAGAGAAACTTTGAATATTAATAAAGTATTCATTTCTAAATTATAAATTAGAAAGATTTAAACTATAAATTTAAATATTTTTGGATTTTTCAATTGGAATTAAGAAAGCCCACTAAGAATTTACTAGAAATTAAAGCTAGAAATTGAAAATTCTTAAATAGAAAGTAAGAAATTGATAAGAACCCTAATTTGAAAGTAAAGAAATTTTTACTAAATTGGACAAGAAAGTAATTAAAAATTATATCTACGAGAATCTTACAAAAAACCCACTACGATTATCTAATAAAAATTTAAACTTGACAAGAAATTTAAAGAAGATCTAAGATGAAAGTAAAGAGAAATTTATATTAGAAAAAGTAATTTGTAGTTTAAACTATCCTAATCTATCTATAACTATCTAAAACTCTCTACTCTAAAACTATCTAAACTCTCCCTCTCCACTCTAAAACTAATTCTACTTAACTTAAATAGTGCAGCATTATACAAGGCAAAATCAAGGTTTTTCTAGCTAAAAGTTTACAAATTATTGCCCCTATAACTTAAAATTCAGCGAGTTGAGATTGCGGTCCAGAACATTTGAGACCGCAATCTCAACTCTAAAATAGTAAAACTAATTCCCGAGTCGAGATCGCGGTCTGGAATAGTCGAGACCGCGATCTCGACTCTCATTACAGCAATCTTCATTTCATCCATTTTGCAATTTGGTCCATTGAGCTTTGTTCCTTCCAACTTCTAACATTTAATTTTTAACCTGCGTAATATTAATACCATTAAGCACTTAATTAAACTTAAAATTTAACACAAAATTATTATAATTAATTCAAAAACAAAACTACAAATACATATGAAAGAAATTAACTAAAATCTTCAATTACTTATCTAATTTCAGAATTTAAACTATCAAAATGCTATAATTTAGAGGAAACGAACTAATAGAGTCAAAATATAATAATCCACAGTCAAGATAAATTCATGACCTCAAATCAAATGATCATTACACTACTATCACAAAGAGATTAATCCAATGGCACATTTAAATAATAATCCGTGTGGAATACTCTTAGCGGGTCAATCCGATGCACTTATTCTTAATAAGCATCCACATACACTTATGTGCTAATATACTAGTGTCATACACTACGATTAAGGATATACACAAAAAAAATATAATTATATCAAAACTCTTAATGATTTTACATATATATATATTTTTTATTCGTAAAATGTCATATTACAAAATATGCATAAATATAAAAATATAATTTATCTTTAAAATATATTGACTTTAGGACGTACACTAACAGAATGGTCGAAAGAAATTATTAACTAATAATAGTAATACCATCAACGTATATTTCTTAAAATGACTCCTTTTAAAGTTGGGCATTTAAGTTAATATAGATTCTGCAATGCAGAGTCAGTATTTTCAACTCTTGAATCATTCAAAATTAGAAAGTCTCTTAATATTAGATGATCATGGGGCTCAAACTAGTATTTATAGGCAAAGATTTAGGTATACTTGATTTTTGACTCTACAATCTCCTTGTAGATTTTGTGGTGTAAATTAAAGTTTAGAGAATCTATGATATCAGTTGATGTAAACAAGATTATTTAAAGTTTAATCCTAACTACAAGGTCTGCAGGTAAGACCCAAAATTGAATCTACCTAAATATTTTTCGTATTTATAACACAGACAGACTAGATTCCAAAGTAACAATTTATATTGTGATAGAATTGTAAAATCGTGAATTAGTTATTTAATGCTAACCCATTCTAATGATTCTATAAGAAGGCTTTGTTATCCAAACAGCTATGCTTTGTTCGTCTGATTAATTTGTTTGTCTAATCCGATCGCTCAATAAGTTTAAGACGTGTACTGATTATTGACTTATTATTCAATACTAATCATTATTTCAAATTAGACTCCACTATTTTCTTGATTAAAAGTCTTAACGACATTGTTTTCTTCCATCTAATCTTAATGACATTTCTTATTGTTGACAAAATTTTTAAGGCTACTTTGACTATTTTCCACAAGCTTGGAGTTAATAGCCTGTCTTCGGCTTTCATCATTTTCGTTCCCCATAAAATTTTGAGAGAGATAAATTGCTCACGTAAATAAATAAGATATTATTATAAGGCTAAAATTTGTGGAAATCTTTTGTTATTGTTGATGAGAAATTATTGAGTAATTAATAACACTATCAAAATATATCATGCACATTAAAATGACACTGCTTCCAAACTAGTAACAATTTATATTGTGATAAAATGGAGTTAGTCTTCCCTTGTTATTTCGTAATGCGTAGTAAGTATTACTGTCATTAAAATGATTAAAAAGTAAAAAATTTTAATCATCTAACGATTTGAAATACTCACTCCTCGTTGTGGAGTGAGTATTAAGGAATTTTTCAATAAAATGATGGCATTGTTAATGCTTACTCATTCTGTAATAAGACAGTCCTTGTCCCTAAGCAACTTGCTTTGTAGTTTGATTATTATTAATATTATTATTTTTTTTGTCTAATCCGATCAATTAGTTTAAGACGTGTAAAGTGAAAGAAATGAAAAGGTGAATAACTAGTTTGACTATTTAGTTGATTCTTGGTTCATTATTCAATATTTTGAGCATTATTTCAAATCAAAATCTTAACATTTTTCTTGATTAATCATTAACAACACCATTTTTCTTCTTCCTTCTAATCATCACGAGATTTTTGACAAAATTTTCAACGCTAGACCAGACACTTCAGCTGGGTTGGCCATTAAAATATCAGCTTAAAGTTCGAAAAAGAATTCCATTTGAAATTCATTCAATTTAATGATAAAATGAAGAAGGTGGACTAAATTCTCAGATACAACAAATTTTTTAGCATTATTATTATCTTTTATTTCTATTCTTTCCTCCCATATTTATAAATCAAACGCCCATTAATGTTCGATCTTGCTATGTTAAAATTGATTTTGAGTGTTTTTAACAATACGTTACCCGTATGACACGCATAAAAAAATTGTAAGAAACTTTTGCATTAAAAGTTTTTTAGCAAATTTTAATATGTAAATATACATTCTTTATTTTTCTAATTTTCTTTTGATCCGATGTATATGAAAATGGGATATAATGTTAGTGACAAAATGACATGCATTAATGTATATACATGATGTTCTTTTTTAAGTAAAGTAGCCAAGTCGGACATCAAAATTTACATTTTGGCCAAGTGAAAATTAGGTTAGTTCTTCATTATTTGAACAGAGAACTAACAACACCATTTTTCTTCTTCCTTCTAATCATCACGAGATTTCCTATTTTTGACAAAATTTTCAACGCTAGACCAGACACTTCACTTGGGTTGGCCAAAATATCAGCTTAAAGTTCGAAAAAGAATTCCATTTGAAATTCATTCAATTTAACGACAAAATGAAGAAGGTCGATTAAATTTTCAAATACAACAAAGGAGTTTTATTTTTATTATTTCTTCTCGTATTTATAAATTAAACACCTATTAGTGTTCAGTCTCGCTTTGTTAAAATTGAAATTCAAGTGTTTTTAATAATACATTACCCACCCGTATGACGCATAAAAAAATTGTAAGAAACTTTTGCATTAAAAGTTTTTTAGCAAATTTTAATATGATATACATTCTTTATTGTCTAATTTTCTTGTGATCCTATGTATATGAAAATGGGATATAATTTTAGTGAGAAAATGACATGCATTAATGTACATACATGATGTTCTTTAATTTTTAAAGTAAAGTGGCCAAGTCAGACATCAAAATTTACATTTTGGCCAATTGAAAATTAGGTTAGTTCTTCATTATTTGAACATAGAATTATATAATAATGTTATGTGTCAAATTTCAAAGAGTATAGAGGTCTCCAATGATTTAGTCCTTTAACTGCACCAAGAAAATGAAACTTTTACAAAAGTTGAACTACTTTCTTTAGAAAGGATCCAAAACAAACAGTAAAATTTAATTTGTCATATGCTATAGAAATTTAGTGGGACTTCCACCAAATATATTACGTACCTTCCACTAGGAAATAGTGTTCCCTAATAAGTCCACATTAATTGACCCTTTTATGCTTTTCTCTATGTTCAAATCTTGAAAATTGTCAGAAGAAATAATACTATACTTAATAGTTACAAGCAATTCCGGACAAGAATACTTCAACTGAAGTTCGAAAAGTGAAGCAATAAAAGAGGCATTTGTAAACTTCAAATAACTTGGCATGTTTGTTTTTTTTATTGCATTTGGAAATAATATATAGCACAATAATTGATTTCAGGTTGACATTCTTTCAGTGGATATTCAACTACATTTTCCAATATTACATATCTATTTAATTGGATTGTTAATCTTCTTCAACTGTACTCTTGTGGGTCAAACTCGTATGATTGGATGTAATTAAATATTTTTCGTGATATAGATTAGAAAATTTTAGATAAATTTAATTAATTTATAATAGAATAAAATTATAAAAGTTTACAAGTACGTGAGAGCGATAGCTGGTTTGGAGAATTTGAAAGATAGATTGCAATATATATATATATATATATATATACTATATATATATATATATGTGTGTGTGTGTGTGTGTGTGTGTGAAATTATCTGATGTGGATGAAAAATGACATATCATGTTTCTATTTTTGCATTCTGCATAGATGGTGTTATTTGGTTGACGATAAATGTCAATTCTCTAAAAAAAAAATAATAATAATGGAAGCATCAATAATTGTCCTTTCCACTAACTACTTATCCATAAGTTCATGTATAGCTTAAAGTTGGTAAATATATAGGTAAATTTAATTTTTTATCTCATTTATAAACTCTATTATATAGATTAAATTTTATAAAATATATGATATCAGTTGACGTAAATAATATTATATAAAATTAAATTTTGACCATAAATTTTATAAATATAATTAAAAATCAAATTTACTTAAATATTTTCCGTCAAAGTTAATCTATTAATCTTACAACTTTTACAGTACACGGATGCTACTATAAGGCACTCGCAGATTTGGGTGATCTCTTGGAAAGTTGACCTTATAAACAATAGAGGGAAATCTTTTTACTATTAATATCATATGTGTGAAAAATTAGGTTGAGTGCGACTTTGCTCCTACGTTGTTGAATTTTTTTCCCTTCTAACACAAGATGTGTATTATTAGTTATGTCTTCTTGTTCTGTATATAATGTTTCAATTATTGTTATCGATATCCATTTCATTTGTTACCAGCTGCCAACTGACATCGCAACACTCCATTATATGTGTAAATTTTGATACTCGTTTCGTAATGCGAAATGAGTATAACAATTATTGAAATAATTAAGAAATATAAAAATTTTATTACTTTTTAATCACCTAACCGTTTATAATATTTACTCTACAATATAAAGTGAATAATAAAGAATTTTTTGCGTTATATACTATGTACTTCTAGTGGCCTTAAGTTTGAACTCAAACTAAATTACGAGCGCTTATGTTAAAGATACTAAATAAATACGAGCCTCCTAAAAAGAATTAACAAACTACTACTCTTTTCTCTCCTCACAATTACAATTAACCACATATATATTAAGAAAAAACATCTAATAATGCAAGAAAAACGAATTTTAAACACAACTTGTGTTAATAGACGATTAAGAACCTTTTAAATAATTTAAAATCACTTTCACTTCCCGATCGATAGCTCTATGAGAAGTAAAATTCTTTCGTGAATCGAATTCAAAATATATATGCATCATTGTATTCCTTATCCGAAATAAGATTTGTATGCGACTACAAAGTTAAAGCGTGCTATACTTGGCATATAAGTTCCGTAGCTTGTACATAGATCATAATCTTATAAATCCTATCCAGTAGAATAATTTCCGGAAAGAAACAAAAGTTTAAGGGTAAAAAAAAAAAGATTTTAATCTCTAAAGTTTAGCCTGTTGACGTATTTGATCTCCAAAGTTTTATAAAAAAATAAATCACATACCTCATCTTTCAAGTTTTTACCGATTTAAGACAATTGACCGAAAAATAGCATAATTTTAATCTTCTATATATATCTCTAACTCAACAAATATTTCATTCTTTATTGGAATAAATTTAAAAAATTACTATCTATCTTTTATTTTGTCTAGACTAAATTAATGAAAATTACTCTTTCTCACAAATTTTAACCAAAAATTATGTTATTTTTCTATCAATTATTCTAAATCAATAGAAATTTGAAAGATGAGAGACGTGATTTATTTTTTATAAAATTTTAGAAACTCAATATGTCAACCGGCCAAACTTTATGGATTAAATGTGTTTTTTTTCCAAAAAGTTTAAACAATTTGAAATCACATTCTTCGGTGTTGATTACTGCATGGAATAATTTATCACATAAGATCGAAGCAAGTACTAATTATAAATATTTAAGATGGGACTCATGCCAAAATGTAAATGATTACCTTGAGTTGTCTTAAAAGTTGATTTAATTCAAAGAAAGATCGATCAACAAAAGCTGCCGTTTCTAAGCTGTTCATTTTGATGACTCTTTTCATGTATGGTTATGTTCATTCACATGCTTTTTAGTTTTGATTTGTACCAGTCATGCTGTCTATAATAATGATTATAACTTTGGGTAAAAGAATCATGTTTAAAGTGTTTGGACCCCCAAAAAAAAAAAAAAATCCCTAAAAGTGCAATTGTAAAACATCCTCAACAAGAATGGTATCAGTATAATTGCACTCTTGGGCTTGAAATTTCGAGGTTATATTTTCTTGGCAATGGCTGAGATGCTTTATCTTTGCTTCGTTCCAGATCTTTTATTCAACGATGTGTCTCAATTTATATCACATTCTTTAAATATTTGTCACGTATACTTTAATTTATAAGTATTAATTATACTAAAGTACACATAGCGAGAATCAGATAGTGCGATGTTGGAGATTGGCACAAAACTGAAATAGAATATCTTTTAACCCTTTGCTTACACAATTGAGCAAAAGCTGGAAAACTATTGTGACCCTGTACTAAATATCATGCATGAAATGAATCCTGACATCCCTGCATGTATAGGAGATTCTTGGATTGACCAAGTAATTAAGTGACGTGGCAAAGTCTTTTAAATTAATAAATTTACGATATAATATTATAAATATAATTTTTTTAAAATTTTTTGTTTAAATTTTTGTATGTATCCTTAATTAGAGACGAGAATATTGCGTAAAGAAATGCTTCATTGTGAACATTGGGATATAGAATAAGGTGCATATGTCACATTATGATATCTTATTTTGTCTCTTTAGACGCATATATGTCTCTCTTTACTTCCCTAGCCAATACAGTCACAAGATCTTTTACTCACATTCTGTATATTAATTTTTTATCTCATATTTTGAATACTAGTTACTTGTATTTTGTATTCTAATATGGTTATTTTTAATAAATAAAAATATACGATTAATATATGAAAAGTGGGATAGAGAATGAAACAAGAAATAGAATAAAGAATCTGAAATTTTCAATACGTATTTCGTTTGAATGATATTTTTTTCTATAATTATTCAAATAATATTTATAACCATTTCCTATATATATTTTAATCACTTTTTTATTTCATATATGTAATATATATATATTTCATAAAAAAAATTTCTACACTGAGATTATTTATATGACTGAATCTCAGTACAAACATATCTCACTTTTGTTAAGAAGTGATCAATATATTCTGAGCCAGTATAAGTAGGAATGCATGATTCCAAGACAACAAAAATGTCCAAATTCCTTTTAGATAGTATCCTGAGAATTGTTTGTTTAATCAAATGTGTAGCTTCAAAATTCAACGCATATAATGCAACAACAATAGTAGACTTGGAAGTGCACATGTGATGCATCTCTCCCCAAATTGACATAAAATCACAAGAAGTTGTCTGCTAATTGGATCTCGAACTAAGTGTAAGTTGTTGCCTGCAGCCATTTTTTTAAGCAGATATTTAAGTAAATTCGATATCAAATTTTATCTATAAATTTTATAAAATTTTATTTATATTAATTAATCTCTTAACATTTAATACATATCAGTAAGATGGAAAATTAAATATATCTAAATATTTTTTTTCTTATAATAAAATACTCCAACAATTAAAAAGAATGCAATTCTTGAATTGCTGGTTTCGAAAGCCTTAATTTAAGTACAATATTTATGGGGATTAAAAAATTGATGTGCATGATAAAAGTCAAAAAAGTGAGTTTGAGGGTTAATTCCGAGGGAAATTCTACGTTCAAAGCTCTATGTCCGAGGTATTATTAGCAGAATACCACATGATGTGGTTGGTCCATTGTTGGCCACTGTCTCCACCTCTTTCCGCCTATGCCCCACCACCCGCCACTGCCTTATTTCAGTGTTTCCTCGTTTCTTTTTTAATTTTTGGTATAATAATTCATAAAAGTAATAATCGTAGAATCATAAATAATTGACAGTATTTATAACTCTTATAAATTTTTTTTATTTTATCAGTAAGAAAAATTTTATTCTAATGGATAAATATCTATATTTATATTTATATTATATATAAAGCGTGAGAAAGAATTTTAGTGTCTGTCACTTTATAATGTACTAGTTATGCAATTTATCCTTCCCACTTCCTTTATTATCTTTTAATTAATGGGAAATTCTATGGTTCCTTGTAGGGAACCATTCCCTTATACTTTGAATATTTGTACAGTAAATATCATGTGTTTAAAAAATTTGTACTGTATAAGCTCTTAAAACTAAGGGAATGATTCCCTAAAAAAGACTATAGAATTCCCCTTAATTAATTACTTATAACTTCTTCTCATAACTCCCTTTCTACATTTTACTCTCCACTCTCTAAATTATCTTTTTAATTTTTTGTTAGCATTTTCATAACTTATTCTTTTTTTTTTCTTTTTGAAATTGTGAGCAATTTTTTTTAAAAAAATTGCACACTCATAAGGTGTGCCTTCTCTACTAGTTATATATAAAGGTAGAGGAGGAGATTGATATCCGTAATTTTTTGATTTATCAATTGTACCCTCATCCTCATAAAGTAACTACTATATATCTATAACTTCCTATTATTTTCTTCAATTACTTATATTTTTATTGATTTTTTAAAAATTGTATTACGGAATGAGTACTCAAAACTTACCCCTCTCACATAGGAGAGTGAGTTTGTTTTTCATTTACAATTTTTACCATTTTATTTAAGTACATTATGGTTATTCTAGTTATTTTGCTTTATTGAAGAGATAAATGTCATACATGGGAGGTATCTGAAATTATTATTAATTTTATCAGCAGAAATATTTTAGAATTCTGTAAATTTCTTTGGGATTATAATAAAACTTTGCCTTTTTATTTATTGACAAAGCAAAAAGTGATTTAAATAGTTTTAAAAGAAAAGAAAAAGAAAAAGGTGAATTAAATTAAGCAGCCGAGCCGTCTGGAGCTGGTTCAGCCGAGCAAAAGCCAGCATTGTTAATTTCTGCAGTAAAAAAAATAGTAAAAAAGTTACGGTGGCATAGACGTAAATGAAGAACCTTTGCAGGGATAAAATGGTAAAAGCAGAATAAAAAAAAAAAGTTAAAAACGATGACGGAAGCTCTCATTAACGGCGAAAACTGTCCGAACAATAGTTAGCCTGTGGCAGGGGGCCCAAGCCCAACGAGTCCTGCAGAAGACACAGAATCTTTTTTTGTTTACACGGTGGGTTCAAAATGGGTCCCATAATGCGGAAAGTGGACCCACTCACCACGCCATTCTCATTATCACTCTCTCTCGCTTATTTCACATGCACATCCCATCTCTATCTACATTCTTCTCTTCCCTTAGTTCATCTTTCATGTGGTTGGTCCATATTTATTAAATCCGACTCGCAGAGGAACTCCACAAGAAAGGTAGATTAATGGATTATTGGTGAGTTATTTAAATATGAGAGTAATCGATATAGTACTTGATTCGATCCAGTCACTTAATTAAAAAAAATCATCGTAGTATTAATTCATAGATATACAGTGTCTAGTACGAGAGTAATTGATATTAACGAGTCTGGTGATTGAGTATCCGAATCAATCCAATAACATGTTTTAGCTTACAAAAAAATAAAAAGAAAAAATTTGATTAACAATTACGCATGTACTAATCCTATAAGTATAATAAATAGAAAAGAAAGAAAAAAATTATTAATATTAGGTCATAATATATAAAATTACACACTTAGTCTATATATGAATCGAAGGTCGTAGATTTTTAATTCACAACCCAACTACGTAATCTTAATACTCAATCTACCACTTATCCTTCTAATACAAATCAATTTTTTACTATTTGAAATAGAATGTGTATTTTTAGTTTTATGAGTCAAAATAACATCCTTAAATACAGTTACATATATATATTTGGTATCATGCATATGTAAATATTAGATGAGGATCACACGTTACATCAAAGGTAATGTAATACAACTTTTAATACCAGAAAGTGCAATAAGATGCCCAAAACACACAAAGGCATATGTTATAACGAGTTAAACTGCTAATGTCCTATGTTGCATGGTGGCATCACACAAGTAAATTAACCACTACCTAAGTAACTTAGTTGAAACTTAAAGTTTAAACTTGATTGAAAAGTGTCTACCGATTTCTCCACTAGTCAAGCAAATCACTGTGGAAGTGTGAGGAAGATGATCGAGTACGCATATCACGTGAACTTGAGGCCATCAATCAAGACTATATTTACTAGTAATAATGTACTATAATAACGAACAAGAATTTGCAAAATTGTATGTGAGAGAATAGAGTAAATCTTTGTTACTCATTTCGTAATACAGAATGAGTATGATTATTGTTGAGATGACTAAAAAATAAATAAATTCATTACTTTTTAATCATTTAACGGTCTGTAATATTCACTCCGTAACAGAAATTGTTTTGTGGAATGATGACAATAGACAAAAATAATAATGCTAATCTCATGTGACTGAGCAATCATCACGAGGCTAAGGATCCATATTTCTGGTTTTTAATTATATAAAATGTTTCATATAAAGAACAACTAATTAAATTACCATCATTTTTATCATAATATAAAATTCTAGTGTAACTAGTTCCTCTAATGAATATGATTCCATTAAATTATGTGTATTAATATAAGGACAATTCTGATCAAATTGTTTTGTTAAGAGATAAAAGCCCATCATATTTGGCTCATTGGTCATGCATTGCAAAAAGCCCAAAATAACGAGGCCAGCCCAGTCTGTAATTGTGAAGTTACCCAGTCCAAGGATGTTACAAAATACCTTACTTCAATATGAGTACTAAAAACACAATTTCAAATAGGCCTGGGCCGGGAGCATTTTTTTTAGATATTTTGATTGGTAGTCGTTCTGTACTTGGATATGGTCTCGGCCTGTTAACAGAATTTGATTGGTCCAATCAGGGGGGAAGGTATCTGGGCCGTCTGTCTTACAGCCCGAAAGTTCTAAGTTGCATTTAATTGAATATAGATTATATAATAATTAACATTAAGAATTGTTCATGGTTTAAGAGAGAAGGTTAATGCAGTATAAACATGAAATGTACTTAATTTTCTTTACCTGAGAACATCGGTGATTTTTTATTGGTATATTCAATTTATATAGTTTTGTATTTTTTTTTAGAAAAAAATAAGTTTCATGACAAGATGTATTTGAGCACGTCAATGTAAAATATAATTACGTTATGCTTGAATCGATTGATTTTAGAAAAGATTTAAAATCTATCCATTATTGAAATGATTAAAATGTATAAATTTTAAATTCATTAAAATTAAAAAATTATTTAAAATATTTTATTTTATACATTTTAATTTAACTAAATTGAAATTTGTTGATTTTAATTTTATAAATTTATCTAAAATAATAAATAAATTTCAAATATTTTCTTAAATTTATCGATTCAAACACAATCATATACATTTAGACATCATTAGTTGCTTCCCTTATCACAGGATGAAGATGTTTGCTTATTTATTTATTTATTTTTTGTTTATTTTTGCTGGAAATAACGTAGTGAAATTTCTCAAAATATGTAACTTGAAATCTTTTTTTTCCCTGAACCACATCATTATTAATGATTAGAAAAGTACAATTCACCTGACAAATGAAATACCGTACTAGCTAGAATCTATGCATATATACCTCATACATGAGCAGTTCTTTTGCAAGTAATGCCGTTTGATTGTTTATAAAATAAAATTTTATTATTTTCTGAATGATTGATCGTTATTAATAATCCCTCTAAAATACGAAAAAATAAACAAAGACTTTTACTCATATTAAGGTGAAAGGGACTATGTTGAGTGAATAGAAACGTGAACTTTTGTATTCTTTTATGTAACACAAGTGTTCAGATGTCTAGTAGTACTTACTACACATTAGAGCACTAATTATATGTATCATTAGTGATAGGTAAATATTTAAATACACTCGATTTTTTATCTTACCTGTAAATTTTGTGGTCAAAATTAAATTTTAAACAATCTTACTTACATCAACTGATGTCATAGATTCTCTAAGATTTAATCTACACCACAGGGTTTACAAGTGGGGTCAAAGATCGAGTCTACCAAGTATTTGCCTTAGTGATATAATGCATGACCTTTCATTAACTAGTACTCCCTCCATCCCATTTTATTTGGGATGCATGGTCAATCCGGCACACAATTTACGAGAAGTTGATATTTGACCGACTAATAATACACTTTTTCTATTATTGTCCCTGTATTCAAATTCAAAATTTATTGGTTAGTATTAGAGTTTCAAAATTTGAAATAGTTTGTAAAAGTAATTAATGTTCTAACATGACTTTAATGTCATTTTTAGGGATTTGTATGAAGGGTAAAATAGGTAAATTAGCCTTTGTTTAATTACCTTTTAAGGAGTGACAAATAATTTGGGACAAACAAAAATAGAAAAGTGACTAATAAAATAAAACGGAGGGAGTAGTAAACAAAGTATCATATTGAATGCATTTTTATTTAATGCATTCAATATGGCAATTTCTGCACTATACAAGTAAAGATAATATGTATTATTTGTTGGTATTTTTTAGTATATCAAGGTTTCCAAATTTTGATTCGATGTTATTTTTTAATTGGCGAAAAAAATATTCTATGTCAATGAAGAATTTTCCATAAAAATATCTATTTGAATCATTGTTTTTAAAACAAGCAATACTAACAAAATTTTTAACTATGGATTTCCAATTAACCCTGATAATATTTTTTTTTAAATGTAAAATGTTAATTGATATATGTCAAAATTGTGCAAAAAAAAAAAAAAAAGAAGAAAAACTATCATAGTGTCAACTTTGCTTATAAAAATGTCAAGTGATAAAATTCACTAAAAAAAAAAAAAAATGTATACAATTTATAAAAAATAATTAGAAAACTTAAAATCTTTGGTCCAAATCATTCAGTACGATTAGACAATTATACAAATTATTAGACGTAACGAATTTATTAATTAACGAAATAGCTTACAAATTTTTTAATTAATCATTCAATCCAAGCATTTTGATCGGAATTCAATAAAATGATAACAAAAACTCATTTCTCCTTAACACAAATGAATAAATGAAATGAGTTATAATACGCAACATTTAGTTATATTATTTATATACAAAAACAAAACAGCGTAAAAAATTGATAATTTCAACAACGAGTAGATATCATAAAATTAAACCAACTATCACTTATATATCTATATAAACGAAAACTAAATAGTATAAAAAAAATTCAGAATATCTGAAAATATTTTAAATATCATTACTTAATTTTGTTTATTTATTTGATTTAATTATTAAAAATTACATGCCATCATTATGATTTCATCAGTAACATTATTTTATTTTATAAATTAAAAATATTTGTTTACTCTTACATTGTACGAGTTTTCATGGTAATACAAGTAAAGATAATATGTATTATTTGTGGATCAAGGAAACACAGTCCATCTTAGATTTCTATCCTACAATTTCCTTAGCAGAAACTTTGTTGAACTTCCTGTGCAAGTTCTTCCAGGCTGAGCTGACATTCAAGCCCTATCTGTCAAACACAATCACAACAAAAGAGAAAAGTGAGAGGCAAAAGAATTGTATAATTAATTAATTTGGAATTAAAGAACAACATAATTCCTGAACTCTTGTGAATTAAACTATATATCCATCATCATAAATAATTTTGAATATTTCTTCCTAAATAATTTCTTTTTTCTCTTTTCTTTAATATTCTATATATAGATATATTTTATGCATACAACTGGAGTATTTTTCCAATCATACGAATTGCATAAACAAGAAATAGTATATATGTATATGGTAATTCCTTACTAAATAAGGAAAGGTGATTAACCATATATATAAAAGCACTTTACAAAAACAGGTGCAGAGATTTGCTTCTGAAAACAACTTTTATGAATCTTTTCTAATCGTGAAAAATTAAAACAATTTTTCAGTTTTTTGTCAACAAATTCTTGCAAAAATTATTTTCAATTTAAAAAAAAAATGTTAAAATCTATTGAGAACAAGCCCTATTTTCGTGATTCTTTAGTTGATGATCGAAGTCACAGTATCTCGTATATATATGAAAAATTATTTGTCACTCACCCCACAATGCGAAATGAGTATTACAAATCGTTGGATGATTATCGAAGACTTTCATATCTATTTCGCATCTTCATTACGAGGTGAGTAGCTATAATTTAAACTATATACCTTAATGACAAAAGAGTAAAGAACAGTATCTTCCATGCTACTGATATTCAAATGAAGAATCTCGAAAGAAAATTTCTCCAACAAATTGATGATCTTCGATAATTGACAGGGGATTCGCTTCGAAACAGTTCTCAGTATAACATTTGATCCTGATATCTTTGCTTCTACTTCAGCCATTGGAGAGTTGCAGCATGTTCCAACTTCCTTAAAATTATCATGAGGCCCTCCAATTTGTGAACTTTCGGATAATTTAGGACTTGGCTGCAGTGTTGCTGGCCTTGGACTAGCACAAGGGCTAGGGCTTGGACTTTTCCTTCTCTTTTTGGCTTCTAAGGATTGTACATCTTGGTGCAACTCCTTTATGAATTCTACTACTCCCCCTATAATTGATGCTTGGTCTCCCTTTAACATACATAACAAAAAATTTACTTATGTTAGCACGTTTCAAATTATTGATAGTGATAATTTACATATAGTATCAGAACGTATTAGATTCACGTTAGTGATAGTTAATTAAATAGGTTTTTCGATTCTGAGTTCTAACTTACAAAACTTCAATTAATGATAAATTCTTTCCTAACTCAAAAACCCTAATCAAAGAAAATAAAGAATGATGGGGGGAGAATCATACCCGCTTGATGTAGAAACTTGGTGTCAAGGAACGTAAAACCTCGAGATGTTCATTCATTTGTCTTCTCCTATTCCTCTCCACAGCTATGTGAGACATGATCATGTATATTCTTGTTCCTTAATTTGTCCCAAATAGGCAGTAGTTGTTTCTTTCCCTCTATATATAGACAACAATAGATGTCAAAGAATATCAACATAGTGACTAGAGAAAGAGAGGGTAGAGAAAAAGTTTAGTAGAGAGTAGGTTACTCTTCTTTCTCTAGAGTCAGAACATGTTATTGACGCATATTTTAGCAGTTTAAGTGGTTCTTACAGATTGTTCACTAAACAAAAAAATTGAAAGTAAACTATAATCGAATTTTGACTTATTATAATTTGATTATCTTACTTACTATTTGAACAAATCCCTGTTACTTAGGTGGAGGTTGGAGAGAAAGAGAGGGGAGAAGAAAGATATCGAGGGTAGAGAGAAAAGGGATATCTCTACTAGCTAGTTAGTTAGTTAGGTCTAGTTTGATACTATAATAAATGCAAAATGTTGGGAGTCTCGTGAGGTTAATTAGTTTTACTACTCCCTTTCTCTCTCTTGTGTGAGTGTATGTGAATATTTATTTACATCTCACGTTTATTATACTATGCAACAATTACAGCAGATGGGAGGGTTTTTATGTTTATACTTTTATAGTAGTAGTAGTAGTAGTAGGCTGATGAGGTTCAATTCTCATCCTTCCAATGTTCCATGTCATGCATATTTCCTGCTCCTCAGCTTCCTCATCATGCTTGCCACGCTTCATCCTTCATCTCTTCCTCATCACCATCAATCTTATGATACATTTATTTATTTATTTTATTTATTTTTGAAATTGGTAAATCAACTTAATTGGAAGCCAGAGGTCTTCATTAAGTTCCTCAGATAACATTTTCCTGACCTGAAGATAAACTTAAGTTTCGGGATATTTGTCGAGTTGTTCATAGAAAAAATTTAAAATAGACTGTTTACGATACTGTATGATGGACCAATTAGGTTTTAAATTCAGCCATTAATACTGACGGTTTTCATGTGTAATATATATCGTTGGTCTATTTTCTAAATTTTTCAATTATATCGTTGGTTTTTTTTTTTTTGGTTGAGTTTTAAAGAAATCAAAGTGGCATTTGATTATTTTTTATTTGCAGCTAAGGCAAGGGTTTTGGTAATAGTTTGCCAAAGAAATAAATAGTTATGACATTACATAAATAGTAAAGTTATAGGCTTATAGCTAGAGAAGGCCAGCCTAATATGTAATAGTGTTAGTATAAACTTTTGTGTTAAAATAAAATCCTAACTTACATTCTCACCCTCAAAAAGCCTACTATTTGAAGCAAAATGCAGTTATTGTAAGGTTGCCTCAGATTGCCAACCTTGTTTCTTAAGCTGACCAAAAACAATAAATTCATATAAAACTAAATGAAGGGTTGTCCAATGTCTAGTGTTTACCCTTTAATTCCTCCCTATTCTCTCAGACTAAATGTTACTGCATCGGCTTTGGTAGCTGGTAAAAAGGTGGAGAAAAACTGAAACATTGTGTTATTGTGCGTAATAATACATGCATCAATAATTCTGCCACTGAATTCTGTGTGTAAGATTATGGGCCCTATATGGAGAAATTTGGCGGCTGAAGCCTGAAAGGGAACTTTGTAGATGACAAGTTGTCTTCTGGAGGACCACAATGGGTATATTGATATCTTACCATTGCCTTCATCCACTGTCCACAAATTCTTGTTCCTACACAAAACTTCTTGTTACTATAATATATATATATGACCACTTCAAAACATTTTTTTTTATCTCCACTTGCCACTTGGTAACTCGAATCCGGTGTCTAGTATACGTCATATAAGCAAAACGCCTTACTAAACTAACCTGCAATTCATTGTCTGATTTCTTCCTTGAAACCTAACTTAGTTGACAGATGATTTTTTATCTAAAACTCAAAACTTTTATGGACCTTGTTTAGTTGAATAGGTGAGGCTATTAACCTCAGTGTGTATTAGTATCCCATGCTTCAGTTGATTGATAAGATTAGAAGAAGAACAATGCTGACTCAGAATTCTTGCCGTATTCTTATTACACATAATTAAATAGGCAATTTCATGCCATTTTCAGGACAAATTTTACATTACATCAACGTTTTATTTTGCACTATGTAAATTTTTACATGTTGAACTTCAGACTTGGCTGTCTTCAAGTAGTATTGCTAGCTGATTTGTTTACCATATAAGCAATTCCTTCTGACACTTAAACATTGCTTGTAGACTGAGAGCCTGTATCTCAGAGTTACCAACAAGAGAAAAAAGATCATCAAGTCATATAAATCATAATTTCTTCTCAATGAACAAGATCTAGCAACAAACATAGGAAGGTATTTCCCTACCTTGAAGAGTTTTCTCAAAGTTCTGCAGTTGCAACATGAAACCAGAATTAGGTGATGCCACTGGTCTTTTACTTTTCACGTGTTCCAAAGCTTGAGATACGCTCATACCGTGCTTTTTCATTAGGTAAGCAACAACCACAGTTACGCTGCAAGGTTAACATCTAAATCTGAGTTTGCTCCAATTCATTATGTTCTATTTTGTAGTAAACAAAAGACAAACTTTACTAATTTGACATCAAGACATTAGATGATTTGAAGTATCAAATATCACAACTGAAGCTCATAAGAGAAGTTTTACATAACTTAAAATTGGAAAAATAGAACAACAAAATGGTGATGCAGTTCTGATTCTTGTTACCCATTTTTTGTGAACTTTACCAATCATTGTGCTACAGTTTCCTTCTAAATGTTCAGAAGTCCAACCAAGTGCATCACTGAAGTACTGTAAGCAGTCAAAATAGGGTATTTCCTTTTGTGTTAATTGGATCTAAATTAAAGAAATCGATACATCTCAAATGGTATTGTTATCCGGTGTATTATAGAAGATGTAACCCAAAAAAGATGTCTTATGAACCACCTAAAGGTGAAAAGCTCCAATTTGTGACGATTGTTTGACACATAAATCTACAAGAGCTTTAAGAATTTAGTCCAAGAGCAGAAATGTTACCTCCTGGATCTTCCCACAAAGCAATGAACCAAAACACCTCCCCCCTTTCTCTTAGCTCCGTCAATGAATTCAAAGCAGTCATCAAAGTATTCTGAGATATTTGTGTCTTCTCTGTCTGGTACTGTCTCAATTAAAAATAAGAGAATAATCAAACACATCTAATGAACCGACAATAAATTTGTAAGGCCATATTTAGCTATGACAGAACAAGAGATTCATTACGTATCCAAAAAGGAAAAATTTGAGAATACTTCAGGACCATAGATTATCTGAGCTTAAATTAGAAAGAAAAAGGATGCACTCTAAAGGGTCTTACTATCAACTGTTTTGTAGACAAAGTCATTCGGATGAGCAGGGGGCAGAGAATTGGCAACAGTCAAAACGTGCGTCACATTTAAGCTTTTCAATGCAGTCTTATTATTGGCAGCTCCAAGAGAACCCAAGTAGAGACCCTGATAAGTATCAGAACACTCAATATATCATTATTGGATATCCATTTGAAGTAGTATAAGATTACCAGGTTATAATTAAAACTTCAATCACTACAGAATAACTAACCAAATTCCAGCTCAAGTTACCTCCTCAATTTTGCTTGGAATATTATCCTCTCTGATGCATTTCGTAGCATACATTGCTCGCCATAACGCTGCAACGCGTTCCTTATAGATTTCATCGAATCGACTCATTTTTAGAAGGGCTGAATTGTTTGGTAGGATTTCTTTATCTATTTCTTTCAATAAAGTCCCAAGCTTTCTAAGCTTCGTACTCTGCAAATCTGTAATTACAGTATATGAATTTCCTGCAGCAGATGATAGGCAAGCTGTTAATGCATCTCAAAACGACGAGTTAAATGAACACATTTAGGAGATGAAAGAGAAAGACAAAAATAAAAAATGAGTATCCTAGTCCATGAAACAATCACCTAAATATACATATATATATCTCCACTCCAGCTGTTTTAATCCAACTTTAAAAGTTTACATTTGCTATTGCCAAGTACTTCTTGGTCCTCAAAAAAAAATGCAAATTTTCTTAGATCATTTCCCTTTACTTAGTCCAGAAACCAACTTTTATTGTATTAGTTTGGAAATGGAAAGATGCTATCATCCCAACAAAAAGGGGAAAAACACCTTCCAAATGAAGAAGTAACATTTTCTTCCATTTGGGGCATGCAAGATTTCACCAAGTGTGTCAGTACAGTATCAAACAAAAGGAATTGTTACTTTGCAGTCCCTTTTCAGTATATTGTTAACTGTAAATTGTACCAGAATAATATTGAAGACAAAAATGACATCTTTATTCAATATCTAATCAAAATGGATAATCCACCAGGATCAGAAATTGATGCAAATTCAGATCAAAGGGATAAAAAAAACATCTGGGCTATTGCTAAAAATTCAACAAAAAAAATGATGATTTCATATATTCACCTCAAGGCTACTAATTCATTGCCAAACACAAACTGTGAAACTATTAAAAAAAAAAAACCAAATTATTCAATACTTCAGAGGAGCAATATGTACATAATCAAGACAATAATACAAATTCTTGATAATATACTGAAGTCAAAGACTCACCAGTTAGATATGATGCAAAAAAGACTGTTCTTGATGATTGAATTTCAGTGTATAATAACTGAGAATCCAGATACCCTTTATGTCCCAATTGCCTATTGCCTTGTGGAAAGGAATAAAAAGTGAAAAATTTTCCAATACTTCTCTTTGATATGAAGAGGTGTCCACTAATTTTTAGCATGTCAGCATCCAATGTGGGGGTTATTGACATATTCTAGTAGGAGTTGTTTTGTTTGTTTCTGTGTTTTTTCTCATTCTTGAGTTGGCAATTTCACATTTGCATTTTTTCCTTTTTTGACCCCAAAATATTTTAGAGGGGCGAAATTCTACCCCTCAAATTTAACTCCATCATGAAATAATTATAAGAGGAATATGGATTAAAATTTTTTATGTTAGTAAAAAAAATGCTAATTAGTTAGTTAACTGGCTTTTTCTTTTGGTATTAATCTTTCATTTTCCTTTTTTTTTTTTGGTAACAAGGGTTGAGAAGTGACTTTTTGTTGAAAAATTCTTTGATAGATTCTCTCAATATTTTCGATTATACAACTCTTCAGACTACTTATGTTATGTATGTATGATATTTTAACAGAACATTGAAATTTCTCTAAAATTTATTTATTTAGAGAAAGGTGCATTTTTTATTTAACAATTTTTAAACAATAGTATGTATTTCATGCCTAAAAACCTATAGAATGAAGATCAACACGACGTAGTGACTAATGAAAAATTTTATCTCAGTCAAGAATAATTATTAGTGATGGGTATGTCTAATAATTGTTTCTTAATTAATGAGAACTTTCATTTGAAGTGAGGTTCGTTTTTTTATAAAAAAAAGAAAATCATCCTATTCAAAAAAATAGACCCTTCACACTAAATAAAGGTCTCCTATTAATTAAGACTCCTAACCAAACTAAAAATTTCCCCAATTATGTGCATGTTCATATGGTTCTCCATTCATACAAAAATTGTGGGGTTTGTAGTCTTCAGTGGTTGAAAGGATATGGGTCAAATCTTTATTTATAAGGTAAATAATATACTTTTAAAGTCTTGAATGTGACAAGGGGATCATCTAAAAACATGACACTTTCAGATACTATTAAAATGCAACATATAGATATAGAGGGAATTGTATCGTTTGTTTTAGAGAATTATTTTCTTGATTTTAAAAATTTGTACACTATAAGTTTTTAAATCAAAAATAGATATAATCATTTAATTTGCAACGGTGAAATTGCCTAAATAATGCATTCTAGTATCTAACTATATATAAAAAAATAGAAGTAAAATATTTTAGTATAATGTCAAAATTAATCGATTACTTTAATTGTTCTTATGTCTACAATAATTTTTACTTCTTTAGGAGCACAATTGTCATTTTCATATAGTTTCTCCAACAAATATAGTATAATAATTACCTATTACCATTAATTTTTCATAACTTCTAGATGTTTATTTCTTTTATATTTTATTTTTTATTTATTTTCTTAAAATTGCACACACATGATATGTTCCATTTGCACTAGTATATATAGATAGAGAAAAAAAGTTAATATATAATCAACGGATGTATTTACTAAATTAATTAACGCTAACTAATTTTTTCATTTAGCTTCCTTGAATATAAAAATAAAAAATAAAAATACATGGCAACTGCCAATTGGTTATCATGTGCATCTATAAATTTGGACTCATCCGTACTTATGTAAATCTTTTAACTTAGTTATTAAACTCAACCGATCCGGTGATTCAACTAATTAACTCGGTGAATCGATCACTAAAATAAAACTATTTCAAACGAACCAAAAAGAAATTCGTTGACTTTTCAATAATTCAAGTGTTAAATCGGATAAAAGTATTACACGTTGTTGCCGGTAAAGGTGTTCATAAAGTCAATCAAATCAAACTATCGAGTCGAGTCAAGTCGATTTTTTTTTGACTTGACTTGTTTGACTTTCGACTTTTGACTCGAAATCGAATTAATTCCTGACTCGACTTTGATTTCAACTTTCAAGTCAAACTATCGGTCGAATACCGATCTACAAATTGACTGGTTTATCGGTCAAACATGTCGTTCTATTTTGTTGGTCAAATAAGTCAAACAAACAAATATATATATATATATATCTATTTTTATATAATGATTTATAATTATAATAATATATTAATATATTTTTGTATATAATATTTTAGTCATTATATTCTTAATTCATAATAACTTAAATGTGTTAATAATTGATAATATTAATTTTTCTTAATACTTAAATATCTGTTCTTTGTATAATTATTGGTGTTATATACAATTTATGTATTTATACATCAATATAAGTTGTACAATTTATTAATTTTACATAACGTCTAATTTATATATTTATATAGTTATATTACATAACTTGTAAGTATAACATTTTTTTTTATTAACAAGTATATTAAATATATTACTAACTTACTATTAGTATAGATAAGGTTAGTTAATCATATATATTCCTATATATTTATGGGATATAACTCAACAGGGGCTGGTGATTCAATAAGATTTTTCTATATAAAATAATTTTAGTAAATGATTCTGAATTTGTGACTTTATAAATCAATTTTAATATCTATGTATAATATATATACTAATACACATTCATATATTAAAACTTGTAACTTATGCGTGTGTGCGTGTGTGTATATATATATTATACATACAAAGATGTGTGTGTAAATTTGCACATATAATCTTGCATTTAAAACTTGTATATATAAAATATTATGAATTATATTTTTATACACATATTACCTGAAGATCATAATGTGGAAATTGGAATAACTAAAACAAAAGTGTTACATTAATAAGTTGTATATTTATAAATTTAGTATATTTTTGTGGAATAATATGGAATTTGTGGGATAATGTAATAAATTTTGGAATTAAAATATGATATGGAAGAAAATTAAATATTTGACTTATTCAACTTACCGGTCGAACAAATCAACTTTAAGTTTATATGACTTGATTTTGACTTTGAAGTTTTCAAGAGGAAGTCAAACAAATTGAAAAATCGAATACCGATCGAATGAACACCCTTAGTTGCTGGTTCAACGAGTTATTCATAAGGTTGTTAAAAAATGTCACACTAAATTTGTTGACTTTTTAACGATTCAGCAGTTGAACCGGATAAAAAATGTTACATGTTGCTAAGGGTACATAAAACAGAATTTTTGGGGTTAAGAAATTAAAACCTAACCCAACCCACCCAACTAATATAACAACTCAAGTAAACCAAACTCAAGTATTAGTTAGACGGATAACTCGAGTTATTGAATTATTTGGGTTAAAAATTCAAATTAATTAAAAAATTATGGTTTTAAGATCATCCATTAAAAGCATATGTTTTGTAAAAAAAATTAAATTAGTGAGGCCAAAATAAAAGGGAAAAATATGTACAGTATGGTAAATAAGATGTTTATTCAAGAATAAAAAGGAAAAAATATAATTTATATGAAATAATTTGGACAAAAATAAAAAAATAAAAAAAAGTAAATCTTGTTAGATTGTCAGATTATTGGGTTGAGTTGAATTTTAAAAAATAAAACATAATTCAATCTAATAAGATTCAAGTAATCCAAAAGTAACTTTTAAATCTATACAATCTAATTCTAAATTAATTTTAAATTAAATTGGATTTTCGAGTTTGAACACCCGTACATGGTTACACGTTGTTGACGCATGGAATAGAATCAAAAGAGTTCAACGTCACATTACTTGCAGCCACTGTATTACATCGTTTGATGTTGTGAAGTCATCTTTTATTATAACATTTAAAACTTCTATTACCCCTTTTTTTAAAGTCCAGATGTGTGTACTTATATATGAATATAAGTGTATAATTTATAATGTAATACTTTTGTTTCAATAACTAATTAAATGAATTATTAATTTTCTTTTAATACATATAGATACTAGAGTTAAATAATTATATATACTTAAGTATTTATGGAAAATTTTAAATGTCTATATATATCTATATATACAGGTTCTTATATTCATATACTAAGATTTGTATAACTTATAATTATAATAAAAATATGTTTTACATACTATAAATTATACACTTATATTCCTGTCTCTTATACACATCTAGATGATATATTATACATACAAAGATGTGTGTGTAAATTTGTTTTCATTGTGAAACTTGTATATATAAAATTTATAATTATATTTTTATACACATATTACATAAAGAAAATTATGATAATGGTGGAATTAAAATATGACTAAAAGGACTTTTGGCAAATTCATGTGATAAAAGTTACGAAAAAATTCGATTGTTAAAAATGTTACATTTTGAATAAGGGTGTTCATGGGTTGAATTTTTGGGTTAAGAAATTAAAATCTAACTCAACCCAACTAATATAACAACTCAAGTAAACCAAACTCAAGTATTAGTTAGACAGGTAACTTGAGTTATCGGGTTATTTAGGTTAAAAATTTAAACTAATTAAAAAAATTATGGTTCTAAGATCATCCAATAAAAGCATATGTTTTGGAAAAAAATTTAAAAGTAACCTATTATTTCTGGCAAGAAAAAGTAAATCTTGTTGGGTTGTCATTATTGGGTTGAGTTGAATTTTTGAGGGCTAAAAAATGATTCAATCTATTTAATCCCAAATTAATTTTAAATTAAGTTGGGTTTTCGAGTTTGAACACCCCTACACGGTTACACGTTGTTGGCGCATGGAATAGAATCAAAGATTTCAACTTCAACTCATCACTTCCAACCACCGTATTACATCATTTGATTTTGTGAAGCTGAAATTTTATAGTCTTTTTAAAGAAATTCTCTTGTTGAGGGAGCGCTATCTTTTGCCGGGCAGAGAGAATGAAAGGATTTTCCCGTGAAAATATGCTGTGGCAATAAGATTTTTGCCGTGGCAATATCATTGCCCCTTTAACAAAGATAACTACAAAGTTTTTTCAAAGAAACTATACGAGTGTCTAAATATGAAATATATTTATTTTAAAAGAAAATTTAAATACATAAATTAGTAAACAATATTTTATTTTTTACAGCAATCAAGTAATCCACAAAATATTATATCACTAAATTTTTTAATGAAATATATTATTAAAAAATTTAAACAAACAAACCTTTAGTTAATTTAAATATATATTATAACTAAGTCACCATTTAAGAAATAATGAAATATCATTTTCTGTGTATATTTATCCATATTAAAATTACATGTATAATAACTTGAAATTAACTAAAATATTTTCATATATTAAACTTTTTGCTAAATTATCAGTAATTCATTTATAATTAATTAAAAAATTGATACAATGTAATTTATCAATATTTTCACTTCAAAGTATTATATATTAATAAATAATATATTTTAGTGACTAACCATTTGAACCAATAAGACAATAATTCATTAATTAAACCAATAACATACTAATCTACTTCCTCTATGGAATTCCTTCTCGAATTATGTTTAATAACTATGCATTTAACCTATACAAAACAAATAATGTCATTTATTTTTTATATCTATTCAATATTGACTAGACATTTTCCGAGAAGCTAATACTATGGTCCAAATATAGCAAATTGTGGGCAGCATGCATACTCCAATAGGTTCACTAGAAAGAAAATCATTATTTTTTTGTTACTCACTTCGTACTGCTGAATAAATATTACACATCGTTAAATAATTGAAAAATAATAAGACTGCAGAGTAAGTATTACATATCGTTAAATAATTGAAAAGTAATAAAATCTTATTACTTTTCAATTATTTCAATAAATCTAATACTCACTCTAGTTTACGTTATAGATTGAATAATTAAAACTTATTTAAAAAGAAAATACCATTCAGAAAATCAAATATTCCGGCATGCAAAGCGGTTTTTGGAGCATAGTAACATGGACCTGTCAGTTTCCCATGAAATGCTGTTATTGCTCAAAAATTAAAGAGCATGAAAATGCCATTTTAAGGGTATTAGCTGCCTAGAAGTACAGTATCTCTAACATTGGAACTTGCAAATTGCAATGCTCATGGAGAAAATTAAAAAAAAAAATTATTATTTTAAATAATTTATTTTGTATCATATTATGTGTTATTTTAAAAAATTAAAAAAATATTAAATAATATTTTTTCAACTTTTACTCTTAATAGTCACATTAATAAAAAAAATAATTATGTAGTTAAAATGTTAATATAAAAAAATAATTTAATCATTTTAAACTATTTTTTTTATAAAATTAATATAATATAACAATTTTTTTATTTTGTGTACACTAACTAAAGATAATAATTATTTTAAAAATAAAAAATACTATAATCATTTTTTTCCTCATGTAAATTAACCATATAGACTTATATAGTCAAACTTCTAAGAATCCAAAGCTACTTTATTTAGTATGCTATTTTTTTCCAAAGCTACTTTATTTAGTATGCTGTTTTCCATCTGTGAGGCATCCATTAAATAGTAGTCTTTACGGATAAATTTTTATATGAATATGATTTATTATATAAATTTTTTAATTTATATTCATCATATTATTTTAAAAAAATTATTTTTAATGAATTAGAGTGATACAATAAATATGAATCAAAAAATTTATCTTATTTATTATAAATTGAATCTAGGTAAGAATTTTCCGTCTTCACGTGGCCACTTGCCAGTGCATTATCTCGTCTCTCGAACACTGCAATTTATAAATAAATTGACAGCAGAAAAGAGGGAAAAAGAATTACTCCTTCTTTTTCATTTAACTTTCGTTTTAAATTAATATATAAAAATTAAAAAAATTATTAAATTATAATATTTTATACAAAGATAGTTTAAAGTAACGAAATGATTGAGAAACCCGATAAAATGAAACGACGGCCACTATAAATGATACAAGAACCATTCCAATTCTCTAATATCTCAAACTCTTCTTCATCTCATTAATAATGGCTTCTTTGGCTGTATTTCTTGGTAGAATTCTATCCCTTTTCATGTTTACATGTGCCTGTATTGCTGAAACATCTTTCAGGCCTAAAGCTCTACTACTTCCAGTGATCAAAGACTCCTCTACTAACCAATATGTTACTCAAATCAGCCAAAGAACTCCACTTGTGCCAATAAAACTCACATTGGATCTTGGTGGTGAATCCTTGTGGGTTGATTGTGACAAAGAGTCCTATATCAGCTCAACATATAAGCCTGTCCATTGTCGATCATCCCTTTGCTCCCTTGTTAAAACTCCTGCCGGATGTGGTGGCCAATGCTTTTCTAGTCCAAAACCAGGCTGCAACAACAACTCTTGCAGTGTCTTTCCTGAAAATTCAGTAAGTGGTGTTAGCACAATTGGTGAGCTTGCAAAAGATGTTGTGTCAATTCATTCGACTGATGGATCAAATCTTGGACCTGTGGTTTCTTTTCCAAGATTAGTCTTCACTTGTGGTGCTACATTCTTGCTAGAGAAGTTGGCTAATGGAGTGAAAGGAATGGCAGGATTTGGGAGAAGCCCGATTGGACTTCCTTCTCAATTGTCTCATGCTTTCAGATTTCCAAGAAAGTTTGCCATTTGCTTGAGCTCTTCAACAACTTCAAATGGTGTAATTTTTTTGGGTGATGGCCCTTACGTGATGCTACCAAATGTAGACATTTCTCAGTCTCTTACTTACACCCCACTAATTGGTTTCAACCCTGTTAGTGTACCAGGGACAACTGTGAAAGGACAGAATCCCTCTTTTGAGTACTACATTGGTGTAAAAGGAATCAAAGTCAACACCAAAGTTGTGCCTGTTAACACAACACTTTTCAAAATCAACAAACTTGGATTTGGAGGCACAAGAATTAGCACTACAGTTCCATACACAGTCTTGGAAAGTTCAATTTATAATGCTGTTACAAATGCTTTTATTAGTTCAATTTCAAAAGTCCCTAGAGTGAAAGCTGTGGCACCATTTAAGGCATGTTATAGTGCAAAAAGCCTCGGTTCTACACGCCTCGGCCCTGGCGTTCCATCTATTGAATTTGTTTTGCAAAATAAAAGGAGTGTTTCTTGGATGTTTTTTGGAGCAAATTCAATGGTTCCAGTTAAAGATGATGTTTTTTGTCTAGGATTTGTGGATGGAGGTTTGTATACTAAGGAAGCTTCTATTACTATAGGAGGATATCAGCTTGAGAATGCACTTTTGCAAATTCTGCAATTTGATCTTGCTAGATCAAGATTGGGATTCGTGTCTACAATCTTGGGCAGGCAAACTACTTGTGCCAACTTCAACTTCACTTCTAAGGCTTGAAGGGTTGGTACAATCTTTATGTAGAATCTGCCAATTAACAAGTTAGGAAGAGATTTCCTTGATTCTCATGTTTTATTTAGTAGCTAGTAATTTTCACTTTTAAGCTTTGTCTTTGGAATAAATATAAATACGGTTATAAAATTTGATTGAATTTTCAAGTTAAGTTGAACACTTTGTTTAAACTTATTTTATTAAAAAATGTGAAACGGTATATATCTAAACAAAATACTATCTACTTGGAAGTGGATAGTGTTATTTTGAAAGGGGTTGTCCCAATATTTCCCCAAACATTAAATCAGATATGCTGATTTGGACCAACTAGTATTCTTTGACCATTTGTGCTAATACATTCTGAACTATCTTACAATGCATTCATATCCTTTAAAAAGTTGACAATTTATAATAATTTAAGACCAAAGACTGGCCAAGTAAGTCAACCATCCAATTGATAAGAAAAGGAATTTCCATAATGAATTAATACTAGTAGGCACTAGCTAATGCCTAATAGTACCATCCACGGAATTCAAAGATTTTAAAGAGAACAGCTACAGATGTATAGCTAAGTCTCTAGGTTAAGCATCCAAATTGTTCAAGACATACTTTTCCATGGTTTCCAATCTTTGCAATGTCTTTCACTTTTTACTCCCATTTCCTCTTATTCTGTATCTCCAATGCTCAAACTTCCTCTAGTCCCAAGGCACTTGTGCTCCCAGTAAGTAACAAAAGACTTATCAACCTCCCAATTTGACAAGTGGATGAGAGCCGGTGGACGTAAGAGAACCGTTAGAAGGACTAATGAAACTCAAGGAACGCGTGAATGAGAAAAATTTGAGGCTAGATCTGATACATGTTAAAGAATACTTCAAAATCAATTGGTAATGAATAGAGTGGTCTTGAACCTTATTGATCAGCCAGTTCAAGAATTATTAAGCAACCAATGTGATATTTATACTTCGACAAATATATATCTAAACATAATATCTACTTGGCAGTGGATACTGGATAGTTTATGTTGAAAGTTTCAGCATCTGATGTGTCCCAAAATTTCCTCCAATATGAAACTAGATATGCAGAATTGGACAACTAGCATTCTTTTGTGCAGCATCTCTGAACTGTCTTACACTGCATTCATATCCTTTAAAAAGTTGACAATTGATAGTTTGATCATTTACTTACCTAACAAGTCAACCGTCCAATTGATGCTACTAATTAACAGTAACATCCATAGAATTCCAAGATTTGAAAAAAGAACAAATACAAATGTAGAACAAGTCTCTAGCTTAAGCATCCAAATTGTTAAGACATACTTTCCATGGCTTCCAAACTTTGCAATGTATTTCACTTTTTACTCTACTCCCATTTTCTCTTATTTTGTAGCATCTCCAGTGCTCAAACTTCCTTTAGTCCTAAGGCACTTATGTGCTCCCAGTAATAAAAGACTTATCAACCTCCCAATACCTTACCCAAATTAGCCAGAGGACTCCTCTTGTTCCTGTAAAACTGAGCATTCATCTTGGTGGCCAAACCTTATGGGTAGACTGTGAACATGGCTTCACTAGCTCAACTTATCGGTCAGCCATTTGCGGTTCACCACAATGCACAATTGCCAAGCCTAATACCTGTTCTAACTGCACTTCCACCCCAACACCAAGGCCAGGGTGCAACAAGAATGCATGTTTAAATACACCTGAAAATCCTTTCATTAACACTTTATATGATGGTGGTGAAATTGCTGAGGATATTGTATTAATCCAATCAACTAATGGATACAATCCAGAACAAGTTGTAAAGGTTCCACAGTTCATTTTCACCTGTGTTCCAACTTTTCTCACTGAAGGTCTTGCTAGTGGAGTTAAAGGCACTGCTGGTTTGGGAAGAAATGGCATAGCACTCCCTTCTCAATTTGCCCGAGCTTTTGGATCTTTGCAAGAAAATTTGCAATATGTTTGAGTTCTTCCACAAGTTCTAGAGGTGCTGTATTCTTTGGTGATGGCCCTTATGTCATGCTTCCTAATATTAATGTCTCCAAGTCCCTTATCTATACACCATTGTTTATCAATCCATTTGGAACTGGATATGTTCCCTACTTAAATGAACCTTCTTCTGAGTACTTCATTGGGGTCAAAGCTATTAATGTAAATGGTAAAGCAGTGCCAGTCAATAGAAAATTGTTGGCCATTGACAAGAGAGGAAATGGTGGAACCAAAATCAGCACTGGCAAAGCTTATACAGTTATGCAGACTTCAATATATAATGCGGTTTCTAAGGCTTTCGCTGAAGGGCTCTCTAATGTCTCTAGGGTGGCCTCAGTTGCTCCTTTCGGACCATGTTTCAGCTCTAAAAGTATCAGAAGCACACGCGTTGGACCCGCTGTTCCTGCCATTGATTTTGTCTTGCAAAGCAAAAATGTGTTTTGGAGGATTTTTTGGTGCAAACTCAATGGTGCAGGTTAACAAAGATGTCATCTGTCTAGCTTTTGTTGATGGAGGTCTTAATCCAACTACATCAATTGTCATTGGAGGATATCAGATTGAGGACAATCTACTGCAGTTTGATATAGCCAATTCAAGGCTGGGATTCAGTTCTTCACTCTTGTTTCGCCAAACAACATGCGCCAACTTCAACTTCACATCTCAAGCTTAAAGAGCTTCAATTCATTTTCCAGTTTCCACTCTTTAATTAGGTCATAGACAACTACCATTGTTTCTTTCCTTGTTTTTCTTTCTTTCTATCTTTGCTGGAGAGAATAAGCTGTAACCGATGTTGTGTGAAAAGATTGCATTTATGAATAAAAAATTCAACAGGCCACAACTTATCCTTCACTGGTTAGCATTAAAGCAATTTATTTAAGTTCTTTTTATGACAACTATATGATCAAACTTGAGCCTGAGCCATCAATGCTGAAACTAGGGATGGCCCGTCCAACTTGCTGATACTATTAATTAATCAGATCAAAATCTCTCTTATCTGTCTATCTACTGTCTTAAGTTAATGGAATTGCTTGTAAGCATTGATCAGACAATTTGAATAACTAAACAAATCAAAAGTCAAGCCTTAACATTTATCTATAGCATTCCTGCTGATTGTTGTGCAGTGATCTATATATTAAGCACCAAAGATAGGAGAAAAGCACCTAGCTGATCGTTATGCATCTTTCTAAACTCTTTCTGCTTCTGCTGGCCTTCATACCTTATGAAGTCTATGCATCTCAACCTCACAAAACTCTGGTTGCACCCATCACTAAAGACACCAATACTTCCCTTTACAGCATTAGAATTAACATCAACGAAAAATATGTCATTGACCTCAGTGCTCCTTTCCTATGGTACACCTGCCCACCTCAACATCCTCTCGTGATATGCAGATCGCCTCAGTGCTTGCAAGCTCAGTCTTCTCCCCCGCTCTCGTGTACTCTGAATTCTAAACATAAGACCAACCCCTAGTTCCATGTTCTTGTCTGGTCACACCTGTGAATCCCATCACCAAATTATGTGCCTCAGCTCAATTGACATACAAAAGTTTCACCATCTTCTCAATAAACGGTAATAATCCTACCGGTAGCATAACATTCAATAATACATATGTATCTTGTGCACCTGAGTCCCTCTTAAAGTCCCTGCCTAAAGGAGTAATTGGCCTGGCTGGCATTTCCAGGGCACCTTTAGCTCTTCTGTCGCAATTTACTTCTCCACTTCTTGGAGTAGCCAAGAAGTTTGCAATTTGTTTGCCTGACACAGATGCATCCCCTGGCCTGGTTTTCTTTGGGGATGGACCATATAATCTGATGCCTCCAACAAATTTTGATGTAGCAAGCATTCTCACTTACACTCCATTGCTAAAGATTCCAAACTCAACAGATTATTATATTGACATCCAAGCTATTTCAGTCAATGGAAAGGCCATTCCTGTTCCAAGAAAGTTGCCTGCATTTAGTTGATAAATTAGGCCATGGTGGGGTGAAGCTCAGCACAGTTGTCCCTTACACTATGTTGAGATCTGACATTTACAGGACATTCCTCAGCAGCTTCATTGAGTCCACTCAGGGCCTTCCGCGAGTAAATGCAGTGAAACCATTTAGTCTATGTTTCAACTCTACTGCAATCGGCTTTAGTCGTGTTGGCTTGCATGTACCTCAGATTGACTTGGAGTTGGCAAATGGCAAGAACTGGACAATATTTGGTGCAAACTCTATGAAGCTAGTTGGTAAAGATGTGGCCTGCTTGGCATTTGTTAATGGTGGGAAGATAGCTGAACAGGCCATTGTAATTGGATCATTCCAGATGGAGAATAATTTTTTGCTGTTTGATCTTGCAAATTCAACGCTTGGCTTCTCTTCTTCCTTATTCTTTATCAGGACCACATGTGGTAACTTCAATTTCACAAGTATACCTTAACATGAAATTGTCTTCTGAAGATCAAGTTTAAAATAAATTCCTGCCTCAGGTATCAAGAATCCAGCAATATAAGGACAAAATAAGAGAGTATTATTTCCTCAATTCAAATATCATACAATGTATCAACACTTAGTGCATCATTTGGCAATAAGGATTCTTCTGATAATGCATTAATAAAATGCTGTCTTTGTTGGCCTTTCTTACTGTTCAATATGTTATGTATTTTAGTTCTGTTCCTGAATCACAGTCTACTGTTATCACAGATGAGTTTCCTTGTACTTGCAAGATTTATATTTCAATAAAGGAAAGGTGTCCTTGATTTTCATAGTGGAAGTTTGAGCCTTTGAGATCATTCTCGTTCTTGTAGTTGACAAAATGAGTTTACAATATCAGTTCCTTCCAACTTTTCATTGATCAATTAGACCTGCTTTATGAGTACTAAGAAGCTGAAAAGCAGTAACAGAAGCCGATTGGTTGAGAAATCAGGATCTTTTGCCTCATTACCAAATAGGCTACCATAATGTTTAACAAACTTGTATGACGCAACAGCTGAGAAAATACGTTCTAGTACATTACACATATTGCAGGTTGTCTTTGCGAAGTTGCCTGTAAAAGTTAATGTCAACTGTAAGAGAAGAAAGCTCACATCTGGAATTTGACCAAAATGTGAAACAGTTAGAAATAAAATAGCTCATATCTCTTTTATTTACATGACACTCAAGAAGCATGAACTATTTGTTTTCTCATGCCAAGGGAATGCAAAGAATGTGTTGACGGAAACCTAGGCCTCTCATGTATCTTTTGTCCAAGTAAAAACTAAGAAACTGTGAAGAACGAATAAGTCTCCAAGAATACATCCTCCAAGCAGAAACTACATGTATATACAAGAGGAACATATATATTTAAGGAAAAAAAAGTTAAATTATATGTCAAAATCTTGTATCCTCAGTTTCTCTCATTAGAGATAAGGCCTTCTTAATCCATAGGGTACCATCTTATCTGCAAAAGATTGATCAAAAATGAATTCCTTGCTTGAGGATCCAACACCTGTTGATGTTTCAATTGAAGCACCAGCCAACAACGAATCCAAGAATGATCAAGAGACGGGAACCAACGTAAAGTCAATAAGTGGAGAACTTCTGATTAAAAATCAGTCTTTTCGTTTCTTTCCACGAATAGGCCTAGGTCTTCTCCGGATGGTAACAGATTGCATAAACTTTTTTCTTATTCATTACCCGAAAAATATTACTTCACCTATGGCATTACCAAGTGATATATTATTCAGTTTGTTTTGCTGTCAATCAATCTTTAGGCCTTTTGAAAAATGCAGGTTTTGGCTGAAGCAATAGGCACATTCACATTGGTTTTTTGTATATGTGCAATCATTTCAAGCATGGAGCTAATGAAAGGTCAGATAGGACTAATGGAATATGCAACAACAGCAGCTTTAACCGTTGTCGTTTTAGTTTATGCAATTGGTGCCATTTCTGGAGCTCATGTTAATCCTGCAATCACAATTGCTTATGCAACTGTTGGTCCATTTCCCTGGTCTTAGAGCCATGGTAGTATACTCACTCTATTCCAACTATCAACCAAAAAAAATGATCTTTAGTAATATAGTCAATTGATATTATATATTCTCCAAATTGTTTTTCAAGGTTCCATTTTATTTGTTAGCACAATTGGGAGGTTCTGTGCTGGCAACCTATGCAGGAAAGTTAGTCTATGGCTTCAAAACAGATTTATTGTTGACAAAACCACTACATGGAAGGTGTACTGCAGCTTTCTCTGTGGAGTTCATTGCTACATCAATCCTTGTATTCTTAGCTGCAGCTTTGACAGAGACACCACAATCTGTAAGATAATAACTTTCATCTTAGAGGGTTGTGATATATATATATATATATATATATATATATATATATATATATATATTAGATATATTAAAGACAGACTCGAATCATTACCAATAAATCATAAGAAAATGGATCAAGTGCGAAAACCTAATATAAATACAATTCCTAAAGGGGTTCCTGAAGTGCAAATACCTAATACGAATTGAGAGTACCAGAATTGTATGTTTAGTTATAACATATTAGTTGTATGACAATGTTGCTACTAGTAAATAACAACAATATTAATAAGATGAATCCTTGTAACACTTAAGATTGGAACTGTGCAGGCACAAAGCTTGTCTGGATTGGTGGTTGGAGTATCTATTGGACTTGGAGTACTCATCACAGGGTATGCCAATTAATTTCAACTGTATACATTTTAATAAAAAAATTTACAATCCCTTTATAAAACTATCTCGTTGTATAACGGAATAATTCCTTTACGGGACTGTAGTTTTCCATCACCATTTGTTTTTTGATCTTCTTATGATTTGCTATGTTTATTGTGTAGGCTATTTCAGGAGGATCATTGAATCCAGCAAGATCATTAGGACCAGCAATTGTTTCAGGGGACTTTTCATTCTTGTGGATATATATTGCTGCCCCAATTATTGGAGCCATATTTGGTGGAATCTTGTATCGCCTGATAAGACATGAAGGCTGGTCTTACCGAAGCCTAGTCCCTCCTCACAAAATTGAAATGTCCCTCTACTGCCCATGGGGCCATTAAGCTAATAATATATGGATATTGCGTCCAATATAATAGATGATTATACACTCAAATAAAAATTGATGATTTTATAATTCTTGCCAAAAGTTGGATGGCAGTCAAGATTGACTTCCAAAAAAAAAAAAAAAAAAAAACATTTTCATAAGTATTTTGAGTTCTCCTATTTTAATACTTGGTTGAATTTCGTTATTTTTTTCGTGAATTTAGTAATACAGATTTTGGATTCTAAAACATGGAGAAAATATGAATGTATGACCAATGTTATTTATATTAGATTCTTCATTCTGTCCAATAAATTAGGATTTTGAGGCTTTCAGGATATTGCTAGTGTTCGAGGACCAACTGTTACCAAGAAATTTCAAAAGTATCATAGCAAAATCTGCCGAAAGACAAAAGGATTCTAATTCTCTGTATAAAACGACTACAGAAAATTAATAATTCATACACGATATCGCCACTTATAATTTCATATCACGTTTATTAAATAGTTTTTGGAAATGAATCGAATTTAAATTATGAATCCAGTTATTATCATGATATTGCTAAAAATTACTCTCCCTCTATCCTATTTAATCAGGGACAGACGTAGGAGTCAGAATTCAGAAGCAAGATTATATTTACATAATATTTTTAGAGGACTACTTTATAATTTTTTTAAAATATTAGGGGGTAAAATATAATTATTATGTGGGTGCAATCAAAGTTTTAAAATATTTCAAAGGATAATTTTTATTATTTTAGGGACAAAACTATATAAACATATATTTAAAGATTACTTTTATAGTTTTTAAAAGTTTTAATAGAACAAAATCTAGTTTTTATAAGAATGTACTAAAAAATTTGTAAAATCTCAAGGAAATAAAATACAAATTTCAAATTCTTGGAGACGGTTGCCCCTCCCCACCCCCATTGAGTCCGCCCATGATCACACTTGCTATTTTGAAATATTCCAATCTATTCATGTTACCTTTGTCAAACAACTTTAATTTATCTATCATAGCTAAAAAAAAAATTACTCCCTCTGTCACTTTTTTTTTTTTTTTACTTAGTTGTAAAAAAATAGTTAAGAGCATAAATTCCTTTGTAGTGTTTGACGTAGTAAACCACAAATAACTAAATTATCAACTAAAAAACACAATTATGTAATTCTCTACTTTTTTTTTTTTTTTTTTATAATTCATAAAGTCAAGAAATTTGTCTAAGAGGCTATCCCATCACTATGCAAGTTGGGAGAAAAAAGAACTTACTATAGTCCATGGTAACTTTCACTAAAAATATTAGCCAGTTAATTTGAAGATGACAACTACTATACAAATATTAAAATCCAAAAATGCCATAAAGATAATTGTCACCTTCCAATTAAACATCCGAAGAACTAAGAAGACAATATTTAATTAAGGAGTGAAAACATAAAATAAAATAAAATAAAAATTGATACATCATGAGGATGAGTCATCACTCAAATGAGGTTGAACAGCACATCTGAAATTTAAGGAGTTGTTTCTTTTTTTGTAAGGGGAATATTTAAGTAGATCTGATTTATAATTTTAGTTATAAATTTTGTGGTGTAAATTAAATATTATGAAATTTATGATATCAATTGATGTAAATAAATAAAATTTAATCATGACTTCGAAATCTACGAGTGAAATTTAATATCGGATTTATTGTAGGATTTTCCTTCTTGCAATAGTTGCTTTCAATCTTGGAATGCTCTCCCAGAGTCGAGGGAGAAAAGAAAAATATGTGGACATCACTTTGTATTAAAAATTAAGAAATAAAGAAAAATAATAATGAAAATAGGATTTTGTACTTTATATAATATATTCGTGGTTATGCTGGGACTGGGGCCTCCTTTAATTTTATATTTCTTTTTGGTACAATCAATTTCATAATATTCACATAAAATCTAGTGGACTTTTCACTGTTCAGTAAACAAATTTCATAAACGGTCCACAATTATAATTACTTCTCTTTATTTCTATGGTTCTGATTCAAATAGTCCACTCATTTATGAGTCACTACTCACTACGTGGCCAAGACTTTGGAGTTCGGAAAATCGACATCTCATGGTCGCCTATTACCTTTTCTATTTCTTTTTTTTTTTATCATGTTTTATATTTGTATTGTAAAAAGAAATATACTTATACAAATTTGATTTTTTAACTTATTTCATAGATTTTATCGTATAAATTAAATTTTAAAAAATAATAAAATTTTACATGACGTGATCTTATAAAATTTTATCTACATTACATAGTAATAGTAAATTAATATTAAAGGATAATTAGCATAAACTTCTCTTAAAATTTTTGATGATTGCAAATAGCATTTCTTAAATTTTAAAAATTACACGTACCTCCCCTAAATTTGCTGGTTTAGTAACACAAACCTCTTCTGATTTTACTGCTTCAATTACACTTATCTCTCCTCATTTTATGTAACCAATGGAGGTAGGTGTAATGTTTCAAATCAGAGGGTTGCTATATGCAATTGGTCATACATCTTATGGGAGATTTGTGTAAACATCCCATTGAAAATTTTCTATATGGCCATCTTGTCATCATCTCATTTCTAGATGTTTCTTTCTATATGTCATTGAGGGAACAAGTTTTTGGTTTTCTTCTCTCATATAAGAACCGAAAGGACATTATTTGGCATTCACAAATCTTCTTAAATAGCTTTATAAGCTTCAATGATAAATGAGATGTCCAACTAAATCACAAAATTTGTTGATTTCAAAAAACATAAAAAGTAAGTGGATTGATTTATCCTTTTATTTTCCCTTTATGTCTAATGGAATTCAATTTGTTGCTTTAGTTATGTTTGAATCTTTGATAAAGGAGAGGAGAAAGGGGTCATACTATCCATTCTTTTATATCCACTAATTTTATTGGCACACTCTAAATGTATACAAAATTCCTTAAAAAAGGTATAAAAATAAATTAAAATTAATAGTAAGTTATAATAAGTTATTGAATTAGATAAGAGAATTATAGAAATTATGGGTATGAGTTAATTTTTAAAGAAAATTACACTAAAAATTATAATTACGCTAAAAATCTCTTGCATTATATAAAATAGTAATTTTGTTGACAGTTGACACACACATGCATGAAAAGGTATTTCATTTAAAAGGGAAAACAAAAAGAGAAAGATATTTCATTTAGTATAATTTTCCTATAACAAATGTTATTTTGTTTTATGGTACTAATGAATGGAAGATTTTTATTTGTTTCTTAAACTAAAGATTTCCAGAATCTAAATTGAAACTCATAAAACTCAAGTTGACGTGGCTCAATCACCTCCAATCCTACTTCCAAATATAGCTAACAAAAACCAACAATCATATCAATTATTCATTATTTTTCTAAATATTTCATAACACGTTTTCAATATATATATATATTTCAAATTTCAAAAATTTTGATACAATAATTATTCTAAATACTATTCGATTAATAGTTGTCTAAACGGAGTATTTTAAAAACTCCTTTCTACATGATCTTGTATAAAAAAAAAATTTACTATCCACTTAGCAAGTATGTATCATAAAATATTAAATAATTAAAAAATAACAAAATTCTTTTATTTTTCGCCCATGTTACGTCTGTGATCAATTCTGTAAGTAGCACAAACTTACTCTTATATACATCCAAAATTATAATTGGTCCATCGTCTGTATTTCTAGCCCTACTAATTCTATCCTAACACACAATAAATTCTTCTATGAATTAAAGTCTACATGCACCAAAATACATCGATTATGGGCTTCATGTGCGTACATAATAGGTCTCGTACGGAGTTCACAATTTATGTATTTCGGTCTATATGAACTTTATTCTGTAGAAAAATTTGCCCCTGACACGGGAATCACAGTCTCCTGGACCTTACTTCACATGTTTTCCTCTTCCTTATTGTATATTTCCCTCGTAGGAGTACTATAGAGAATTCTTATATAAATTGAATATAAAGAAATTCTTAAGTGCATGAAATCCATGGTATAATGGTAGGTGTCATAGTCCTCTTAGTCCTAATTCACTCATATCACTCCTGAAGATGATTATTTTAGTAATAGATTAGAATAATATGGATGAATTAGGACCAAAAAATTTATGACACCTATTATAGATTTGATCTATTTAAAAATTTTCCACTAGATCTATGGATAGGTATGTTCAAAAATATCCGATAAATTGAAAATTCAGTTTATTTTGAACCATAAATAAAGGGCAATTGAACCGATTAATTTCACCGATTCAGATAGCGGTCTGAACTAGTGGGTATCCAAACCGATCCATATGTAGAGGTATTTTTATAATTTAACAAAATAGGGCTAGTGTCAAGGGACTTTTATGTAATTTCTATTAATTCCTCTGGTTTATTTCTATGTACAAGGACGTTTATGTAATTAGCACTTGAAGTTTTTTCTTTTATTGCAAAATTAATGAAGAAAATAAGTATAAAATGGAGAGTTCAGGTACTCACGGTTCCGAACAGATTTTAGTGCTACAAACAGTAACCGATTGACCGATTATACTATTAATATATAACAAATACGATTCAACCTTTCCTTGAACCAGTTCAACTAGTTTAAAATAGATCGGATAACTAGTTCATGAACATTCCAATCCATAGGATAGTTATAAAGGGCCACATCAATTTACATCACTTTCATGGGTGATATAACCTTTTGTGGACCAAAGGATCCGGTCGATATAAGAATTTTTCGAAATACTATTGTAATGGGATAAAAGAAAAAAAAAATCGCTAAATGCTATCTCACATTATGAAATTACCATTTTGCCCCGACAAGTTTTTCTACATATATCGACATCCCTCATTCATCCACACTCCATCTTCCATGTCCAAAACCAATTAAATATATATCAAACATGTTGGGAGTTTTTAGCAGTTCAATAGTGTCGCCGCCGAATGAGCTGGTGGCAGCCGGTAGCAGGACACCGTCGCCGAAGACCACAGCCGTGGCATTGGTGAATCGGTTTTTACAAACCAATTCCTCCAGGCGGTGTCGATTCAGATCGGCGATGGTGCCCAGTTAGCCTATACTCACCACAACGAGTCAGCTTTACAGCCCAGGTAATTATATAATTAACCAATAATTTATCTACTCAAGAAATGCTATAAAAAAAAAATTTAAAAAAGAAAAAAGAAAATTTTGAGCTGACGTAGGAATGTTCTTTGCTGTTTATCAAGGTGATGAAGGGGTTGATCAAATTACTACTAATTATTACATGTTTGATGTGTCTGCATGGCCATGCATGCAATTTTTTGATTAATTAAATATATGTTTGATCATACACTAGCACTTTGTCCAGGTTAATTGTATCACTCAACAAGCATTTATTCTTTTTTAGATTTTTTTTTTTTTTTTTGGAATTAACAAGGGGTAATTTTTACTCTGTCTTCTTTAACTTTGAAACGTAACCACCTTTTATATATTAAACACTCGTGCAATAAATTAAAAACTCTTCGATTGAGTTATAATTAGTATTCTATTAAATAATCTGTAACTTTCAAACTCGTAATATTTGTGATTACTTAAAGAAATATATGACTTCGGGGAGTTCTACAGTCCCGTTGAGTGAATCATTCCTTTAGTTTTAAAGAGACAGATGAGTTTTTAAAGACATAGATTATCTTGTCTGCCTTTAAAACATAAGAAAATGATTTCCCAAAAGAGATTGTAAAATTTTTATATGCCTTATGTCATTGATTATTCTGATGGTGATGGGGAACTACTCTTCCACAAGTGGCTTTGGAGAAATATGTAAAGTAAACAAGTTAACTGAATCTTGATCAACACATCACACCCAACAAATGTAACTGTTCTTTGACAATTTTTTTTTTTTTTTTTTAATTGTGTGCAATCTAAGCTAGTTTTCTTTTAATCTGTTTTTACTTTATAAAATTAGAGAGAAAATGACATGTAAAAGTAACTTATTAATTGGTGATGAAATTAATTTGCAGGTCATTTGCAGTTAAGGATGACATATTTTGCTTGTTTGAGGGAGCACTATGATAACTTAGGAAGTCTGAAGCAACAATATGGGATTTCGAAGTCAGCAAATGAGGTAGTTTTGATCATTGAAGCATACAAAACACTTCTTGACCGGGCACCTTATCCTCCAAACCATGTAGTTGGCCACCTACAAGGAAATTTTGCATTTATAGTCATTGACAAGTCCACCTCCACCTTGTTTGTGGCTACTGTGAGTAATATTCTTAAATTTCTTACCTACCAATTTGACATAGTTAATGATGAAAATATTTAGGCATTTTTTTATTTATTTTTATCTATGAGTTCATCAGTAGATATTGTGATTATTTAAGAAATTGTATACACGAGTAATTTCTGACATCTCGTGTCATGTAACTTCTTGAATAATTATAAAATTTATTGGTAGACCCGTAAACTAAACTTACCTAAGTATTTCTGAATTAGTAGTAATAAAATATTCTACTCCATTTTAGGTCAGATTTATATATCAAAATGTGGTTGGTGATGTTATGACAGGATCAAGAGGCTAGGGTTCCTCTATATTGGGGAATCACTGCTGATGGATGTGTAGCATTTGCTGATGATGCTGACTTGCTTAAAGGTGCTTGTGGCAAGTCTCTTGCATCTTTCCCTCAAGGTAAATTTTGCTACTTTTTACTTTTCCTTCAAGACAACCATCTAAGAAGTTAGGGAAGTTTTATAATAGCGTCGAAAGAATCATTTTGTTCATTATAAAAGTTTGTATAACCAACCTAACATAATATTGTAACGTATGAATTTTTAAAAATAACGGGATAATTTTCTAAAAGAACTCTAGAATTTCCAATAATTTGAATAGGATACTAAGTTCCTTTCTTCTTGTTATAATTATTTTGGTCAAATTTCTTTGATATATTGAGCAATTCCAATTTTATAACATATGATTCTTGTTTGTTCAGGATGCTTCTTCTCCACTGCTTTTGGTGAACTGAGAAGCTACGAGAACCCAAAGAATAAGATAACTGCAGTTCCTGCTCCAGAGGAGGAGAAATATGGGGAGCAAAGTTCATGGTAATTATTAATTATAAATGAATATTCTCTTCATTTCTAGAAATTAGAATAATACAGCCCATTTTGAGATCCAATAAGGATATACCCAATGGGGTCATTTTGGTCCTCGTATTAGTGGGATTTTGATCATCTTGTGGGGTTCTCTTAAAATTGTGGCTTGTATTGCTTTGATCTTAGTGATGAAATTTCCTTTTGCAATGTCATTTTTGTGATATTTTTCAGGTGGAAAGTCCAGCTGTCGTTGGCAGCCACAAAATAGAAGATTACAATCTCCTCCACATATGCAATATGCAAGTTGCTAAATGACAAAGGAAAAAATATATATATATATATATATATAGAATTTTATAATTCATTTTAGAGAATTATTCTTTTAAATTTAAAAAGTTTATACCATATATATATATAGAATTTTATAATTCATTTTAGGGAATTATTCTTTTGAATTTAAAAAATTTATATCGTATAAATTTTTTAAAATTATATATAATGTTGTATTGTATAAATATTTAAAGTATAAGAGAATAGTTCTCTTAAAAATGATAGTGAAATTTTCATATATATATATATATGAAAAAGAAATGGAGTTGTTTCTCTTCACGTATGTTAGTGGAGTGTCTTCCCTCGGTAATTGTTACTTTCTTGAATGAAGATGGTGCCAAATTGTACTATTAAGGCACCAGAGTTGGTTGTTTTATGTTCGATGGCCCAAGTAGTTTCTTTCTCTTCATGTAGTGCTTTTCAAATGATTCAGTGGATGTATTTTTTTTTTTTTTTTTTTTTATGGGCAACATTACTATCATATTTTTGAAAAATTTTACAATTTTTTTTAGAAAATTGTAAAATTTATACTCTAAATACTTATATAATATAATATCATGTGTTTTAAAAATTTGTACTATACAAATTTTTAAATTAAAAAAATAATCCTCTAAAAGAAATTATTATCTACGCACTACTAAGAGGGAATGAGGAATTCAAGTGGACTAAAACTAGGATTAGACGAACCCTGTCTTTAGACCAAACGAATACACTACGATACTAGTTTGGATTCAAGTTAGAAATAATCTTGACAATGTAAGATCGGATACTTGAATTCCTGACTTCACACACAGACAAGCTATCTGATGGCCAACTCGTTGATTCAGTGGTTGTATAGTTTACCTTTTTTATATCTATACTATATATAACGCATAAGTATGAGTTTTGTGTGATGTTATTATTTATTTTGTCAAATTTACTCTTATTTTGGTATTCAATTTCAATTATGCCATTACGAACTACCCTAAGTACCCGTAAGCTTTCTTTATTATTTATTTTCTTTTTTATTTCCACCAATTATCTTTTTTAAACTATTTTTGTATAAAATTTTATTATTTCGCACTTATAGGGTGTGAAACCTAGTCTAGCTACCTCACACATTGACAAAGTAATGATATAGCTTTTTATTATTATTATTATTAAAAAAAAAAAAGTAATGATATGAGATAGCTCATTGTCTCGGCCAAATCCTTGTTGTGGATTTCTTTTCATCATTGGATTGATAGAAAAATGGGCGATCCTACAATTTTATTTTATTTTTTCTTTTCCTGTCAATCAAATGGTGAAAAAGAGGTATTATGCATACCCCCATTTTTTTTTCCTCAATTTAATAATGAAAAAAAAAAAAAAAACTTGAATTTCATAACAACTCCAATGCCTCAGTCCACCATAAATTGAATATCATACATAGGACCGTTGTTCAGGTCTTATTAAGATGAAGTTTGTGTTCAGGCAATAATTACAAATTATTGTTTGGAATAAATAAAGATTAACGCAAAATTTATTTTTATTTTATTTTTTTTAGGGTAGGCGAAACAAAACATGAGAATGAAATTAAATTCTCTTGTAAGGTCATTTTGGGAAATGTACCCTAATATTTTGAAGTGATGATGAGGCAGAAAATCAGGACAAGAATCAAAACAAAAAATCCGTTCTTTCATGTCAAGGAAAAAAAATTGAATCGCATCCACAAGGTCTATGTTAGGGTAATCAATCAAGCAATCACTGGTTAAAATTGGTTCAAAATGTAGGTATCCAATGTCCAAACCCACAATTGTATTCCTATTTTGCTTCAATAAAATTTCCAAAAAAATAAAGTATTACTATCCCAATTACATTTGTGCCCTTGTAAATGGAAGGAGGCAAAAACTTAACGAAATTTACAAAAAAGTCCTTTAATAGTAAATTAATTTCTAAATTTAGAAAAATATCTTATGTGTCGATTCATAAAAATATTACGAGCTACTATCTGAACTGGAGTTTAATTGAATAGATAATAACAATCGATTCGATTACCTTTCTTTTATAATTTAGAATGAATTGATTTCAAATTCGGTTCTTTGATGTTTTCCCTAATTGAGGTAACCAACAAGATAAGGAATTTAAAGGGAAAAAAAAATTATGGGGTATCTTTCAAAAAGTAAGAAATTTTTACAATTTCGTTGGGAGAATTATTTCATTATACTTTAAAAATTTGTACAGTATACAACATCATATATTTTAAAGATTTATATTATACAAACTTTTAAAACCAACGGAATAATTCTCTCAACAACATTATAAAATTTCTCCAAAATAAAGTAAGTTAAAGTACAATAAGGGAGTAGAAAAGTGAATAAAAATAAAAAATATTAACTAGTGGAAGAATACAATTGAAAATCAAATTATAAATATTTTTAATTAATAAAAAATTATAGAAAGTTGAGTTTGATGAACTACTCACTCCACTAGTGCTTGTTTTTTTTTTACCCCTGTACCCCATTATCAGCATCCACGTACACCTCTCTCTCTTTCTTTTCTTTTCTTTTCTTTCCATTATCAGCATCCACGTACACCTCTCTCTCTTTCTTTTCTTTTCTTTTCTCTTTCTTTCTCTTGTTTTTTCAGGGACCACGTACACACCCACCTCAAAGTACGAATAAATTGGACATTCTAATATGGTCTACATCTCCACTTTCTAGCGATGTAATTTATGGAAAATTCTAGTTCTATATCTATAAATTTCGGCGAAATTTTGTAGTTTTATTTTAAAAATAATTTTTTTTTAATTTTAAATATTTATACAATATAAATTTAAAAATATATAATATTTTACAATATAAAATTTTAAAATATAACAAAATTTTTTGTTGTAGAGCTGTAAAATTTTTTATAACTTTTTGCAATGTTTTAAATTTCGTACTTTAAAAATTTATATTATTTAAATTTTAAATATTACGAAATGTTTAATAACAAAAATTACAAAATAATTCATATTATGTGAATTATTTTGTAATTTTTGTTATTAAACATTTCATAATATTTAAAATTGTATTAAGTGAGGTAAAATGACTCACAAATCATATAATGTATATGTCTGAGATAGCTGATCGAAATTTTTTTTTATATAAATTTTTTGATTTAAAATAAAATAAATTATTCAATTATGTAGTGTTATGTTTTGTTTTAAATTAATTGGTTTGTAACGCTAAATTCTATTCATGTAAAAAAATTTATTTACGAGTACTATTGAATTTTTGCCAAATCTTATAACAACCCATTAAAGAGGTACAACTACCCAAAAAAATAAAAAAAAAGGTAAACTATGGTGAAACTATTATAAATACTGTGAGCTGTGCGTGTAGTGACAACATCGCCATCTCTATCCACCCCTCTTCTTAAACCCTCAATCAATATCTAGGTGAGATACAAACAAATATGCATCAAGACTCAATTTTTATGCTTAAATTTTTTATTTTTTATTTAATTTGACTTGATTTGATTTGATTTGATTTGGACTTTTGGGTTTTTCTTATTTTTCTTGTTATAGGGCCGTTTGATCCCGGAAAGAATTGAAGTTTCAGGAGAATTTCAGTGAAAGGTATTGACTTTTTCTGAACCCATCAAAGAATTTAGTTAAAATTTGATAAAAAATTGTTCCTTTCTCTAATTTTTGTGATGATTTATTAGATACTTTTTGTTTCTGGATTTCGCTTGTGTTTTACTGTGTGTATATGTGTGTATTTTATTAAATGAAAGAATTATACAGTATAAAATACATAAGGTTATGTTTAGGTAGGTATGGATGTTTTTGTTTCTCTTTGAATTTGCTTCTGTTACAGTTCATGTTTTGCCCTTTTTTCTGTTTGATTTTTGTATTGATTTGATACTTTATCTTGTCGGTTAGTTCATTAGGGCTTCGATGTGAGCTAGTCGACTTCGATTCATGTTGTTTAGTTTATGGAAGTGGTAGAATCCTTCATTAAAATTGGTGGATTGCTCTTGTGCGTTACAAAATGATTACTCGGTTAAAAGGGAAAGAAAAAGTGTTTTTTGTGTGTGTGTGTGTGTGTGTGTGTGTGTGTTTCAAGATATCATCATTGCATTTTGTTTGTTACTGGGGCAACTCTTGAATGGGTGGATTTACGTTTTGTTGGAGTTTATGATAAGCTGATTGCTAAGTGTTCTGTTTTATTTATTTTTTTCATTATAAAGTAAACTAGTTTCTAAGTTATCTGCTGTTTATTGTCATTTGTGTTTGACTGGGTCAGAGGGTGTTTATACTTTGGTTTGTATTTTCCGAGTGAGATCTTCTTGTTGTTTTTTTTCTATGGGAAGAGGGTTTTGTTGTCATGACACTGTTAGTGATATCCAATTCCTATTATGCAAAATTTTTGCAATCAAGTGCTTCAAGCACAATACATTTTATCCTATTTGCATTTGTTTCTGAGTAACCATGTTGAAAGGGAGACCCTGTAAGGTAACCATGGCAAAACACCTGTTAAGAGGATATGACGACAAGTTACATAAGCAATATGGCAACTATAAACGTGTTTTTCACTTTATAGTAACAAAGACGCATTTATTAACTGGATAATTTTTGAATAATTGTCTAATCCTTAGATGTTCTACTATCCCTAGTTTATTCTGCTTAATTTGTTGGTATAATGCTTCCTGGACACTACAGATGCTGTTTCACATGAATTATGTTGTCAGCTTTTGAAGAACTTTCCGTTGCTTTTTAAATGTCTTGGCGTCTGGTTTTTTCCATATTTCTAGGTATCAAACGTGAGAGTGTTAGACAAGGCAAGAACCATAATTAATTGACTTGGGATTTTGGTTATGCTATTTGAAGCATTTTGTCCAAGTTCAAATGATATTTAGTTGAGCTGGCTGATCATACCATTTATCAGAAATAGTGCTGAGTTGTTGCGGAAGTAGCAGTTCATTGGATTTGTAACTTCAACATAATTTACCTAATGCCACTCTATGAATAGTGCTTCTTCCTCTGGGATGAAGAAAAATTTTGAAAGCTGTCAGATTTAGCTCGACAGCTTTATAATATCTACTTTTGTTTTTTCTTTTAAAGTACCATTTTACTTTTTTGCATGTCACATTCAGGAAGTGAATATCGTAAAGCTTTTCTCTGAGACTTGATCAAACATGGATCAGCAAGGAAACGGACAACTTCCAGGTATGGGGGTGGTTGGTAGCTCTGCTCATGTGCCATATAATGTTGCACCATATCAAACTAACCAAATGATGGGCCCCTCTCCTCCTGCATCAGCTGGCACAGTTCAAACTTCTCAAGCAGCTGGCATTCCTGCCACTTCAACTCAGATGGCACAACACCAGCTTGCGTATCAGCATATCCACCAGCAGCAGCAGCAACAGATGCAGCAACAGCTCCAGAACTTTTGGACAAACCAGTTCCAAGAAATTGAGCAGGTGACGGATTTCAAGAATCATAGCCTGCCATTGGCCAGGATCAAGAAGATAATGAAAGCAGATGAAGATGTTAGAATGATATCAGCAGAAGCACCAGTTGTATTTGCCCGGGCATGCGAGATGTTTATCCTCGAGTTAACCCTGCGTGCATGGAACCACACTGAGGAGAATAAGAGGAGGACGCTTCAGAAAAATGACATTGCTGCAGCCATCACTAGGACTGACATATTTGATTTCTTGGTTGACATAGTACCAAGAGAGGACTTGAAAGAGGAGATGCTTGCATCAATCCCCAGAGGGCCCCTTCCTGTTGGAGGTCCCCATGCAGAGGGTGTTCCTTACTACTACATGCCAGCCCAGTCTGCTCCACCTGTTGGAGCTCCGGGGGTGTATATGGGTAAACCTATGGATCAAGCTCTTTACGGTCATCAGCCACGCCCTTATATGCCTCAGCAGATGTGGCCACATCAGGAGCAACCACCTACAGATCCTTAAGCAGGAGTCAATAATTATCCAACTGTGAGTTCTTTTATCTTCACAGGGAGTCGATATGCATGTACTAGAATTGGACATTTTTGTTACTTTCTGGTTCCTTTATATCTCTTTCATCCTCTCTTTTGACACTGTTTGAGTGTTGACAGTGAAATTCTCTGGTGGTTTGAGCAATTAAATCTCATGATTGTGTTTGAGGATTAAGAATGCTTTTAAACTATGTTCCATATGGCTTGGCCTTTAACTTGAAAAAGTATGCAGCAATCACTTTGTAGACTGATATAGATTTGTTCTATGCTGCATAAGCCATTTGCAGGTTGATGGGATTGGGTATGCTTCGTTTCTGTGTGTGCAGTTCCCATTGTTGGTACATGACAAGTTTGTTGGTTCATTTTGGGACTATATCTTATGTTGCGATGGGAAATTTTGAGACCAATATTGCACACAAGACAATTTTTTTTTCTTCTCCCTCCCCTTTGTAGGATCATATAGATTTGTTCTTTGCTGCATAAGCCATTTGCAGGCTGATAGGATTAGCATGCTTCATTTCTGTGTTCTTGCAGCTTCCATTGTTGGTGCACAACAAGTTTGTTGGTTCATATTGGGACTATATCTTACGCTGCAATGGGAAATTTTGAGACAAATCGTATTGTGCACAAGACTATTTTACTTCCTTTTTCCCTTTCCCCAGTTTCTGTGAGCTCATTATTGTTGGTCAGATTTGCTTTGCATTAAGGGCATACAACCTTTAGTTAACTGATATGATGAAATGGAATTTGCAGGAGTTATTACTAGAGAGTATTCACATCATCGATGTACTGGGGAACAGCCAAACTTATAAGATAGAAGACAGCAAACAAGATTTGAAGACAACAAAATATATGTAACTGCACCCCTTTGTATCTCTAGGTTATCTAGCTAAATCTGCACAAAGTCGGCTATAAAAGCTTTTGTAGTGTTAACTGTGTCCTAGTCAAGAGAATGTTAGATTGTTATGGTTTGTTGCTAATAACATATACCATCTGTTGTGGTTGCTTACTCTGCATGTTTTCCTAATATTTGACTATCTTTCTTCTTCCTTGGTCATCTTAGATGCCCTGAATTCTTCTCTTTGTGGGCCTTTGTGTTTCGTAGGCAATAACTTGTGGTTATCATTCATGCGATATTTGCTTGTTCGCGAGAGCCTTTTTCTTGTGTTTGATGCTGAACTTCTGAGATTGATCAACAGCCCTTTTCAATTATGAATAGGGGTGTAAACGAGTCGAATCGAGCACGAATAGTGCCCTACTCGAACTCGAAATTTTTTCTGATATTTGAGCTCGAGTTCGAACGAGATTCAAAATGTATTTGAGATCGAAAAATTTGACGTAGTTCGAGCTCGATTCAAACTCACTCGAAAATAAGTAAAACATACTCGAACTCGAGTAGTTCGACTCTTTCGTAGTATGGACATTTTAGTAATTTTATATATAATTTATAAGTAAAACATGCTCGAACTCGAGATCGAACTCGAGTAGTTCGACTCTTTCGTAGTATGGACATTTTAGTAATTTTATATATAACAAAAAAATTATATAATGTTCGAAAAATTAGACGAACACTCGATTATATATGCTCGAGATTGGTTCGTCAAGAGTTTTGAAATCGAGCAAGTTCGATTCGATCTCGGTCAACTTGAACTCGAGTCGAACAGCTCGGTTCGTAGAATTATGCAGTATGTTTATATTGATATTAGAGAATTCAGGTGTCTGTGATAGAGAAGAAGAGGATGATGAAGAGTGTAAAGCTGAGATTTTTCTTGTGCTTACCTGTGAAGATTAGTTAGTTAGACACTCAGAATCAACAGCAGTGAAAGTTCAAATGGTTTTGTTGAGGTGACTGAAAATATATAAACTTGAAACTTATTAGTCCCTAATGGATAATTCTCCATCACAAAACAGGACTAGAGCCAACAAACAATTGACCCAAACATTGTAGTATTCGAAGTATTAGACCATGTTTGTTAACAAGTTCGGAATGCCAACAAGCTTGTATTTTTTATACTTACCAAGCGGATTTCAAGTTGAACTAAAATTTTTCGTGATGTTAAATTTTATACACTTGACTTAACTAGTTTGTTTGAACGAAGATCTATCAGGTTTTGTTTGGATCGATAAATGTGAGAAAGAATTTGAAATCTTGGAATTGTTTGGATCGATAGATGTGAGAAAGAATTTGAAATCTTAGAATAATTATGTAAGGCGATTAATTTTAAATCTATTTAAATTAAAATATATGAAATATATAATTTTAAATAATTTTTTAATTTTAGTGAATTTGAAATACATTTATAGTGACTTTGTAAATCTCTCTGTTATAATGAATAAATTTTAAATTTTTTATCAAATTCATCGATTCTAATATAATGTCGTAAAATTAAATCACGTGCTATAAATTAAATTATACTTAAATAAATAAAAATTTTATAAGATATAATTCTAATGATAAAGACTATGAGTAGGATTGAAAATCGGATCTAATATTAGTTCCGTGGTTCAATAACAATAAATTAGACCTCGTACACGAATACTAAGTCGGGTTGGTTAAGTAAGAATTTACGCACAAATAAAGATAAGGTTTGATTAGGCTCATTTTACAGAAAAGTACGAAGTTCTAAACCTGAACGACGCCGTTTCCGACATTAGGCTTCCAAAATCGCCAAGGAGGAGAAGAAGTAGAATGAGGGAGAGGGCGAAGATGAATGCAATGAGGTCAGGAGTAGTAATATTAGGAGCTTTAGCATTTGGTTACTTGACTCTTCAATTGGGCTTCAAGCCTTTTCTTGAAAAGGCACAAAAACAGCAGCAAGAACAAGAAGTTGACCCTTCTCCTTCAGCAACAGAAACAATCCAATGAAGCCTCTCAAACACTCTCTGATTGAAAATAAATCATGGGTTCTTCTCAATCCATATGTAACTTCAAAAAAAAATCCGATCTTTTTTTTTGGCCATTTTCTTGTGCTTAATATGATTGCATTTCCAGTTTTCTAATCAGATTGGATTTATATAATGTTTTCTGTTTGTGGAAAGGTGATAATTTTGATGAGATTAGTAATTTCAAGTAGAAGAACAAGTAAAGCTGTTAACTTTTTTTTTTTTTAATGTTTTGTTGAAGTTAGTAGGTTTCTGGATGAAAGATATTTGCTTAAAAGCTTGTTTTAGCTGTTTTTGTTGAATTGGAGCCTTTACTTTGAAGTCTTATTATGCAATTTCAAGTTGGAATACTAATTCTAATAGAAAGAATAAGGAAAGAAAGATTAAAATTTTCATATGTTAATAAGATATTTGGATGTGGTTTGTTAAATGTCGAGTATTAGTAGGTCTTGTACCCAAGAGGAAAGATAAATGGTATTTACTTTGTTGAGTTAGGCTGAGTTGGGAACTTTTAGTCTTATCAACTAGCGAAAGAGGAGACACTGCCCACGATTAGCAAGGTCGTCCCGTCTTTGAGTTTGGATTGGTGTAATGTTGAGCAGGTGATGAACTGATGATGAACATTGCGAAGCGTAAAGAGAAATATTGGCGGTTATGTTTCAATAAGGAAAGAAAGACTAAAATTGTCATAGTATGTTAATAAGATATTTGGATGTGGTTTCTTAAATGTAGAGTATTAGTAGGTTTTGTAGATGAAAGATCAATAGTATAAATTTTGTTTAGTTAGGTTGAATTCGGAGGTCTGAGCCTTATAACCTAGCAGAAGACGAGACACTGCCTGTGATTAGAAAGGTCGTCTTGACTTTGGATTGGTGTGATGTTAGAGCAGGTGATGAAGTGATGATGAACATTGTGAAGCGTAAAGAGAAATATTGGTGGTTATGTTTCCATTGCTTCCTTCAAATGAAGATGAACTATTAGTTTCAAGTAGGATAATAAGGAATGACTTGGCATGTCTCATTTTTTAAAAGTTATTTCTTCATAATGTGTTAACTGCAGTTTTAGTTGGTTTGATGAAAGATCATTGCTATAAGCTTTACGTAGTTTTAGTAGGTTAATCCATGAAAGATCATGTTATAAGCTTTGTGGAGTTAAGTTGAATTGGGATCTTTAAGTCTTATTGCGCATGCAGAAAAGGATGAGGCATTGTCTAGGATTAGCAAGGTAGTTCCAACTTTGATTTTTCACTGTGGTGAGGGGATAGTGAAAGATCAAATGTTGATGAACCCTTGCAAAGAGTGAACAGAAAAGCTGGTGTTCTAGTTTTGAGATTGTACTCTGGACTGAAATTTTTGCTATTCTTCAACTGGATTTTAAGAAGGTTTCCTCTTCCTCCAACAACAACAGTCTGAGGAAGCCTCTCAATACTCTCTGCTTGTAAATGAATGATGGATTCTTCACAAAAGAATTAATCTGTAACTGCAACTATCAACTCAAACTTTCTTTCTGTTATCCTTTGTATGCGCTTACTATCATTGCATTTCCAGTTCTCTTATCAATAGATTTGTTGAGATACAATATCAGTTTCAGTATTCATAACTGTAACCTTGTTTCAATTATTAATAGTGCTGTTCATTTATCTTTATTTACATTTGTTTCTCTTGTAATGGGATTCGTATATGTCTGTGGCTTTGCTGGAAGCTAAGAATTGGGATGAGTAAGGGCATTCGCAATTTGAAGTTGGACTATTGAGTCTAGTAAAAGAGAAATAAGTAAATGTACTAAAATCTTCATTTGTTAAGAGATATCTGATTGTAATTTGTAAAAGTGTAGTTCTAGTAAGAATGTAGATAAAAAACTATTGCTATAACCTTTGTTGAATCAACTTTAATTGGGAGCTTTAAGTCTTATCATGCAGGCAGAAAAGGAGGTGACATTGTCAACACCAGAGAGGTAGTCCAAATATTCGGTTTTGATTGGCTTCATGGGAGAGTAAGTGATGAAATGATGATGAACCTTGGAGAGAGTAAAGGGAAATGTTGGTAGTTTTGTTTTGTTGAGTTGTTAGCTGAGCTGAAGTTTTTGCCCTTCGCCAAAAGTTTGTCCAAATTTGGTGTCCTTATAATGTTATCAACTGTTTAGCGTATGTTTTCTCAGTGTGGAAAAGCAGTTGTTGAGTGTTGCTTTAGAGCCATCGCATTTAGGTATCAATAGCTTTGATGGGGCCTATGCTGACTACACCTTTAAAAAAGTAAAGAGATCTTTGTGGGTTGCTGCTTTATGTGGGATGTTTTGGGAAATAGATGATCCATAATCTATTTTTCATCTTTATGTTTTTTGACGTTGAGATTCAATAAGTGATCCTGTGTCTCAAGTATTCATGAGCTGCTGGAAGGCAAGTGGCAAGTGAAAAGTGACAGAAGAAGAGTACTCTATATTTTATGTGGTGTATCTGGAAAGGAAGGAAGAAATGATAACATTTGCAAGAAAAAAGCTCTCATGGAATGGGTATAGTGGAAAGTTAAACGGTAATGATCAGTCACCAGTAACTGAGATGGAACGGAATATAGAAAGATAATCAAGCCAAGAAAGTCGCAGATGATGCTGAGGATGAGAATACCTAAGCAGAAGTTTACCATGAAGGGACAAGCCATCCTTAGGGGTTAATTAAGCCTGATGTTGATGAGCATGAGGAGGCTTCCAGAAGTGGAATATGCCATCCTCAGTTAATAATGATTTCTAGCTTACTTTTGGAGTTGAGATTAATTGCAGTAGCTGCTGAGTTTTTTATTTTTAAGTAGACTTTCTTATCTGAAATTATCAAAAGGAATTGGTAAAAGGAGGGAGGAGAGAGATCTTACCACCAGAACAATGCAAATTGAGATGGAGTCTATGATAGGGAAAGTGAGGTGTTCATAAGTTCGGAAGTTTTTGTTACGCAATGCTAATGAATGTGCAGGACTATAAGTTGTAAGAATATTTGCCAAGGAAGAGCAAGTGATGGATCTTCTTGACCAACTTGTTAAAAAAAGATGTTGAATATGGAGCTTTCTGATCAGTGATTTCACAGTGGCATGTTCTATTCAAATACTTGTACCTTTTCTGTTTTGGAGTGTTTATGGGATAGCCATATGATGGAGAACCATATTACGCAACTAGTGGCTTGTCATTAGAACACACTAATGCATCACAGAAAACAGCTAGCATTCAGGATTCCTTTTTCTTAGCCTTCTCAGGGTTGTTTTTAATGTTGTAATTAGAGAATATTTACCCCATAATTTGTCTCAAGTGGCTGACTATATGCAAGTCTACATTCCCATAATGCAAATGTCTAAGCCTCTTTCAAGCAGTTCTTGCATTTGCTACAACACAATTGTCTTTCTGGGACATGGTAAAAAACACTAGACATACCTATCATTTTCGTGCATACGAGCCATCCGGCAAATAATGGGGACTAAGCTAAGCCAAGTATTTGATTACCAAAAGAACCAAAACTATTATGTGACGAACTGACAAATGTGATGATTTCTTTCATGATGTCTTTTCCATTTCCAATTATTCACCTGTGGCTTTCATAGTTTTTGTGGAGAAGCAACTCTAATAAGTCTGCATTTCCATTATTTTGGCCTCCATTTGTTTGACAATTCTTTGTCCATCACGGTGGGGTATACCTATGTAGTTAGCTAGTCTAATTATTTGTCTATGACACAACATCTAAACTAAAGGCTAGTAAGCATACAAGTGCCTACATGCAATGTCATGGTTCACAACAATCTATCTCAAATAGTAAAATTACGCTTCTCTTACGATTTAGATTATGAGTTTGAATTACTAAGAGAAAAGTAGAGATCTGTTATAAATTCTCTTTTGAAAAAAGGAAAAAAAAAATACAATGTCATGGTTTAGTCAATTATTTTTGTATGATTTTGTATTAATCCAATTAGTTCGTGTTCATGTATGATGTAAGGAAGGCAAGGGAAGTTTTTCATGTCAAATTGAAGTTGCTGATGGATCCAACCTCAAAGGCCACAATATCAAGTCTCAACTCCCAACAGGAGAGGGAGTTTCTAACCTAAATGTCTTCTTTGACTCTTCTTTGGTCAATCATATTTAGAGTAATATTCAGAATTATTTTTCATGTTAAAGAAAAAATTATCATGACAACTGCCATTGTGTGGAAACTTTTTTACTTACAAAAAATGGATTAACTAATACATATATTATCAACTAATCATCCACGCACACTAGATGTGTGTGCATTTTATCCAAAATCAATAATTTCTAAAAACCACTATAAATAAACAAACTCAATGATAGAGATAAAGAAATAAATAAATGAGACGAAATTATAACAGGGAGAACTTGCCTTCCCTGAAGTATTAGTATTACTGTGAAAGAAGGAAAACTGCATAGATAATTATTTTTATATGAAATTCATGTAGAAGAGGAAATACTATACTTGTGTTATACAGTGATTTTGGAGTAATAATCCATATTAGGAAGACAACTAATGAAGAGCTTGATATGAGTTTGCAAAAGATAAGCCACTATTAGATATGTGGGTGGTTACTTTTATTTATTTTAGTAATTAGGAATCTCCTTAAAATTAGGAAGAGTCCAAAGTGACTCCCTAATTAAAAAAAAAAAAGTACTTTTTTTTTTTTTTTTTGCAATTAGGAAGCTCCTTAAAAGTAGGAAAGAGTAAAAAGAAAAGACTACCATACCAATTGGAGGCTCTCTCTATAAATAGAAAGATATCTGAGTAATTAAGAATATTATAATATTGGGTTAATAACACTTTGCCCCCTAAACTATAGAAATATACATTTTGTCTCTCATTCACATTATTCATCCTTTAAAAATTTTAAAATATCAAGAAAATCATTTAAAATACTGAAATACCCTTAGTATTATATTTTGATTTTTCATGTGTTTAATTGATTTTCGATTGTTATAAAATAATAAAGAAAAAATAAAATATAATAACACATTGATATCTTCTCACTACATGACTTTCTGAAACGAAAATGTGAGAAAATGTTGAATTGTATTATATATGATATCGCAATTTGCACAGTTTAAATCAAATATTAAAAGTTTAAAATAATAAGAGATATCAAAAAAATCACATGGTTTTATAAAATATATATATATTTTTATACAATACCATTAAAGAAAAATTTTCAATAGAAAATAAGTTCATTTGGATATTGTTCTATGACTATAGTTAAATATTCAAATTCCAAATAATAGAAAATGAAATCCAAAAATTTTAAAAATTTGATGAAGAGATATATTGATATAGATTATATTGAAGTATTATATAGTTTGTTTTTGCTTATTTTTAAATAATTATCACATCACTACCAAAATTTAAATACATAAAAAATCAAAATATAATACAAAGAGTATTTAGTCATTTAACTAGATTATCTTAGTGATTTTAATATTAGTAATAGATGAATGATTTTCATGGGGGCAAAGCGTATATTTTTGTAATTTTGTGGGGCATACACAGCAATTACTCACTCAATTTAGAGGACAAAAATATAATTACTCACTTAGTTTAGGAGACAAAATATTATTAACCCTATAATATTTTGAAAGTCCACATCCTAGATATATATTAATTGAGTTTGGGTTGACTTTGTCATACTTCATTGCTGTGGTTTTTGGAGAAGTCAAAGCTGATGTACAGCCTTGTGTATTCATTGAACTGAACTTGTTATAAAATCCTCCAACAACAAAAGGACTAAAGGTTTAGTTTAAAATAGAATTAAGAGTCTTGTCTAACAACAAAAGGAGTACCAAACATCTGAACTAGTTCATCATCTACTCCCAACCCAAGTCCTCTTATTGCATTTATTGAATCCTACCAGTAAAATTAATTACTTATGAAGAATGGAAAATACCATAATCTTTTAAAAAATTATTTCGTTATACTTTAAATTTATATCGATATAATATTTTTTGTTTTAAAAATTTATACCACTAAACTGAATGAAAAAGGAGGTGTTTGGACAGCTGCATTTATAGGTACAAGGAAAGTAAATGAGAATTAAGGTTAATGATATTTATAGATGTTGTTTGGTTATTTACTATAGAAATCATTATATGCGAATCAAAGTATTGAAAAATGTCCATTTTTATTTTTCACTTGTGATATGAATTTTAAATTTATTAATTTATCAATATAATGAAATTTATTTTTTATTCAAACCAAATAAGTAAAAGAGAATGACAGAAATCTAAAACGATAGTAAAATTTATGATTTCCGTTCTGATTTTGATTCTTAAAAGGGACCAAACACCTAATAAGTCCTTGTATTGCAGCCACCAACATGGAAAAGGATGGTGCAAAATCAACAATTTGTTATCTTCTAATTTGGATTTTTAGTTATTGGAAAAGAATTCTCTCCCCATTTTTCTTTGCATTTAAGAGGAAAAAAATAACTGCTTTCTTTGTCAAGAAGACTATTACTATTCTTGTTTCAACAAAATAAAAATTTTCTATCATTGTATTTGTATTTGTTTAGCCCCAAGGTCCCCAACCAAAGTAAATAACAAAAAACAAAAGCATCCATGATAACGGTGTGACAGAATTGGACATCCTTAAAATTTGATGGTCGGTTTAATTTTACTTATCCAAATATTTTTTTAAATATTATATCGTTATATTTTAAAACTTATATTGTACAAATATTTAAGACATATAATATTATGTTATACAAATATTTAAAATATAATAGTATAATATTTTAATAAAATAATAAAATTTTCTCTTTGTTAATTTTTGTTTTTTTTTTAAAAATTGATAGTTGTTACTTTTTTTAAACTATAAAATAAATAATTCTATTATACATTTTAATACATATAAGAATTTTTTAAAAAAATCCACGTTCTCATTGTTGAGAGAAGTTTTAGTCGCCTCCACGATTCTTCTTTCTAGGATTGCGCCTGTCGGCGTCAGACGGTAACCGATGTTACCGACCTCATACTACGGGGTTTGAAAAAAACTATCACTTTGATTAATATTTAACGATTGTAAATAAGTTATTAAATTATATCATCATGTCATTTCGAAAAAATAAATTAATTAATTAAATTAATTTTATAAAAAAATAATTTAAGATGATTAAATTATTTTTGTTATATTAATATCACAATTATATAATTCTCCTTTCATCAATATGGTACTAAAATTAATAGATGAAAAAGTATAATTTAATATTTTCTTAATTTTCTAAAATAACAAATAATATGGGACAAAAGACATTGTTAATGACAATTATTTTAAAACGGAAGAAGTATAACTTTAAAATATCAAATTTCACTGTAAAAATAATCTAAAATAGTTAAAAATATTTTTACCTTTCGAAATACTACAATATTAATAGTAATAAATTCTAAAAAGAAAAATAAACACTGCATATAATAATTACTACGGTTAATAATAATTTGCCCTCCTGAACTTATCGGGTAATTACACTTTGTCTCTTCAAACTATAGAAATATACACTTTACTAGGATTCATATTATTCATTCTTTAAAATTTTTAAACTATTAAGAAAATCTAATTAAATTACTGAAATATCCTTAGTATTATATTTTGATTTTTCATGTATTTAATTGATTTTCAATAGTTATAAAAGAATTAGAAAAAAATAAATATAATAACGCATTGATATCTTTAACATTTGAGAGTAAAAATGTGAGAAAAATGTTGAATTATATTATATCTGACATTGTAATTTGCACAAATGAAGTTCAATATTAAAACTGTAAATTGCTAAGAGACATAAAAAATATTCCAAAGATTTATATAAAATATATTTTTATACAATACATTTAAAGAAAAATTTTCAACAAAAAATAAATCCATTTGGGTATTATTATACCATTATAATTAAACATTCAAATTTGAAATAATATACAATGAAATCCAAAAATTTTAAAAATTTGACCAAAAATATATTGATATAGATTATATTGAAATGTGATATAGTTTATTTTTGCTTATTTTTAAACAATTATCACATCACAATCAAAATTTGCTAACAAATACATAAAAAATAAAAATATAGTACTAAGAATATATTAATCATTTAACTAGATTATTTTAATAATTTTAATATTGATAATCGATAAATAATATAAATAAGGGATATATATATATATATATATATTTATATAGTTCAGAAAGACGTTGTGTAACTACCCACCTAATTTTTTTTTTGAGGGGGTACTTTGTTTTCGACATTATGATAAATTGATAATACTCTTGATGAAGAAATTAAGTACCTAATGTGAGACAAAATATATTGTTGTGTTATGCTATTAAATCAAAGCCTCATCGAGACTCTTGATAGAGGTATTGTCTGGAACTTTTTCTGAATGTTCACCAAATCAATAAAGAAATAAATAACTTTTTTTCTCTATATATTTTTTTATTATTGGTACAAAATATTCACCTTCTTTTCTTGTCAATGTCAAAAGTTTTTTTTTTTTTTTTAAAAGGAAGTTGATATATCTTGGATGTGGCAGTTCATGGTAAATAAATCGTGGGTCACTATTTTCTAACCGTTATGATCACTTTCTTGCCCAAAGTGAAAAATATGTTACTTTTTTACTTTTTATTTTTGACTTAAAGTTACAGTCTATGCCAATTTAGAATTTATTAGGTCTCATAATAGAATACCTGTCGCTTTAAAATGTATTGGTTTCCAACAATAAATGGTGCCATTTGAGGTTAGATGACAAGTATGCCTAAACAAGGATTAAAAATATATTGTATTAATTACCTAAATGATATTAATAACTAATTAAAAGGGAAAAAGATTTTATTAATAATGCTAAAAGAGAAAGTTAATTTAAAGATAAAAACTGAAATGGGATTATGTTTATCAGTTTTGATTGAAAAATGATCCCTTCTATTTTATGGAAATTATATTTAGTCTCTATATGCAGTATGCTCTTAATCTCCTAATTAAATCTTGAGTGGTATGAAATTTGTATAAACCATTAGTAGATATTCTTATTTAATAAATTAACAACTTCTACAATATGATATTAAGATTGATACTTGGTATTTCACCTTAATTGCCAATTTAACTCATTGAATTATTTTGATTACCAAGCATGCAGCTAAAATACTGCCCAGCATTAAAAAGAAAAAATACTTGATTTTAGCAAATTTTTTATATTTACATATATATCAAATCTGCACTCAAGTAACTAGTGATTAACACACAATTAAACACTTAAACTTAATTTTAAAAAAAGAAGAAGAAAAAACTATGGTTGAAAACTCTATCATCCTCTATACGTAAGTAATACAACACGAGTATGCTTATATTATAATTTTTTATGAATACAAATTTATAATCATATCTAAACACATTTTTTAATTTACCTCACATGTACATTTTTATATAATAGTATTACTAAATATTGGTTATTCAAAAGAGTTATTTAACTTGTTACTGAGAAAAAAATAATAATAACTCTATTATTCTCATCATATATTTTATCTTAAAAAAAAAAAAGAAAAAAAAAAAGTGTGGTATGAATATCATTCGCTACCCCAAATTATGAGCATATCATTTACATTACTCATTAGCATATAATCTACATAAAAAGCATATTTAGTCATGATTTCCAATTATAAGAGCTTAATTTGTCAACAAAACTAAAAAAAAAAAAGAAAAGAAACATATAAAGGAAGAATAAAATACTGCCCAGCATTAAAAAGAAAAAATACTTGATTTTAGCAAATTTTTTATATTTACATATATATCAAATCTGCACTCAAGTAACTAGTGATTAACACACAATTAAACACTTAAACTTAATTTTAAAAAAAGAAGAAGAAAAAACTATGGTTGAAAACTCTATCATCCTCTATACGTAAGTAATACAACACGAGTATGCTTATATTATAATTTTTTATGAATACAAATTTATAATCATATCTAAACACATTTTTTAATTTACCTCACATGTACATTTTTATATAATAGTATTACTAAATATTGGTTATTCAAAAGAGTTATTTAACTTGTTACTGAGAAAAAAATAATAATAACTCTATTATTCAGAACTCATCATATATTTTATCTTAAAAAAAATTAAGCTCTTAAAATTGGTATGAATATCATTCGCTACCCCAAATTATGAGCATATCATTTACATTACTCATTAGCATATAATCTACATAAAAAGCATATTTAGTCATGATTTCCAATTATAAGAGCTTAATTTGTCAACAAAACTAAAAAAAAAAAAGAAAAGAAACATATAAAGGAAGAATAAATCTTTTATTCATCGTTCATACATAAAAATTTTTATGTTATCGAATTTAAATATATTATTTAAATTTTAAAAATTATTTTTATATATATTACAAATATTTAAATTTATTAGTATAAAAATTTTTATATACGGACTATACGCAAAGATTATTCACAAAGAAAACAGTTGGACTTGAAATAAATAATGGGATCAAGATTGGACACACTTTCCCCTCTTCCCTCCTCCTTCGTTAACTGCCAAAATAATGCAAATCTGATCAAATAAAAACCATATTTTATCATGTCTAATCGACATTACTTAACTCCAATGTCCAAAAAATTGACACTTTTTTTTTTTTTTTTTAAAGCATATTTAGATTCTTCCACAAGTCCAATTTATTTTTGTACTAAAAATTTTCATCATTCTATTCAACCAACTCTCTCCAAATCCTCCATAACTGCTCTGCTACTAACTAATCTCCAAAAAAAAAAAAAAAAAAAAATTTATTGGCCTATTACTCCATCACCAAGTAAAGAAGCCAAAAAAACCAAGAAAAACCATGATGATTCAGACTGAACTGTTAGCTTTGATTAGTGCTCTTTTCTTCAACTTGGTGCCACCCCACAACTCTTTAGTGAAAATAAACAAAAGGGTCTCTTGATTTTAGCTGTTTTGGATGTCACCAAAAAGGCCAAGAAAGCAATGTTTTTGATGGATTTTTTCAAGAAAATGAAGCGTTTGAGGCTATTTGAGCCATCTTTGGGGGTTCTTGGATTTTTTATGGTGGCTGTTTGTGTTATTTTTGGTTTCTTTTTGTTGGAAACTATTATAAAGCTGTGGTTAAAGGGTCAAGATTTTTTGCATCGTCTGATAGGCTTTTGTGGTTGAAATTTGATGTGGAAGGTGGTGAGAAGAAGAGAGTGAGGAAAGTTGATTTTTTGAGTGAAGAAGGTGGTGGATGTAATGTGTTTGAAGGTGATTGGCTTTGGGATGATAGTTATCCTTTGTATCAGTCCAAAGATTGCAGTTTCTTGGATGAAGGATTCAGGTGCTCGGAAAATGGTAGGCCTGATTTGTTCTATACCAAGTGGCGCTGGCAACCAAAAGATTGCAACTTGCCAAGGTACTTCATTTTTTTTTCCTGCTAAAAATTGTGACTTTGAATTTAATTTAATTTAAATTTTTTTTGGAGAAAATGTAGTGTTTGCTATTATTTTCAGATGGAAGCATTCACATGGCATCACGGATTTCTTGTATCTTGATTGCCATTTTTGCCTTTTAATGACTAAGCAAGGACATATATCACATGATAAGTGATGTACAGTTTAGTGTAGAAAAATGACCTGTAATTTGGTTTCTGTCACACTTATTTCGTTTACTACAAATTTCTTTGCAGGTTAACTTTTATGTTTTTGGTAGGAGGTGGTGGACTTTTTTGTTGTTATGAAACTAATGATCTTCATAGGGGTAAAATAGATTAGGTGAATTTCACAAGTGAGACGCAAGGTGAATTACAGAAATGTGTATTCAGCATGTTCGTATTGCTGTTTTGCTTATGAACCTCCTTGTTTTAGGGTTAAATTTTTGTTTAGTTGGAAAATGAGTAGAAAAAAGAGGACCTTCTTCTGGGATACTTCTCGACTTCTAATAAAATGGACTAGATTTTTTGGCAAAAATGGTGCCATAAAATGGTTCTCATGAACTGTTCATTTCGGGACTTTGTGTGTTAGTTCTATGGTTTTGGAAAATGCTAGGTGGAGATAGATGATGCAAACCAATTATTTGCATGTTTTTTGGTAATCAAACTTTTTTGTTGGCTCATACACAAAATGAAATTAATATATATGGTACATAGTTAAACTCATCAATGATACAGATTCGATGCAAAGATTATGTTGGATAAACTGCGGAATAAGCGTGTGGCATTTGTGGGCGATTCTATTGGAAGAAACCAGTGGGAGTCATTCCTCTGTATGCTTTCTTCTGGTATCCCCAACAAGGATTCCATCTATGAAGTGAATGGCAATCCTATCACAAAGCACAAAGGATTCTTGATCTTCAAGTTCAAGGATTATAATTGCACTGTGGAGTACTTCAGGGCTCCTTTTCTTGTACTGCAGAGCAGGCCTCCTGCTGGAGCTCCATCGAACATTAAAACTACTTTGAAGTTAGACCAAATGGATTGGAGTTGGTCAAAATGGAGAGACGCAGATTTGCTCGTTTTCAACACAGGGCATTGGTGGAATTATGAGAAGACAACAAAAGGGTAACTTGACTTTATCCAAAATTTCTTTTCTTCTGCAACTGATTTTTTGGATATGACTGAAATTAAGTGTGAGGTTGTATATTGTACATGCAAGATAGACTAGAACAATTTCAGAAACTCATTAAACCTTCAGTCATTGATGTGTAAATCAATTTCTATACCATCTGTTATATGGTATCTATTTATATTGTCTTGGATAAAAGATACCACATAATCATGGCACTCAACAATGACGGTTGTAGTTCTGAATCTTAATCTCTAATAGGCTTGGTGAAGGTTGTGTCAGATATGTAAAAGGCAATGCATTCCTCTTTTTCTACTGTGCATATGCTTCTACGCTGAGATGTAACAGCTTCAAATTTTGAATATCTTTATTAGGGGATGTTACTTTCAAGAAGGTTTAGAAGTAAAGATGGATATGGATGTTGACACCGCATATGAGAGATCATTACAGACATTTTTTGATTTTGCTCGTCGTGAATTGAATACAAACAAAACTCAGGTCTTCTTTCGCACATATGCTCCTGTGCATTTCAGGTATATCTTAGTTTTACCTTCTGTTAGTTTTCGGTTTGAGGATTCGATGCGTCTTCATTTTCGTTCATTGGATCTGCACAAATGTCTTAATTTGGATTTTTAGATTGGCCCTCATTCATCAAGGATTTCTGGGTGCTGTAAATTTATGGGCTGTGTTACACTAATTATTTACCTAAATTTGTTTGAAGTCTATCCATATGACACTCAGCAGGAGTAGCCGTTGTTGTTATTGAACATGTTAGTTTTCAAGAAATAACCTGGTCCTTCTAGCCTTTGATCAATGTTAATTCATTGGTAAGGTAGTTTGGCAAATCTACAGGTGAAAGCTAGACAGTAAGGTAGTTACCTCAATGATTAACTTTCTTGTAATTATGTAGTGCGGCTACTACCTACCCAGTCTTCCCTTTTTGTGGATGTTGCTGTTTGGGAGATGCACAAGGATATACTCTGCTTACCCAACTAGTTGCTGATTCAAAGGACTATGGATTAGTTTCTTGAGCCTTGTATTTTACCATATTGGTAACCTTCCTGGTTATTAGTTTAGGCACCACAAAGAAAATTATCACTCAGGCCCTTGGAGAACTCATTAAATGTTTATTTAGTATAAATTAGGATGTTGCTGAGTCAAAGGACTGAGGATTAGTTTCTTGAGCCTTGTATTTTAACATATTGGTAACCTTCCTGGATATTAGTTTAGGCATGAAGAAAATTATCACTCAGGCCCTTGGAGAACTCATTAAATGTTTATTTAGTATAAATTAGGATGTTGCTTTCTGCCTATTCATGTCTTTTCATTAATTCCTGCACTAGATCCACATCACACTTTGAAGTTTGCATTCCACATTTCATCGCGTGATAATTTGGCCAATGTTTCAATAGGTACTTTTACCTAATTCAAAATTTTACTTTTGTTTGGACTTAAGTCCTGCAATTCAATGCGCTCAATCACTGCTACATTTCCGTCTAATATGTAATCTATTGAGGAATTTGTCCTAGTATGATTGCATGCAATAGTCGTCTTGTATTCCTGTCCAAATTTAAATGCTTGAGTTGCAAATTGGAACAAAGATATAGTGTTGGGGGCCACATTGCAGTGAATTAAAGTATAGGCACTAAATAATTTTAATATGTATGGTTGTACTAGTCCTGTGTCCCTTGTATTGCTGCACTGGCATAGCTACCGATATTAGCAGCACTTTAGCATGAGTCATGACTACTAGATTTGTGCAGTTCCTCTTTTGCCTTGAATTTGAAACAAAATTTTTAGCTTTTTCGTCCTTATCTTTCCTTCCTTGTTTTTTTCTATTTGGGTTCTGGATTGGACTAGGTGAGGGGCTGATGTGATTTCCTTGTGGAAATTAACAGCTATGAAAAAGTTCAATATGGTTGCTCGCGACTATTTTGGTTTATGACTGTTGTCCAGTTATCTGCATTTCATGCTGACCAACAAATTGCCCAAGTTAACTATTGACATGACTTGCTGGCTTGTACAGAGCAGGAGACTGGAAAAGTGGGGGAAACTGTCACTTGGAGACACTTCCAGAGCTAGGTCACGATCTTCATTGGTGCCACCCAACAATTGGGACAAATACAACATTTTTACCAAAGTAGTTTCAGCTCACTTTAACATTTCAAATGTTAAAGCAATAGATTTATTAAATATAACTCATATGACCTCGAGGAGGAAAGACGGGCACTCATCTGTGTATTACTTGGGTCCTAGTGTTGCTGGTTCGCCTCCCAGCAGGCAAGACTGCAGCCATTGGTGTCTGCCTGGTGTCCCGGATGCATGGAATGAGCTTCTGTATGCTTTCTTTCTGAAACATGAGAATCTACAACTCAGAAACCGTCACTTCAGGCACATGAATGATTCTTAGCAAGTGTATATTATTTATCCGGTAACTTGAAAGAACTTACTTCCCTGGACTTCAAAGAGGTGGCATTCTTATGTAGAAATTGATTGGCAAAAAGGAAAATTTTGTAGGAACTATGAGTTTTTAAGTAAACTAGTGGTCTTAAGTCTTGCATTTTGTTTCTTTTCTTTTTGGTCTATGGTGAAAGAAGCCAGTTTTTTTAGGCAAATGAGTAACAAAAAGGGCTTTCTTTGTGGTTTTCCTCCAAACCTTTGGAGTATGGGTCTAGTGGCATAGTGATTACCATAGGATCAATTGTTAATAAACTAATTCACATTACATGTTTTAGGGGAATTCTAAAATCCTGTTGAGAGAACCATTCTCTTGATTTTAAGAACTTGTACGGTATAAATTTTTAAAGCACATACTATTATACTGTACAACCCTTTAAAGCAAAAGGGAATAGTTCCCTAAAAGGGACTGTCAAATTTTCTTATGTTTTATTATCTTTATGGATATGAATTGTACCTTCTATTTTTATTTTTTTTTGAAGCATGCTGCAAGAGAGGGTTATTGTTGGGGTATATTTTCAATATTTGGTTGGAAATTGTATGACCATCAAACTGATATTGTTTTTTCCTTTTTTTTTTTTCAGTTGAAGAAAACTCACCTCAGTATTTAAAAAATAAAGCTCCAATGATGAGTTTGATCCAATCCATTTCCTTATAGACCAGTGGTTTCAATCCGGCTAGAATCTGAATCTTGTATTGTTTGACAAAGTGCAATTTAGGTATTAAAAGACAAGGGAATTTTACAGTTGTTTTTATGAAATTATTATTTTGGTTTTAAAATTTGGTGCAATACAAGTTTTTAAAGCAAATGGTGCTGTACTGTATAATCATTTAAAGCATGATGGATGGTTTCTTAAAAGGGATCGTAAAATTTTCTATAAAGGTATTTACTCTATAATTTATTGGTCATGAATTCAAACGTGAGGTTAGAGTAAGAAAAATGATTCATAAAGTTACAAATTCATACTCACTTACTAAAGTCCTATCACGTGACAAAATTTTATCAAATCACTACCCATCTAATTTTATAATTCTCGGGTATATATATTTTCTTTCTTTTTCAAACCTAATGACACATGAGTGATTTTTATTTGTCATTTTGTATTGGGTTAATAACACTTTGCCCCATGAACTATATGGCTAATTAGATTCATTTTACTCCCCTAAACTATGAAAATATACACTTTGCTCCCCATTTACAATATTCATCTTTTAAAAAGTTTAAAATATCGAGAAAAAATTGTTAGATGACTAAATTACCCTTGGTACTATATTTTGATTTTTATATATTTAAATTTTAATAATGATGTGATAATTATTTAAAAATAAACACAAATAAACTATATAATATTTTAATATAATACGTATCAATATATTTCTTTATTAAATTTTTAAAATTTTTAGATTTTATTTTATATTATTTCGAATTTGAATGTTTAAATATCGTGGTAGAATATTTCCAAATGGACTTATTTTTTATGAAAAATTTTTCTGTAAAGGTATTGTATGAAAATATAATTTTTATAAAACTTTGTGATTTTTTCATTATCTCTTAATATTTTACAATCTTAATACACTGTGTAAATTGCCATATCGGATATAATATAATTCAACAATTTCTCATATTTTCATTCCCAAGTCCAAGATAAGTCAACGTGTTACTATATTTTTTTTTCTAATTCTATTATAATTGTCGAAAATCAATTAAATACATGAAAAATCAAAAAATGATACGGAAGGTATATTTTAATCATGGCTAGTATAGGATTTTTGATAAAAAAAAAAAGTTAGCCAAATTAATGGTAGAGGCCACAATAGGCTATGGAATTTTAGAATAATTAAAATTATCATTTGTTTATAAATTAATTTAATTGGTATGTTTATTATCCAATTAAATATTGACATATGTCATAGGTATTGGTTAAGCTATAATTAATTATATTGCTTCATATGTCAAGATAGGGTTCAACCAATCAAACGCATTTGTGTCATACTCCCAATTGAATTGTGCCATGTCCAAGACTTGGTCAGGGACATATATATACACCAGTATTTATCTCTTCATTAATATATTAAAATAAAATAAGGAGATAATATAAAAGGATAACAATTCTTTGCATTTAAGGGTAAATGAAATTAAATTTTAATAAATATTGTGATAGTTTAAAAATCCAAACCACTTATAATTAAATAATGTTTCGTATAAATTCCTTTCAAATGTGATATAAAATTTTAACAGTGAAAAATTTTCCGAATGAATTGATTTTTGATTATGATGATCTATTCAATGAGATAAAACTAATAGTACGGTCAAATTATATTTTTAAATTTTAATTATTTAGATATAGGTAAATGGACAATAAATGGAGATAAACTAAATGGGGAGGATCCAAATCCATATAAAAGTAGTACCGTCTTTATGTATTAGTATGTTTCGTGTGTGTAAAGGGCATAGTTATCAAAATCGCAATCCTAGATCGTAAGATTGTAGGATCAACCCAAATCGACTCAAATCATGTATAGAATCAAAAACCAAATAGAATTTGTGTAGAATTGTACAATCGTACGAGTCTATTCGATCTCCAGCAAAACCATACATTTTTTTTTTCCTTTTATCTATTTAGGCTTTACTTGTTTTGTGTTTTAAAAAGAATTGGTATCCTTTTTTTTACATTAGCCCAACAGCCCTAACCTCCAAACACTTTGTCAAAAGTTAACCGTCCAAAGTCCAAAAACTCCAACCTAATCCAAACTTTAAATCTAAAGTAAATTTACATGTTTCTTAAAGTCATTTAAACTCTTAACCTAGTGAAGTAGTCGAATATTTAGATTCTATCTAGAAATTTTTTTCTAACTTATTCTTCCCATTTCGTGTTTAATATGAAATTTTTAAGTTAGAAAAACCATTCTACAATAAAATCCATTCGCATTATAATTATATCCTCAAATCCATTCATAAAAAAAGGTTGAGGAATGCTCTTTGCAACTTCAATTTGAAAAGACAAAGTTATGGGAAGTCAAATTTATCTAAATATGTTCAAATTTAATTTTTTTTTTGTTGCATAATTGTAATCTTGTTGCTTTAAAATAAATAAGGTATTATATAATTAGTTAAATTATACAATTAATTATTTAAATGTAAAAAAATAATAACATGCAATTTATCATATTTTATCCTCTATTATGGTTAATTGTTAAATTGTATAACATAATTCTTTGAATTTTTGTTTACATTCAAATAATTAAATTATACAACTTAATTATTGTATAAGAAGTTAATTCGCTAATGAATAGTGTAAAGAGTATGTAAATATCACCATCTTACAATTTTTATCCTTATTTCACATATAGTATGGTATTATATCATGTTTTCATGATTCATAAACTTCAAATAATTTATTTTAGATGTGTTTAGTAATATCCAACGATTTTATGATCTGATCTTACTATCTGATTTTGACCATTTTAAAACGATCCTAATTAGAATCCCGATTAAAAAAAACTATCATAAAATTTATTTCTTGTGTGTGCAAATAACAAAGCACACATAATACAATTTTTCAACTTGCTCCCATCTTCACCCAGTGTTCTTTTTGTCTTAGAACCGTAGCGTAAACTAAAAGCTTCACACGCGCACACGCGCTGTCATTTGTCTCGTTTTGCTGCATATTCCATCAATTTCTTGGTAATGGTAGTCCAAAACCCAGCTGAGATCCTTCCCCTCTTCTATGGCGGACACCACGGCGAAGCCCAGCCGAACAAGAGACCTCGACAAGCTTTTAGAACGGTCTGGTCCTTTAGTGGAACCCAACTTCTCGCCTTCATCGGTGGTAATTTTTGTCTCGGACTTCTTTGCGGAATTTTATCAAACAGTTAGTGTGCATTCCAAGTTTAGTCATACAAAAGGATTTTTAATTTTTATTCCATTTTTTATGCAGACTGTAGCGGATATAAGGGAGTTTCTGAATGTTTTGGTGGTAGGAGCTGGTGGGTTGGGGTGTGAGTTGTTGAAGGATTTAGCGTTATCTGGGTTTACAGAAGCTGGAAGTTATCGATATGGATACGGATTGATATACACCAATCTCAATCGTCAATTTCTTTTTAGGTATATATTTTTTAGTGTTTTATTGTGGGATGTTGAATTGATTGCGTATTACTAGTGTATTTTGTGTAATTGATGGGAATTTTGGGACTTCGAGAGACAGATTGTGTGCTTGAAGAATTTTGGCTGTGAATTTAGATAGCCATTTATGTGACTTATGAGAATTTTGTTACTTTGAGATGATGGAACAAATGGGCTTCTTTTATTTTATTTGATGAAGTATTTGAAATGTGGATTTACAAGTGCAAACATAGTTGAATAAGATAGAAGTCATAAATTGATGGGATACAAGTATGTGCTTCTTGATTTTTGGTTATACACCATTGTTGAAGGTCTCTCAGTGTGCAGCACAAGGCCTAAGAGAAGTTTTAGTCCATCAAGTTCTGATACATATCAGAAATGTTTTGCCCATGTTCAGAACATGGAATTTAATGCAGGAAAGAAGATCAAATTCATTAAAAAAATATTGTTTTGTTTTTATTCTGTAGGAAATTGAATCGTGACAATGTAGTGGACGAATACTGTACTTTTGAATTTTTTTGGTGTTTCACTAGTATCAATTTTTAATTAGGGGAAGAAATTCGAGGGAAATGATATTCTGCAAACATACAAATCCATTATCTGAATAGTCTTTGAACAGGAGAAGCAATATTCTGTATTTGACTGGTTAATTTGGTTATTTTGATGTTTATATATTCTGGCTTTTCAGACTAATTTGGAAAACCATTACTAAATATTTTGTAGATGTTTTGTGTATGAATTGGCATTGCAGATGTTGACTGGCCATCTAGTTTTTATCAAAACTTATTTTCTTTAGTAGGTATCCATATAATGTTGCCCTTTTTTATTTAAGGAAAATCACTATTGCTATCAGGAAAATATGGTTTACACAAGAAGATGGTACTCAGAGTACATCACGAAGCAAAGATTCCATCAATTAAATATATGATGTTTCCTTTGTAGGCTTGAAGATGTAGGGAAGCCAAAGGCTGAAGTTGCTGCTAAACGAGTTATGGAAAGAATTAGTGGTCTAGAAATCACGCACCATTTCTGCCGGATTGAGGATAAACCGCTAGAGTTCTATAGTAAATTTAACATCATTGTACTTGGTCATTGATTCCATTGAAGCTCGGAGCTACATAAATGCTGTGGCTTGTGGTTTTCTCGGTTTGCATTTTCTTCTCATGTTTCATGTTATTTTCTGTATTTCTGCCTATGACATATATTGTAATATTTTTCTGACTGTGTCAACAGTTGTTTACTTGTTGCCTTATTTTATATCTCCAAAAGAACATCCTTGCAACATATGTTTTTGAGGTTAAGATTCATAACAGTTGAAGTTAGTTACTTATTAGTAGCATATGGTCACTTACCATGACAAGGCTGATGTTCTGGAAGTTTGAACTTATCATTTGTCCAATTTTGATTGCAAAATGTAGAGTATGATTCTGATGATAACCCAATTCAAGAAACAGTGAAGGCTATGGTGGATGGTGGAACAGAAGGATTTAAAGGCCATGCGAGGGTTATTCTGCCAGGGTCCACCCCATGCTTTGAGTGTACAATATGGCTTTTTCCCCCACAAGTGAAGTTTCCTTTATGTACTCTTGCAGAGTCATAATAACTCCAAGAACTGCAGCTCATTGTATTGAATATGCTCACTTAATTAAATGGGATGAGGTGGTTCTTTAGCCAATTCTTTTTGCTCTTTCATTTGTAAAGTGGGGTTTTAGCTAAGTTTTTTGTTCTCACTTTTTGATTCTCACTTGCAGGTTCATAGTGGCAAAAGTTTTGATCCAGATAAACCTGATCATATGCAATGGGTTTATTTGGAGGTCAATCAGTGCCCATATTCATTACTTTGGCTTCTTTTTTATCCTTAATTAGCCTATATCTTCCATTTGGCTTCTTTGGCTCATATGATCAAGGTGTGTAAACAGGCTGTGAAGAGAGCCGAGCTTTTTGGGATTCAAGGTGTTACATATTCTTTGACACAGGTGAGTTTCTGCTCGGAATCTTGAGCTGCCTAAAGACATTCTATGGCTGTACAGCTGATGATTTCTGTTGGGCCTCCTTTTGTTGACTTACATTAGGAACCCTAGTGCCAGAATTGCTTGTCTGACATGGTAGAGTCTTTGAATATTGTTTCTTTTACTACGAGTTGCAACTGTAGATATATTTGCATGTTTATTTATTGGTCTAGTTATGACCATAAAACAGAAAATAATGCTTAGATGCTTGTTTCTGTTCCTCTTACAGGGTGTGGTGAAAAATATCATACCAGCTATAGCTTCCACCAATGCCATTATTTCAGCAGCATGTTCTCTGGAAACTCTGAAGCTTGCAACTGGATGCAGCAAGCTGTTATCAAATTATTTAACGTATGTCCTGCTTCAGAATTCCTTGACTGCAATATTGTGTCCCACAGATGCGGTGAACTTGAAATTTGGGAATCAATGGTGCTTTAGTCGCCCTTATATTTCACCCATTAACATAAATTTTTACAGAACATTTGTCGTTCTCTATACTTTAATTTGGGTGGTTGTAGATAGTGAGCTTCAACCTAAAGCTACAGAAACTTCAGTGAATTATCTTGCAATTGTATCTGTGTAGAGCTTTGTTTATTAGTAGTTAGTTATCTTCATATAAAAGATATCCTTTCTTAATGACCTACACATTATCACCTCACCTTTGAAAAATTTAGTGTTCCCAAAAGTTTCATCTAGATTGTTTGATTGCCTCGTTTGAGTCAGTTCTAAATTTCTAATGAACTACACTAAGTGTACTTTTTCCTGCACTCTCTGAATTTTCTACTTCTCTGAAAACACAAGGCCTCCTCTTGCACATAAAAAGGAAAACGTTATGCAAGATCTTTTCTGGGCCTTTCATAGTCCTGCACCTGAAAAGAAATCTTCTTGCACTGTCTAAACAAGCTCTTTTATTTTGTTTTTTCTCATTGGGTTAAAATTATTCGAGATCTTCCATTTTCTAAGCTCTATTTAGTTCTGAATAAATTCTACCCACTGGTGTAGGATTTTTGTGTATGAGTATTTGTGTGAGTGTGGGTACATTTGTTGGGATTAAGGATAGGGACCGGACCATTCACTGAGAAAACATTGCACGGTTTTGTGCTGTAAACGTCCTGTGTAGTGATGTATGAACTCCATATGTTGCGATTTCACTTATCTCATTGGCCTTTTCATTTCTCTTGGACCATTTTTTCATGCATTGAGTAGACAAAGCAAAACATTTAAGATACATTCATACCATGTCAGCTTCAGCAGTATCTAAATGAACTTCAATGACTAATGTGTGATTTTTAACTTTTTACAGGTATAATGGGGTTGAAGGGCTCCACACTAAGGTGACTGAGTTTGTCAAGGACAAAGACTGTCTCGTTTGTGGTCCCGGTGTTCTACTTGAGCTGGATGCTTCAGTTACTTTGAAAAAGGTCTGTTTCATTTCCTTTCCCTGCAAAGCTTTTACTTCCAAGTTATCATCTGGAAAAGTTACTGTCCCTATCGAATTCAAAAGAAAGGTTAAATTGTCCTACAGTATTCATACATGTGCGAGTGGTAAATGCTGTCTACATTGTTAAAGAGCAAGGATCAAAATGATTTGAAGTTTGGATTACAGCTATAGTGAGTGTTTATAAATGTAGAATACTGTTAGAAAGAAAGTAAATTATTCAGTTAATTACTTTTTTTTTTTTTTTTTTGAAACTAAATGGCTGTAAAGGAAATCTTTTGATTCGTGGAACTAGATGAAGTGTTGATAATACCTACCTCCAGTAAGTTATCCTGGTTTGCATTGGTATGTTGATGTGCTGGATGATAGTTTACTTGGTCATTTTTAAATACTCACTAAATTATGAAATTTAGTCAATAAAAACTGTCTTTTTAGTAGCATAAATTCTTTTGATTGGTAGCTAATCTGGGAAACTTTTCCTGCATCCTTATGGAATAAGGAGGTTCATTTTATTTAGTTATTTGTTATCTCACAATTAAAAAAGTCATCTCATGAAGCGGCCTTTAAAATTGTTTGATGTTCCCATATTTACTGAATTTGTTTTTAAATTTCCTAATTTTGTCTTTATTGCCTCAGTTCATTGATATGCTTAAGGATCATCCTAAACTCTTCTAGCTAACTGGAATTAGCGTCACACACCGAGGGAAGAATCTGTATATGCAGGCACCTCCAGTACTAGAAGAAATGACGCGACCAAATCTATATATCCAGCTGTATGAACTGATGGACAAAACTCAAAAGGACATTATTCACGTTACTGGCACAGCTGGAAAAGGTGAGAGGAAGCAATCATGTTTGAGGAAATTAAGGATTGTGTTCAGGGGAATTGATGGTGTTACGGACATGGATATGGCTGGTGGAGCATAATTGTCTATTGCTATGAGTTTTACCGTGTTTACATCTAAAACTGGTTCTAATTGGTGCAATGATTGTCCAATTTATATCTTTCCTGATATCCTGAAGAAGGCAAGTATAGATATGCTGAAATTTGGTGAAATGTTTTCCTTCATAACATTTCTATTTAGAAGTCAGTCACCTCTTGTTGTAAATGATGCAAATTCATTTCTGTCATCAATTGCAATCAGTGGAATCAACAAAGATCTCTCATGTATATATAGTAAACTAAGGCTAGTTGATCCTTTTGGTCATTATTTGACCAATTTACTTCTTGAAGTGGGGTGTATTATTTCCTCCTAATGCAGTCAAAACTGCATAGGGGCCACTGCTTTTTTCTTGAGAGTTTACCCAAGCACTATAAAGATTTGGACCCCTTTTTGTTTTCCAAATCTTGCAGGTGTACTCGTCAAGGACTCACTGTACATTGCTCTTAAGCTGTTTGCACTCGAACGTTAATGCTTTTTGGTTCACAACCACCAACCAAATGGGCTCCTCACTCTGAGGCCCTGCCAACCCAAAGAAAGCCCACCTATTTATTGTACCTTCCTTTATTTCTCTTTTCTTTTTCTTTTAAATAAATTTCCTTTAGATTGTATTTTTTGAAAAACTATACGGTTTGTTGTAGGGAACCAATCTCTTGTACTTTAAATACTTGTATAGTATAACATCAAGTGTTTTAAATGTTTGTATTATACAAGCTTTTAAAATTAAAGAAATTGTTCCTTAAAAGTGACTGTAAAATTTTTCGTATTTTTTTTTCCCTAAATGATATAATTTCATTAAAAAGGTGTAAAGTACAATTATAGGATAACTACCCTTTAATCTTCCTATGCTTTCTTCTGGTTGGGAATTTTTCCAGTCAATACTATAATAAAAGGTTACTGGCAAATTTTACCAACCATAAGTGATAGTAATTGTTTCCAAATATGTATTTATATTTGGAGTAAATTTTGATTACTTATTTTACGATACGAAATGAGTAATTAGACTATTAGATGGACAAAAAAAATAGTAGAATTTATCTATTTTTCAATTCATTCTGTGACTATAACTGGAGGCTCCGTCCGTAATGCATTTGAGCATATTTCTTATAAGAAAATATTATAGTACATTTAGAAACTGTCCCTTTGCATGCGGGATAGTTTCTTAACGAAATGGTAGAACTTTTTGAACTTAAAAGAAAGAAACGAAATGTAGAGACTGGAGAACCATCTAATCATTTTCGACTCAAAGTTGTCCTACCCAAATGACATGTTACAACTCACGTCCATGGATACAGTGAACTTAAAAATAAAATGTACAAATTCAACTAATTTATTAATACCATTTAATAAATGTTTCTTGTGCAGACTTCTAGTACTACACTTAATATTGACATGCTAATAAGCAAAATATAACAAATTTTTAAGGTTCAAATGGAAAACAAATTAATAAATAAGGTAATACTATCCTAACTCAGTTAACAAATAAATAATAATATTCTAACTGGCTTAAAATAGACTCCTTATTTTTGTGAGGCCAGCATATCCATATCCAATAAATTTGGAGATGACTTTTCTGCAATCTCTAGGGGTATTCCGATAATGTTTATTGAATGCTATGAATTGACCAAGTAAATGCAATATATGATTGAAAAATTCTACGGTTTCTCTTAGGAAATTATCTCTCGTACTTTAAACGTTTGTATAATATAATATTATATATTTTAAAAACTTGTATTGTATAAATTTTTAAAGATCAAAAAAATAATCCCTCAAACACGGTAGAATTCCCTGTATATTCATTATCCGAATATACAATACAGAAAAAATTTTGGGCCACGATCTTCTCAAATGACCAAGTCTTTCTGCCTTGGTCATCCAACAAGCCTTGTGGCCTCAGGACCACAACAATCCTCTTCATGATTCTTCCTACTTGTACCCCAAATGTTAAAGAGTATTTTAATTTGAGTCCCTCTTAATTAGCAAATCCATATTGAGATCCAGTACTGTTTTTTCCAGAGTTTGATTGCAATATAGGGTCCAGAATCATAAGATAAGCTCAATAGTATGATATCGTCACAAAATCTCTTACATGACTAATATGGTATAGAAATAACGAAGATAGGGCAAAAAAAATGATTTATAAAATTTAAAATTATTTTATATGTCAAATTTATATTGTATTATCAACTCTCGATTTTATGTATTCCGTGGAATTTTATTTTTTTTTTTAAATTTAGTGACACATCAATAATTTATCATTAGAAAATGAAAGTATATCACTTTGTATAAATGTATTGTAACATTTAATGTTGTAACTGGCGTGAATTATTGTCATTTTGGACCATGGAAGTGGAAGTTGGAACTTCTACTAATTCCACGCCATGGTTCGGTGCTAGATACTTTCAATGCTGAATCCATACTCATTGTTCTCAATTGCTTATACACAGCTATAAACTATTTTTTTAATTGAAAAACACTTTTAAAAAACAAGTACAGAATTACTTTTGAAATTAGTTTTAGCTTATCTAAATATGAAAGTTAAAATATTTTTTTAACTTTTGTCCACAAATTCTTTTAAAAAATTATTTTTCAATTAAAAAAAAAACTATAAATAGGTTTTAAAATGTTATTGAGAACAAGTCCTAGACTACCCGATGGTCTTCCCAATTTTTTGTGGACCATCACACCTTGGTTCTACTGTAAACTTTGTGGTGTGAATTAAATGTTATAGAATTTATGACATAAGTTGATGTAAGCAAGATTTTATAAGATTTAATTTTCGACAGCAAGATCTACAAGTGGGGTCAAAAACCGAATCTATGTAAGTATTTTCCTCCAATTAATATCACTCCTTGGAATTAAACCAAGTTAATATAATCAACGAATCCAACAACATTGTACATGAATTATAGTTCCATATTCGAATCCCTACTTGATGGCTCGTTAGCAGTACATAGGAATTTCAGTCCTAACACTTGATCAAGAATACAGACAGGACCATGTAAACTAACTCATGACAAACCTACCTTATGTGCGGTCCAGTACTAACTATAACTATTTTTAGTATTATAAGCTTTGAAAGAGAAGTTTTTTTTGCTATTCACTCTTAAACGTGGAGTGAGTATTACAAATCGATAAATGATTGAAAAATTAGTAAGATTTCCTATTTTTTAGTTATACTCGTAAACTTACCCCTTCAAAAAAAGCACTCATAAAGCTTGTCAGCGTGCAAAATAGGGAAGAATTGTAGTAGTCAAAAGTGCATGTTTTGCCTGTTGTACACATACATATAGATTGAAGGAAAATACATAGGCAATCACTTATAAATTCTATAATGTGGATTAAATTTTATAAAATAAATAATATTATAAGATAAATAAAATTTTATAAAATTTTATTCTAATAACATAAATGGAGTTCAAAATCGAATCCAAATCTATTTAAGTATTATAAGATTGAAATCTGAACCCATAATGAAACTTGTGGATGAGAGATGTAGAGATCTAGTGCTCATACATACATTCACAACCATGAAGTATATTCTGAAGATGAAGTAATCTATCTATATAATTCTTGGATATCATCAGATATATGTGCTGTTGGCTGGCTGTTGCCTTGCTGCTTTTTTCTCATCTCTTTCCCAACTGGATAATATCATTAACACATTTCATGATCCTTGTGGGGTTGTGGGACTCCAAAAAATACAGATTTGCCAACCACTTGCTGACCCCACCTCCCCATTTTTACCCTAACTTAAACCCCCATGCATCCTTTGCCTTTCTCTATTTAAGTTTAAGACATTTATTCCATCAATTGAATGAAAGAAAAAGTGAAGAAGTCAGTTAACTTGTATACATTCAAGTTCTCTTTGTTCCTTTGTCTGCATAACCAACTCCTCAAACTAGTCTGTGAAAGCATATATACATGGAAGCTATAGCAGTAGAGTTGGATGATGATGTGTTCTTTGCTGATTTAAGCAAGCAAATCTCTCTCCTAATTATGGATGATGATGAAGACTTGGTGACTCATTCACCTTCAATTTCTCTTCAGGTAATTCATTTTCTTCTTCTTGTCTGAGGCCTTGTTCTAGTCGTAAATCAGTTTTAATAATAAAAGGTCTCATATTCAAGTCTTGCTAGTGTGAAAAATTCTTGACTAAGGACTCTGTATGTAACCGCATGATTGATTGAAAATAGGAGGACGATCATATTTTCAAACAATCATGCGACTGAACTGGTCACGACACAGAATTATTCATTATTGGTTTTTGATTGTTTAAGATTGTGAAATTCAAGAAACAAACCCTCAATTTCTTGAAGAAAAACAAGTATAACTTTTTGTTTCTTGTTCTAAACTTTTCAGGCTTTCTCTCAATCAATGATCCATCAAGCCCCACAAGCACCATTTCTGTATGATCAACAAGCTTGCAGAAGAGAAAGCAAAGGCACAGGAGTTTTTATACCACGTTCATCTCAACCAAGAAGAAAGAACAAGCAAGGAAGATACTCAAACACTTCATCCAACGCAAAGTTCCAAAGGAATAACCATGAAAGTTCAAGAGGGCTTACTGAAGTTGCTTATAGTACTAATAATAAAGCACCTTATTATGATTCATTTAACCTTAGAAGATTTTAATTAGAAGCGATAGTAACAATAACATCATCAATTATTTGAGCTCACAAAGTGTGTAGATACTAAATAAGCTCAACTATTCACGTAATTAATTAAAGAGCTCTAGAGGTATATAATTAATAAGCGTGCTTGATGATGACGACAATGAAGTTGTGCAGTTCAGGTGAAGATAAGCTAAAACGTTACGAGCCATTGAAAAATAGATCGACATCAATTAAACATAAGTATTTGCTTAATGTTAAGAGATGTGTGAGGTACCCTACTTAAGTACCTTTTTACCTTTACATTTTAGGTAATTACTCTACTACTACTAAAAGCATTGAGTATTAATGTGTTAATTAGGGGAGGATTTTATTCTTCATTAAAGGAGTATTAATTCATGTGTAAGGGAGAGGTATTCAATCTAAGGTTGATTGCCTCACCTGTAGTGGTATTTGTATTATGTTTATCAAGCTTGACAATTAATGTTAAAAGAACTATGGTGGTGATTCTTTTGTTTCTTTTCATCTATATCTTGTTTAATTTGATTTCTTTTTTTAACTCAATTAGACAAGCCTAATTATGCTGTAATTAATGAAATTAAAGACATCAATTTGTTTGATCTTAATTAGTAACATTAATTAACAAGATACCCTGATCTAGAGTTAGGCTTGTTGAGAAATAGATTAATATCTAAATCACTTTAGTAAACCATACTATATACATGTGATCATGCAATAATCACACCAAATATAAAGCAAATTAATGACATTCATATATACTTTCAAACTCCAGCTGGCTTTGAGTAGTGCCATCACATGGTCGCAGCATTTGCACATTCTTTTCAGATCTGGAGAATGATATGTCGGCAATTAAACATTAATTTCCACAACTTTTTGACAAGTAGCTAGCTAGGTGGGATGATTGTACATGCAAACAGGAAGAAATATGGAATCAAGAACATTGCCCTCACGATACATGTACGAACATAAAATATTCTGATTGGCTAGGAAAAAAAAATGTATTATTTTCTAAATAATATTTTATAATTATTTTATATATTTTTTTAAATTATTGTTTATCTTAAAAGTTGTGACGCACGTCCCATCTCATATTGTAAGTGAGATGAAATATTATATCATCTATAATATTACGTGTTACGAATTACTAATAATTTAAATTAAATATTTTGAAATCGTTATTATTGTTCAAAAATTATTAAATTAATCCAAATTCGTGAGTGTTACAAAAATTGTTATAGTATTTTTATAAATAATATTTTAAAAATAATGTCCAAACAGAACCATTAATTCTCATGAATCACAATAGGTCTACATTATGTAAAGTGCATGATAATTAATAATTTGTTCCTCAAAGACACGCTTAGATATTGAAGCTGCCTTGATCACATGAAAGCATTTAAGCCAACTTAATTAATTGTTCCAAGTTAGAAGCATACCCTTTTAAGGTAAATATTTGTGTATACTAATATGTATAATTCACCAAAATACAATAAATATAAACTTTACATAAACCTTATTCTGAATCTTACAATAAAATACACATAATTTATATTTTCATGTATCATATAGTTTGATACACCCTACGTTTTTCCAGAAGGCAGTTTTGACTTTTGAGGGGTTACATATGGCACTAAATTGGAATCCAACCTGGCTAAAAGTGGAAGAGGGCCTAACTAAGTCAGTCCATTGCTAATCCAGCATTTATTTTGTCTTCGTTCCATATTTGGTAGACCAACCGGGCTAATAAAATGAAAGTTGTACTAGCTACCTAGCTACTATATAGTAGTAATTGATTTGTCAAGGTGACTAGTTTATTACTTAATTATTTTCTTGGGTTATTTATGAAGTAAAAAATTTATTAAAAAAATAAATATTTTTTAATTTATTTTATGAATAATATAACCGTCGTTAATGTGAAATGATTAGTAAATAATTTGAAGCATTAGATAGGATCACTATCCTGTGTGAAAGCATCAAGACTAATTAACAGAATAATTTTATTTGATAAAGATCAATCCAACTCTAAATTTTGAATTCTCATCTAATCAATCAAGTTAATTTCTTCTTTTGTCACGAAACATTCTTTACAACAAAGTAGCTGTCCTTAGCCAATCCTTGAAACCTATACCGACACCGACAGATAATAAAAGAAAATTTCTTGAAGCTGCTGAAGGAAAATAAAAAATATTAAATAGTGATCAATGGATAAATATTTAGATAGACTTGATTTTTGACTCTATTTATAAATTTATAATTTAAAATTTATGAAATATATAACATTAATTGAGTAATCAAAATTTCATAAGATTAAGCTTTGACTACAAAATTTATAAGTGAAGTTAAAAATTAAATTTATCTAAATATTTTCCGTATTATAAGGATATGAAATTCCCCAGCCAAGTACACTATATTTTTTGTTATGGAATTGGAGTTAAAATGGGTGACTTGCTCATATTTTTACGTTAAATCTTTGTTATACAATCAAATTGGCTCCAACCACAATCTTGTCTTGTGTAGTAGAAGATTTCATTGGTATTCTATTTCAAAATCATGGCTATAGAGATATTCTTAAAAATATGATGGTAAATGAATATTTGTGTAGGTGTTGATTTTGATGAAAATAAGAAGTCTATATTAAACTTTTGGAAAGTTATATTGTCCCGTTATAAGAATTATTCTGTTATTATTTAAAAATGTATATAATATAATATGATATGATTTAAAATTTTATATTATATAAAAATTTAAAAACAATGAAATAATTTTTTGAATTATAAAATATCTCTAAATTTTTCTTTAGAGATGACATATGTACTTGTCCACTTGATTGAAACTTCAAACTTCGCCTACAAGAGTAGAAAAAATAAAAACAGGATGTGGGCTCCCATATGGATCTTGTTCTGAAGTGTATCTAACACCCAACTTCAGTACAGATTGCTGCTCTAATAAATCTTGAGTGAGGGCCATAATACACAAGTGATCCAGCTACTTGTGATGGAACATAAAGCAAATGATGTGTACCAATTGAATCCCAAATATAGGTAAATATGTGATTGATATCATTATTTTAATTATTTTTTTAAATTATATTATTATTTTATTAATTTGATTGTTTTAATTAGTAAGATTTATTATATTTATATTATTCAAAATATTCTTTTATAAATCTACCTATATAAAGGTACCGTCCACGTGTTAATTGTATTAAAACTTAATTTATACATATTTAATAATCTTTTGTTGTTTTTAATACAGTATCAGAGTCCCACTTTGGGGTCTGAATTTATTTTCTTCGATCAATTTCTAGTAATTGTCTTTCAATATCAGTTTGGATTTTCCAACTCTTGTTCCTTAAGTTTCTCTGGTTATTTCTTCCCCAAAATTTAATTGAAAAATTATTTCTAAGCCTTTTCAGTCATTCTGCTTGTTTTCTGGTGGGCGGAAACCTTCTCACATGCTCGGATGCACCCTTAACTGGTTTCTGACACGTGATTTCATTTTGCTAGTTTTTCTCAGCTTTGGTTCTCTTTAATTTTTAACTTTCGGATTCTCTCGATTTTAAAACTTTAGATTCTTTCGATTTTTAACTTGCGAGTTTTCTCGATTTTTGGCCTTCAGGTTCTTTTGATTTTCTTATTTTTTAAGTTTGGTTTCAAACTCAATTTAACTTTTCATAACCATATTGAATTTGAGGAGATATACAGATGTCAAGATACTTATGTATCAATATAGCATATATAAATATGTGATTAATGTAATTACCTTAATTATTCTCTTAAATTAAGTAATTACTTTATTATTTGATTATCTTGATTAACGAGACTTATCATGTGTTTGATTGTCTTAATTGATAAAATTTATACATATTCAATATTTTCTCTTGTCGTCGTTTCTAATAAGACCTTTTATCAAATTTTACCTTCGAACTCAAATTCATCTAAATCGCTTAGATATAGTATCAAAATTTTATGCATATATCTCACATTTAAAATATACAAGTGAAATCGTAAATCGCAGATATCTACTTGAGGATCGACATGGATCTCTTCACATCTTGAAAGTTATAATCATTCGGATCTCTTCCCATCTTGAAAGTTAAAATCATTCCACCAGCACTTCAAATCAAAATGGATCTTTGGAAGTTGACAAACCATAAAAGAGAACACCCCACGACCACTTGTTTTGGCAGAATATAGTACAGTGTACTATTTTGTAATCAATCTTTCAATGATTCTGCATAGGTCAAGACAAAGTGGAAACTGTGAGTTTTCCATATTATTCACTAATGAAAGTAAATTCTAGGTATCATAGGATAAAGCCAGAAACAGCATGATCCAGAGATGGATCTTGACGACATTTTTTAGATCCCTCTCATTCGATTGTCCTACAATTAATATTTCGTGATAAATAACACGAGTGCATTTATATAAAGTAATAAATAAAAATTATGAATAAAAGTTATTAATGTGTTATTAATTTCAGAAAATAAAGAAAGAAACTTGACCAAAAATTTAAACATAGAAAATCGTGATTTGATTTGATAAGATCTTGTCACGTTTGGTGATTTTTATAAATGACTATTAATTTGTGTTGTAAATGATTTTCCACTTAACACACTTACCTATTAACTTTTGCAATGCGTTATATAATTTGCTAGAGACACATGTTTTTTTTTTAAAACAAAATGGTAGGACACTATATTTGTTTTTGCTTAGCTATTTGACTATCTCTATGAAAAAATTTGACTTAAAATTTTTTAAAAAAATGAGTTATGTGAATAAATGATGACCACAATTGGTCTACCCACGAAATTCCATTTCTATATGATCCAGTAATCCAGCCAGCATAAAGCAAAGTGCAATGCTGGATAATTTAAGGGAGAAATATGGGCATGAAAGGAATTAGAAAAAAGGCCCAGATTGGATTAAGCCCACATTGTGAATGAACTACAAATACTAGGCTCGAGTTCGGCCCATTTATTTATATGGGCTTGGACCTCAGATTGGAACGAGCTGAATTGTTGAAAAATATTTCCATTATATATATATATAGGTGATATTTCATATACATGTACGCATTAAGATAAAAAAATGTAGTCATCAATATGCAATTATTTCATTCATTTTAAAAATACATTAGATATACAAAAAATAATAATTCTACTACTATGTAATATAACATTAGATGGGCTAAATCTTAATTGGATTAGAGTCTAGCTTGGTTAAGCTTAGCCCAAATTTTAATGGAGCTAAATATTTATACCAATTTCAGCCCGTTTCATATTTACATACCATAATTATTAAATTCGGTCCGGGAAAAAATCCGGTGAGGGAAGTGAATTAACGGATTACTGGTTCAACTAGTGGATTACTAGTTCAACCGGTGACTCACTTAAATATATTTTTTATTAATATATAATATCTGTAAATTATTAAATACAATATATATAGTGAAAATATTAATAAAAATATATTTTATTAAAAAAATTTAAGTATAAATGTAACTTTTCAATATTTACATAGTCTTTTCAAATGAAGAGTTAAAAGGAGTTAATGTATAAAGTGGAGTTTTGAGAGCATATAAATAAAAAATAGGCATATAATAATCAAAAACTTACATAGTTAGGTAGTAAGCCCTTTGATTACCATTTAAGAGGTTTTTGGTTCAAAATTTAACAATTATAATTTGATTTTTTTCTCAAATAAACAAACTCGCCTTATATAAGAGTTTCTCCAAACCTGGCCGGGTTCCTGGGTTTACCAGTTGAACCGTCAGGCTGCACGAAACTCGACAAGTTCTTTCCTTGTTCGGTTATCAGAGGAATCCAACCCGATTTCAAGGCCGATTCTCCAAATTTATAGGTTGAACATTCGGGTCGAGTTCAATAACTATGTTACATACAATTCAACATTTCTCTCAAGGGCAATCGGGCCAAGACCAGCTAGGCCAACCCTATTGAATAGGGGTGTTAATAATGACTCATTGATTCAATAAGGGTGTTAATAATGACTCATTGATTCAAAAACTTTGTTAAAAAATTAGTTTATTTTGAATTGTAAAGATAGGATATCTGAATTGGTTTATATTATTGGAATAAGTAACGGGTCATAAATTTGTAACATGAAAATCCGTTAAAACAATTCATTTCGAATCATAAAGATAGGGTATTTAAATTGGTTAATATTATTGGAATAAGTAGTAGGCCAGAAATTTGCAACATGAGTGGTAGCTCCTTGGACCTAATTCATATATAAGGGTAATTGTGTAATTTTGATATTATGTCATAATATTAATGAAAATTTTTCCTCACATTCCTATTCATGGTGTTTGTGTAATTATTAGCCTTTTTTTTTTTTTTTTTAAGTTTTGACACAAAAAAATATAATAATTGGATCGAGTGAGTCATCCAGCCTACTTTTAACAAATACACACTTAACTAAATAATCTAAGCATATAAATCGAGTATCAGATCATTTTTTTCTAATCTTGTATTACCGAGTTAGAACCAAATCTTATCGGATACTAACTATATGAACTGGATACCGGTCCATAAACACCCTACTATTGACAATCCAACTTCGGCCTTAATTAAAGAGACAAAGTGTGAATGATATTTAATTATAGGGGGTTAGTGTATTTTAGCCATAATAGAGAGTATAGGTTCTGCATTTCATCCTACGAAATCAACCAGAGAAATCCCAAGAAAGCTTTCTGCCTCGAAAACAAGAGAAAGAACATCAAAATTTCCAAAAAAGAAAAAGAAGAATCCAAATCATGGCCTCAGCAATGCTGAAAAGAACAACAATGGTGGTGAAAGGCCTGCAAGAGACATCTAGGAGGATGAATGGTAGGAGGGCCTATGCATCTATTGTAGAGGGTACAGACCTGGTGGCAGCTGCACCTAATGTTTCTCTCCAAAAGGCTCGTTCTTGGGATGAAGGGGTCTCCTCCAAATTTTCCACTACCCCTCTCAAAGACATCTTCAAGGTCCCCCCATCTTCTTTATTGATTATTAATGATATTATTATTATTTTTTTTTTTAAAAAAAGAGGATTTTAAATCATGGTCTTGCTTTTTTTTTTTTTTTTTTTTGTGTTAATTATTGATTGTTTCTTTAGCTTTGATGGCTTTGCTTTCATTTTCAGGGCAAGAAAGTTGTCATCTTTGGCCTACCTGTAAGTCATATTGTTATATCAATTTTCTGGGAAATATATAATTGCTAGCTTAATTGGATAATGATTTTGTGTTTTTTCTGAGAAATTAGGATGTTTTACATTTAAATGGTTGGTCATGACTGATTACTTGAGCACTGACAGATGAGAAAGATGAAATCTTGTTTTGAATTTAGGGAACTATGAAAATTTGAAACTATTCAGAGTGTTTTTGGGATTATTCTTGTGCTCAAACTTTTGTTTTCGGGTTAAATGACATGTGATTCATTGAGAAAGTGGAATGATCTGCATGAAAAAACATTTTCGTGATGAAGAGGAGTGTGATAATTGAAGAGATCTTCATGTCCCTGAATTGTAAAATTTGTGTTTTCAATATCCTTCAAGAACTTCTGTTGATGGCAGTTTAGGTGAAATCTGTAGATTTAAGCAAAATGTGAGATGGTACTATGAAAGTAGTATTCTCACATATCTGTTGCCTATTGTTGGTCTTTGAACTCGGTGCTTTATTTCATTTACCGTTCATAAGTATCAGGCATTTTCGAATTCTCAAAAAATGCACAGAAGATATGTCGATCCGGTGATTTAATTGTTAAACAGAATACAGACTAAGTGGCAGAAGAAAATGTGCTAATTTAATGAAGTTATTATTCTTAATCTAGTTGAATAAAGACATTTGAACCTTTAGGATCCTTCCAGGATGTAAAATGCGGCCTTTGGGTGATACTACAACAAACAACAACAACAACAACAACTAGGTGGGGTCCTATATTAATCCTCTTACGCCAATGCACTGCCTTTGGGTGCTAACGTGAAAATTATTTGTTCAACCTAGATTATTCTCTATTTTTAGTATCAAAGGTGTTCAACAATAATTCATGCACTGCAATAGCAATTATACTAAGAGCTTAACCAGGAATAATGATCGCTTGTGACGTAACTTTATGCAACATGCAACTTAAGTTAGTTAAAAATAAAGTATCTGCATTGGTAGTTTTGAAAATGTGTAGGGCTATCAACAAGTGGAGGGTAAGGTGGGAGAGCAAAGATAAGCTTGGGCATGATTTAATTAAGAAGTTCTTAAAGAAGGCACGGGACAGTAATTAGTTATTGCTTTTGGCATGCCATCAAAATCCATACAACTACTTTCAGCCAGAACAAGGAAAACTAGGAAAATGTTTTAATTTGCAAAAGTATTTTTCAGTATTTGATTTGTTGGAGAATATTGAGTTTTTACCCACCAGGCATGCACATAGTGTTTGTTTCTTTTCTTTTACATAATATGATGCCATGGAGCTTCATTTACCATACAACAGGGTGCATACACGGGAGTTTGTTCAGCTCAGCATGTGCCTAGTTACAAGAATAATATAGACAAGTTCAAGTCCAAGGGAATTGATTCTATAATTTGTGTAGCTGTCAACGATCCGTATACACTGAATGGTTGGGCAGAAAAACTTCAAGCTAAAGAAGCTGTAAGTTATAACCTTTAGTTCATTAGTTTTAATATTAAAAAAATGATGTATTTACATTTTCTTCTAATGGCTTGTTCTTGCACATATTTGATGTGATTGATAGTAGACTGTTGAGAATTCTGCTGATATCCGTCCAACAATGTCCTTTTTGACTTTGTTTTGCATGTATTTCTCATTTTAAAGAAATACGTTGCACTATAAATGAGGTTGTGTTACCATATTTTGAAAGTCTTGATCAAGATCAAATTGATACTAGTATTATTGAAAGAACAAAATTTTATTTGTACTTTTTGTTCATCTATCTTGGTATTTAAATTATATGATCAAATTTCAAACTTGAGATTTGAGTAAATTTGCTCAGTACTGTTGGTCTAGTTAATATTCACGCTGCTGTTAGCCCAGATATATAATCAATATTCCTTTTCATCCTGCTGCACTCATGAGTTTTATCCCTGCCTATTCTCCACATTGAAAAACTTCTAACTCTATCCTGTTGGTCTTCCCCTTCGCACATTCTTTCCTGTAATCATTTTTCCTTGTACAGAATTGTCGTTTTTATCCTTGTATGTGTATTTGAGTGGGATGGGAGACTGGCTATCTACTGACAAAATAATCTACTTTTTTAAACTTAACTAAAACTTTTTTGCATCAGTTGATGGATTTGTTTGAATGTACACATGAAGAGGTATATTACCTTTTGATAGGGTGATCAGATGTTATCACATCTCCTAGGATAGTTAAGTTTCCTTGAGCCAAAAAAGAAGAAGAAGAAGAATTTATCGTGATGGAATAACTCATTCTATTTTTTGTGCTAGAACATTGTTTTGCAAAATGAGGATGAAGTTAGGGTTTCCTCTGAATCCCGAAGTCATTTCTTTGTGGTTATTGCAGATAGAATTTTACGGAGACCTTGACGGAAGCTTCCACAAGAGTTTGGACTTATCTGTTGATCTCTCTGCTGCATTGCTTGGACCTCGTTCTCATAGGTATAAAACCAAGTTCTTGTATTTTACCGTGTCCTCGACATTTTTTACATTTAGTAATTATCCAATATTGGAGTCCTTTAAAAAATAAATTGATCTCTTTTTAGCAAACTTAATAGTCTACATCAGGTAGTAAATGAACTTCTAGACACTGCTGCTAGTTTGGAAGCATATTTTTCAAAAAAGTTAGTCATGGTTATTGGCTAGCTTGCTTTGCTGCTAAGAGAGAATTATCTAGGTTTCGCACTTTTAAGAGATCCTGACGACATTTTTTTTTCTTAAACAGGTGGTCAGCCTATGTGGTTGATGGACAGGTCAAGGCTTTTAATCTGGAACAAGCGCCTTCTGACTTCAAGGTTTCCGGTGGGGATGTTATATTGGGACAGATCTAAGTATTTTAAGTTTCTTATGCAGTTAACAAGTTGGATGTGTATTTGTGATTAATATAAAGGTTATGTAGTTTAGTAAGTTATCCCAAAATTTTATTCTGGAGGATTTTGTGGTTTCGTTGTTTTTGAATCATATTTTTGAGATTTAATTTGCTCAAACTTGAAAGAATATAAAATCTTTTAAGCCAGCTTTGGACACATCTTGCTTTAAGCCGATTGAAATTCTTCAGTGTCTGCACATTCAGTTCCTCTGGCGTGGTAACTTTAACTCATAAAGCAAACATACATTTAGGGTTCATTTGGCAGAGCATTTGGAATTCTAAATGCCTGTTAGGCACACTTTATAATCGCTATTTGGTGAAGGGAAATATTTAGGTAGACTTAGTTTTTGGCCTCACTTGTAGACTCTGTGATGTAGATTAAATGTTATGGAATCTATAACATCAATTGATGTAAGAAAGATTTTTTAAGATTTAATTTTGACCGTAAGGTTTACAGGTGGAGTCAAAAATCGGATCTATGTAAGTATTTTCCTTTGGTGAATTCCGTAAAAATCCACCTTTACCTTAAAGTTGGTCATTCTTGGCTTTTTGCTGAAAGAAATAGTTGAAAACCTATCCATTCTATAGGTCTAGCACTGGTTCAGTTCTTCAGGTTTTGTGATTCAGCAAGGTTTATTAAGGAAACAAAGGCACCTAGGACAATTTCTTAACTCTGTCAGAGCTGCAAAGCAAAAGAAAGGGAAACTAGCTGACCTAACTGTAGTGATGTTAACTAACTGTTAGGCATAATACTAATATTTTGTATGACTAACTTAGATTGAACTTCATTTAGTGTCTGTTTGGAAAACAAAGTAAGAGGGTATATTAGGTTCAATGTGCTCAAATATGTATTTAAACTCACATTTTAGTCTTCAGGTTAGTATAAGAGGAAAGCATGTTGCAATTGTCAACAAACAAGTTGGCCTATTCACATGCAGATAAGATTGAACACTTCAATTGAACTTGAAACCTTAATACCAAGATTGTCTGCAAATCGAGAAATTGCTGTGCTGATCTTGAAAGCAGATAGATCACCACATAAACCTTATTGCAAAATAATCAGTAAGAACTATAGATGAGCAACAGAAAGTAACAAGATCAAGATCTTCTTCTTGGCTAAACAAGTACGGAAAGGATCTTTTATTGAGACAAGGATCAAATAGGAAAATAATCCTCTGAGAAGTATTGATGGGACGCAGTATTTGCTATCCATCATCCTGCTGTGACTTCCAAACAGAAATTGAGACTTAATTGGGGTTCCATTCCACCCTATAATAAGGCCTTTACCATTCAGCTCTACAGTGCAAGAACACCAACGGGGATTTGTTTTAACAACCAATTGTAATTGACACAAAGCCAAATCACTCATTGCTATTTCAACAATGCCAAATCTTGTTAAAATAGCTCTCCAAAAATCAAGCTTTTCGTAGCGATGAATCCTCTCTTCACCCTCAGTGGTGATAATGTTTTGAATCATTTCCCAGAAAAACACTCCCATAAGTGCTCTGCCGGGATTCTCTTGGTCCATGCAATCCTCAATACAATCAAAAACAGCAGCAGAAAAAGAAAGTGCTGCATCAAAACGGTCCAAGAATGTAGGCGCGTTTGTATTTGCTTCTATTTCAGTGATCACTAGCACACACGGATTGAGTTTTGTAATAGTTCTCATAAGAGATTCTAAATGATCAGGTGATGATAACAGACTTGCCAGACGCATGTCTGAATAAACAGCCAGCACCTCAAAATCAGCTGCTAACTCAAAGAAATCTTCCTCAAGATCCTTCATATCTGATACAATTAGTCTGAATGCAAATGGTATGCTCATGGTTTCCGCGAAAGATGACAACTTCTTACCTGTCTCTTCAATCCTCTCTTTTGGTGTTCCGACCGCAGTTATCTTGAGAAGTTCAAGTCGACATTCATGCCTTCCAGCAAGAGCTTGCATTATGATTGGCCAGTGTGATCCACTTTTGATTCCTAAATCGACTATATGAACCCTTTTAGCTGTTGCAACATTATCCACTATGGCTTGGATTGCAGTGAATTGAGCAACTTGGCAGATTGGGAATTCCTGCTGACATACTGCCACCACAGGCTGAAAAGACGTCAGAGCTTCTTCAAGAGTTGGCATACTTTGATTTCCTTCTGCAGGTGCTTCTGGAGCTAGCGCACCAATCTCTCTGAAGATCCTTCCTTGGAGAGCTGCTGAAAAATAGCATACAACTCTCTGAAGTGCATTACCAGTAAATAGAAGCAAAGGTTTGACATAAAGAGAGCAATTTCCTAGCATCATCGAATTGTTGATTCGAGAACTTGAGAACAGCAGCTTGAAGTAGTATTGCAAGTTTAAGATCTTCATTTTTCTCAGATGGCAGACAGGAATCAGCAGCAAATAGACCACCAACCACAAGGGATATCATATCAAGATTTTGAGTGTTGTGTTGAAGTAATCTTTCTCTGGCCGTTTTCAGAATGTCATTTGTTGACAATTCTTTAGAACTAGAAGACGAAGTGCTGGATGGTGCATTAGTGCTTTGCTTGCGCACCGGTTTACTCTCAAAGAACTTCTTTAGAAGATGTACTGATGCTGAAGGAAGAGACTGCAGGTTTTCCTTCTTTGCAGCTTCATCAAGGTAAGAGATTGGCTGTGTGGTATTGGCTTTCTTTCTGGTTTCTGCATGTTGTGAATCCATGTTTTCTGAGACTTGTTCTTCAAGTTGCTGTTCTTTTCCCCCATCCATTTCTGATGTCATTTATTGTGTTTAAAGGGAATTGCACATGCAAACTATATATCTCTTTGTCAAGCCCTGAAGAAATTCAGTGGAAATTACGAGGAAAGAACAAAACTATACACAAGCCAAGAACAATTAAACAATGAAATGTGTAAGTCTCCTATATCATGCGTCACGAAATTCGTCAGTGTGTCATAATGAGAGTACTATTAATCTTGTAAAGGTCGACATGTAGGGAAATGGACGCAACAAAATTGCCTCACCCTTTCTACCATTTGTCTCATTTTTTAGGGTTATTTTATTCTTTCATATCAACCCAAAGAATTTTGGATTTTTCATAGAGAGGTATTTAGTCATGTATGAACTGCTTAAAATGTTACTTAATTATTGTCTTGTGTCTTCACATGAAAAGCCGACTTCTGCAGAAAGAAAGATATGAAATCCAAGCACATATAGACAGCTTTCCTAGTTATTTAATTTCCTCTCATATAAATATATTTGTTGTGAAGATTGATATATCCACCAGTCAAATGATTGGTCTATGAGTTAAGTAAATGTTTATGTAGTTGTTTGAAGCCTAGGCATCTTGTGGAAAATATTAATTTGTCTGCATCAACCTGTAATCTTCACCACCTTTAGTTCTTAGCTATTTGATTATCTATGTAGCTTTCCTTAAAAAAATACCAATACTAGGTTTATTCATATAATTCGATATTGACAATTTGCGAAGGAACCCTAGATAAAATTTTGGAGTCTTTCCAAGTATAGAGTGGCGTAACAAGAGCGCAATGTTCCATATTTACGTAACTTAACAATCTTTTCATTTGGAGGAAACATCACAGTTATGTATTACCTTTCCTCTTTGCACTCTAAATACCTATCTCGAAGAATGCAGTGTAAGAGGAAATAGATATGATATCTCACACTAAATAAGGACAGGTAATGCATGTATATATCAAGAGAAATGCTTTTTGTTAACATTTACCCAAAGTTCTGTTGTACAAAAGTGCTGACTCTTTTCCTCTTTCGGGCTTAATTAACCTGTTCAAGAATCGCCTTAATTTTCCTCCAAGTAATGCACAAATTTGTCTATCCTGAGCCAACAAATACCTTGGTTCAAATAAAAAGGGGCAGAAGACCTAGTGGGCTGCAGCTTTGCCCATTCTGTTTATATCTAAGGTTCATGATACATATAGATGGCTTTAGCAATGACTCAATTAAGTAGTATAAGTCTAATATTAATTGGAAAAAATTGCAAGCTCTTTTAGTTACTTTTCCACTGATAGACTGTAGCCATCACTTCAAGATTTGCATGTACATTTATTCTGAACTGTTAGTTTTGGTTTTCATGGCACACATTCTTTGTTTTGAGAATCTCAGTGGTTCTGTTGGTTAGTAATTGCACGGGAGAAACTTGGAATATCCATTTTATATATAATGACAGTTCATCATTCATGAAATTGTGACAGATTGATTCTACATTTTATACATCCAATCAGAATAGAAACTTAGTTATAACATCATGTGAAACCTCCAGTGTTGTCAAGTATAATCTGGTTTTGGAACGTACTCATTATCTTCTGTGATAGAGCTGTAGAGTCTCTGCCGAAAGATCGCTTTCATGTTAAAAAAACCCCGTATAAGGAGAAAAAAAAGAATTTTTTTCAGTTGCCAATCTTTCAAAGAATTTTTCTGCAAGCTGAAAAGAATCAAGATAGTAATGATGGAAGCAAGGTCTTTAGTTCATCATCCTTCTATCATGTCTTCGCTGCTACAGCAATCCTTTTCTCTTTCTGAAGGCTTAAAATAATTTTTAGTTCGTCAGACATCTTCATTTCTTTATGACCTAAGAAGGCTGCTTGATGTTCTTTGTTAAGGAAGCTTTATTAAAGGTTTTGCATTTGAAATGATCTTTTGACATTGCAAAGCATCGATGTTGCTATATTCATGTCAATGGGATTGACAACAAAGAACTGAAGTTTGTTGCTGTGAAATATATTGCCTAGATGCTTGTGATTCAACTCTTTTTCTACGAATGTTTTGAGTGTCTAGTTTATGATTCTTGATTAGCTTTTCCACCCACCAGTTAGCCGTGACTAAACATGATGGAACTTCCTGTGGGATAATTTAAGGAAACATAAAGAGTATGAGCCACAATTTTCTGATTTCTTTCATTCCATGCTTGCTGAGCTGAATCTGTAGAGTATGTCTAATCAGAGGAAAGACTTGGGATTTCTAACTGAAACATTGACTCACTGCAGCATGCAAAGACATTTTTAGAATGGAAGCATCACTTAGCCAAGATGAAGAATTAATTATAGATTATCTTCATCAACATTCTTCAAGTCTGAAACAACTACTTTGAATGCAAATGGAATGATGAATCTCTCAGCAAAAGAAAACTTCTTACCCATCTCTTCAACCATCCCTTTTGATGGTCCAACAGGTAGTGGATATTCATGTCTATTAGCAAGTTCATGCATCAAGATTGGCCAATAAACTACACAAATTAAGCTCCTAAATGCTTCCTCATCCAAAACATGTTATCAATATCTCTTCACTAAATATTTTCGTCGTCGTATGTTTCCAAATGGTTGACGTGAAGTACAACAAATTCTCACTTTCTCCATTTTCTTTATTGTGGAAGATTATTCCCATCTTTCATACACAAAAAAAAAAAAAAAGAAGACATTCAAACACATTAGATGAGCCACCTATGGCATCAGTTTTTTTGGTTTTTATCAGTTCAGACAAGAAGCCGGCTAGTTCAAAAGAAAGAACTAAAATCCAAGCACAAGTAGCCATCAGCCCGTTGCTTTCCTCTCCTAAAATAAGCTTAGTTCCTTGTCTCTAGCCAGAGTCAATGATTATTCTATAAAAACTATGTTTTTTGTCAAAATATGTTTGCTTCCCAGGCCTTTTACAGAAACTGTTACTTGCATTATAGAGAGGATCAAGTTCTGGGACAAGCACATTGGAAGTTTGGAACGATGACAGGAATATTAGAGAGGATCAATTGTAGTTACTTGCATTTAAATTTCCTAGTACAAGGGGTGCTCACATCTAGTATACAGGTGCACAATGTAATATCCCGAGGCTGAATTCGTCCAATAACTTTTGAACGAAAAGAACAGATTTAAAATGTTTAAATCAAATTATTATTAATCTATACTCAAAATGTTATAAATAATATTATATTCTTTCCCACTTTCTATATAGAATGAGATATTACATTCACCTCTCTTTAGGCTTTGCGTCTTCACAAATCCCAAGTTAGGGCCCAATAACATCAATAACATGTCAGATACATCGTATAGCAACCCAATACCCCTGGCACTGTCTCATCCTGTGCAGAAATCACACGAAATTCGCTCTGATACCAATTATAATATCCTGGCCTAAGCTAGCCCAATAACTTTTAAGCGGAAATAACGAGTTCCAAATGTTTAAACTAAGTTATTAATAATACATGATTCAAACTATTATAAACAATATAATACAATATCTCCTCCCACTTCCGATATGAAACGGATCAATCACACGCAAGATACCCTTTTCATATCTAGCTATTCATCAACATATTTAGTAACTCATACATGAACCATATTAAATTTTAGATACACAAACTACCGCATACAAACTACGTGCACACATTGAACTTGATGATCTACAATAACTCAAAAACACGTGAACTTTCACGCTTAGGAAATTCTAGTAATTTGCATCAGTTTATACCTAGTTGGTAATGTGGTTTTGGACCCTACTGATTAATTTTTTTCGATAATGCTGTAGAGACTATGCCAAAGTATCACATTGTAAAAGGGAAGGAAATGAATTAGTAGTAAATTTTGCATAGATTATCTCGGAAGGAGTCTGCACTGAAGATTTTTGTATAGGTTTTTATAATATTGCCTTGTTGATTGCATTGCATCAGCTCTACCTAGTAATATAGGTTTTGGACCTTATTGATTAGCTTTCTTGATAATGCTGTAGAGATTAAGCCAAAATATCGTAGGAAGGAGTAAATTTTCCCTAGGATACATCCAGAATTGATGCTAAACATCATGGGAACATCAGCAGAAATTACTCTAATGGATAGGGAAACCATATTATAAGATTTTAAGTTTTTTTAATATTAAGTTTTAATACTATTATCAAGAGCATATGAAAAACTAAGGAAAAAATATGATCTTAGATTGTTTGTATTAAAGTACAAATATCTTACATCGACTACTCAAGAAATTCTAGATCAATTAATAAAGTTTTTAGGCCATACCACTCATAGCCAATCGATTTTGAGATATTCATATTCTTTAATATAGTATCAGAACTAATTTTAATTGTTTTTCCATCCGCACATGACTTGGACTTTTCTACGCATTAGGCTTGGTTCGTGGGTTTCTGCCAAGGCAAATGCTTCTCTTAGTTATGGTATTGGATTTGATTTTATGGGTATCAATCATGTCAATACCTGTGTTCACTGGTTTGAGTTAGACCTCCAATTTTCCTTGTTTCAACCCTTTATTAACCTGAGTCATGTGTGAGAATGAGTATTAAAGTACAAATATCCTATATCGATGTTAGCTAAGAGTTTCAGAACTAATTAATAAGGTGTATGGGTCATTCCACTTATTACTAATTAATTTTGAGATAGAAATCATATTGTTTGACACTGTGTGGATTTTACAAATCAACTTTGCCTCCCTTGCTTAAAATTTTCTTATTCTGCACTAAAGAATGGTAATTCATTTCACAACTACAAGGATTCTCAAGCAGTCATGCTGATATCCTCTCTTGCCATGCCATGAACCTCAAATGAACTTTTCAGTATCTGAATCCCCGGCTCCTATGTACAAACAGATCATCAGAGTTGCTGAGTTTTTTGTTTCTTCCCTCATCTACTCCCTCGAGCAATAAAAATCCGAAGTGCACGATGCTCGGAAGCATGTATCCTCTTCCATAATTTCTTTCCTCAACCTGTGAGCATAATAGTAAAACAACAGAAAAAAGATCATCGAATGATCTCTAAATCAGGAGAAATGCAGCAATCAACATCAACACCAGGTGTAATGCAGCTAAGTAAGTAGGCATCTTGATTATACTGGATTATCCATAAATTTCAACTAATTCATACTTAAGTTTGCATGGTTGTCATAAACATCCTGTACTTTTCTTCTTGTTTTTCCAACAACAGCTCTCGACTATGTGCACTTATTCTTCTGTCAAATCGTCAAGTAGCCATCTCTGAAACATCAGGAGATAGCTCCATACATATTTACAAAATATCATAAATATCATACTTAAGAATCAGATAAAAGTGGATAGAATAGAAAAAACAATGGATGCAAGACTCCACATCCGAAAGACTAAACCATTAATTTTGAGCAAGGGATTCTTAAACAGGATTACAAGTTTCATCTCTTTTTTCTACAAGAATGGTATCAAGTCACCTACACATCTCCTGTAATTGTTATTAGACAAGTGCCTAGCAGATGACAGACTTCGCAAACTTCTGATCTTTATAAGCTCGAAGCAATTAATCAGAAAAAGGTCCAGGTCATTAGACAAGTGTCTAGCAGAGACAACTTGTGAAGAGAATATATTAAGGTAAGTTTGTAAGTTATTGAGTATAAGAGAATAGCATATTAGGAGAAGTTATTTGCAATGACAGAGACTTCAAATAATTTGGAGATTGAAAGTGAATAAGATCCGTGATATGCTAAAGTCCTTATACTTGCCTGATTTTTAGTGCATTGATGATGTGACTACTCGAACAAGTTAATCCAATGCCATTTCTTCAGAGTCATAATGAAACTTCCAGACAGTAAGAATATTAACTGGAGTTCCCTTCCATCCTACCATTAAGCCTTTTCCATTGACCTCTAGGGTGCAAGAACTCCAACAAGGATTGCTTTTTGCAAGTAAGTTTGCTTGAAATAAAGCCCTGTCACTAAGGCCTATTTCAATGATGCCAAACAATCTCAAGAAAGCTCTCCAGAAATCAACCCCTTCTTTGCGACGTGTCTTGTTGCACCTTCAGTGGTGATAAGGTTTTGAATTGCCTTACACATGAAAACTCCTTCTATAGTGCCATGTTCTGCATTGATTTCCGTTGTCCATGCAATGCTCAAGACAATCTGAAACAGCAACACAGAGTGAAAGTGCTGCATTGAAACGGTCCATGAAAACATGTGTGTTGGTGTTTGCTTCAATTTCTGTTACCACCATTACACAGGGATTGAGTTTTTTGATAGTTTCTACTAGAGAAACTAATTGATCAGGCCATGCTAATAAACCTCCTAGATGAAACCTTGAGTGAACTGCTAGAACTTCATCAGTTTATAACTCAAAAGAATCTTCCTAAAGATTCTTTATCTCTAATACAACTACTTTGAATACAAAAGGGATGTTCGTGTTCTCCGCAAATGATGACAGCATCTTACCTATCTCTTCAATCCTCTTTTTTGATGGTCCAACTGCAGTTATTTTGAGAAGCTCAAGTGCACAGTCATGCCTATCAGCAAGAGCTTGCATCATGATAGGCCACTGTGAGCCAGTCTTGATTCCCAGATCAACTAAATGAACTCTTTTCGCACTCTAATAAGCTACATTATCCAGTATGGCTTGAATTGCAGTGAACTGAGAGATTTGACAGAAAGGAAGTTCATATTGACACTCTACCACAACTGGTTGTAGACTTGTAAATGGCTCTTCAGCTATCGTCTTAGTTTGATCAACTTCAGGTACTTCTGACCGAACCACTCCTCTGATCTCCCGAATGATCCTCTCTTGGAGAGCTTTAGCAAAATAATAAACTACTCTCTTCAGAGGATCACCAGTGAGCAAAGCAGCTTGTTGACAGATGCTGAGCAACTCACTTGCATAACAGAACTCTTGGCTCGAGAAGTGAAGAGCAGCTGCTTGAAGTAACAGTGCAAGTGCATAATCTTCGTATTTGTTAGATGGCAAGCCAGGATTAGCATAAAAAAACATCACTAACTACAATTGCAGCAAAATCATGATTTTCTGAGATGCCTTGAAGCAATCTTTCTCTAGCCAACTTTACTATAACATCAGGTGACAATTCTTGAGGGGCTACGGGTGATGTTGGATAATGTGTTAGAGCTCTGATCATTCATCTTTTCTCCAATGATGCATTTCACTTTCCTTTTGTATTCCTTGAGAATATTTAGTGAGACTAAGGGTACCTTCTTTCCTTCATCAAGATAATAACTAGGTATTATAGCTGCTGCTTTCTCTGAGGTTTCTGCTTGTTGTGAGGCCATGTTTTCCGAGTGGACTTGTTAAAGTGGTTGCTGAGCATACTCGGTGGAAATGCTCGAAAAAAAACATAGGACACGCAATAAATAGCTAGACAATCTCTTCTTGATTTTACAATGAGCCCATCATTGTATCTTCATGAGACTGAGGAAACAATTTTTCTCGTAATGGTCGAAACAGATGGAAGAAAAACAACCCTGTCGGTTGTTGATCCTTTCATTTATCTCATTACATATAGAGGTTTATTGTTCTTTTCGTGGAATATGAGCTACTCTTATTATCATTTGCATAGAAAGCCGAATACTGCCTGATAGAGATTCCTAGGTGTAACATGCTGAAACTTGCTGTTTTCTTCCCCTAATCAAGTATTAGTCTAACACGTGTAAGACAGAAAATATCTACTAAAATTTGAGCCATTTTCTCTTATAAGATGATGAAATTATTTATTCAGAAAAAATCAATTGGCATTGGTTACTAGGTAAACCAATTGGATATTTGGATATTCTCATTCTCATTGCTATAGCTGCTGATGTTGGTTATGATCAGAAATGCAAGAATGTGGTTTACGAATTTATGAGAAGACATGGTGCCATAGAATAAAATAAGACCGACGAGATGCATGAATAAAAGGGATGAAGATGCTGGCTTTATAATCTCAATTTCTACCATTGTAGCATCCATTTAGAAGTGGACAACATAGGTGACCTCAAAAGGACAGAGGGTCAACTGGGCAAGTTAAAAGCGAACATGGTATCAGCTTACAAAATAATCAACTATGTGCAGCTAGTGCAATACATAATTTGCCTGGCCATCTTTGAGATGTCATGTTTTTCAGTGAACAGCAGGATGCGGACAAATATCCTTCTATGGCGACTGGATACATCACTTGCAGGTTCCATTTTCAACACAGAAACATATAGATAGTTGCTGAACAGCAATTCCAACCATCAAAGCATCAGCTTTTGCTCTGGAAAGAGAAAATGAACAAACTGAGTAAAGGCGATAAGAAAAGAAGTAAATTGTTATAAGTATGAAAGAATTGGATGAATTGATGACAGGAGAATATCCATGAAAGAGATAATAGACATAAATAAGAGAAACCTGGGCAGGTCCAGTAGTGGAGTTGAATGAGTAGACATCAGAACTCGTATCATGTGTAATATCCCTGGAAACGGGGTGCTGAGTTGTAACACTCTCCTCTATGCTCTTTCCTTCTTGCGAAAGGTTTGGTGTTTCTACTGGATCACTGGACAGAGGAACAGAAACACCAGATCTTTTTGAGGACAGATCAAGACGTTCAATCATTCTTGCTACTCCAGCAATACCTGCAACTCATCTCACGCTGAACTCCCCTACCTATTTCCTTGACTGTAGTATTGCGAGCCAACAATTTTTCCGTAAATCCACGTGTGCTTTTTGTAATCGATTCCTTATACCTGAAGCAGTATGACCCCAGTTTCAGAATTAACATATTTACTACATGCACCCACAAAAATAAAAAAATGTAAATCAACTTACCTTGCTGAAGCAGCAGATATTTTAGCTTTAACAGACTCGGAAAAGGCAAGGAACTCAGATGAACTGGATCTCTGAGGACCATCAGATGATGGCTGGCTGAAAATCCTATACAAACACGAAATTGATTACTACGGCTAATCATTCTAGTCAAAGAAAACATTTTTACAGAGCACAGAGCAGGAACAAACTTCTATACGGATAAAATTCTAGTATTATGGAAAGCACCATGGTGCAACAACATGCATTAGTGTAAGCGAATACTGAGTGGATTTATCAGGTCATACAACTAGAAGTTGCAACGAGTAAGAAGTGAACTTTTGCAGAAACATGAGTTTTCAATATTAAAAAAAAAATGAATACTGGCATTTTCCGTCAAAAGCAGAATCTAGAAAGGATGCTTTGCAGTAAGATGTTACAGGCGACCGCCTATAGGGACGATAAGGACAATTATCTTGCTTCATCTGAAAATTTTTTGATGATGCATATCATTTGCTTCTCATGGTCTGAAGTATCACAATTACATTGGTCTATTAAGCTCGACATACAACATTTGTGTTTACTACAGTTAAAACTGCAATGCTGAAATCATGAAAACAAGGACCTCTTTTGTCTAAGAAGGTTCTGTGAGGGGTATCAATGGAAGGGCTCTCAATGTGTTGTGTAATCCCAATGAAAGAAAAAGAGTTACTATTCTAATTTGTTCATATTTGAAGCAGAGGAAATGTCCTTTTGTAGGTAAATTGGATAGATTAATCCTGAGAAGTAACATTGATGAAAATATATAGTTGTATGTGTAGAATGGTAAGCATAGGGTTGGGACTTTCTAATTAAGCCATTCCATTCAAGTTGACTATAGAAACTAACAAGAGTAACAGTTATGGCTGATACCTATGATTGACACGACCATCTTTAGTTTCTGCAGTATCAGACGTCACATTCACAGAAGAAGGAAGAACTGATGATGTTTCTGATTCAATAGTACTAGCTGGTGCAGCAGTAGTAGCTAAACCAGCCTCCAAACCATAACATATGTTGATCCCATTTTCAAAAGGGACAGAAGGAAAAACTTCTGCAGAATCTAGTGCTGGTGATGTTTGCCTTCTTCTTCTGTAAACACGGCGAGCTCTGCTAGTAGAACCAGCAAAATGTTGTAGAATTTGTTCCTCCTGATCAGAACCATATACATAAGAAGCATCCTGGAAAACCACACCGTAACTAAGAATGTCCTCAGCAGAAGGATTCCAAAAATTTAAACTGCCATAACTTACATGGTTAACTTCATGGTCCTCACGAACAACACGGATATTACTTCTTGCCCTCATGCTTCTTCTCTCAATCTTTGCAGCAGTTAATAGCTCTTGGCTAGAGAGAGGAATTAAACAGTTGTAAACAAAGAAATCAGAACAATAACATGCAGTAAAGCGAGAAATGAAAAAAATTGAAGAAAGTTTTGACCAAGAAAACCTTTACATCTTAAGGCTTGCATTATACCTGGTGGGATCCTTTAATTCAAGGAGCTGACAACATATTGGGCATTCTGTGCTTCTCTGTGACCTGAAAAGAGCAAATACCAATCGATTATGCTAATGCCCACTAAAAGTTGGGAGGAGGAGGGGGAGCAAATCAAAATGTTTCACAGTGAAGAAACCCACCATTCAAGAATACACTGCAAATGATACTCGTGCTTACAATTGGTGACCTAAAAACAACAAAGAAAACAACTAAAACAGTTAATACCAGCATCCGTGTTCAGTGATAGCAATCCACCAAAACAACAAAAAACGCAAAAAACCTTTGTCCTATTTACAATTCTATGAACAAATCCACCCTATATAAGCAGCAGAAATAATGGTTGTGATCAAATTGCAGATTCAACTAAAAAACAATTTCCAAAAAGGGTAACAAAAAAACAAAAGAGTTATGAATTCAGTGATGTAAATTTACTCCTTTATATTCCCAGAACACCAAGACAACCTTCACAACCAGCATAAAGTGTGACGCCTCATCCCACATCGATCTATTGATTATGTAAAAAAAAAATTATATTATATATAATACTTTATTTTTGAACTATTAGCTTAAGTATCTCAAACGCGTTGTTTCCGCTAAGGTAATCATCGTACAATTACAAAATCTAGTGTATTTGTATTAATCAATCATATTAGCAAGAAAAAGGTCCAAACTTTAATGAGCTTTTGCTTGATCTATTACCAAAGTACACCTCTTTTTACGTGATGTACAACAGAAAATTTAGAAAATCAGAAATGATGTAATAAAAGTAGAGGAGAAAGAGAATGGGAGTACAGTGGAAGGATCGTGTGAGTTGAAGGGCTCAAAACAGAATACTACACCCGTCCTCAAAGCAGTCGTCGGCGACGGCGACGGCGACGGCATTGTCAGTTGTGGTGATTATCATCGGCATCGTGATAGTTGATGGAGTTTCTGATGAGAGAATCGTATCAGTCGACATTGTTAACGAAGTTAGTGCTAAGTAACGTTAGCTCAGCTCTCACACACGCTCAATGTGTGTAGTTGTGCGTGTGTAGAGAAGGGGAGGAGGTGACGGAGAATATAAGAAGGAAAAGAAGAGAAATACTCTTAGTAGAAGAATACAAAATAGAGAAATTATTTTGTTAGTATATAAATTTATTTAATTTTGTATAGAATTTTTTTAACAAAAATGGAGTTTATATTAAATATTATCGCATGTTAACTTAAACTTTAGAACTTAAGATTGTATTTGAATGTGTAGATTTAAATTGAACGAAAAATTTAAAATGAATAAATTTAAATTGAAATAGAATTTGATTGAATTTTTTAACCATCAAAATTATATTTTTACTGCTGTTGATAAATTTTAAATTTACAATTAAATCAAATAATTAGATCGAACAAATTATTATAGATTTGAATTTTAAGATAAATTAGATCTAAATTCCTTCGTCTTATACACAATGTGAAGGAATTTGAATTGAGCTTTATAAATTTGATAAATTAACCCCCCAAAAAAAATCAAAACATGATAAAATAAGTAGAATGGAGGTAATAATAGTTAAAGAAAAAAAAATAGGAAATGCTATAAACATGTAACACGAACAAATAAATCAAGTTTTATTTCCACTAAATAGGTTCAACGGTATGAGTTCTGTTATATCATTGCATGCTATCATGAACTATATCTTTTTTAATTTTTAAATGGACTATATCTTTTTCTGTGTCAAGTTTTTTTAGAATAGTCGATTCCAAACCGAGTAAAGAAGAAGGGTTGAGTTAAGTTGACAGAAAATTTGTCAATTTTATAAGATGAATCCATTATAAAGTATTATAAACATGTAAAAAAAAATAGAAGGATAAAAAAAGGTAATACTTTAAGTTAATTGGTTGGAAGATACTAATAAATGCGTAGAAGTAAGACATTCTAATAATAAAGATTATATTTTGTCTTCTCAAAAATTTATAAAAATATTTTTTTCATTACATAAGGACGTGAATGGTAAACTATTTATTGTAAATAATTTTGTGTTAATAAAAATTCATAATATATAAAATTACTACAATACACTGCACTATAATTAATGGTTTCGAAAAGGACCAAGGTGTTGTCCCTGTGTAAAAAGCATTAATATGTATTATTTTTTATTATATTATTTGATAAATTATTAAAATTATATTATTATTTAATTTTAACAATTTATTAAATAATATGATAAAAGAATAATACAATATATGATACTGTAAAAAAGAAAAAAAAAAAGTATTCATGGACAGAAGAAGAGAAAGTAGCCAATTTTTTAGTAAACAATATCTTGTCCCGTTTGAGACGGTTGTCGAGAGTGGAATCAGTCAACAACTTTTACCTTTTCCACATCTTACATTTTTCCTTTTCTTGTTTTTTCTCTTTTGTAGCCAAGCTGGTGGGACTACTACCCCTGAAAAATATAGTCACACAACCTATTGTACAGGCAACGAAAATGTACAAGCATTAATGCAAAGCTGATGTAACACTCGATTCTGAACCAGTCCAATAATTTGTAACCGAAAATAACAGAATTAAAATATTTAATATAAATTAATAATAATTTATAATTTTAATTATTATAAATAATATAATATTTCTTTTCATTTTCGATATAGAAAAAGACTCACGCCTTATAATTATTAAGCTAAATCTAAGTATACGTATATTTAACCAAAATCGATATACTTTAAGAAATTTTTACTATTTTTTTTAAAGAATTATTTTATTATACTTTTAATGTTTGTATAATATATTATTATATATTTTAAAAATTTATACCGTATAAATTTGTTAAATTAAAAGAATAATTCGCTAAAAGAAATTATAAAATTTCTCTATAATTTATATTAAGAGACGGATTACATAGAAGATAATTTTCAGCAATGATCCCTATGCATAAAATACTACACATCCGATTATGAGTGTTAATGCGCATTGCAGCTGCATGCTTTGTGTTTTTCTTTTTCTTTTTCTTTTAAGCGTTAAGAAGAATTATAGGTACATTTCTCAAAGTCTTGAATAGGCTAATTTATAAAATAAAAAAAATTAGGTAAATAAAATTTATATAATAGTGTATAATTTTTTTAATTTTAAATTAATCATATTATTTAATTAAATAATATAATTAATTAAAATTTAAGAGATATAAGACATAATAATGACATGAATAGAGTATATTTTTCTCTAATTTACTATCTTTGATTTTTGTGGCTGAAAATGGTCCAAGAATAAGAAAACGTGTGACAGAGGTGAAGTTAGTCAAATTTGGAGCACAATCACCAAGAAGATAAAGGTAGTACTTTATGCATTAAGGTCAAGAATTGTACACAAATTGTTTAAATCATCAAAAGGCACAGCTGAGTGCTAACCATTTTCTTTTCTAGGACCACTACTTCTTCCCTTGGGAAATTATTATTTTTTTTCCTTTTTTGCTGAAAAATAATTTAGATCTAATTATAAATCTGTTAAAAGTAAGTGTTTTGGTATTAATTAACATTCAAAGCACTTAATAATGATTTGATACCATATTAGACAATATAATCTTAGTTCTATTAGGAGATAAGCTTACAATTTTTTTGAGATCTTCTTAGATATGCGAGTGATTTCACAATTTTGTGGTGATGGTTTGAGCGTCATTTGTAGTTCTAAGCTACCACCGGATACATGATATTTGTGGGATGAAACTCAGTGATTTAGAAGAGTAAAAAGTAAAATGTTGTTTCTAAATTAAGTGTCCAAGTTGAGTATAGAGTAATGTTTTCTGCAATGAGTGAATTGGTGTAGATCAAAACTTTGTTTAGAGAAATGAGTTTTAAATTAGACAGTCCAATTTCACTCTATTGTGATAATAAATCGAGCGCTCATATTACTATCTCTAATCCGTTCTTTCATGAAAGAACATAGTATATTGAAATTAATTGTCATTTTGTACGAAAAAAATTTATGAATAAGACAATTTTAGTACCTTGTATAAAAAAATAAAGAACAATTAGCGATATTCTCACCAAACTTTCAACCGGTACAACTTCACTTCATTGCTAGCAAGTTGCACTTATACAACCTGTACAAGTCTGACTTGAGAGAGATGTTAAAAAATATTGAAAATTCAATTCTAAATTGATTCAATCAAATTAATAGGCACAAATCAAAAAATTAGCCGTCAATCAAGTCAAGAGGAACAAACCAGGGAACTAACTGTTATAACTAGCTGTTTATAACAGTTGAAATTGTGTGTATAAATAAACAATCATTTGTAAATTATTTATTCAATAAAATCAATTCTTTATCTATTTCAAATTCTCTTAAATTGTCAATATTTTGTTTTTGATCCTTTATTTGCTTAATTAATACTAAAACACTTACTTTTAACAGAATACTCACATCTTTAAAAAAAAAATTACTATTTAAAATTTGCTAAACTATGCCTTATTTCATACGACTTTATTTGAATTAGTTCATTAACTACTTATTCGAAAGTCAAACAAAATTAATGTGCACAAACTATAGAAATTTCATTTGATAAGTATATAACTTAAAATTACGTATAAATAAATCAAACCACCCTAACTTATAGAATTAGTTTTAATAGATTTTGTTTTATTTCAATTCGATCAATAATCAAGTCAAATTCAATCATAATTTTAAAATTGTTTTAGAACAAAAAAAAACAAAAAAATTTCATTTTTGTTTTTCAATTCAATTACACTAGATTTTACGTTCCCTAGGATTACCTCATCCTTTTATCTCTCTTACTAACTCTTAAGTGACTTGTCAATCAATTATATAAGGCGAGTTTCTATACATTCAAACTCGTTCTATTTTAAAATAATAGAGTTCAATCTAAATTCAATTCATATTTTTTAGGTTTATGCTCAACTCACAAAATTAATTTAAAATAATAAGTAAAAGATAAAATTGGATTGATCCGAACTCACAACATATCTTCTAAAAAATAGAAAAAAAAAATCACATATTTCAAATATATACAACTTTATTTGAGCAATATCACCTTATATATACAAAAATTATACCACAAAATCATTATATAATGAATATTCAATACACACTATACCTTATATATATTTCATGTAACATATTTTTATCAAAAAATAGTGTGTATATATATATATATAATTTGGGCCGAGCCTTATATGAATTAAGTTTAGTGTGACCCAACCTCAACTCACAATTAAATGGGACTTAATTTTTAGGCCCAATTTAGTTCAGCTCACTTTATTTGAGGTTCAGCTACTATTTTTGGTAGTAAATGGGCTGAGCTTACGTGATAGTCCTATTTTAAGCCCCAATAGAAGGCAAAACAAGGATATCGGGTAAGTGGGCCTACATATGTCAAAGCCCAAATATTAAACACAATAATCTATGGCCGTTATCTGAAGGCTGAAGAGATTGTTCACAATCAAAAGGCCCAAAAGAGGAGTGAACAAGGCAAGGGAGGTGTGTTTCTGTGCAACGCATCCTCATATTGTTTCATGGACCTCCTCTCCAACCGCACGAACTCGTTAGTTTCCAACTGTAGTTTTTTATAGGCCTTTGAAGGCTTCTCTGACAGAAACTCTGTGCAGGCCACGTGCCTGAGCACGTGATATATATATATATATATATATATTTTTTCAATTTTGGAATTTTATATTAAATTTGATATAAGAGTTAAAAATGTTGATTAGAGAAATAATTTCGGTCAGGAATTATGCCCATAATATATATATTTTGCCGTGAGATGTAGAGTTCAAACGGGCCTTGCAAAAATCCGGTGCTAAAACACACTTACTTGATTTGGAGGGTCTTCAACTCCTCCAAACTTTTAATAGTGCCTAATTGAGCCTCTCTCGTGGAATAGTTAATAAAAAAAATTAGAATTTGAGATTGAATAGAAGATATGGGTGTAAACTTTGTGAATAGCCTTGCGTTAATCGCGTCTATAATGAGCCTATAAATAAAGGTACCAATTCGAGTCAAAGTTATTCGGTCTGAGCCCCAACTAAAACAAGGGAAAGTTGATCTACTTATTCCTTATTATATAGAGCAAAATTCTTTGTTTTCATCCAAACAAGACGCATTTAATATACCATAAAATCGTCTTCTCGGAAGGATTATCAGATTAGCTAATGTTTGATACTTGGTTTAATGTTATTAACAAGTTTTGACATGATTATATTATTCCAATTGAATTCGAATGACTTTTTATTTAATCGAACTGTGCTCGAATTTAAATAACTAATAAATAGTATTACTAACATATTAAGAAGGAAAAATGATTTATAATGTTATAAGATTTTTTTGTCATTCTATATGTTAGAATTATAATGAATCTCAATTTTAATTTTAGATATTCGGTTCTATTTTATTTTATTTTTCCTTCCAGATCTAACAACATTGTTTTGTCACTTCGTATTTTATATGTTGTGGAGTTGCTTGTGTTATTATTTTACAAACAAATCAGAGATCAGTACTTCCATTAGAGCCTTCGATTCTTTAATAGCTTTTAGTGTTGGATATATGCTGTGGAGTCGCTTGTGTTATTATTTCTCAAACAAATCAGAGATCAAATTCAGTACTTTGATGAGAGCTTTTAATTTTTAAATACCTTTAAATGTTGAATGTAATTGGATATTGCTTGCATTGTTCTGTCATCAATCTGTCGCAAATAGAATATCATATACTTATTTGGCAATGTAAGAACAAAATCTTGAAAGCATCAAGAACTGAAGTTAAAAAGGTTGATTCACACTTTTTAGTGCCATGAATTCAACCTTTTGTGCACTGCTTGTGTAAATTATTTTAAATGGAAAGACACTCATGTTTCATGATGTCTTGAGCCCATCCTACTCTACCACAATAGATCGGTTTTCATTCCTCAAAGAGTGTAAGAATTGGTGCACATGTTATATCAGAGTTCCATCTTGAATTGTTGAGTTTTTTAATATGATTGTAATGCCTGATCTGATATAGAATCCTTCTGAAGATCTGTCTGCCTCTTGTATGCCCTGCAAATTCATGCATAAATAGGAAGGGTATGAGTAGGACAAGTTTCCCAAAAAACGAATTAGCTTGCCAATGAGGCTTCTTACTTAAAGCCCTTCAAGGGGCAAAAATATGTAAGTGATCATCAAGTTAATTTTCATTTTCTTGACATTTTCTGAAAGTAACTAAAATTACTCATTCTCGTCTGAGCAAAACTAGCTTGAGAATTAGCCTCAATGATCCATCAAGGGTTGAAATCTTAACTTCAACATGTTGGAAGGGTGAAAAGTAGACCCTTGGATAAACATGGAGCAGCTTAAGACTGTCTATGAAGATAATTGTGAGTAAAAATTTCGAGAACGCACCTCTGAATTTTCAATGATGACATCTTTTCCTATTCTGGCATTCTTGTCAATGATGCAGCCTCTGCCTGGAAAACACGTAAAGGAGTTTGCTATAAGATCTTCGAAAGCAATTGAATGGGAAGCTAGATAAGAAGCAGGAGTGTTTGAGTTATATGTACTTGATTCTTGAATTTTCTCCAATTCCAATAGGAACTCTTCCTTCAGCTAACAGTGAGCCTATTTCAGCATCAGTTTCATAGTAATCAGCCCCCAGCATCACTGTATCCTGTAAAGGAGAAAATATACAAATGTTCAGGATAAATTACAGAAACAAAATTAATATTCTATAAAATCAACTCTATGTGCATACATAATAGTTTTCTTGTGTACAATCACTATAAGAGTAGTGCAGTTTCACAAAATTCAGAAGACTTGGCAACTTCTACAATAGAGTAAGTTGAAAAGGAAATGGAGGAATATAATTGCAGCTTTTGTCTTTGTTTTAAGTTGAAAAGCATTTAATCTGTAAGTATTGATATGGTTAAAGATATACCTTTAAGTGAACATTGGAATTTATGCGGGACCTCAGGGTAACACCAACAAGACTGTGTTCCACAAAGCAATTAGTCAAGAAACTACCATGTGAAACAATTGAGTCAACAATCTGCAGAAAAAATATATGATGCCCATGAGAAAACATTAATCCTAGGTATTTTAAAAGGAATACACTGCTGGGAGAAACAATGACCTTGCTGCTATCTATCTTTGATGGTGGCAAGTTTCTCCTTGATGTAAAAATTGGCTTTGTTGCATCATAAAAACTAAAACTTGGTGGCTGAAAAAACACATCAAATGAATTTGTATATGAGTCCACATAAAAGTAATTTACATTAGATTTATTTTCGAACAGGCTATCTGCTTAGTGCTAGACTTGAGGATCTAAAGTCAATGATTTAGTAATGGTTCATTACAAAGCAGTATGCTTATGCTACTAGTTTGAAGCTTTATTTGTTGTTTGTGCATTACTTCTGGAACAAATGACTTACTTTCGGATCAATGGACCTGATTTCGAAACCTTTCCTTAATTTTCTGCATTGTACATATATTTGCACAGATGCAAGCATTTATGTGTCCAGATATAGACAATAACTTGTGTCCGTTTACATATACAAACTCATCTATTGTTAATTGCACTACTGAGTGCAACCTAATATGCAGCTTGAAAGCAGAGGTGAAATCTATTGTCTTAGAACTTACATGCTCTGTAAGGGCAAGATTTGCTTCGAAGAAGGATTTGATTGTTCCAATGTCTTCCCAGTAATCATTAAATAAATAAGCCTGCAACATAAATTGTGCATTTGTTAGGCTGAAAACTGAAAAGCATGCGGTTATAAACTGACTCGTACATATTTGCCTCTTGAATGAAAAGTTGTAATGCTAGTTGTTCTGGTTCATTGAAATGTTATACTCTTTTAAAATACTTGGTCAAAAAGAGATAAACAAACTGGAGAAAAATGATACAGGCCTTTATGTGAAATTCTGATGCTGAAGCGGGGATTATCTCTGATCCAAAGTCATTTGCAGTGGGAAAACGCCATTGCCTGACGCCACAGACAACAGTATTTAGTTTATTTTGGTCTGGCAAGGCTTGGAGGATAACATTCAGAAACATTATCAATTCCACTAATATATTGTAAGAGTCATCTTCTCTGAAAAGTGATAAAAACGTGTAGAGGTTGTTACCTTAAAAGATTCAAAAGGATTTCCTTTTTGAAGACATAAACTCCCATTGAAGCAATATAAGGTTTCTTCCGAGCCTCATCTTTAGATAGCCCCAGAACTGTGGTGTCTACTGCCTAAAGGATGTAATGGTTATTGGTGTGCAAATTTTATGTGCATTTGGCTCTGAAAGACTATTAGAAGTTTGACAATTACCATTGCCTTCAAATCATTTCCTTTGGGTTTCTCGCTGAAAGATAGGACCCTTCCTTTGTTGTCGATCTTCATCAGACCGAAGTCTGATGCACGGCTATCATATAAAAATAGAAGAAAAAAAATAAGCTGCTTTTTATGTGGTTAATATAGCCTATGGATACATGAATGCGGTGAAAATAACAACAATGATAGAACCTATCTGGAAGGATATGAATAAGAAATGTTGACATCTTTTCAAATATTTGCTTATGTGAACCTATGCTCATCTGATTCAAATGTTCATTGTCAATGTGATTATAATTTAACTCCCAGCAGTTAATGTTTTTTTTAGCATTAAACTGAGTCCTAGAAAGATTTATCTGTTTGGCTCTTGGTGCAAGAACATAGCCTACCTGTCATCTATTGGCAAACTTGATATAGTGATATCTGCACCGCTTTGTCTGTGTTTCTGTGAAGAGGAAAGTATTAATATCTAAGAGGTAATTTATTTATAAAGAAGCACCCTTAGAGCACAGGCACAGTCTCATCACCTGAACAAAGTCCATATAGTCCATTCTGTACAAGTGATCTCCGGACAGAATGAGTACATCTTCAATCTCCTTGCTTCTTTGATCCTACAATTGTCAAATTTTCATCACAAGTATTACATCGTGTGTTTCACAGTCCATGGGTATAAGGACAGTATATACAGAACAGCAATCTATGACTTATGCAGTAATATGATCGTGAAATGATACACTGATCTTTTTAACTTTTCAGTATATTTGCACTTGTCATCTGCTCAAAAGATGGCATTTGAAGTACATATCCTTGTTTTACTTAACTGTACAGGAAAGATATATGCTTTTTATGGATCAGAAATAGGAAAGCATTCGAATTTTGCTCTGTCCTTGTTGAGTTGAATTGAAATTGATCTATGACGTTGCTTAGCAGTTCAAACTAGTGCAAACGAAAAGCTTGATACCTCAAAAAGCCAGTGGAACTGTCGTACTGCATCTGCTGTTCCTTGGAACCATCTTTTACCTGCCTCACCTGGAGTTTGAGTGGCTGCCAAGACCTGTAATACAGCTTGCAGGGAGCAGCATATCAGTAGCCAAACTAAATGGGATTAGATTGGTAACTGCTACTTATGACTTTAATTGAAATTATTATTACAGCTATGACTAGAGCACTTGAAATGGATGCAGAATTAAAAGGGAGAACTTTTAGAACGCATACCTCCACGTAACCATCTCCAAATGTGACACCACCGCTAAAGTTGTAGGCCTTCGCAAGATGCCTGTTAAGTGATGCTGAGTTGAACTGCGTAAGAATGTAGACTTTATTGATACCACTGTTGATACAGTTGCTCATTGGAACATCAATTAGCCGGTATGCTCCACCAATAGGTACCTGGAATGTGAAAAGTAAAGTGTGGTTCTTTGGTCATGAATGATCTGCTGATAACCCATGCCTAAAAACTGAAAGTTTTGAACCATGTAGTCATTTATAGCTTTAAGTTCTGAAAAAACTATATGCCCTGCTTTTTAGTAACTTGTCTTAAGATTCTTAGTATTTGTGAAAGGATGAAAGAAAAGTTGATGGGGATAAGAATAGCAGAGACATACAGCAGGTTTTGCTCGGCGCTTGGTGAGAGGGAAGAGACGAGTACCAGCTCCACCTCCCAGTATAATTGCCACAACTGTTCTTGGATTCAATGTCCCTTTTCTCCATCTCCAGATCCCTTAACTGCGTTTAGATTGATGAATTCAACCCAAAAAAAAGAAAGGAAGAAGAGGAAATACTTTGATCAATGGTAATAAAAGAAAGGACGATTAAATGATGCAATGCACGATGGATATATTAGATTAATGTTTTAGACACTAAGGCTGATTAATTCAAATAATTGGTTGATGTTTCTTTGCTTTCTGATACATGCAAAATTTAACTGAAAGCTTAATATTCTTGAATTCCCATGTTGTGAGTTGTTTTGGGCTGCATGGAACACTCACCTTGGCCTCACCTACAAAGTCAGCAGTAAGGGACATGCACACAGGAGGCCTTGCAACTCCATTTTTATGATGTCTTTGCTGAAGTTTTGTGCACTTGAGCTTTTCTCCCATCAAATCTCCATTGGAGAACTTGACAATGCTCCAATTCCTTTTCCCAAAAAATGCAACAGTGCCATGCAACTGTCCTGCTGCCGGCAAGGCAATCCGGCCGTCGGCGGCTACTGCCATTTTCACCTTATCCAAGGAGAAAATAGGAAATCTAACTATATATGTATGTATCTATATTTTGGCTTAATTCTGAGCTGCAATCTTAGGTGACTTAAGAGGAGGACTATGTGACTCTTCTTACATGGAATGCATGCCATTGGGGGATTGAACTACATTTATCCAAATTCATTTCCAGCCACTAAAATCTCTTTTGTTTTCATGTGAACCTTTAAAAAGAAAAGATTTATTTACTTGTTTTACAAAAAAGTCCTCAAAGAGTTTTCCATTTACAAAATATTTAGAAGAATATGCTGTTGGTTTCTGCTGAGGGTTTCAAGATTTTTTATCCATATTGAAGCTCAAACCACATATTCACTTAGAGACAAACATATTTGATTATGTGCCACTTGGTTGACTGCTCTCTCTTCTTGTTGTATGGCTCTCTGCCTTCATGTTGAAAATTGGATCATCCCTTCAATATTTGTCTTTCTTTGAGGGCACTCTCAAGATACAAGATGTACAGATTTAGGAAATTATAGCCTTAAAAGTTTCAAATTGGGAATTTTCTAACACTCGTTTTGCAAAATAAGATTTTCCAACACAAAATTTGTTGATTTTACATTTAACCTACATTTATATTTGAAACATTGACTAGTCTTGTATCCAACACCTTCTACATTGGTTTTGGGGAGTATCAATTGATTATGGGAGTACTCTGTTGCTCATTCTGCATTGCGGGGCGACCAGCTGAATCGATATCTCTATTTTCAATGGATTAACTTCTATGACAGGGGACTGCACAATATTGAGTCCTAGCCAAGAATTTTTCTTGATTGCAACGTTGTAGTTTATGAATGGCACATAAAATTACATGCATTGAAGGACCTCTAAGTTTGTTAAAACTTGACTCTTAAAAAAATAAAAGGGGAATTCGTTAAAACTTCTAGGCCATATGTCATTTTCTCACACTTCACACCATATCCTTTATACAAAAATCACCTAAAGCTGAAGTATTAAGTGGGTGAGCCAATCATTTTCTTCTTCTATGAACAAATACAAGCTTGTTAACCAGTCAAGAATCAAAAGATTTCCTGGATTACTCCCCGCCAACACCTTGATTTCCCGTTTCTTCACTAGTTCGTTTGGAGGAAAAAGTAATCTTACGTTATATCTGATAGTGTAAAAAAAAATTTCACGTTAACGATGCATAAAAAATTAATTTTTAATTATAATAATAAATTGTGCCATAGGTCTAAGATGGATTAATGGTCGATCCATCAAATTGATTGGGACGGTTGGTAACGTGATAGATTGTTGATTACCACAAACAACTATATTTGTACATAAAAGTAATTAAAAAATGAAAATGTTCGTCAGTATTAAATCAAATTGCTTATAAACAACTTAATCAAAAATTCAACTCCAATTCGAGTTGACTGAATTCAAGTCAAACTTGTTCAATTTCAAATTTCTTGACGAACCGATCTTGAATATATATATTATGTTCTAGTGCTTGTCGAGATTTTCGATGTCAGCACGCATATATATATTTTTAATTATATGTAAAATTACTGAAATATTTATTCTCTTTAGAAAAATTACATATTTCACTTTAAAAAAAGTCAAACTATTCGAGTTCAAATTCAAGTTCGAACTCATTTTACTTATTTTTAAGTGAGTTTGAATCAAATTCGTGTTTTATCAATTTTTTCATATTCGAACTCAAGTTCAATTGTTAACGCTCGTTTGAACTCGATCTCGAGTCTCACAAAAAATTTCGAACTTGAATTCGGGCTCGTGCCTCACAAAAAATTTTCTATACACCTACTTATAAACATGCATATTTGTTAAGAGGTAAAAAAGGTTAATCTTACACTGTCGCTAGCTTACACCCCTATTTTAAAACATGCATATTTGTTAAGAGGTAAAAGAGGGTTAATCTTACATTATCCATGTAGAAAATTTTCTACATTAACGGGTTTGAATGCATGTTACATATACAAAAATAATATTTGAAATTTAAATAATACACATGTGGCATGTTGTGATCATATAGTATAGATAGTATACTAAATTTTCTACAATGATGATGTATAACTGATTAATCCAAAAAATAAGGCTTAATTTCACTTTCTTAATATTTATAATCGCTATCACTTTAGTCCCTGGTACTAATTTTTTACACTAAAAGCCCTAGACTAACATTCAAATCTAACTGTATTTTGATTGTTGACTAAAGTGATATTTTACCCATCAAATTATTAATTTGTAGACAAATTTTTCCATAACATCCAAAATATATATTTTTTCATTAATAGAGTTTAATGAAATCTTAAACATAGTGATGAAAGATGAAAATTGTTGAATCATGTCAATAAAATAAGAAAGAAACGAGAAAAAAGTAAAAATAAGAAGGATAAAAAAAAAAAATGGAGAATGAGATTTGTAGAAAGACTCTTTTATTTAGACAAAATTATAAAGGTGTTTTTATCAAAAAAAAAAAAAAAAAAAAATTACATCTCTTACCTATAAAAAAGTCGAATTATTTGAGTTTGAATTTGTTTTACTTATTTTCGAGTGAGATCGAATTGAACTCGCGTTTTCAATTTTTATGGCTCGTTCAAGTTCGAATCTCATAAAAAATTTCGAATTCAAACTTGAGTAGGACATTATTCGTATTCAAATCGACTCGTTTACGCCTCTACTTATAAACATGCATATTTGTTAAGAGGTAAAAAAGGGTTAATCTAACACTGTTGGTGTAGAAAATTTTCTACTCTATTGGGTTTAAATGCATCCCATATGCAAAATGATATTAAAAATTTAAATAATACACATGAAATGCATCCATATTCGATGGTGTGGAAAATTTTTTACACTAGCGATGTATGAAAGATTAATTCAAAAAATAAGGTTAATTTTACGTTTAGAATCACTATGATTTCAATTATTCCCTAATACTAATCTTTTACATCAAAACCTGTAGGTAACAGTTAAATCTAGTTGTATCTGGATTGTTGACTAAAGTGATATTTCATCCCTCAAATTATTAATCTGTAGATAAATTTTTTCATAATAAATTTTTCTTTTTATCTCAATATATATTTTTTTCATTAATAGAGTTTAATGAAATTTGGAACATACTGATAAAAGATAAAAATTATTGAATCATATCAACAACATGAGAGATAAAAAGGAAAAAAAATGAATCAAATAAAAGTAAAAAAGATAAAAAGAAAAATAAAGAATGAGAGATTTGTAAAAAGAGTTTTTATTTAGACAAAGTTATAAAGGTGTTTTTGTAAAATAATAATAATAATAATAATAATAATATTGATTAGATTTATCCAAAAAAAGGTGGTTGTCTACGAATTAGACAACATTAATTAGTAAAAAGGTAAACTCCACAAAAAAAGAAAAAAAAAAAACAAAGCACTCCATTTGTCTATACTAATTTAGTATTCATTTCAATCCTCTTCGTCCTTCTATTTTAAACTCCAGTAATAATATAAAAAAGAAGAATTCTGCAATTCCGTTGAAAGAATTATTCTCTTGATTTTAAAGACTTATAGAATATAAATTTTTAAAATATATAATATTATATTATACGTGTATTTTTAAAATATAAAAAAAATAGTTCTAAAAAGACAGGAGAATTTTTTTAAAAGAAAATTATTATTATTATTTTTTTGGAGCTTCAAAGTCAATAACCGAAAACGAAATTCCACCAACACGACACCGTAACATACTAAGATGTTTGTTGCCGCTTTCCAGCTCACTCCACATTTATAAAAACCTCGGCCCTTTCCTTCCTTCCTTCCTCCCCCTCATCAACCTTGGAGTTTACTTCAGTTCCCATTCGATTCAACAACAAATGACGTCTCTTTCACGTTTCCTCCTTCTTCCTCTGCTCCTCAACTCCATCCTCTTCATCACCTACACTGTCAAATGTGCAGGTAAAATATGAATACTAGTAATTTACTGCAACTATCCTTCTTTAATTTATTATTTTACATGCTTTATTGGGTTCTTGATAGTGATTTAATCTAACAAAATGATGCTGATTTTGTTGTATTTTATGCTAATTGTGTGTTTTTGATAGATGGGTTCTTTTTTATATTTTGTTCATTTGGTGGTCAGAATGATCTAGAATTAATTTCGGTTAAAGATCTGAATTTTATTCAATGTAGTAGTACAAGTTTATTGCTTTATTGGGTTCTTGATTATGCTTTGATTTAGTGATTTGATGCACATTTTTGTGGTGATTAATGTGCATTTTTGGTAAATGGGCTCTTTTTGTATTGTTCATTTGAAGCTCTGAATGGTCGTTATTTAGTTTTGACTTTTGAGTTAAAGTACATCTTACAACCAATTTGAGATTAAAGATCTGATTTTTTTTTATTGTGTAATGCTTCAGCTAGTTCTGAAGCTTAGTGATCTGGGTCATCTGTTTTCTCCATTTCTTGTAGTTTGTTGGATTCTTGATTTTGCATCGAATCCTAATTGGGTGATGCAAATATTGTCTGGTTGAGCTGAAGGGATTATGTTGTTTACCTGAAGTTGTTGACTGTTAATAGTTTTAAGTTATCTGTTTTAGGATTAAAGATCCGATCTTTACTATCTTCAAAAGTAAGATATTAATTGAACTTGGGAGATTGGCATCGATAGAGTATGGCATACTTTCTTCATTTTCTTGAATTTGCATTGATCTTTCATCATACATCCTCACAAATTTTTTTTTTTAATCCATTCTCATTTACTAATGGAATGCTATAGAACAGTCTTGTCTTATGCTCTTTTTACTCTTCCTATTTTTTCCATGCTTCATTCAGTTTCATACTAGATGTGGTTTGCCAGGATTCAATATAGACGTGGTGGTTTGTGGTGGTGGGGTTTTTACATGACAATGATTTGATGAAATCTAGCTCAATGAACTCTGTAATATTACGGATCTAAGGTGGTTGAGCACTTCTCAATATTCTTTTGCACACCACAAGACATGTTGCCTCTCTTGCCATGCTAAAAAATTTGCTCTACGTGGTATTAATCTGTGATCATACACTTTGGTTCTTCTATCAGTGTTGTTGTGTTTTTTTTTTTTTTTTTTTTTTTGAGATTTTAGAAGCCAGAAATAATAATGAAGTTGTTGAAGTTTTTTATGCATAATTGCTTGCTCTTCATCTTCCTACAATTTTCATTGTTGTATTTTCTTTTATGGAGTCCTACTATGATTATCATAATTCCTTCCTCATCACTTGTGTGATTTACCAGCATGAAACAATTTTAATTTCTGTTCCCAAAAACTGATCGAGGATATATAAAGCTTTAAGAGTTTAAATTATTGTTGTTGTTGTTTTTTTTAATTTTTTTTTTTTGGCAGATGAGGAACAGAACCTTTTCCAGCAAATTAACAGTTATAGAGCAACTTTAAACTTGACAGCACTAAAAGAGAATGACAATGCAAAGTGCCTTGCTGCGGGAATGGCAGATAATTTCAAGGATCAACCCTGTACAAACACCACAGGTGCAAACACTGTTCCCGGCACCGAATCACAATTCTCCGACTATCCCAACATTCTATCCAACTGCCATTTGAATGTCACCACCACAAGAGATGGGGCCATAATGCCTGCTTGTGTACCCAATCTCGTTCCTAGTATTGTTCTAACCAATTTCACAGATACACAGTACGCAAACAACCTCAATGACACCAAATTCACTGGAATTGGAATTGGTTCCCAAAATGACTGGATAGTTGTTGTTTTGACTACGGACACTCAAGATGGAAGCTATGTGACTGCTGATGATAATTCACCCAATTCTGCCTTGAAGCTTGGTCCAGTATGAAATACGTTATTTATGTTTTGGCATTTATAACATGTTAATGTGAACTAGGTTATTCTTATTCCTTACATTTTTTATACTGTTTCATGGTAAGACATTTTTCTCCGAGGCTGGAAACAATGTAGATCTATACAACTCTTGCAGATTGACAAATTTATTGACCCACTGAGAGAAAGATGATTTGCATTTTTTCTCTCAGCTGAATCAGTTTTATTAGTTGCCTTCTTTTGCTTGCTTGTTACTTCTCAGCTGTTTTCATGGCATCTATGTATTATTACATGATCAACATTTTAACAAAGCTCTTTAACCTGGCCTTGGTCCTGGTTATTAACAGATACCTTTAATTGCAATCAGTATGATTCATGTAGCCTTTGAGATCTTCTCCTTCACCATCAAAACCAATGCTAATGCTTTCTACAGTCTTCAGGATCTGGGCTTTAAGCCTTTGAGAAAACCAAGTAGACCTTCCCTTTTGTAAATGGCCTATAATGCACCTGATATTGAGGTTCACCCATCACTTCATCATCTGATTCAGCAAACTGAATGTCACCTTACACCTATTAATCATCGGCAAATACTTAAATAGCTTTGGTCTTTGATCCCCACTTGTAGACCTTTGTTATATAGATTAAACATTATGCAATAAATGACATCTTATATAATATTTAATTTTGACCATTAAGAGTGTTTATGGATCAGGTATCCGGTTCATGAGTTAAAAAAGGTACCTGATCCTCATTGACAAGAAAAATCTGACCCTCTATTCGTTCCATTCAAAGCAATTGGGTACTCGCAAGGAGATAATGTTTTTGACTGGGTATCCGACCTTTACTAATAACAAAACATAAAAAATTTAAATAATAATAATTAGGCAAGTCAATTTCACAATTAAGTTAATAACAACTAAGTCTAAGTCACAAAATGCATCTCAACATTTCATCCTAACAACAAACTATCAAATAGCAACAGGCCAACTGCAACAACAATTAAGTCACAAAATATATCTCAACAGACGTGAGTGTAAGAATGAGGATGTGAGAAAGAGGAAGGGAAAAGAAATAGTGATTTAGGAGGAAAATGAAGGGAAGATGAGGAACTGAAGAAGAAGATATGAGAGGCTGTCAATAATTCTAATAAATATTAACTTATGATGAAATTCTATTAATCAAATTTACAAAATTACCCTTTAAAATGGATTAGTCGGGTACCCGTCACTTTACAAAAATATGACTCGGTACCCAACTCTCAACTTGAGTGACCTTACCTTTTATCTGACCCTATTTCAGAATGCTGTTCCAATATTCTCTTTTTTCGCATTAGGGTCAAATCAATTTGTCAGATCAGGATATACACCTCTAATCTACGTGCGGGATTCAAAACTAAATCTAACTAAATATTTTACTTAAATTATCAGTTAGTCACAAAAAAAACAAAAATCCACATCAAATATGATTCCTTGTCTCTCTTCTTTATCATCTTCCCCTTTAGTATATTTTGTTTTAGTTGATCAAATATACTATTTTGCTGTTATAAATTTTCTTCAAGCTTCACATTTACTAACAAGGTTTGAAACCCAAATTCTAAGGAGGTTTTAGGTTTTTTTAAGTCATAAAAGGTACCATCAAATAAAGAGGTCAAAGAGCTAGATTTGTATCAATTGTTTGCCTCTTTCCTTTGACTTTCTTCAAATCAGCTCCACTATTTTAAGAATATGTTGAGTTTCTTGTGGATCAATATCATTACCCTTTTTCACATCATTTACTAAAATAGTGATTTCATAATTATTTATTTTAGTACAATCACTCATCAAAGCCATCGTGTACCTATTGATCATTAAGGTGTATTCTCAAAATGCCTATATCTACAGCTGTGGCATTAGGGGCATGGACAGCATGGTTGTTTAATAAGCCAATTTGACCACTAGATAAAATAATTTCTTTCACTTCCGAATTTCAACAATTCGATTAAGAGTTAGTACACAAAGATTTAAGGTCATTTCTTTAAATTATTGTCCATTCGTGTATAATCAATCTTATATAATTTTGAATATTATTCGTTTCGATACGTACATCGAGTAATACCATGTAAGCAAAAATTCCTAGATTCAAGAGATATGAAACAACATATAATTATCATGCCTGCATATCGTCTCCAACAATTATTCTAATCCATCATTTAAGGCTCCAACAATTATTTCAATAATTACATATCCAATTTGACATTTGATGATCAATTCTTGTTTTGTATCTTCCCAAATGCAATTGTACTAATAAGAGTAATACCAATGAATTATGTGAAGTTGTTTAAACCACTTCTTTTTTTTTGGAAGTATTCATATTCCACAAGCACAAGGAAAGTATCTCGTATTCTGAATAGATAGATTTGCACGAGAATTGGATATAGCCAGTGTTGATAAAAGTATTGTGAGTTATGGTGTTCAAATTTGATTTTTTATATTTAAACAAGATTGTGTTCAAGCTTTGCTTAATTTTTCATTCAAATACATTGAAAACTAGTTTTTATCTAGTTATGTTATAGTCGTTTGAATAAGTTGTTTATAATACTAGAAGATTTGAAAATTTTACGAACAACAATTTCTATTTTATATTTAATTTAATTATTTTCTATACCAATTTTAAACAAGTTTGGTACATACTTGGTTTGAAGCGAATATCAAATAATTTTCTTTTTAAAAAAAGAATATCTAACAAAGAATATCAAATAACTTATTTCCTTGCATTCATTGCCTTCTTTAAACTATAACAGTACCTAAACAAATATTAGTACTTAGTAGCAACAAAGTAGCAGCAAAAGTCTCCTTTCCTAACCAACAAAAAAGAAAAAAAAAAAAAATGTATCGATTGCACAAAACTAACAAAGTAAATAATTAAATAGATCTGACTTTTGACTATACTTATAAACTCTATAGTGTAAATTTAATCTTCTGAATTTTATAAAATTAAACATTGATTATAAGATTTACAGGTGAGATTAAAGACTAGATATACCTAAATATTTTTCAAACCGGCAAATGGTCTAAATTTTAGAAATGAAAGGGTAAATTAATAAATAGTGAAAACTACATGGGCAAAATTTCGAACTCCAAAAACAATAGTCCACAAAATTCAAAATAAAACGTTCCAAATTATTATTATTATTTTTTATTTTATTTTATTTTTTTAATTTTTGAATCCATTCATTCCCTATTCTCTCTCTTCACACTCCTCACTCTCACCAGCAAATGCAAATCTAAGAACCCTAAAATATTCTCCAAAGCCCCTCAAACTGTATCAAAATTACATTCTTTCCCCAAATGCAGGACTTCATCGGCTCCGTCACGCCGATCTCTCGTCTTCAAACCGTTAACCGGAGGAGACTCGCCGGAAAATAACGGTACAATAGCAAATGGACTCAACGGATTCGTCGAAAAGATCGGATCGAGTATTAGGAAATCGAGAATCGGTATATTCTCCAAGCCGCAGGTTCCGTCCTTGCCGCCGATTGGGGCGAAAGTTAAGAAAGATGATAATGTGCCGCCGATTCGGTGGCGGAAAGGGGAATTGATTGGGTGTGGTGCGTTCGGTAGGGTTTATATGGGGATGAATATTGATTCTGGAGAGTTAATTGCTGTAAAAGAGGTGAATTTAGGATTGATTTATGTATTTTTGGTTGATTTGATTTTAGGGTTTTTGGAGATTGCTAAAATTTTGAATTTTTGGTGGTTTTGTCTGAAATGCAGGTCTCAATTGCTGCAAACAGTGCTTCAAAAGAAAGAACTCAAGTAAGGGGATTTAGATTATAGCTAATTTTGTTGAAAGATTTTTTTTTCGTTCAGCTGTGTTAGTATCTATGAATCTTGAGGGGAATACGTTATCATTTTTGTATAAAGCTTCTAATATAAGTATTTTGGCTTGTGTTAAATAATTCAGATGGTAGCATTTCATATTCATCGTGTTTTTGTTTTATCCTTTGATGAAATACCTTTTTATCTTTTCTGTGTAAAGTTTTTGATGTTTGCGGTTTGACTCAAATTCAGCTGATATAGATGAAGAGATCGTGGGTTTTACTATTCACTCGATTTTTTGTATAAAATTTTTAGCTTTGTGTATTTTGACTTGGCACGTCTTTTGCTTTGCTTGATATTTCGATATATATCTGCATGCAGTGTGGTTGAATACTTGAACTGCATTTGTTTGTTTGAATTTATAGTAGTTCTTGTCATTGGTTGGATGGGGGCTTTTTGCTTTAGTGGATACGTACTTATTTTTTTTGTGTAAGAGTTGTGAGGTTTGATGCTTTGGGTGCAGGATTAGAGCATAATTTAGTGAATTTTATGCATGTATGTCCAATTTTTGGCATATATGATAGGTTCATATTAGAGAGCTTGAAGAAGAAGTGAATCTACTGAAAAATCTTTCTCATCCAAATATCGTGGTAAGTAGAATTTACACTATTGATCTATTCGTGGTGTATAGTAGGACTTGCTTATTTTTTCTTCATTTTGAATTTTTTGGTTTTGTTGTCAGAGATACTTGGGAACTGCCAGGGAGCAAGAATCGTTGAATATATTGTTGGAATTTGTTCCGGGTGGTTCAATCTCGTCCCTTCTGGGAAAATTTGGGTCTTTCCCAGAATCTGTAAGTGATTTCCACTTGTTCTAGTATTTCAAAGTTTTAAAAGTTAATTTTCTTTTTCTAATTCACTTGCTTAGCAGTTCTACCATGGTGTTCACCTATTAGTTTGCATGAAACTGTTAAAATAGCCATCATGTTTAAAAGAAGTAAAATAGCTTTTAGGAGATCAAATAATGTCGACATTAGGAATTAATTTCCCCCCTTTCTGTACTGTTCAGTGTTATCAGAATGTACACAAAACAACTATTGTTAGGCTTGGAGTACCTGCACAAGAATAATATTATGCACAGGGACATCAAGGTAGTTTATTTATTTCTGGTGGTTGCCATTAGAAAATTGTAGTATGTGTGAGCAGCATCCCCTTGATAATACTTAAATACTTACTCAGGGAGCAAACATTCTTGTGGACAATAAAGGATGCATCAAACTTGCAGACTTTGGGGCATCTAAGAAAGTTGTTGAATTGGTATGAATACACTTTTAGCACTATTTTCTTTTACTATGTTGGCTTCTCAGTTGGTCTGCCAAAATATGGAAACATTATTGTTTTTTCAACTGTCTACAGGCTACAATGACTGGTGCTAAGTCAATGAAGGGCACCCCGTACTGGATGGCTCCTGAAGTTATCCTACAGACTGGGCATACCTTGTACGTTAACAGATTAGCATGATTTTTTGTAAAGATAAATTAAAACATTGAGCTGCTCAGGTGTAAAATGTGGGTAGTTCACATTTCTAGATATCAAACAGTAGATTAAAGTAATTTTGTGGCTACCGGTGCTTGAGACTAGCTTAGGGACCATAACTGTGAGCAGCATTACATAACTTGGAAGTGTCAGGAAAAGGGTATGGCTTGTTATGGAATATTTGCAATTTTTAGATGTAGCATATTATTCATAGCTATTGTTGCATGTTGAGGTGATTATATTCCATCCATAGTTGGCTTTTGACCAGTTTTTGCTGCCAACTGTACAATCCATCGTTCAATTTTGTTGATAAATTTGACTTTCCAAATGTATGGTATTATGTATAAATAGATCGAATAAAGCTCCATAGTCTTTAAACTATTGCTTGTTTTCAAAGTGTTCTTCTATCAGTAAAAATAAAGTGAACCTGTACGACTAGGGTGAACCTGAAAGGTTTCAGAAAGGAGCTGAGACTTGGTAATATTTTCTCCTTAATATTGGGGTTGAAAATTTCAATTACATAAAGCTTGTTCATAGTACGAGCACCATATGCAAAAAGTTCACAAAGGAAGAGAGTCTAAAAGATGAAAATATGGAAGTATGATATTTCAGGTTGGACCGGAATAAATCATGTTGGAGCTTTTGGACTCATCTATGTCTGTGTTAGTTATTTTACTCAAAATTGCCTTTGTTGATCTGCTCATAAAAAATTATCTTCTACATAACTTGTATTTTACCTCGAAGAGCGCCTGAGACAAAGATGGCTGCATGTAAAGGTGATCAGTCTACCAAGAGGAATCAAATAGATTCTAGTTTAGGTAGCCCCGTGAGTGATAAATTCCATGCAGACTAATATCTTATCTTACCTTTTTTGCTTTCTGTCTGTCTTTGGTTTTTTTTCCTGTCATATTAGCACATAATGTGGATTGCACATAAGCTACACTACCAAAATAATGTTGGAAAATCGGTACAGTTTACAAATGTCAAGCTAATACAGAGCACATTGTACTCTGATTCAATATTCTTATCCATGCTGCTGCAGAAGGAAACTTGTTGTGCGACACATAATTTTATTCTCCATTCTGCTCCATGCTGTTATTTTCTTACTATGCCTTCTACTAATACCTATTCTTATCCATGCTGCTGCAGAAGGGTTGTGCGACACATAATTTTATTCTCCATTCTGCTCAATGCTGTTATTTTCTTACTATGCCTTCTACTAATACCATTTCTTTCATTTCTTTTAAGTGTTTTGTCTTTTTAAACTTCTACGCCCTTGCATTATTGAATCAAGAGCTGACTCACTGATGACAATATAGCTCTGCTGATGTATGGAGTGTTGGATGTACTGTTATTGAGATGGCTACTGGAAAACCACCTTGGAGCCAGCAGTATCAAGAGGTATGCCAGTCGTTTTATGTTGTACTGAAGTGACAAATGATATGTTTACATCAAAGTGGCAATATGATTTTGCTTCCAGCTTGATTTCATGCCTAGGCTTACAATTTTCTTCTTCAGGTTGCTGCTCTCTTCCACATCGGAACAACTAAATCCTCATCCGCCCATTCCTGAGCAGCTTTCAGCTGAAGCAAAAGACTTCTTACTTAAATGTCTACATAAGTATGTATATTTGTTTATAGAATGTTTGCTCTATATTGCAATTGTTCTGCATCTTTTCTTTCAGCGATTTTTAATTTCTAACATAGCATTATTACAGGGAGCCAAATCTAAGGCCCACTGCATCAGATTTGCTAAAGGTAGTTTGTTGTAATATTTCCTTTCCTTCTGTAGTTATGCTCAATCTCAATGTCAGATTTTTGAGGATATATCTGGGTTATATATAACTGCTGCAGCATTATTGGTGGTAAAACACCAAAGCAACTAAAGAATGATTTTTAACATCTTTGCCAACAATCTGCAGCATCCATTTGTAACTGGACAGCATGAAGGAACTCACCCTGTTTTTTGCCGTTCAATCATGGTCAGCAGTTTTGCTTTAGGCTTTCTTGATTGTAATCATATCCTTTGTTCCTTTATCATCTTTTTTACTAAAAGTTGACTGCAACATTGAATCAGCAGGACAACCGGATTTCTGCAACAAGGATGGACATAAACAAATCGTAAGCATTTGCTTTTAATGGGATTTGGATGTCCCAAAGGTTTCATTTTTATTAGTTGTACCAAGATATAACTTCTAAGGATAGTGCTAATTTGCAGAACAAACTTTGATGCAAGGATGAGTTCTAATGGTTTGAAAGATGCTTGCATCATGAGTAGTGTAAGATGCTCAACCATATATCCTGAGAAATTTTCTGGCAAAGGATCTATTTGGAAGTCAGGCAACTTTGATGACGACATGTGTCAAATAGATGATAAAGATGACCTTGTCATGGTTGGCTCATCAATGAATTTTGGTTCTGATTTTCATTCCAAAGATTTTAACAAGGTGCAAATTGGTCTCAATGTCCTTTGATGATTATATTTTTTTGCAGCAATCAGTATGCTAAAACTGACAGTGATTTCCACTTTTTGTTAAATCTAGAGTTTTAATCCAATTTGTGATCTCATTAGCCTGATGATGATTGGTCTTGCAAGTTTGATGAAAGTCCAGAATTGGAGAGACATAAGACAAGCTTGTTTCCTACTCAAGCTAATCAATATCTTGGACATAGCGTTGAACTTTCTAGCAATAAGGTTGGTGGTTTCACATTTCCAGTTGGGCAATTGGTCGGAGACGATGAGGATGAAGTAACTGAATCTAAAATTAGGGCATTCCTGGACGAAAAGGTTTTGATTTGTAACACCCTTATACACACTCATTGTGGCCATGAGATTAACTTCGTAATATAATGAATATCAACCTTATGTTCACTTTTTCTGTTAAAACTACATAGGCTTTAGATCTGAAGAAGCTGCAAACTCCTTTATATGAAGAGTTCTATTCCCTGAATGCTGCCAGTCCAGTGAGTCCTGTTGGTACTGGGAACAAAGAAAATGTTTCAGATAACTTCAACCTACCTCGTAAGAGCAGGTCACCAAGCAGGGTGCTTAGCAGAAGGCTTTCTGCTGCGAATGTCGAGATTACCAATAGTTATTGCACTCGAAGTCGTTCCAAGCGCTTATCAAATATTGGTGGCTTAAACTATCAAGTTTCTCAGGATGCTCAGTCTTCTCAACTTAGGGAATTGAAAGGTCATCTTTTCGATTCTCAGATGGAGCCACCCAGTCCAAGGTCTGTTGACAAGATCCATTCTTAATTCAGCTTATGTTCTTTTCTTGAACTTTAGTGTTACATCCTGTTATTTGGGCTAAAAATGTTTCTTGCTGACACCGACAGTGCATGCTTCTCTGAGAGACAGAGAAAATGGAAAGAAGAGCTTGATGAAGAGCTTAAGAGAAAAAGAGGTGAGCTTTATTAATTCTTTCATGCACATGTCTGGAACTTAGAGTATATTTGTTGCTGCTACAAGTACTATATCATATCTAGCAATCGACTAGTCTCTCTTTTTGCTTAACCTAGTCTGATGTATGTAACAAGTTCGCCGTGTATGTTAGATTTGTCCAATGTTCTAAAAGCACAGTTGTGTTGCTCCGAAACTGATATCATGGTAGCTTTATGCTTATACAGAGTGCAGTATGCTTCAGTAATTTACCCAAACTGGTACTTATGAGTAACTGTGAAGACCTTTTAGCAATATTTAGGTCTCTATGTCTGGAATACTGTTGGATCACTTCATCAATAAGGTGTCACCCTTCAGTATGCTTGTAAGCTTTTAACTCTTGAAGCCAGTTTTAGGTCACCTGGAATAGTTACTGCCATTTCTGCTGTATTCAATGAAAAGTTAATAATTATGTTCCTATGCTATTGTTATTCTTTCTTGTTTTTGGATGACCCTTGTACTCCCCCTTCCTTCCTTTCTTTCTTTCTTTTGCAGTATATGTTCTTTCTGATCACAGAAGTTGATATTTCATGTTACAGAAATAATGCGCCTGGCCGGCATAGTAAAGACGTCATCTCCCAAGGATCAGATTGTGCATCACTACAAAGATTAATTAAGATATGCACCTCCTGGGACATAAACAGTGATGTATATCTTGACTAATCTCTGTATGTATTAATGGATTTTGGTTAGTTTGCGTGTCATAGGATGCCAATTTGTTGTAACTCACTGTTGGTGCAGAGGTGTGTTTGCTGGTGCCTTGATTCAGAGGTGATCTGTGTACACTTTACGCACCCAAAGGATAACAGATTTTTATTTCCAGGAAGACAAGAAAATCTACTGCTGAGAATGACGGAGTCCTTGTGGGAAAAATCTCACCTTTGCGTCAGTCCTATTTATCGTCAAAACATTTTCTGATTGCTCAATAGTGGCAGGGTGGCTATTTTTCCATGTTTGCAAGCAGGTAAATTGTCTTTTCTGCGTGCAATTCATGTGATCCACCATATTATTGTACAAGTAATCTGTATCTGCTTACTTTTATTTAAAACTCCTTGAAAAAGCATTATATGTATGTCCCAGCGGCATATGAAATATACAAGAGAGAATGTGCGAGTTTCTTCACATGTAAAAAATGTATTGTCCATCATTTAAGCAGAGTTCAATGCATCTTACCCTGCTTCCAGCAGATGCTGTGCACTGTTGTGTTTGATTTGAGGATGGATTAGAGTTGTGATTAGTTGAAAAGTCAATTTATAAACAGAAGAATGCTCCTTCATTCTGCTAAAATGAATTTAAATTTGTCTTTGCTCAACACTTGTCTTGTGATTAGAGGATGCTGTGCTCTGTTGTGTTTGGTTTGAATATGGATTAGAGTTGTGATTAGTTGAAAAGTCAATTTATAAACAGAAGAATGCTCCTCCATTCTGCTAAAATAAATTTAAATTTATCTTTGCCCAACACTTGTGCTTTGTGTATAGTAACATGATGGCTAGTCCATGTCCGCCAAGAACAATATGTTACTTTTACTTTATATTAAAAGACAGATGGACAGATGGACTCCTTTCCATGGATGATGGAATCTGCAATGGTAATTTAGTCACAATCTACCATGAAACTATTGGAAGAATGACATGCAAAATGAGACGAATTTGCAATTCAAAATGTGACTTTCTTCTGTATAAAGTGAGGATCCAAGCTGCATTGCTTAATTGTTTAGTTTTTTACTATTTGATTGAAGTCAAACAAGACAAGGAAAAAACATGGTGCTCTTCTAGTCACCTAAATAATGATCAATGGGAAAGACTTAGATAGACCTGATCTATGGCTCTATTTGTAAATCTTGTGGTGTAGATTAAATGTTATAGAATCTATGATATAAGCTGATGTAAGCAAGATTCTATAAGATTTAATCTTGACCGCAGAATCTACAAGTGGGATCAAAGATTGGGTTTATGTAAGTTTTTTCCATGATCAATAAATCATGTTTCCCAGTAAACGAGCACAATACAACATGTGTGGCAAAAGTTATCATGCAAAATGATCCACAAAATCTCAATAATTCTATCTGTTCTTGAAAAATCATCATTGCAATCTATATGCATCTAAGGATTTTACTATGTGGTTGGTGAGGTCAAATTTTGATTTAAGGCCTTTTTCCCCTTTTCTTTTTCAATAAAGGTTCTGATTTCCAGGAAATGAAAATGTTTTGGAAGTATAAGGCAGACATGGATTCCTTTGAAAGAAAGGAGTAGATTTTGGTAAAATGCATGATGAGATATTTTTTCCAATAGATGAGGAGGATGTCTTTTTCTTCCTTTTCTTACACACTAGCATCCACAGGAGCAACTTTGTGGAAAGACCTGAATAATGGGAGATTTGGATTATTGAAGGCCTCAAGAATGCGAGAAATTTGGGGGAAGGCTTCAAGAGTCTTGGAATCTAATTTTTTTTATGGCAAATATTGACAATCTATCATAATTCTTTTTTAATCTAAATTTAATTATTTATTTTAAAACATCATTAATATAAAATTTTAATGTAAATCATGCACATAAAATTTTGAACAGGAATATGCAAAAAATTAAAAATAGTATGTAAATATCATCATTTTGATTAAGTGAGATCGTACTACCATAGGACTATAAGGTGATTTGGTCTCCCCAAATTCTTCCACCTTTCATCATCATCTAACCAATAAAATCATATTATTGCATGTCCAACTCCTTTTTTTCCTCTAAAAGTAAGATCTCCCTTTTCTCTCTCACATCTATTGTTATTAAGTGACATATCCTTTTCTTAATCCTTCTTCATCAAATTATTTACCTTAAAGAGGTAGAATTCCATGTTTATTTTTCTGTCCCTCCAAAAGAAAAATAAAAATTAGATTAAAACCATTTCTTACTAAGAAGTCAAAAAAAGAAAAAGAAAAGAGAGTTTACTATTGCAATTTGAAAATCAACTTATTTTTTAAGTGGAAAAGTTAAAATAATATTATTTATTTCACAAGAAGAACCCGTTTAAGCAATCAACAATTTTCTTTATTGTCTTAGATGTCATCAACTAATTCTTTGTTTTTTCTTTATTGGATCAAAACTTTAAATTACTTTAAAAGACAAATACCGACTATGTGTCTTCCACTGTGGCATTAACAAGTAAAAGCATGAGGGTGGATGCAGGACTTGCGACTTGAAAGGTTAAAGCGAGATTCAATTAATTTTTATTTATTTATAGAGATTAACTTATATATTTTTTATAAATTTTAGGGGTGTAAAAAGTAAAATTTAAAAAACTATAAATAAAAATTTTAAAATTAGCATACCACTTTGGGAAAAACAAAGTAATTTTTTTTTTTTGTTAAAAAAATTTTGCGAATAAATAAGATGTAAGTAATGTACCACATCAACAAAACGAGCAAGAGTTCTAGTTTCAAATGGTTATTGTCCTAAAAAGTGAAAGAAAATTTGGAACTAATGTAATTTAATTCTTTATTCATTCTACTACTCTTAGTTGAATCAAATTAATTCTCAATAGCTAACAATTGCAAGTGGTTCAAAGACGACATTGTTCCAAAGAAAAAAGCATTCACTAAAAAAAAGGCCAAAAATTTGAAAAATAAAAAAGAGAGGAAAAAGAAAAGGCTTTTGTTCAATAAGTACGTTGCTCTATATAATTGGTTTGATTTTATGATGAAATCTGTTCAAAAGATTACAAAAAAGAAATTGCACACATCAACATCAATTCAATTTTGGTGTTCTCTCTTTATATTTCTTAGCAAGTAAGGCTTCCCCAAGTCCCATTGAGAAAATTTAGGCCTTCCAAATATGGATAGACATGAGGAAAATCCACGTGCTTGTAACGAAAATATTTAAATAGATACGATCTTGAGTCTTACTTGTAATTGTACAAAATTTTGTTTGCATCAACTCATGTCATGCCATTTATTCCGTAAAGTAATTTACAGACAAGACTTATTGTGATTATTGAATCCACAGAATCTACAAGTAAAACTAAAAATCGAAACTATCTAAATATTTCTCTATCTGTAGAAGAATAGGATAATATATAAGTGCCAATGATAATGGGAATAATTTTACCATCAACAATTACAATTAAGTAAGATCACAATTAACCCATAAATAATCAAATGAATACCAACATAATGCTAGACTAAAATCACTGAGTGAGACTAGAACCAAAGACCTTTAATTTCTAGCTAGTATCAACCTTGGTTGTTTTACTCATTACGCACTAACCAAAGACTTAATCCGCAAGGAATTAGGAGCAATCTCATCAGATTTCCATGTAGACCTAATTGTGATAAGATGGAAAATTTCTTTTTGCACCATATATTTTGTCCAACAAGTAGGATTTGACTATAGATTAGACTAATATACTTTTGTAATACTAACAACTATTAGCAGCACATAGTGGTACTTCATTCGAAATTAAGACTAATACAACGTAAAATAGTTAATGCACTGATCGACTTTGCCTGAAAAAATAAGAATATACATACTACCTGCTTTCTCCTTTCCTTAATTTCTATATCATTTTAAGTTTTTGATAGAGATTAAAGATCGTTGCTTAGCTACAAAGTTTGTATTAAAAAAGAAACTTGTTTAATTAGTCTTGCTTATCAATATATGCTGGTTCTTGAATAGAATAACAAATTGCCAATAGTTTTTTCTTTCAATAATAAAAATGGCAATAATTTTTTTATTAATAATAATCCCCTTTTGTAGTTATTAAATGGTCCAATTAATCTTCAACCATTGGACATGAACCCTACGTGGACAACAACGCACGACAAGGTGTAGTCAATAGTGTGACGGAGTATTCAAAACGTAAAATAGGAGTTGAAATTTATAAAAAAATAAAACTTAAAAATTGATTTTTAATCTACCTTTTTTTTTTTTTTTACCTGTTTTTTCTTTTTCTATCTTGCTGAGACATGATTTTGTATTAAGGTTCCAAAATTGCACCAAAAGGAGGCTAAATAGAATTTGATTACAGAAATGGTGTTCCAATAAAATTATAGAATTTTTTGGTGGCATGGTGTTGAAGTTCCAAAGATGAGAAATATTGAACATTCAAAATAATTCATACTATTCATAATTCATTAAATGCGACACTGACATTCAAAATGAACTTTTAAATCCCAAGAGCTTTAAGAAAGATATCTTGAAAGATTTTTGCTTATTTATGATATACTTTTTGGGATTCCTGATTGCATGGATATTCTTAGTCCACGTACCATAATATATTGCCTTCCTCTTGTAGGGATATAAGGAAAATTCTTGGATAGACCACTCTATGACACTATGTTATAGATCTCTTAATTCTGAATCAGTCACATCACTCAATTTCATAGATTTTTTTATTCTCAATCAGTCACATCACTCAACTAATTCAAAATTAAGAGATTCATGTACTATTGTATGAATTCGATCAACCTAAGAATTGAGTGATGTGACTGATTCAGAATCAAGAGATCCATATACTATTGCATGAATCCGATCCACCTAAAAATCTCCTGGGATATAATAAAGATGTTATGTAGCTTCTTAGTGCCTATTGTTTTCGGACATCAAAGACTATATATTTTAGTTGAGAATGACGAACTATTACAAAAAAAAAAAAAAAAAAAAAAAATACATTCTAGATTGCTAGGGTGTTTTCAACTCAATTAATTGGCACAGAAATATATGCCGTAGACACAAATTTGATATCCTCTAATCAAAACCATAATGAGTCTTATCCAATTATTTCTTATGTTCTCTATTATTATTATTTTCTCTTATATGCACTAATATTTTTCTCATTTTGTCAGTTTACTTAGCTGACATCGTGTCTAATTGAAAACAAATTATCAACTCGGAGCAGCAGAGAATTTCAAATCAATAGTAAATTAGTAATAAATTTCTTAAACTAAAAAAGAAAAAATCAAGAATTAATCACATAACAAAAATTTAAAAATTTCTAACTACCCCTTATATATATATATATATAATCGAATCGAATCAACTTACACAAGAACAAAGATTTAGTACATTATTTATTCATCAAAAGAAAAAGGTATAATATTCTTTGTCCTTTTTTTTTCCCCCCATGTGTCTGTTTTAGGTTTTTCGAGAGAGCGTTTTTGTTGTAGATGGTAAATTTGAAGAACTTCATTTCTAATCAAAAGGGGAAAAAAAAATATTTAGAAAAGCATCGGCAACAAAAACAACCCTAGCAAGTCTAGAGGATTGTGCAAGCCAACTTGCATACTATTTTCACATGCATGCACACATCTCCCTCCCCAAAAACCCCATATGGATGTTCTCAGTCTTCAATCGTGTGCTGAGCACTGATGATGGCCGATCAAGCAAGCAGTGGGCAACATTTTGATGCATGCATGCATGCATACGACCCACCTGCCCACCATGACAGGGGTATAGTCCCAAACACGCACGGCTCACATATTGACTAACGCAATTAGACTATCAAAAAATTTTAACTTTTAAATTATACTCTCATTGTTACCAATTTTATGTTTAGAGAACAAGCGAAAATGGTAGATAAGTCGTTGAAATACGCGTAAGGTAAATGAATATAAATAAAATGGACATTTTAGTGTTCAAGTTCATTTGATTATTTTAACGAATTTAAAATTTTATTCAAGTTTGGTTTGTTTATTTTTTAAATTGAATTCAAATGAACTAGAGTCGAACTCCATTATATTGAAATTTTTACATATAAACTTGTTTAATATTTTTAGTTTATTGGGTCGAATTCGATCCAAACTCTAATTGAGTTCGAATAATTTAGAATTTTTACATATAAATTTAACATCTTTAGTTTATCAAACCAAATTTGAGTCGAATACAAAAAAATAATTAAGCTATATTTTATGCAAATCTGTCTTGATTATTAACGAATCAACCTCTAACGAACTTTTAACAAGTCGAGTTTGATTCAAGTACCGAATAGTTTAATTTCATTTACAACCCTAAATATGCACGACTGATTAGTCCTACTTTGGAGAGGGGGAGGAATAGTGGATTATCTGCCTTAACCCTAAAAAAAGATAACCCTACTATACTCTTAAACTCTTTATTTAAAATATAAAGCAAATGTGAACCATAAATAACTAGTGATCCTGTACATTCCAAACAAGAACTGATTTTCTATCCTCAAGCAATCTATTTGTGCAAATAAACATTTTAGGATTTTTTTTTTTTTAACACGTCAGGCCGCTGATCACAGGACCATGTGGTGGATGAGAGTTGAACAAGACGTATATAGTTCGGGGGACAATAGTGGTCACAATTGTTTAAACCTTTTTATTTAATAATGTCTAAGAATTCAATTGTACAAATTTGTGTCCGAACAAATGGAGATAAATTAACCTTAATTATCAAGATTTGCAACTTAATTATAGTATTTCTTAATTATCCAGATTTGTGTAAATTCTAAACAAATAGATTTCGTCTACAAGAAAAAATTTTGAGCATTTCTTGCTTAATTCCTTTTACCATCTTTCTTGCTCTTTTACACCGTCATGTTGTACTTGGCTGAATTCTATATTAACTGGTCAAACTTCATATAAGTTTCTTGTATTCTATAACTTTAAAAATATCTGCTTGATTAATTAATTAATTAATATCTATATACTGTGTATAAGGACATGATCAAAATAATTAGTCAATGCACAAATAAACTAACTTTTTTCCATGAAAAATGGCTGTTTAATTCGATACTCATAAAGAATTTCTATGACTTTTTATTTTTGTTTTTTCTCCAATCTATAACGCAAAAAGGAAAAAAAAAAATTAATCAACATAAATCACCACATATTAGGCCAATGCTTCAGAAGTAACATGTCAAAGATATCAATTATGTAGCGAATCTTTGATTTACTATATAACTTTTGATCCCATTCTCGGTATCAAGGGCGGCTCGTCTCCCTTTTTAAGAGAAATTGATTCTTCCTCGGCATGCAAAACCATAGTGCTTGTCATTTTCTATGTAGGAAAATACTAATCGGTTTTAGATTCTACATGTAAATCTTGCAGTTATAATTAAATTTTATGAAATTTTACTTACATTAGTTATCGTTAATGTCATTTATTGTATTTCCCATATATATGTATATTATATTTTTTTTATTCAAAAAAAAAAGTTTAGAAAGAGAGTAAATTAATAGTTCCCATCTAGCTATGTATATTAGATTCCATATACAAAATTCTCCAAGACAAGAAAGATGTCAACGGTTGAAAAAACATAAAGTGTATATGTATAAAAATAAAAAAAATAAATTTATTCAACACTAAAAAAGGCTTGAATCAAATCACACATGGTTACTTTGATATAGAGCAATGGTTAAGAGTGAAGTCCAAGCATATGCAGGGGCAATTTCCTTGTTAATTTTTTTTTAAGTACTTAAGATTAACTGGAAATTTTTCTTGTGGCGCAAAAAATTAACTAATCAAACAAAAATATTTAAACCTTGAATTTGACGTTATTATTGTTTTATGCAAACCTTGTCTATGCGGCCCTTGGAATTACAAGAACAAACAAATTAATGCGTTAGGTTCCAATATTTTTCTAGATTATATCTTAATTAATGCAGGTATTTTTGTTTGGATGGAAAACGTACAATGTCTCCTACATTGAATCATACATAGCCAATGACTTTAATCGAGCTATGGTTTCATTCCTAGGAGCATAATGGCATGCATGATGAAAAGTAAACCAAAAATAAATTATTATTATTATTATTATTAGGAGAAAATTTTTGGTATCGTTCCTTAGACATTGGGGCTTCAAATAAGTCAGAGACAAAATCATTACAATCATTACAATATTGTAAGCATTTCTACTTTTGAGATTGTTTTCATGTAGGTTATCATGTTACATGATCTTTTAACTTGTTGAAAACTTGTAGTAACATATGAGAAAACAAAATTTTAGAAATATCTTAATTTTGTATCAAATTAATTCACTCTTATTATGCAACGTTGTCGTTGCACAGAATTCATTGATATCTACATATTGTGTTTGAATTAATAAACTTAAAAAAGATTCGAAACCAACTTATTTGTTGAAAGAAAAATTATTGCTTACTCGAACTCGAAATAATAACATACAAAGATGACCAAAACGTCATGAGAACTAGTGCAAAAGGGTGGGAAGAACCGGCCATATAACGAAAATAACTACCACCCACATAACATTAGAAAGAGAAAATAAACGCAATAAAAATGAATAAATAATAATATTAGTAGGAAATAAGTAGGAGGACAAAAGAAAGGGAAAAAACAAACAAAAGATGTGGAAAAATGGATTTTGAAAGAAAAGATACAAGATACACTAAAACTTTAAGATGTAGCCACCCATAAAGGCTCCGGCCAATTACATAATCCTTTGTTACCATGCCCTCTTTCGTTGCACCTTCTATTGATTAGCCTTTGATGATTTTCATTTCCCATTTCAACATCGACATCAAAAATATTGTCATCCATGTCCCTCCTCATGTATGTAACCATTTCTTCTATTTCTTCGTCAATATCTTCTTCTAGTTGACAGTAATCTCCATCTTGATAGTCATTTTCACCATCCATGTCCAATTCATAATCATCTTCACTATAATCAACTTGATTTTCTTTTTTTCTAGCCAATTGCGATTCAAACATACTAGCATGATCATTCAAAATGGATAGCCTAAGGCTGCCATTACTTCGTTCCACTTGAAAATAAGTACGTTTTATTGGGGCCTCTACGGCTTGGATAACTAATCTGCCATATTCGCGTATGTGATCTAAATTGTAGTGAATTTGAACCACTTATTGTAGTCAAGGGAGGTGGAAATTTTCGAGAATTATTCACCTTATACTTCGATGATGAATATTCCACTTCTTGAGGAAGCTTTCTAACTTCTTGTTTTAGCCGAGAATTTTCACTTATTGGAGAATTGGAAGAAGAAAGTGACAAAATGTTGATATCCATTATATCACTGCCTGTCTCACTCCCCAAACTTTCCGTGCATAATTCCAAGCTTTTTTCACTTAATCTTGATGAGGATGATGAATATTGCTTTGTCAAAGGATGGACATATACATTTTCTTCTTTCTCCAATATTGTTTCTTTGGGAGTTGAAGAAACAGTGGAGAGGACTTGTAGGAAACTCCAACCGCTTAAATCATGATTGCTTGACATGTTTCCACCAATATTATTATTTTGTGCCATGGCCTTATTGTTGACCTTGCAAGAAGAATTACTTGGGCTAAATTCTGAGGATTTTGTTGTGGTAACCTTTGAGCTTGAGGGTGGTTGTTTCAATGAATTGTGTCTCAAGACAAGATTGTAATATGGTGGTCATGATTTAAGGTCAAAAGGTTCGAAAATATGTGACAAAAAAAAAAAAAAAAAAAAAGTTGTTCTTAGGTGTCAATGAAAGAGCAAAATTAATTGATGAATTGAAGAAGTGGGGAATTTTTTACTAGTATTAAGAGTTTAAGAACAAAGAGAGAATAGAGAGGAAGTAGCTAAGCAAAGAAGAGGAGGAGAGACACAATTTGATGTTGAACGAGGAATAAGTGAGGGGTGGGATGTGAATTTGTAGTGCTATAAAGTGCCAAAAGTCGTTGTATGTGTGTGTGTGCGTGTGTTTGTTTTTGGAGGCCGGTTTGGAGGAGGGACTTTTTTTGCACCAATTGAAATGTATTACTGTTAATCAACTCACTTTGTTTGTGTGCAAGATTAAACGGTTCGAATCTCTATCTTATATTTTTAAGGATAGATGTTGAATTTCTTTTTCTTTACAACTGATCTAGTTGGACCTTCCCTTTCTTCTTAATTGTAAATTTAATTAGATAAAAACATGTTAAACTATTGCAGTTTGAAAAAAAAAATTAAATATCGAATGACTGAGAAAAATCTATGTACTATTTTCCTAATTTACATATAGAGATATAAAAACTTTAGAACCAGCACAGTGCTACTGATAAAGTAATGTTTTTGTGACAGAGATTAGTTCAAATGATAAGTAGGGCGATCAAATCATCAAAATATTCAAATTTGATTTTCTTTGTCTTCAATTCTCTGTTTGATGAGCGATCTGTATTATAAATTGTTGAAATATGCGTCGGTGACCTATCTTTACCTGAAAAAAGAGAGATAACTTACCGTTCTTTTAAACTTTTAAATTACCAAAAAATAATAATAACAATAATAATAAAGTAATACCCTATGTTTATAGTTCAAAACTTTTCCGATTTCGGTCTTGCAAAACATTTTTATTGGAAATACAATTATTACTTCTCAAAGAAAATTTTTTAAAGACAATTGAGGAAGAGAGACTAATACTCTTGTTCTTTTTACTATTTCTACTTCCAAAGGTAACCAAACAAATGGGCCGGAAACAAAATTAAATGATTCTTTCTTGCAATTATTTCTGGACAGCGACTTCTTAATCCTCTCTCATTTTGACTTCGCTCCAAAGGGAAAACAACACATATTTTAAATGGATGATTCGTATGGCATTTACAGTCAAAATCCCGTGTTTTAGAAATTCAGGGGAGTGGAACATCAGACCCCACCGTCCAAACGTATTTGGGACGGTAAAAATTTAGGTAAATTTGGTCTGTGATCTCGCTTGTAAATTCTGTAGTGTAAATTAAATATTATGAAATCTGTGACATCAAGAAATGTAAATAAAATTTTATAAAATTTAATTTTGATCTCGAGATCTACAGATGGGATCTAAAACCGAATTTATGGTAATATTTTCCATTTGGAACCGGTTCTATGATTGTAGTTAAAATGGCCTTAATTAAATGCATTATCTAAAATCGAGTTGGCTCTATTTATACAATTATTATTTGAAATATTATTTTGAATAGTTATTATTATGACAAATTTTTTGAAATTCAATATATATACGTGAGAAAAAAAAAGTAATTAAAAAACAATTTAATTAGAGCTAGTAATATTTTCCCCATAAATGATTAATTCTCAAACATCTTAATAATTTATAAATTAATACTTAAAGCGATTTGATGGTTGGTCTTACTTTTGTATGGATATACAATCTTTACATGTCAGAGTCACACGAGGCCTAAGGGTTTTTTCCACGACAAAAACTTACATAAACTCGGTTTTTTACCCTTATCTGTAAATTTTACGATCAAAATTAAATTTTATAAAATTTTACTTACATCAACTTATGTCATAGAATCCATAACATTTAATCCATATCACAAGATTTATAATTAGGGTCAAAAACCAAATTTATCTAAATCTTTCCCTTTTTCCACTGCAATTAACTTCTTTTTTATAGTAATAAAAAGAAAACATCCGGCTAGTTGTGGTTTTATGATTTCAGCATATAAAGAGAGATACCTTATCCACTCTCCAATTAATCCAACCTCAGACTTTTTCTTGTGCCTGGCACAGCCATAAATTACCATTCTTATTTTATAAAATTCAAAGGAATTTTTGTTAAGAGACAGCTATTTTTGTAAAATATTTCTTCTATTCTTCTTAATTTGATGGAAAAGGGCCCATAGATGAAAGAAACCCTTCAATCAGAAGTAGCTTTATTCCCCAACCTTTTTTCACATGCTTGCAAAATAATGCTCAAAGAGTAATAGTAGTATCACGTACACTGTATTTTTCAAAGTTAAGAACGCTATTTATAATTTTAACGGGAGTGTTTTTATTTTAACGAATAAATATCTAAAAATTAAGAATGAGTCAAGTTAAAATTTAGAAAGAAGAATGCAAAGATATTCGTAATTTATTGAAAAATTATCGTCTATAATCTTCGTAGTTTCCTACCACTAGAGTTCGGTTAGTTGACTGACCTTAAGACTCGAACCTTGGCAAATTGACAATTCTATATGTAATTAATTAATTAAATCAAAGTTAAACACATTTGAATGCTTGTTAAATTAATTTACTTGACTTGCGTTGACATATCCGTGGATAAGTGACTTGAGTATGATTCAACTTAATCAACTTGTATGAACTATACAAGCTTTTTAGAGAGCCAAACTAAATCAAAATAACTTGATATTGGACAAGATTTTTTTATAAATTTTTATCTATTTTTTATAACTTAAATTCATTATCAATAAATTACAAAAAAAAAAATATACGTCTTACCATTTGAATTATATTTTATTGTCAATTTGATATTATATTTGACCTAACGCTCCACTCGATTATGGTGTATTTCCAGCAATGCACCTTTAATTTAGTGCATTTTCTGCTCAGTAAACCAACATTAATGTCCAAGTCAGAATGGAATTCTGTTTTGCAAATTGAATTAGTGTCCGAAAACGCACTAATACGTACGGTCACATAACGCATAAATAACAAAAAGTTCTTTTTGCATACAAAAACATAAAAGCCCTTTAAAATCAAGAAAAATAATGGAATTATCATCATCCACTAAGACCATTTTTATTTTTATTTTTATTTTTTTTTAGGGAAAAAGTTCGTCGACTAGGTGTTAACCATGAAGTCGACCTTCTATATTTTTTAGGGGTTAATAACACCTTGCCCCCTGTTTATATGGGTAATTACACTTTGCTCCCTAAATTATAAAAATATACACTTTGCCTCTATTCACAATATTCATCTTTTAAAAAATTTAAAATATAAGAAAATTTAGTTAAATGAATAAAATATCCTTAATATTATATTTTGAATTTTATGTATTTATAGTAATATGATAATTATTTTTTAAAAAAGAAAAATCACAAATAAACTATATAATATTTCAATGTAATCTATATTAATATATTTCTTGGTCAAATTTTTAAAATTTTATATTTCATTTTATATTAGTTCGATTTTGAACGTTTTACTGTAGTAGGTAGAATAATATCCAAATAGGCTTATTTTCTATGAAAAATTTTCTCTTGTATGAAAATATAATTTTTATAAAACTTTGTAATTTTTTCGATGTCTCTTAGTATTTTACAATTTTAATATTTGACTTAATCTATATAAATTACGATATTGAATATAATATAATTCAACAATTTCTCACATTTTCATTTCCTAAAGTCCAAGATATCAATTTGTTATTATATATATATATATATTTTTAATTTTTCATAACTATCAAAAGTCAATTAAATACATAAAAAATTAAAATATGGTACAAAGGGTATTTTAGTCATCTAACTAAATTTTCTTGATATTTTAAAATTTTAAAAGATGAATAATGTAAATAAGGGATAAAGTGTATATTTCTATGATTCAAGGGGATAAAATGTAATTATCCATACAGTTTAGGGGGGCAAAATATTATTAACCCCTTTTTTCTCCTCTCACAAATTCATCAATACATCATACTAACTTTTACGAAGAAGCCCCGCCGCTATACCGCTTCCATTCTAAGCCATGTAAATGCTAGGCATTACCTAACCTAATATAATGTTTAATTTAATTAAAGTGCTCAATGGTTTATTATTCATCAAAAGGAAATTCCATTACCACATGCAAATGTTAGCAGTTTCCAAGTATAGGAACGGTGAGTAGGACAGAATCTTATCTAACATTGGACAAAATAGAAATACGAAAAAAAACTTTTACTACTCGCTTTGTAATAGACATTCTTACTTTGTAGTAATTTCAACAGTTGTTTTATTTTACATTACAGAGTGAGTAAATAAGATTTACTCAAAAATACAAGAATCACATAATTTGTGTGGCAAATGTTCACCATCGCTATACCACGGTTACCAAATTCGAAAAGTTGTTATTAATTCTCGCGTTTCCATGGGTTACACCATGCACCAAATAATGCTTGTATGTGTTGGTTTTGTATTAAAGTGACGTAACGTATATTCGTACGACGTGTATTGTAAATTTAGATAACGCTATATGCTTTCGGTACACACCTAATGGTTTACTAAATGAAATAGCTTATAAACTAAAAACACTACTATGGGTCTGTTTGGATTGGTATATTTGGGTAGTAAGAAAGAATTTAAATGAGTGGATTTGAAATAGGTAAATTTGAAGTGACTAGAAATTTATAAAAATTTGAAATTCATTCATTTTAATTATTAAAATTTCACACTTATTTATTAATTAATTTTAAATTATTCTAATTAACTTATTTAAAAAATTTAAGAAAAAATTTAAATTTAAAATCTATATCTACTCAAATTTCTCTATCTAAATGCAGCCTATATATTTTAGTGGAATACATGCATATTTCATGTTTGCGTCACTATGATGTTCCAGTGGATATTCATTTAATTTCCTCCATATCTTTCTCAATTCTTTATTATTATTATTACTGTTTTTTTTGGGTAATATTTCTCAGTTTGATTTGGAAGAGATGACTTCATATTTTCTTGCATGTACACAAGTCATCTAATACCAACACAACACAACACAACACAACCCTCTGGTTGTATTCTGTTGAAGATGATGAACGCAATAAATATTTCGTCATCAATCTAATTATCCCTTTAAATATACTTTACTTTGAATGGATAATTGGGACAACTAATTCATTTATTTGGCGACCATTTTGTCTTACAAACAATATTAGTTTCTTGTGATAAAAAATATGATGCAGCTAGAGGATGTACCATAAGTTGCTAGACTGAATAGACAACGTATATTTTTTTTTTTGTAATTTATTTTTAATTTCTTTTTTTTACTTTTGGTCTCTTAATAGTAATTAACTGGATTTTATGGATTAAAATAGTAATTAATTAACTCTGGTCTGGATCTATATGAAGAACAGCTAATATATATTTGGCTATGCAGATCAATTATTGCATGTTATACATCTTTAGTTAATATTGTAATACAAAACAGGAGATTAGAATATCTATCATAATTTCTAAAAGGGTTAATGAGATTGAAAAGGTGTTTATAACTAGAAAAAGATAGTGAAAGCTGTATACAACCCCCCCAAAAAAAAAAAGATATTTTATATGAAGACCTAACTCATATTTAAGATGTTGTAAGTTGGAAAAGGTTACGTGGTCCTAAAAATTGACAAATTTTTATATAGAATAAGTTCATGTATAGTATCATAAATTTTTTAATTCTTATAAAATTACATTACACAATATTATGATGTGACATCTATTGAGTGACGTAACCAACATGAATTAAGAAATTTATAATATTATATCATAGATCGAATCTTTATAAGAATTTTCTAAAAAAATCAACCCACCAAGTCCTATTGATCTCCCTATTAATAAGCTTAATAACCTTTGGTGATCATAAACGACCATGCTTTTTAGTACTCCTTTTTACAAGCACAAAAAGCTATTTCGACAGCATCACCAAAGTCAGCCCACTTGGAGCAAAAGCTTGCACTAATTTGGCATAATAAACTATTGAGGCTGTCTTTCTATGTATAAGTGTGTCTGTGTGTTTTTATTATTGCGTTCATGCTGTTAGATTAAAGAATAATCATTTATAATATCGGAATTTAATATCACTTGTCAATATTAATTTCGAGAGAAAATTCTATTAAATCATTAATTATGATTCTAAATATTTTATCAATTTTTTTGTGAATCTAATAACAGGTTAATGATATTATCAAGTGATTTTGAATTTTTTATATTAATATACCTTGTATTAAATTAGATACTCACTCAGTTAGGGTATCAATTCCGCATCAGAATCCATCTCTGTTTACTTACAAAAGCAATCCAATTAAGGAATATTGAACGAATAATACGTCATCTTCCTTTGTCCCTTGAGGAAATATTAAAGTTGGGCATTTGATATTTTCATTTAAATCATAATTTATATAGGTGTTTATTTTGTACTAATAGACAAGAGAATAATCCAATTCAGGGTGACATGAGCAAGTAAAAAATGTGCAACACTCACCCTTCTTGATCATCATGACGTGACAAATTTTTGTGTGTATCAAAATATACCAGTGTATCAAAAAATAAATTGTGTGTACGATAAACACGATTTATTTCTTGGTGCAGACGAGATACCTTAGTGCACGTAAACATTTTGCTCATGATGTTAGTGCCGTCTTTCCCTTTCCATTATTAGCAATGTCATGTTACTTTGTGTGGGATAGGGCAAATTACCTAAGAGAAAGTTGTCTTGATAGCATCTTATTGCAAAATTGCATGATTGATTAGTGTTTCATCGAGCCCATGAAAACGCTTTTAGAGCATCAAACTGTGCAAGAACATCCTAGGTTAGCTTTACAGGCACACAATGTACAAGGATCTTGATGTAATTTTTTGATACTTTAACTCCTATTTCTTCAATCTCTTGTCATAAGGTTAAAAACCTTAATTGTCTTGATTAATGTCATTCTTACAAGGTGTTTGGTTTATGGGTATGAGGAGAAGGAATGAGAATTAAAGTTAATGACATCCATAATATTGTTTTATTAATCACTATGAAAATAAAAGTATTATGAAAATTCCCACTCTCATTTTTCCCTTATGACTTGAGTTTTAAATTGATTAACTTATGAATATAATGAAACACATTTCTTATTCAAATTAAACAAGAAAAATAACATAAATCCATATCGATAATAAAATTTGTAATTCTAATTCCGATTCTAATTCCCCGAACCGTTTTAATTCCTTATACTCATAGTTCATTAGGTCAAGGTCTTGTTGGCATTTGAATTTGATCTCGACCGGACCAACTAATGCCATCTTTAAAATCAAGATGACTAAAAGAAAAAAGGGAGAGAATATTCTTCAATATCTATAGCTTATTTCTTTCTACTAGCAATTTCAACCTAGAGAGTACAAAATTTTTTCAGTTCATCATGTTCAGGAATAGCCTCACTTTGTAAAAGCAACAGACAGAGAGAATATTTGCCCATTTGCTACTCCAAAAATATTGTGGTCGGTTACATGATATACTAAAGTATGCATTAGTCCTTCATTAATTCTCTGTAATATCATGGCAAGAATGTGATGATAACCAAAGAATAAAAGGGTTTACTTTACTTAATTAGGACCACAAGCAAATTCTGTGCTACTTTCTTTTTCTGTGTTTTTGCATTGTGTACTACAAGAATTTTAAAAATGTCAGAATTTCTAATGTGAATGATACATTGTCTATTCAGTCTACTCTAGCCTTAAAGAATAATGGTAAGGAGAAACATTCTCAATATGGAATCCTTCTCTCGATCCTTCCAGCCAGAACACAGAGATGCATTGCTGTCTTAAACTTCGGCGTCAGTGGATGCATCGCCCGAGCGATAGTACCATTCATTCGAGTCCCCTCTGGTTTAAAGAGCTTGAAACACGAAGTAGTATTTGGCCTACTACAAGTATGGAATGAGCAAACCGAGTGGTAGGGAACCAGTGGAGTAATCTTAGAGCATGTTGAATAGCTAGCCGTTCTCTCATTTGATATGACCTAGAGATTTTTGCGTGCAAGAGAGGGTAACAATATTAACATCTACCGAATTTTCATACATCAGCGCAGTACAAAGTAAAGAAATCAATTCTGCTTTTACACTACAAGTTGGTACAGAGTATTGCTAAGCAAGAGACCTAAAATAGAGTGCTTTGTTGGAACAAGAGGGACTTGTCTATTCAACCGTGAGATTAGCTTTCTTATCAAGCAAATCTGACAAACTATACATGTTTAAGTATTCAAAGAAAACATAATCGCTTACAAGGTTGAGTCATATAGTTTTATTTGTTGAAAGGGACAATAAAAGAACAGAATGATATAGCTAAAAAATGAGCAAACACTTCAAGATATCATAAACAAGAGAAGGGGAAAATTTTAACCATCTTTTAAAGGAAATCTTACCTCAACTGGTTTGCGTTGCATCAAGGACATTTGCAGAAGAATAGACTGGTTAAACTTCTCTGCATCATAACACAGAATGGAACATAAGAGACATCCACTTTGCTAAGTCCGTTTTGTTAGCTTTTGTATCTGGTTTCATTAAGGGCTTTCTCTCTAACATAAGTTTAGGGATGAATGGAGGAATTACCTGTCTCCTCCTTTCCCAAATACGTCAGAGTTCTTGTTCACCCCCACAGCAAGGTATCATTTTCAAAAATACAATTGGTAAGTAATGGTGAAAGGTGCAAAACTAGAAATAGAATCAATTAAATTAATAAAATACAAAATTAACTCCATATTGATACGATTAAGTCATACAAGCACAACAAATCTGTACAACTACCTCACTTGTTTATGCGCTGATTTCACTTGAGAAATCCAAACCTCCTAAGCAAGTGGGTAACCTGATGTTGCACAAGTTCGTTCCGTGAAACCTGCAATGAATACAGTATACATATAACAAATTGGTGCTTTTATCTAAAGTATAAATGCAAAAAAATTACCCAAAAGAAAAAGTATGGAGAGAGAGAAAGAAAATGTGCAATGTCCATCCACAGCAATAACTAATCACTCAAGGTATGGAAGAAAAGAAAACCAGTAGCATAGAATCACAATTGACATCACTTCAATAGCACTGATGATGATCCTGTAAAGACACAAAACATACTTTAGCACAATTAACCAAACAAACATACCCCAATTTCATTTTTGTAATAATACTCCTCAATAGCACCACCAGCTCTCAAAAACTTGAAGCAACAGTGTTGTCGACAGCATCAAATGCCTCTTGTGGTTGCAAGGGCTAATCTCTTCAATTTTACCGCCAGATGCCATTAATTTGAATTTCTCAGATATTAATAATCCCAAATTATTCCTTATGTAAAGCCCAAGGATAGAACCATCACTCTCATAGCCTGGAAGGGGTTCGAGAAGCTTTTCCTTGGCTACCATCAACAATACAGCCAGCTGTACAAGTTTCCCTTCTTTTACACACTGATTGGCAACTGACTGAACAAGTTCATTTTCTGTTGAAAGCAACTTGGCGACATTCAGTTGTTTACACTGCCATTATATATAATAATAAAATAAAATGCAAGTTGTTATAATGCTATTNAGCAATCTTTTATTTCACTAAATTAATTACAAGAATAAAAAGATACAAGGCAGGGCCTAGTCCGTACCATTTCAAATAATCAAAGCAAGTAAATCAACTTATAAATTGATTTTCCAGGAGTCCAATCAGCAAGAAAGTCATGACAGCTGCAACAAGAAGAAATTTTCAAGAAAATCAAGTCATATATTGACCCAGAGCCCTAAAGAAAGAAGAACTAATTAATATAAGGGCAAAGAATCAAGCATGAAATGACAATCAACACAGCACGTATGAAATGGAATATGAATATCACACATGCACTAACTGCAAATGGAAAACACATATATGTGGCAGAACAAAGGAAAAGACATACACAAATGAACCAATCTATATCTGTCAATATAGATGTATAGATTCATAACACAAGTACAAATGCATAAACATAAGACATCTGTTTACATCTCTCTTCTATACACAGATTCGTCAACTTTATGTATTTTTGGATCCTACAAAAGAATACATACAACTTCATGAAACAGCATATTCCTTTCATCACAAAAATCAATCCGTAAAAATATTTCAAGCCATCTAGCTCACTAAGCTACAAAGTCCCACTCAAGTATTGACTGCACATTTCTTGAGTTGTTCCCCCAAGAACAATTGAGGATGTGGATACATCTCTAAGTGTGATTCATTAATTTTCTAAAATCAGGAACGAGGACATAAGGGCATACAGGTGTATGTATCCAATTCGTGGTATACGCTGTCCAGTATCTTCCCAAATGTAGTCAAATATACTTCTAATGGCCATAATATGTTGAGCAATATTTTCTTGACAAAGTAATGTTAAACTATTGCAAAAAGTGGTCCTCAATAATAGAAAGATTGGGAAAGAGATTCAAAATTCCATTGGATCGGTCCAAATGCTTTTTGTGCTCGCGGGCAACTGCTTGGAGTATGCGTCTGACTGCCTATTGCTAATGAATCAACTAGTGTCGGAATGCTCTCAAAGGCAGGGAGGGATTACTCTTGTAACTAAGCACAAACGCTATCCAGCTTAAGGATGAAATTCTTTTGAAGGAAGTTCTGCAAAGGCAGAAGGGAAAAGCTTAACCCCCAGTTTCCTACGAACTCATGAAGGAAGGATGCCAAATATCCCGACTTCTCTCGTCTTAGCATGCCTCAGTGATGTGTCTGAAGCCTGAAATGCAGAATTGTTGCGCTTCGCTAAACTTCGACTTATTAACTTCTTTTTGAAAAGTCCAACTGGATGGAAGGGTCAAACTAATGACACCATGGTTTGTTACTGTTCTTTACAAAGGGCCAAGGTGAACAATCCACACTAGTCAATTTTTTTTTTCTTTTTTTTTTTTTTGGATCAAAATTGCCAACTTCATTTTTGTATTTATTTACTCGTTTTTGCATAATATGCATGAGATGCCTGTTTTTACACATTCATATTATTTTGAATTAATTTGTCCATATACCCTACTAATTCACTAAATTATTGATCTTCTCTTAAAAATAATATAACAGTGGTTGCCAAACTCGGTGGAAAGGCAACTGAGATTAGTGAGCTTCCTATTCTACTAACTGGTCCAGTTGTGAAAAGAATGCTCGTTGAACCCTCCAAACCTACTCCCTTCCTCTAAATTTTTTTCAACTTTTAGGTATCAATGGATGAACAGATATTGTAAAAACCAAAACAAACAAATATAGTAGATCAGATATTTGCCAAGCTCACAAAACTGATTTTCAGACATTTATAACAGTTGATTTATCCTTGTAGATAGTGTTACTAAAAGCTTTATATTTGAACGATCCAATGATGAACCCCCCCCCCCTAAAAAAAAAAAGCATTACCAAATTATTGAAATTGAGATCAGTATAGTAGCATTTTATGGACCACATTTCAATACTATTCCTTGAAAAGAATGGAAATCATACATACCTTTTTTCATCAAGTGCCACCTGCAATGGGAGCTTCAGATCATCATTAACTACATCTTGACGAGCTCCATGTTGAAGAAATAACTCTATTAGCTCACGACGACAATTTACGAACAGCAAGATGCAATGGGTACTCTCCACAAATTAGTGCAACATTAAGATCTGGTTTCAGCCCCGTCTCTCCAGCAATAAGAGCAGCAGCACAATCCGATGATTTGTGTTTACAAATCCAGGTCATTAACTCAACAAGTTCAAAGGAAGAGATCCCAGATTCATTAATTTCAGCCCCCCGTTAAATCAAAGCCACAAATTGATCTTTCCTGTCGGCGGTAATGAACTTTTTCACTTGTCCCGGGTCAAATTTCACTGCATCATTTTCATGTTTCATCATCCGCATTCCTCAAATGACATTTTAGCATCAGTACGAAGAAGAAACAAATGAAAAGGAAAAGGAACATGCATCCGAAAAGGTACAAGCAAACAAGTTGCACTGGTACAAACATACAAAGAATGGCATAGACAGAATTCCACCAAGTATAACAGATATTTCTTAAACACTTTAAACCTTCTAACATTAATATGATTCTGTTGCATACCATTCTCTCATACCTTGAAAACCAACTTTTAGGAGGTGTTTGGTTCATAATCGGGAATCGAAATCGAAATGGGAATCATAAACTCCACTATTGGTATGGGTTTATATCATTCTCCCTTACTTGTTTGGTATGAAATAGGAATGAGTTTCATTGTATTAATGAGTTATTCAATTTGAAACCCATGTCACAAGTAGGGAATGAAAGTAGGCATTTTCTAATACTTTCATTCCAATAGAATGATTCCCATAATACTCAACCAAACAACATCTTTGAGTATCATTAACTTTGATTCCTATTCCCCTCTCGTACCCATAAACCATACACCTCCTTAAATGGTTAAACCTCTGCATAACCGCCTAAGTTTACTTCTCCACATCAGTCATTACACCGTTGTCGACATCCAATCAAAGTGAAACCATATTGTAGACTACTGATAATAGTTGTGCTTTATGACATTAACTTCCTCATATAGTAGGTTAACATTACTTTGGATTCCAGGCCATTACCTTCATTTTTGTCCCTTCCACCTCCTCCAAGAATAAGATACCAACTATACATTGAGAATCACAGCCTTCGCAAGGGCCTTCATTTTCTTCCAAAAAAATAGTGGAATAATAACTCTGTGCTTTTTAGGTGGGTTCCATTTTTTGGTTTAACCGAATTCAAAAGGGGTATGAGGGGGCAAAAATCGGCTTAGTTACTCACAAAAAACAAGCCGCTGCTGTCAAAATCAGGCAAAAACCAATAAATGCAAAAACGTTTCATGAACAATCATATCCAATCATAAAATTTCAAATCAATGCAAATACCAGTAGATATGCGCGCGCGCACACACACAAAGAAGCAAACTTTATTGCACAGCCATGATCAATGATCAATCCACTATAATCAAAGTGGAATAGGGAAAACTCCAAAATGCCCCCCCACCCCCTTCTCTTCAAACTCCATAAAAAATCAAATCTTTATTAGTTTTGAACTAGAAAAAGGGGTAAAACCAGATGCAGATACAAGAAAGGAGACACAAAACAAAAACAAAAAAAAAATAGAAACTTTACAAAACCAAAGAAAAAAATATATTACTTGCAAAATATCTTAACTAAATTCTATTATAGCAAAAGGGCTTATTTCTAAAAGGATTCCAGAAGAAAACAACATTAAGCAGTGCAAAAAAGTAGCCTTGAAAAGTGGAACTTCAAATATTTCCAATAAAATCAAAAAGAAATGAGACTTGGTGTATACCTGGGTACATTCCTGAAGTTTAGATTTTTCTTCCTGAGGACTCTGAGGGAGGTTAGGTGGACAAGAGGACGGGGGATGGGGGGTGATTACAGGAGAGAGGGAGTGGCGGGAGCGGAGTACGTCGGGGGGATAGGAAGAAGGGTGGAGATTGGGGAAGTTTGAATTTTGACGAACATATAGTACAACATCTACATGTTTGTTAAAATAAGGTTAATTATATTTACCCCTCTAATATTCATTTATATACAAATATAATCCCCAAAACTCATAAGACTGTGACCATGAGACCTTAACCTACTGTTAGCTTGTTAATTGACAAATGATGACCATGCCATGCCAACAGAAAATATCCATGAAAGTCCCAACTTAACTTTTCTTTTCTTGCATTCATTCCGAATCATCTGTACAATTCAAATTGACTCTATAAATACGCTATTTTTTATTATTATTTCTTTAGATTATGTATAGTATACTAGTTTTTGTGATGGCTCTCTTTGGACAATTATTATTTAAAATATTTCATAATTATTTTTTAAAATGTAATATATATATATAAGATAAAAGAATAATTAAAAAATGTGTCAGAGTAATGATTGTAAAATATTATTTAGAGAACAATGAATAAAACACCATCGAATGAGACACGAGTGACTTTTAATGAGTGATGGTTCTCAAAAAATACATTTTCTACAAGCTTTGAATGATCTTGAGCACAAGTGATTTTCATGCTATGGAAATCCAAGAGGTTCATCAGCTATATTCGAAGGTGAATGAATCCTTTGTAGTTCCGACTTAAAAAAAAACATCATATCTCGTTTGAATCATTAAAGAGTGTGAGAAACCTTCTGAGTTTTGGAAAATTCTCAAATCCCTGCGAGTTTCCTCCAATTTTCTTGGAGCTAAATGACTAAAAGATTTCAGTTTAATTACTTACTATAACATAATGCAACTAGTCAATTGAGGAAACAAGATGTCATGATCTCGAAGGACTCGGACAATCTCTTTGCATGATTCTTCAGATGAAGATATTAGAGAACATAATCTCAAGATGGCCATTCATCGAAATCTTGAATATTTCTATCCTCTCCTACTTTCATTAAATAAACCTATCAAACATCATACATATTACAGCAATGAGTTGATAATTTTGGCTTCAATCTCTACAGTCAGTTAGTAAAAGTTTGAATGTGTAAAAGGATCTACAAGCATCATATTCCCCTTTTCAAGATTGTGGAAAAGAAAGCATAGTGTTTTGTGAAGGTCACATTTGGTAGCATGTTAGATGTTCTTTTAGGTTGAGCAGTACACTTGATGTGTATTCCTTGTTTGTTCTCCCCCAAGGTAGTGTGTGATATGATTTGCTGACAAGAATAGCAGATGAAGCTTGTTGCTTGCATAGAGTAGTTTTAGGCTATTCACTACGCAATGCAGAGTAGGTATGATAGTCGTTGAAATGATTGAAAAGTAAAGGAATTCCACTACTTTTTAATCATCCAATGGTTGCAATACTCACTCCGCAATAGCAGAGTGAATAACAAAGAATTTTCTGCTTGCACAAGGGAAGAAATAACTGCCTCTGTTTACAAAATCAAAAGAAAACATTATGGAAGAGCCATCTAGAAATGGTAAGTCATAACGGATTAAACTGCAGTAAATTCGACATAACATTAGAGTGATAAAATTACATTTCTTTTTCCAAAAACATCAGGGACTAAGATCAATATAAACAAAAGAGCATATCTGAAAAAAAATATTGACCTAACACAAATAAACAATAAATAAATTAAATATTATTATCACTAAATAGAGTCGGTTTTTGTAAAGCATAAAAAAAAAAAATAACTAATTGATGATTACATAAAAATGGTACTAATAAAAATTATTACATTCATAAGGGTAGACTTGACAAATTATATAATGATATTACACCAAATGACTCCATACTTTATATATAACTAGTAAAGTAGTACACCTTATGTGTGTGTAAATAGAAGAAAATAATTTAAGAAGAGGATAATTTAAAAAAAAAAAAAACTACTTTTTAATGGTTGAGGAGAAGTTTTGAAAAGTTATATATAAGAGCATTAATAAAAAAAAAAATATTACACCAAAACTATGATTTTCTCAAGAATTATTAAAAGTAGTAATATAGATTATGTGTTGATACATATTAGTTAAGTTTTTACAAAGTATGAAAACATTATATTGTTCATGATAGTCTAATCCCTCCTGTACATTTTACAATTTTGTTCGGTTTGTATATTTAAAAAAATTAAAGATTTCTTTCAACACGTTTCTCAAATATATATATATATAAATTTTAAAAATTCTATAATTTCTTTTAGAAAATCGTTTTCTTATACTTTAAATACTTATATAGTACAACATTATATATTTAAAAAATTTATACTGTATAAATTTTTAAAATCAAATGAATAATTTTTTAAAAGAAACTTGACAAATTTTTTTTTTTTTGGTCTCATATGCAATGTTACATGCATAGAAAGCTACAATTCAACTGTTTATTAAAAATCAAATAGAAACAAAGAAAGGAAGAAAAAAAAAAAAGGGTGATAAAAATAGGAATACAATCATTTTAACATACAAAAGTCTAGTCAAATATTATATTTTTATTATTTAAAAAAAAAACAAATATGATAAGTGCAAAAAAAAAAAAAAAAAAGGAGAGAGTGGCTAATTCAGCTTTCTGTCTCCTCCATCATCACACAGAGACGGATCACCGCCGATGGCTAAGGCGATTCTTCTTCTTGATACTCATGATTCATCCTCCTCCTCTAATGACAGTTTTACCACCGGCAACAATTAGCGCCTTTGGTCTATTCCATTGAGGGTATTGTTGTCATTGTCATTATTCTTGCTGTTATGTTCCTCATCTTGCTCATTCTCTTCATCCTCGCCTGCAAGTTCAAGCCATGGCGTCGCTTCCTCTCTTCTTCCTCCGCCTCTCGTTCTGGCACCATCAAGGTCCCTTTTCTCCTTTATTTATTTATTTATCAGCCTATTTTTGATAAATATTTTGTCAATTTATTATTTTAAAATTAAATTATGAAAAATAATGATCAAAATGGGGTTTAGGAATTCAGGGCTGTTTTGTTTAAATGTCGAGAAAAATGGGATTTTGTTGATGTGGGCCATTTTTATTAATTGTGAATAATAATGGGTTTTTGTGCAATTGTCTTTTTAGAGGGATTCTGAGGGGATTGTTTGGTTGGGTGGTGGGGGTGTTTGGGGGTGTTAGGCCCTTTTCTTTTTGTTGAGAATGAGAATAACTTGGTTTGAGCATTGTGATACATTTGTGCAATTAATGAAGAGGAGGGTGATGGCTGGTTAAAAAGCCGATTATTATTTTTGCATAAAGTTTTAAACTTGGTCTGGTAATTGGGGATTTTGATGTGACATTGTCTATTATTTTGGATATACTTATAGTAATTCACGTGTTTATTACCATATGTGGATACAGTTTCTATTTTATGTTATACTTTGAGCTTGAAATGTCTCGGTTCTAGTTGTGGATTAATAAAAACCGGGGCTTTATTTGTTACACTATTTCATGTTGTTCTTAGTCTTACCATAGGAAAGAAATTTGCAAACGGTATTCGTCAACAACTTGATTCTTTGTCCTGTATTGTAAATGCAGTTCTATTTGTTTCAAATGAGAGAATGTTTAAGGTTAGTAAAACATTTGTTCTTTAAGGAATGGCACTTTTGAGGACCAAATGTAAAATGACAGTCAAGTTGGACTTCAATATTGTACATTTGTTCCTTTCTTTAAGCCTTGGGTGCTTTGTAATAGAGATTTTAATGGTTTAAGAATGTGCAACATGCGATATGTCAACTCCAATTCCATTTAGTTTGGTTTCTTTCCTCCCATGTGAAAAATCAAAGAGTGAAATGGTAATTTGGTGAAGCACAGGGTAGTAATGTGTTGCGGTAAAACTTGTGTAACTACTTGTCACAGGGCATTTTGTTATTGAATTTACAATTCTTTGAGAGGATAGAAAGATTGAGTGATTGCTTATCCAATTAGACTGGTGTGAACATTAAGAAAATAATTTAAGAATATGGCACGTTGAATACTGACCCAAGAAGAGTTTCTTTGCATTTTTGCACCTCCAGAAGAAACCGTCGATTAAAGAAGTACAATTTCCAACACTTGCTTTTTCATCTGCAAGTACCCACTACAATTTCTGGTGGGTCCATTTCAGTTACCCTCAAAGGTCTTAAGACATTTATGAATACCTATCTTGCTTAAAAAATTCAAATCATGCCTAGTAAAGTTGGGCTTACAAATAAGATTTCATCAAATCTGGTTAGTTAGCTGCTGGCAGCTGTTAAATATTTCTACAGGGGTAAATATGGAAATAGTTCTATCATTAAGATATTTTTCTGAATTGGATTGTAAGAGAATAGTATGGAATCTAATTGATTAAATTTGGTGGAAATTCTAAAGCTAAGGAGTTACAGAAATTTGAAATGTTGACCAGAGTAGAACTGTTTTGCTCTGTCAGTTTAGCACTCTATAAATCTGGCTTTACTTGTTTTATCAGGCATAAACAATATCGATCTGTTTTTAAGTACAAATCCGGCATGATGAATGTCAGTGTCTCCTATGAAGTCATCTTGTGCAAATAAACTTCACTTAGATGCATTATAGATGTCTTTTAAGATGTGTAATTTAAGCCTCAAAACAAGAAAGGAGATGCTTCACCTTTGCCTAACTTTCTTTTATCTTATATAAAAGATTGTTGAATTAGCATGTTACTTTTATGCATCTTCTCTATTCAATCGTGCTTTTGATTTTCTCTTGGAGCTGTAAACCTGCTTGATTCACTCCTCTACCTGTTTGAAGCATTATACTTACCATGGTAGTTTCCTCCTTTTCAGGCTGATGATCTTCATAAGCCTCTTGTTTCAGAAGATTTAAATGTTGTTTATGGCCAGAGCAATGCTTTTGGTAGAAATTATGCTCCACAGGAAGCAGACCAGCAAAAAATAGAGTCCTTGAGATCACCATGGGCTCAGGGAGCTGCACATAACCAAAATCCCCCTTCTACATCTCCCCAGCTAACTCATAGTATACAGCTCTTGCCTGTTGACCTACAAAATGTCTTCACACATGTATGCAGTTTCATTTGTTTGCAGAGGAAATGATAATTTGATTTTTTTTTTGTCTTCTTTCAGGTGATAGTTTTGTTCTTGACATCCCTGATACTTTAGAAGGTGCTTTAATCAGTCAGACATTTAAGCGTCCACTGGTGACTAATCAGCTTGTAGAAGTGCAAAAACATAGTAGAAAAGATGATTCAAAATACAGTCTAAGATTTGACATAGACAGTGAAAGATCAAGAGAGTTCCTTCCCAAATATAAAGCGGACCAAAGTAATTTTCCTCTGTCCATTGTATAAAGTGCGTAACGTACTTTCTGTCTTTTTTTGGTAAACGATTTAAGGCATGTCATCTTAAATTTCTGTTAGATGTGCAGGAAGCATCCTCACACTGGAGGTTATCTCGGGGCCTTCTCGTGGGACTCATTATTCCTTAAAGTCAACAAATACATCTTGGCTTCCTCTCACTCTTGGAAGAGTTTCTTCTAGTGATTTGTTGGTCAATGATTCAGAGGTTTCTGGCAAGCATGCCATGATAAACTGGAATCCCAATGTAAAGTTCTAAAAACATTTCTAATTTGATATTTGGAAATTTGAAAGCATGCTATGTGGTTCAGGAAGCACTGATTGCTTTGTAAATCAGAATTTGAGGTGGGAGCTTGTTGATATGGGTAGCTTAAATGGGACGCTCATAAATTCTCGACCCTGTCAACAATCATAATTCTGGAAGCAGGCAATGGGGCAATCCTGTTGAGCTTGCTAGTGGAGACACATTAACTCTTGGCACAACGTCAAAGATTTTTGTAAGTAGCCTTCAGTGAAGTTACTAATCTGGCATTATCTTTCTCAGAGTTTCTTGTTTTAGACTATTTTCTACCTATTCTATGTATAATATTTGATCTCTATTTGGTGCCTGACTGAGGAGAGAAAAAGGAAATGCAATTAAAGATTGTAGATGGTTCAAGGGTTTAAATCTTCCTAATGTTTAATTACTAAAGCATATGTATCCTGTGTGCACTGCTAGTTGTGTTGAACTGCTTTCTTAATTCCATTTCGTTATGAGGGGGTCTCTGTCGCAGGTCCATATTACATCTGAGACTGAGTGCCAGATACCATTTGGAGTTGGTGTAGCATCAGATCCGATGTCATTGCGCCGAGTTGCAAAGAAGTTGCCAATGGAAGATATCTGTTATTACCATTGGCCTCGTCTTCCTGGGACTGAACAGGTCTTTATAGTTCCATTCTATTTAATGTCTTGTGCAGTTACCAAGAAGGGCTATAATTTTATATTTCGGTTGTTGATCCTGCAGTTTGGGCTGTTTGGTATATGTGATGGACATGGTGGAGCAGGGGCTGCTACATCTGTTAGCCAGTTAGTATTCGATATCATGTTCTTTATTAACTTCATTATGTCACACATGATAGTTTATTGTAGGACCACAATGGTGCCATTTTATTTACTTCAGCTATGTTTTTTTCCCCAGAGTGATGCCTCAAATGGTTGCAAGCATATTATCAGATTCATTCAGAAGAGGGAAAATGTTATCACAGTGTAATGCTTCGGATGTTCTTCGAGAAGCATTTTCTCAGACGGAAGCATACATAAATCATTACTATGAGGTTTCTACTAAACACATTTGGTTTGCTTATTTTCTTTACATTTCTGTATTGCTTCTGCCACTTAATGCATAGGGATACTAGCATCTGTGCCCTCAACATGTGGGGCCTCGCTCTAATATTTTCTTCTCATATTTGTTTGGAATTTCCTTTGTTTATTATATTTATAGTGCCATGTGAGTTCTGTGATGGTGGTTTATTGGAAAATGCTTGCATTTTGATCGCTATTTTGATTGTAAGTCTGCTTTGTTCATATACTCATTGCAATTGAATGATGTAAATAGATTCATTTAGTTGGCAGACTTTTGGTTGAGCAAGGAATATTAGTGCAAATACTTCAATATTGTTGATTGGTACAAAGATTATGATGTGTCCCAGTGACGTGTTAAATTCCATGGGAATTTTGAAATGTTTTAAATATTTAATTCTTGAGAAACACTCTTGAAGAAAAATACTGGATTTGAGTCCATTCTGCTATTTTTTTTGCTATACCTTGTTTGATGTTTTATTTTTGTTCATGATCAAAATTTTCAGGGTTGTACTGCAACAGTGCTTCTGGTTTGGGTTGATGGTAACGGGAATTTATTTGTGCAATGTCTGCAAATGTGGGAGACTCAGCTTGTGTTATAAAGTATGTGTTTGTGTTAATTGCAATGCATTAACTAACTTCAGAAAAGTTTATTACAGTAACACTTTCTCAACTAATTGAAATAATTTTACTAGGTTAACTTTCACCAATGCATTTACAAACTTCAGAAAAGTTTTATTACAGCAACACTTTCTCAACTAATTGAAACAATTTTACTAGGTTAACTTTCACCAAATTTACTTCTTCAGTATTTATCAATGTTTTTGAGTTTGATTTGTCTGAGCAATATGTTGACTTTGTTGAAAATCTTTAAGTGGAGTATCTAGTACAAGTGTTCAGTTCTTATCTTGGTCTTAAGACTTCAGTGATCTTATTTCTTGCTGGTTTCCATTACATTTGCATGTCTGTTATTGCGTGTGCTTTCTTCCTAGATTTTATAGAAATTTCATACTTTTTTTGCTTACCATGATGGTCTCTTGACGCTTTACAGTGCCTATTGTATAATATGCTTAAGAGATTCAGCCAACAACAAATAATTTAGTTCAGTTGCTGTGGCTTTTGTGCATAATCTCTATCTGCTCCTCCACAATCATCTTGTAATGAATAGATTGAGTTTTGTTTTTTTTTTTTTAAGTTTTTTGATTTTCATGTTTTTTCTAAATTTTGTTTAACTCCACTCAAACTGATTAATCTTCTTGAATTCTGGTAGTATTGATGGAAAGCAGATGAAAATGACGGAAGACCACAGAGTAACCAGTTATTCTGAAAGACTACGTATCCAAGTTCAACAGGAGAACCTTTGAGAGATGAGGAGACACGACTATGTGGTATCTGGATTCCTTTTTCTTATTTTTGTTTTGTCAAATCTCAATTATTATCAGACTCTCACTTCTTACTCTCAAGCAGGCCTTAACCTTGCTCGGATGCTTGGAGACAAATTTCTTAAGCTGCAGGACACTCGCTTCAGTTCAGAACCTTTTATTAGTCCAGTGGTGAATATAAATCAATCAAGCAGGAGCTTCGCATTATTAGCTAGGTGATCTTTCATAGGGCTTTACTAAATGTCTTAATATCTGTTGATGCATTAGCATTTTCTCCTTTTCATGTACTCACTGTTTTGGAACTCTGAAATATAAGTTGATAAACTCTACCTATGGCTTGAACTTCAAACTAGTGTGTGAGATCTTCCATTCTCATGCTTACGTTAATTGACCACTTTGGACATCGACCTTGAAGTTCCAAGTGACATTTTTTCAGCTAAGAGCTACAGTACCATATTTTCTGTCTAAGATTTTGCCTTTGTTTTCTGAACCGGATCATTTTAATCTCCTACTGAAAGTGGGGTGATTTGGAATCTAATGCAATGTTAATATAGGCTATGATAATACAGAATAGTCTTTGAGGGGTCTTTTTAACTCCTTTCTATTACATATGGATCTTTCTATGGCACCTTCTCTATTTGTGTCAGTCTTTCTGGGAGAGTTCATCACAACTTTAGATGTATTTACGACCTCATTTGATTTTTCTGATTCCACGATTTGCAATGCTTAAAGTGGGTTGTGGATTTGGATGCAGTGATGGCTTTTGGGATGTTATAAATGTCAAGAAGGCAGTTCAGCTCTTAAACCAGGTATAAATTACTGAATTTGATCTATAATTTTTTGTTCTTATTGATTTGGTTTTGTTGATAAAGTATCTAACCTTAAATCTTTTAACTTTACAGGCAAGGAAAGATAATTCATCTGCAGAAAAGGTCCTTAATGCTTTGTTGGATGAAGCAAGAGCCCATAGAGAACAAAGGACAACACCTCTATAATTTTCTTGGATTTTGACACTACTAACAGAATTGGTTCTTGTAAACCTGATCATTAGACTGAATTTCAATTTCAATATTATACATAATTCAATTTCATAATACTCTCTACTTTAATCCCTTTGCAAAATATCCTCACACAAGAACCTCTAAATAATTAAGAAAAAGCAAGCAGTACTTGACCACAACTCAGCAGCACATTACATGATTGCAATAATGGCTCAGCTTGGATGACTTTTTTTTAAAAAAAATTATTATTCTCTAAATAATATGACACAGTTTTAACATCTTTTTATCTCACAAATGTAATAAATTAGCTAAAATATTATGAGTCTTTTTATCTCACAAATATAATAAAACATCAGAAAATTATTATCAATTTAAATTACATAAAATTTCATTTTTTGTTCTAATCAGTGATATTAACTCAATTCTTTAAAGGCATAAGAGCTCATTAAGGTAGCTTGCTATTTGGACTTTCGAGCGTTGCCTTAATGTTGCACTATTGCTTAGGTCTGGCTCACCTTATAAAAAAAAAAAAAAAAATAGCTAATGTTGCACTATTGCATATGCCCGGCGCACCTTATAAAAATAAAAATAAATAAAAAAATAGCTAAAATATCATTCCAAATAAGTGAATAACATTCAAAATTATATTATAAATAATAATAGTTGTTTAAACGGAAATGTTACTATTACTTAAGGGCATAATTACTTTAGAATCTTTAATATTTTACACATTTCGAGAATAAAAATAAATATTTTTCAATTATTTGATAGAACTTTTTTTAACAACATTTTTATCCCACATATATTATACTCATCAAGAAAAAATACTATAATAACTATGCAAATAATATAATGGGTCTGAGTGTAACTTTTTTAAAAGTTGGGGGCAATTTCATAATTTTGCATAAAATCAAGGGTGTGGTTGAGAAAACTCATTGCTTTAAAACCCCCTCAATAAACCCTTCTTCTCCAGTTGTTTTTACTTCTAAAAATGGGGAAGAAGAAAGAGAGAGAGAGAGCCGAAAGAGAAGCAGAAGAACAAGAGATTGCCAATCTTGAGCTCGTTAATGGCGATTCAAATGAGAAAAAGCTAAAGAAAAAGAAGAGGAAAAATAAAGAGCAAAACGACGTCGAATCAAATGAAACGCCCACAGTTTCCATTGCTCTTCCTGGCTCTATTATTCACAATGCTCAATCCCTTGAACTTGCCACTCGAGTAATCTCCTAAATCCCTCTCTCTCATTATTTAATTTTGTGTGTGTTTTTGTGTGTTTGTGCGTGAAATTAGTACTTAAAAAGAAGAACTTGTGGAACTGTATCTAGAAATATTTTTGCTTTAGATTCGGTATTAGCCCACATGGAAAAAGAAAAAAATTCGGACTTTTTGATTGTTTAATGAGATTTTTGAGTTTCTTGAATGGTTCTTTTATGTATTGTGGGAAAAAATGTTATGCATTTTTCAAGTGCTGATATTTTTAAGAGTAACCCTGTGCTTTTTTGTTACTTATTTTTGGGTTTATCAGTTGGCTGGTCAGATTGCTCGAGCTGCGACTATATTTCGAGTAGATGAGGTTTGTTAATCTGTTTTACTTCTCTTGGTTGACTATAATGTTTAGTTAGCTATAATCTGAATCGTAAATGTAAATTTGATAAAGTGAATGGATGCATACAATTATAGGAAAGGGCTTTAGGGGTTGTGGGGTAGCGGAGGCTACTAGATTACATGGTTGTTCTTGTTTTTGCAGGTTGTTGTGATTGATAATAAGGCTACGTCAGTGGATGAGTCTGAGTTGCTGATGGAGGAGAATAGTTCAGATGATAATGAAAGTGGTGCAGCTTTTCTTATAAGGATTTTGAGATATTTGGAGACGCCACAATATCTGAGGAAGAGACTTTTTCCTAAGCACAACAGTTTAAGATTCGTGGTGAGGACCCAACTTTTCTATTTTTATTGGTGTGTCCCAAGAGTTTTTTTTTTGAATAATTTCCAAGCGTTGCTGTAAATATTGATTGGATTAAGAGGGACTTTTTGCAGGGTCTGCTGCCGCCCCTTGATGCCCCACATCATTTGCGTAAGCATGAATGGGCTCCCTACCGAGAAGGTAGAACCACATATCCTCTCCCTCATATTAGATCTGTGAGATTGTGGAGAGGGTGCCAAAAAACTTGGATCTTAATGGAAAAATCACCCAACCCACAAAAGGATTGACTTTCGTATCATATGAGGTGGAAACTGTAAAGGAATTAGTTCCTCTGACCAGCTATCAAACAACTAAATGAATCTGGAAAGTCCTCTTCTTAGTGATTTCTTATTGCTTACATACTCATTTTTACTTTCAGCATCTTCAAGTCATCAGTTATTTGTGCTATGGAGCTCCTCAAGTGTTTTATCCTCTCATGTGACAATTGAGACCTTTATTGAATAGAGCTAATGGTGCAAGAAAAATGCAAGCTCACAAAGTTTGGTCAAAATAAGGACTTTATCTATGTTCAAACATATTTAGAATCATAATCAACTAATAATCTCCAGATATCCTCAATGTCTGCACCATGTTGTTTACGTGGGATTATAATTTTAGATATCTTTTAAATTGAGTCATTTCGTCCGCATGCTTAGAATACTTACATTTGATTATCCTTTGTACATTAGTTCTATATGATAAAGTAAAGAAAGTAATTAACGTAGTGCTTGAGCAATTGTCTTTACTTTTGAGATCATCTGAAAAGTTAGAAGTGACAATATGTTGAGAGAGGGAAATGTCCAATTTGTGGATAATTGAAAATAGGTGTTATAATCTTGGAACTTATGAAACTAAAATTCATATGTCTAACTTTAAGAAATTTAGTGCTTAATTTGTCTACACACATTAGTTAATTGTTCTTAGTGCAAAGTCTATGCATGTGATGGCTTACACTTGATCGCTGAACTTCAGGTAAGTTTTCTGTTGACAAGCTACGTTCTGATGCCATGACTTTGCATCTCTGATGCTGAGAAATCTACTAGGTTTTGTCAATTGGAAAATCATGTAATTTAGTTTATTGCTGACGTTAACTAAGTAATGAAGGAAGGCAGTGCTTGAGCAATTGCCATTAATTCTGAGATCATGTGAAAAAGAAGGAATCAAACCAAGGTGACAAAGTGAATGCTATTTTATTGATAATTGAATTTACCATAAAGTTAAGATTTTGTCCATTCAGAAGTAAACTCAGTGTTCACTTCTTGCCCTTTAATTCTTCAACTGACGTATACACCAATATAGTTTATTGTTTATAAGTATGGTGCAGAGTCTGTGCATATGATGGCTTACACTTGATCTCTGAACTTCAGGTAAGTTTTCTGTTGACAAGCTACATTCTGATGCCATGACTTTGCACCTAAATACTTGATTGTTTATTAGTAATATTTACTACTTGGGACATTTTTATTTCTCCAATCTTCAGTTATAGTGTTCTCCAAATCTTTGGGTTAATGAATTAATTGACATTAAAATCTGTCTAAGTTAGTCCTAAGATCTTCTTGACTGGAAGTTTTTCTGTGTCCATTATCCTTAAATTTATTTAGAACTCTAGAAGGTGTTTCTACATTTTTTGAACTTGCACTTTTTTTTTTTCTGAAATTTTTAGGCGTCACTTTAAAAGACCAAGCTCCTGATTCGGCTGGAACGCTTGTAGATGTGGGGCTTAACAAGGTATAGCATATTGTGTTCGTTTGTAAGGATGTTATTTGTTGATGGTGGTTAGGTGATATGTAGTTATTTGCATTGCACAACATGTAGTATACATCATATATGCCAGAGTTTCTGTCTGACTAGACTGAAATAAATTCAGCTTTTACTATTTGTTTTGAAAATCTTTTTCAAAGGGTTCACTCTCATAGTGGTCATGCAGAAAAGGATAGGTGTTGGGATCATGCTTTAATGTTGAATAGAAACAGCTAGCTAGGGCATGTATGCATGTAGCATTTTGTTTTGTGGATCATCAGGCTTTCGTGACACTTTTACATGCTTGATAGCTTTACTTGGTGCTGAGTTTCACCTAATACAAGGAGTAAGATTTAACACTAGATGACAACTCCAGAGTAAGGGGGTAACATGCCCCATCTTACACCACATGTCCTCGTCAATGTTTACACAAGATACTCTGCTTCTTTTTTTAATTTAGAAAACTAGTTGGTTTTCCTACATATGTGAGTTTTTCCCTCAACGACAATGTTGATGAAAAAGGTGAAAAATAGTCTTTATACGAAGTATTTGCTTTTACTATTCTGCTTGTATTTGTTGAAACATATAAGCATCTGTAAATTATCAGAAAATATGGGAAAAATGAGCAGGATCCGGTATTGATGGGTTAAATGCTCTTCCCTGCAGAATGTTTTGATTGACAAAGGCATTGAACCAGGAACAAGAGTAACAGTGGCTATGGGCTCCAATCGTAATCTAGATACTGGTAATCAACTGGACCTTATATAACTTTTAATTTTCTGCGAATTTGGAGTTCAAGTTGGAAGAGCTGTTGTACCTCTAGTTTACTGGAAGTTCCGAGAACTCTTTGTGGATTCAGAAGGACCACCATAAATCATAGGTTTCTTGGATAACACAAAGTAGTTGAGTAAAGCTAGCAGCGAGCATTTCCTATTATTGTTGTTCAGGTGAGGCTCTGTGTGCATCACAGATCTCTCAGCTAATCTAAAGTTCTTGAGATCTTATGAATAGCTTTAGTTGTAGGTTGCGTCAAGATACTCTTAAACATGCCTCTCAAGTCTTGTTTTAGTTGAATTTTTTGTGAGCTATGTATTTGAACATACTATGCAGCAGAGTTTTAGAAAGCTGAAAACAACTTTTAGGAATTTGCAGTTAAAAACTTATTACTAGGTTACTGAATCATCAGTAGTGAGACGTTACTCATCCACCTGCATTATAGTGCTATACAGGGCAAAAGCTTGAAAACCTAATACTTTGATTGGTCTTGCTCCTCGGAAATTTGCTGATGCATGAAATAATTGTATTCATCCATGATGAAAATATTGGATTAATTTTATTTCCCTGCAATATTTCATTTTTCAGGTCTAACCTATCAAGTTGTCCCATCTTCCAGGCCAAGGGATGGTGCACGAATGTACTGGGGTTATAAAGTAAGATATGCTTCCAACATAAGTGCTGTATTAAGTGGTTGCCCATACAAGGTATTGATTGTCATCCTTTTATCAATTCTATCAGGAAATCGATTTTGATGCTTCCTTTGACAAAATATGTGCTGCTCTCATTTGTTTCCTTTAATTCATTTTTAGGGAGGATATGATCATCTGATTGGCACCTCAGAACATGGAGTTGCTATTAAGTCTTCAGAACTTTCCCTACCATCATTCAGGTAATTATTAAGGGGTATAGCAGAATAAAGGATTATTGTATTTCACCCTTCTTTTGGCATATGCAAGTAATTTCGAGGAAATTTACTGTCCGACTTGAAATCATTTTTATATTTCATTTAAGATAATTAACTTGCCAGTCTTTTCTGTATGTATCGTAATTTAGGCACCTATTAATTGCTTTTGGTGGGCTTGCTGGATTGGAAGAATGTATTGAGGAGGACAACAATTTGAAGGTAGTGTGGAGTCTTTCATTGTTCTTACTAGAGCTGGCTGAACATTTAGTTGTTGGATGGATATAATGTGGCTTAACCTGTTGAATTCTGTCTCTCCTCTTCCTGATCTATACTTACACATATTTTATCCTGAAGATTTGAAAAGCGTTTCCTGCATGGTAACATTAGTTTTGACTACTTTGTAAATTGCTGTGTGATACTATTTCTGTTAGTCAAAAGATTATCCAGGGACAGTGAAAGAGTGACTAAAATTGACTACTAATTCGGATGTCTTTTCTCACTATGCAGGGAAAAGATGTGAGAGAACTGTTTGATTTGTACTTAAACATATGTCCTAATCAGGGAAGTAGAACAATACGGACCGAGGTACTTGTGATTCATCTCAATCTTAATTTCACCTGGAGGAAACTCATCAACCATCAATCAAGTATTCACTAATATATCTCTCTGCCTTTCTGCAAGTAGGAAGCGGTATTTATCTGTCTGCAGTATTTTCAAGAATCAATCAGTCGTGTTAGAGATATGCATAAAAAGATCTAGCTGCCTAAAGCCATCAATTAGCAGACATAATTTCAGATCATGGACTAAACATTTACTCAGGCTCAAGGATCACTAATATGGGTGTTGGGAAGCTCGTTTCCATGGAGTGATTAGTGGTAAGATGAATATGAGCAGACAAACATTGCTTTGATTGAGTTCTTTTATCTGGAGATCTTCTAGCCTGATAGATGTTCCCTCCTGCAGACTGGAAAATTTTTCCTTGTAATTTTATTCAATTTTTGAGCAAGCCTTGTAAAGTGGTAATTGCTGAAATCTTGATAGAAGTACGTGGTTTATGTTGGGATAATTTCACCTTTCTTATTTTGTCATGCCAAATGCCAATAGATGATGAATATATACTCCGACCTCCTACTCCTGAACAATTTATGAAAAAATTCTTTGTTACTCAGAGTAAGTATTACAGATCGTTGGATGATTGAAAAGTAATAAGACTGTTATTTTTGAGTCATTTCAACGGTTATTATGTTCATATCACATTACGGAATTAGTAATCAAGTTTTACTTCAATTTATGAACTGTTTTGTGTGTATGTTTCAAATTTCGTGCTGAATGATACGTGATGTATTTCTTCTTCCTCCATGGAAAATTTGTTCCGTTTTGAAGGATAAAAGTATGTGGAAAACATGTTTGCAACTCACTCAACTCCTATGATTTGAATCAATGTCCATCCTTGAAGATCCCATTACTTTCCGGGCCTAAGATAATTTAGTAGCAATTGTTTTGAGGAATTAACGAAAGGGTTATACGAAAATAGTGTAATTTTGTTCGGTAAAAGTTTTTGGCATTCTAAATTCACTCCACTCATGTTTATTATGAGAGTAAATAATATGATCAACAAGCTCAACTCGACCTCAAGTTAATAATAAGGACCTAGATTGCAATTGTGTTGATAAATGAACGAAAATGTTACACGAAATAGATAAAATGATTTTGACATTTTAAATTTTCTCCACGCTTGATATTTTGAACTCAGTTAAGAGTCAATTTGGTAATAAAATGATTTTGACATTTTAAATTTTCTTGATATTTTCTAGATTGTAATTTGGTAAAATCGAAATTGATGGAATCGTTTTGATGGTTGCAAAATCAGATTGTAGATAGAATTGTAGAATTATATCAAAAATGAAAAAACACAACATTTATTTGTTTTTAGAACTAATATTTAATGGGAACTTATGCACATAAATATAAAAATATAATATTCATCACAAAATAAGTTCCCCTAACTTAAATTCATATTATTTGACATTATATATTTGAAATGTAAAAAGTTTACATCATTGAAATTTCAATACTGTTTTCAATTAATTTTTTTTTTTAAAATATGAATAGCTTAAACTCATGAAATATAATATTTTAATAAAAATTATCAAAAAAACTACTAATTTAACCTAATAAATTTAAATATAAATTACAAGATTCTAATAGTCTAATTAGTATTTACATATAATAGGGATCCTATTTTTAGGATTAGAATCGAATCTGTAAATTTAAATTGTAAAATTCTACTTTTAGAATAGAATCATAAAAATAAAATATTAAAAGTAAAAAAAAATAACCGAGCAAACTTAATTTGATCCTAGTTTTTAACCGAGCTCACATGACGTGATAGGGTCAATACAATACACATTTAAAGGGTCAAGACCGTCATAGTAACATTTAACAAGGGCAATTTCGGATTTTTATAATATTTCCATTCCAAACGGGTTAAATACCCGAGTCACAACTCACAACTCACCAGAAAGAAACACAGCCTCAAATATACGAGGAGTGGAGAAAAAACACAAACGCCTCCTTTTATTTGTTTTTCAATTTTTTTTTTTTATAATTAAAACAGCACTAATATATATACTTACAGCCGATTATATATCTAAACCCACCCAATTTTTGCCTCTAATTTTTTTCAAATTCTCCAAACAATTTTAAACACAAAAAAACAATAATATTTATAACGGTTTCCTTTTCTTCGCGCCAGAAGCTCCGAGCCGAGAGGGAGAGCCATGGCGGCTCAGGTCGAAACGACATCTGAACAAGGCGGAGGAGGAGGCGGCGCCGGTGGACCTACCGAAACTCAGACTGACATGAATTCGTGTGATAATAATAATACTAGTTTAGATGAGATTGTTAAGACTAGGACCTTAATTTATGCCCTTAATTTTCTCTCGCGTAATCTTCCGCTTCCCCGAGATGTTTTCGATGCTGTTTCTTCAATTTACCACGACGGCGACGGCGCTGATGCTTCCGCCGACGAGGAGGAGGAGGAGGAGGAGAAGAATCGTGATGGTGATGATGACGATAAGGAGGATGAGGAGGAGGCTGAGCGTGAAGTCAACAATCAGAACCACGATTCCAATGTCGTCGGTGGCGGCGGGGTTGGATCTAGTGCGGTTGGTAATGAGGAGAAATCAACTGTGAAAGTGAGTAGTTTTATGTCAGGATTTTAGGTTGAATTTTTTTATCAGATTTTGATTTTGGTTTTCGAGAAAATTTGAAAATTTCAGCCTGTGTTGGAACTTAGAAGAATAAGAAAAGATTGCATTTTTTGAGTTGAATTGCTCTGGTTGAGGAGCTGTTGATATTACTGTTTATTGAGAGTATTTATTTTTACGAGATTTCTGAGAGAATTTATTAGTATCTTTTATAAGCTATTTAGGTATGTTCGTAAGGATGGAAAAATGAGTGTGATTCATAAAAAGAAAAGAACAAGAAGCTTGTTTTTGGCTTATTCCGAGGGAATTTTCGTGAGACTGGATTAGGTTTTGAGAGTCCCCCACCCCCCCTGCGTGCGCCCGTGTGGAAAGGGGATAGTTAAAAGTTTTGAAAATCTCGCATTTAGATATGTAGCAATAATTTCTGCTTCTACATTCCTTTGAATTGAAAGAGGCTTGAGCTTCAAGGCTACCTATCTAGTTTGTCCATGATGATGTGCTTCCATTTATATTCTTTACAATATAAATGTTTGTCTGGTGGTAGTAGTTTGCTCCTTTGTGCTTAAATCTTGCCACTTGTTTGTATATCATTGCTTGCATTTCTTCAATAAATTAAAGTTAATGACTTGATTGCAGGATATTTCAGGAATATCGAGTTATGGGGATTTGATGGCAGACTTTGAAGTAGCAGTACTGAAGCAGCGTCAGAGTTGCATGTCGGGATCTGCACTGGCCGAACTAAAAGAAACTCGTTTCCAAAGTCAAATTCAGCGACGTCTGACTGAACTTGAAGGTAACTAGATTGGTTTTAAGGATGTCTTGCACAAGTAATTTTAGAAAGTGCATCAAGTTTTTCTCTTAACCGTTTCTGATATTTTGTTGTATTGTCTTTATCTGTTGATTCAATCTGTGGTCTAGGAGAGGAGATGGGTTGGTAGGGGCCCCACCAGGGGGGGAGTGCCTGGTGTGAAGAGGGGTTGGGAGTTTTGTGACATGGACTCGAGCGAGTACAGGCACGTGTCTTAGTGTCAGATTCGTCTCTTCCCTAAAAACAAGGATAAGGCCACCCCTCTAAAGATTCGTATATGGGTACTTGGGTATTGAACACTTAATAGTGTATAGTGTATATTTGCTGGGGTAAAAAAGAATTTTTATCTTGTTTCTTCATCTTCTTCTTAATTTGGAAGAATTTTGTGGAAAAAAAATGAAGAATAAAACAGATTATATCTTATTTCTTCTTCACTTCACTTTTTCCTTTTCATTTCGGATTCAAATGTCTGTGATTTAGCTGGCATGTCTCCATACTGGTTTGAGTATTTATTGCACAAATGCGTAATTGAAGCTTTGCTTCAAGATTTGAATAGAATGACATTTAGTGATACTGTTTCAAATGCTATTGAATTCTTCTGACACGATCTTAGTAAATATCTATCTAAAAGGTTTCCTTTGCTTTCATTTTGGACCAGAACTCCCTGCAAATAAACAGAGGCGAGGACCTGCAGACAAAGTGCTTGCTCGAACTCTATGGACTAAAGGTAGATTTGGGTTATGAGATGGTATTTTTAGTTCAATGATTTTCAATGAACTTTCCTATTTGGTATATGGGTGTGTTTTAGTATCTGTTGCAAAATAGATCAAGTCATGCTTGTATGGGTATGTTTAAGCATCTGTCTTTGGAAACAAAAGAAAAACCAGTCAGAGGATGCGGAAAGTCGGCACTCTGTATTGCTTGTATGGAATAAATCATGGAAGGAAGAAATATTCAGTGCGAGTTGGCTATCTTTATTCAACTTATCATCCACAAATGTGTTTCTGGATTGAGAATATGTAACTGTTGTGATGTTGAATAAATCTTACTCTGAATAAAGCACAAGGGGAAGTTTCTGATGTAGTGTCATATTTCATGATTTTTCAAACTACCCTTCTACCTTATGATATTTTCTTAAAATGAAAGGTTAAAAATTAAACAAATGCTTTATATTGGTAATTTTATTAATTAACTGCACATCCACTAACCTAATTCTAAGCACTTATGGAATGTGCCCTAAGCACTAGCAGTTACTAAAGTTAGAGCATCCAAAAGTATGTAAACAAATTCTTGATCTGAGTGAGTAATTGTGTTCTGATAATTCGGGTGCTGACTTTTGTTTTTTATAAAGAAAGAATGGATATTAACTTCTAAAGAAACTCCTGCATCAATGTACATTAGTTTCATATACCTTTTTGTGAAACTGTTAAACCAGTTATATCACATTTTCACTGTTAAAATTGCATCAGAATCTTAAACATGACTTTTATGTATCTTCTGTACACCTTTGCTTCCTAAGAGCCACCTACTGTTTCCTTGTTACCTTAACTCGTCAGTGGTGTATAGGCTGATAGGGCTATTAATGGAAGTGGTTGTTTCTTGCTACAGTTAGCGGAGTTACAGAACAAAGTAAGATCTGAAGTGAGTGCCGAGTACTGGCTTCGTCTGCATTGTGCATGAGTCCTGAAAATCAGTTGTTTGATTGGGGCATGATGCGGTTGCCCCGTCCATTAAATGGAATTGGTGATGCGTTTTCTGTTGACACTGAAGATCCCCTGAAAAGGAAACGTGATGCAGAGGTGCAGTTCTGTTTACAGTCTGCTTGTCTTAGCTTCAAACTCTGTGCATTGTGGTTGATCTCTGATTTGTTTTTTTTTCAACTTCTCCACACAAGAAAAGTTAACTGGTTTATCTTATAAAGTTGTATGGTGTGATGGGAATATCAACTTTCAGTAATATGGTTCCTTGTGTATGATTTTGGTTTAGAAGGGCAGAGCATTAGGCAATGGTTGCAATCTCCTTGCAAATAAAACTTCTGCAATTAGAAAGTTGGTATCTTATTGCATAGGTTAAGATTTGGATATTTGTAGATGAGACTTGTGCTTCCTGATTATGTTTCCTTTTGTGAAAACTGTTATATGTGCAATTAGAAAATTTTGAACTGAGGCCTCAGTAATTGAAATAGCTCGAACTTGCTGACTTATTGAGGTATTCTCACTGCAGAGGTTATCGAGATTACAGGAAGAGGAAAGGAACCTTGTGGAAACTAAAAAAAGAAAATTCTTTGCAGACTTGCTGAATGCTGCACGTGAACTCCAGTTACATGTACAAGCTGCTCAAAAAAGGCGTAAACAACGCAATGATGGTGTCCAGGCAGGATGCTTTATTCTTTTTGCGGAATTTTTCTTCTTCTTTTCGCACATTTATACGACTAACTAATAGATAAAAAGTTACGAGTGGGTTAAAGTAATAAATATCTTGTGGTAGTGGAAAATTGATCAGGTTGTGGGTGCGTGCTATTTCTCAATTTCTTCTATCCTGTATCTTTCTCTTTGGGGCTTTTGATTTAAGCATAATTAAAACTAGTAATTTAGGTGAGGCACACTCCATGAATGTGTTTAAAAAGTAGAAAAGTGGGGTGGGCCTTAGTAAGATAAAACTGCCATTCAGCAAAAAGAAATATCCTTATGTTTTAAAAGTGAAATGCTAACAATATTTTTCTGAAGGGTATCACTGGAAAATTAAAAGTGATGTTGCACTGAATTCTTCCCGTAGGCTTTTTAATTCTAAAATTGCAATATTGTCCGAGAGAGTGTGCCCCTGCAAATTTTGAGGTCAGATAGGCACATTATTATCTGTCAAGATCACAAACTCAGGGAGAGAGAGAGAGAGGGAGATAGATAGACAGATAAATAGATAGATAGATATATATAGAGAGAGAGAGAGAGGAAGAAAAATTAAGCTGGGTTTTGCTTGTTGTTTGTTTGTAAAGTGTTTTGTTAAGCTTGTTGTTTGTTAGTAAAGTGTTTTATTAAGTTTTCATTTTCTGCATGATCTGCAAAATGTTATTCCGAATGGACAAAGATAATACACAGTGAAAAAATTTGCAGTAATCCGTCAAAGCAGCAACAGAACACAGTGATATTCTACCTATACAACAAACTAAGTTTTAGTCAAAGATTTTGTTAAAGCTAAAGCCATGATAGTGCTGGACTGGTTTCCCATCGTTCAATTTGGTAATTGTCACGAAAATCTCAGGTGTGGCAATTTCTTTTAAGACAAACCCGAAATGTCAACATAATGGTTTCATTGGTTAATCAATCACTAGTGAAGGAATTTTGAGTTACGTTGTTACCATCTGATGCCACTGTGCTTGTTTATGCAGGCGTGGCATGCAAAGCAAAGGCAACGTGCTACACGTGCAGAGAAACTGAGATTTCAAGCTCTGAAAGCTGATGATCAGGAAGCTTATATGAAAATGGTGGAGGAGAGCAAGAATGAACGATTGACTATGCTTCTAGGGAAGACTAACGAGCTCCTAGTTCGTTTGGGAGCTGCTGTTCAACGTCAAAAAGATGCTGAACATGTGGGAATTGAACCATTGGAAGATTCAGATGCTGACTTACCTGAGTTGTCTGCTTCCAAGACTGGAACTCCCGGGCAATCACCTCCTGAGGAAGACGGCAATATTATAGATAATGAATCTGATAGCCACGTCATTAAAGCCAGGTGATTTACTTGAAGGCCAGAGGCAGTATAATTCAGTTGTGCATTCAATTGAGGAGAAGGTAATTTTTAGAAATTCTGGTATTGATCACCTTGGTCATATGCACACTAATGTCTATATTGGTACAATATCTAATTTTCTGTTAAATTCTGCAGGTGACTGAGCAGCCAGCTATGCTTCAGGGTGGAGAGTTAAGATCATACCAGTTAGAAGGGCTTCAGTGGATGCTGTCGTTGTTCAATAATAATCTAAATGGAATTTTAGCTGATGAAATGGGGCTGGGGAAGACAATTCAAACAATTTCTTTGATTGCTTATCTCATGGAAAATAAAGAGGTAACTGGGCCCCACTTGATTGTGGCCCCAAAAGCTGTACTACCAAATTGGATCAATGAATTTGCAACCTGGGCCCCAAGGTATGTCAAGAACACACTTTTGCCTGTTTGTCTCTGCATGTATCTCCCCTTTTAAACTACAGAGGCAAATCTGTGTGTGAAAGCAAGCTGATAGACTTTCCACCCTTGTGCTCAGTGTTGTTGCTGTTCTTTATGATGGACGCATAGATGAAAGGAAGGCAATCAAAGAAGAGTATTTCAGTGAGGAGAAATTCAATGTGTTGATAACCCATTACGACCTTATTATCAGGGACAAAAAGTTTCTAAACAAAATTCACTGGCATTACATAATTGTGGATGAAGGACATCGACTAAAGAATCACGACTGTGTTCTTGCACAAACTATTGTAACGGGGTATGTCAGAATTAAAAATATCCAACCTTTTTATTCCAGGCAACAGTAATAATAGTTTAAATCATACCTTATTATCAATCCTGAGTTTCAAATTCTTTGTTTCTTCCTAATTGAGTTTTCCTTCACGATTACATAATATTGTTGTATAATTTGTATTGCTGCTTTCCAATTCTTGTCTTGCTTTATTTAGCAAAGCCATGAATATACTTCTTCACTTATCTTATTCAAGTCTTTGCACTTAAAAGAGTCCACAATTATGAGTTTAGATCATTCCACAGCATGTATATTCTTTATTTTAACCTGCTCAGCTTTTGCTTACTTTGGACCTCTGAAATTGCATTCTTTATGGAAGAAAATAGTTTTCCGAAAGGGAGCCTATTTCACTGATTGCAGTTGTCTTTGTGCAGCTATCGCATTAGAAGGAGACTCCTGCTGACTGGTACCCCCATTCAGAATAGCTTGCAGGAATTATGGTCCCTGCTCAATTTTCTGCTTCCAAATATTTTTAATTCAGTTGAGAATTTCGAGGAGTGGTTCAATGCCCCTTTTGCAGATAAAGGCAATGTCACCCTAACAGATGAAGAAGAACTTCTGATTATTCGACGCCTGCATCATGTACGTGTTGGTTGCTACTTTTTCTTATACCTATTGCCTACTTATAGTGCATGTGTCATTTAGTTTTTATTGTTATCTTCCCCAGGTTATAAGGCCATTCATATTGAGGAGGAAGAAAGATGAAGTAGAGAAGTTCCTTCCTGGTATTCTAAAGACACAGGTCATACTGAAATGTGATATGTCAGCATGGCAAAGAGTATATTATCAGCAAGTCACAGATGTGGGGAGAGTGGGACTGGATAATGGTAATCAAATTATGCCTTAAAGTTCATTCGTCCTTTCAATGTTGGTTGCTTAACTTGTATTATTTTTTGTTGCCATTAAAAGTTGAACTTTCAAAGTTTGTACCTTGATGTGTTCTGTGTTCATTGTTCCAAATTGGTATTCTTCTCGTTACGATCATTTAACCTAAGTAATACACTGACAAAATCCTGATTTAGTGTGTTTTCTGAGTTACTATAGGTTAATTAGCAGAAATCAATATATTCTCTGACTTACTATATTCTAATTAACAGAATGATGATGGTTTAGTTTCTTTCCCTTTTCTTTCTCCTGATTATATTTCTACTCTTTTGTTGGGAGGCGAAAGTAATAGAAGAATGATGATTTAATTTCTTTTCCGTTTCTTTCTCCTATTCTTTTTTTTTTTCCTGCACTTCTTTACAACTCATGCCTCCCTCTTCCCCTGAGGCTGATCCTGTTTTATTTTGAGCTCTCACTGGTGTCCTATGATTCCCTTGTTCCACGACAAAGAAGCCAATTCACGCTAATGATGTGAATTTGCAGGAACTGGGAAGTCGAAAAGTCTACAAAACCTCTCCATGCAACTCAGAAAATGTTGCAACCATCCGTACCTATTTGTGGGTGAATATAATATGTGGCGCAAGGAGGAGGTATTTAGAGCATCTGGCAAATTTGAGCTTCTTGACCGCTTATTACCCAAACTCCACAAAGCTGGGCATAGAGTCCTCCTTTTCTCACAAATGACTCGTCTCATGGACATCCTTGAAATTTATCTGCAGCTTCATGACTTTAAATACCTTAGACTTGATGGGTCAACAAAAACCGAGGAAAGAGGGGCTTTACTAAAGCATTTTAATGCTCCAGATTCTCCTTATTTTATGTTTCTTCTCAGCACTCGTGCTGGAGGACTTGGTTTGTTATTTGAATTTACAGACTGCAGATACAGTAATAATTTTTGACAGTGATTGGAATCCACAAATGGACCAACAGGCAGAGGATCGAGCTCATCGAATTGGGCAAAAGAAGGAGGTCAGGGTCTTTGTGTTGGTAAGTGTTGGATCAATTGAAGAAGTTATATTGGAGCGTGCCAAACAGAAGATGGGCATAGACGCCAAGGTTATCCAGGCGGGATTATTCAATACAACTTCCACTGGTTAGTCATTTTGATAAATTCCATGGTCCATTTATCTTTCGTTTAGTTTTTGATCTTTAGGCAGAATCAATGACCGGAATTGTGTTGGAATTTTATCTGATGTCTTTTTTATTCAGTTTCTTGAGATTTGTAATTATTATGCCTTTTGAAATCCATTTAGGTACCACTAGAAGGTCCTACTTATCATATCAATTGATCTGTTAACCTAGAAAAGGGTGTAATTTGTTTTTTTTAATCATTTTTTGCTTTTTTTCCTTATTCGGTTTCTACAATGCTATATGTATTATGCTTTCAACCTCTTTCTATTTGACTTCTAAAATTCGTGGACAAAATCATGTCTCAGAAAGAAACTTCAAATTTCATTCCTGAAATTTCAGTTCTGGTTATTTTATGTCATTTTGACTTTTTTTAAAGTTCCTGTCAGAAATACACATTACAGAGAAAATCAGATTTTTATGCTATTGTTAGTTAATGTCTTTGAGTAGTATTATCTGTGTGTCTTGTGCTTTACAGATTTCTTTTCTGCTCAAAGTATAGTTGTTTAGAATGATTTGTTCTAGGATTTATTGGGTCTCAGAATTTTCAGGTTCAACAATGCTCGAGTTGTCCACTTTCTCCATGTTCTCTTTGTGGATTCATGAGAGATGAAATTCACTGTTAATTGTTGTCTTTGCAGCTCAAGATAGGAGGGAGATGTTGGAAGAGATCATGCGTAGAGGTACTCGTTCACTGGGAACAGATGTGCCTAGCGAGAGAGAAATTAATCGTCTTGCTGCTCCTGATCAGAAGAAGAGTTTTGGCTTTTTGAAAAGATGGATGAGGATAGAAGACGGAAGGAGAGTTACAGATCCCGTCTTATGGAAGATCATGAAGTACCAGATTGGGCTTACGCAGCTCCTGAAACTAATGAGCCGAAGGGGAAAGGTTTTCAATTTGATGCTGCTAATATCACTGGAAAGCGTCGCAGAAAAGAGGTGGCTTACGCTGATAAATATACTGATTTAGAGTGGACAAAGGCGGTGGAGAATGGAAACTTGGCTGAGCATTCACCCAAAGGTAAGAAGAGGAGGGTGCATATTCCAACTTCAAATAATGACCTGCCAAATAATATTGGAGGGGAGAAGGTACCAGTCATGAAGAATGAAACTGTGCCCGTGACCACTGAAACAATAAGAACTAATACATTTGGTTCTTTGTCAACCCCTAAAAGATTAAAGTCCGAGGATACATTTTCTCCCAAAATTGATTATTCAGATGGAAAAGATGGCAGCTTGGTTGGCTTGTATGACGTGGAAAGCACATAAGAAAAAGAGGTCAAGCTTGCTAACAAATACAAATTTGTCGAATTAAAAGGTCAATGGGGAAATGCATAGAGAGAGATGATCATAACTGTATGCAACCAAAGCATTAATGATCTGGATAGTCTAATCTGCCTATGTAATAAATATTTTTTTGATAGGTATATACCTGCTTTTGTTATATCAGCAGTTCTTAGTATGTTATTTGTAACCTATTTATTTAGCTGCAGATATGGAAGTGGTCGTGTTATATGCCAGAGTTGGCCAAAGAATTTGAGCAACTCGTCCTATTTGTCGATTGAGATTCGAGACTTTGGTGCTGCAGCACGTTTATCATGTACAATGAGCGGACCTATAAAGTGAAACTCATGGTTTTGAGTTTTTGGTCAGTTGTCTGAGAATATCATCCTGGTCTATTTGAGTTGCTATTGTAACTCTGACGGATAAAGAACTTTCCCAGTTTGATGACTAGGTTTATTCATTCATCTCATAGATATTAAATTGAAAACCATTTCTATTCTATTTGTTCTTCTTCAGTAGGCAAAGACTCCTACCATATAACAGCTGACTTTTGTTTTATAGTGTACAAGGAGTGGCGAAAATAAGTACAGATTTTACTCTTTCCAGCCTCGGCCCCATCCAAGATCAAACATATAAAAAGACCTAGGTAGATCTAGTTTTTGACTCCACTTGTAGATTTTGTGGTGTAGATTAAATGTTATAAAATCTATGACATAAGTTGATGTAAACAAGATTTTATAAGATTTAATTTTGACCACAGGGTCTACAAGTAAAGGTAAAGATCGGGTTTATGTAAGTATTTTCCAAACAAGAATAGACTTTGCTTTACGGCTGGCAAGCATGATTTTACCCCAGTAATCTGTAAAATAACGACAACTGTTATTCAAAAAGAGCATGTCACAGGCATCACAGGAAAAGGTGCAGAAAATAGTCCAGATGATTCAGAGCAAAATACTGAATGGTTTAGCAATAGTACCCCTGAGTGTCATCAGAAAACTATGCTAAAACTGAATTCAAAATTCCATCAAACATAAACTCTTGATGGAAGAATCTGCTAGCATAGCCGGATTCACAGGCTTAATAAGTTACAAATTACCAATATGAAACAAAGATATCCAGAAAAAAGTTTGACAAGTTATATCATTGAGGCCGAAGTTCTTGACAATGACCCCATGAGTTCTACCCATAATGATACAACATCTACTCCTCTTCCTTGACATCAAGCTTTCCGAGTTTTGATTCCAGTTCATCTTCATTGACTTCAACTTCATCCCCAGATTCTTTGGCATCATCATCATCATCTCCTCCATCAGGGTCATTCTCATCAAGAGCTGCCAGCTTGTCAGAGAATTTTTTGAAGATATCTTTTAACTCATCAATGCCTTCATCAGAGATGAAGTTCCCATTTACATTCAGCAACTTTAAGTTAGGCTTGTGCACAACAGACTGAGCCAGTGTCCTTGCTCCAACCCTTCTCAATGAATTGGTGAAATGCTGACATCAAGTTCCTTCAATTTGTCATAACCTTCCTCTAGGGCCTTGCTTATCTGAATTGCGCCATCATCTTTCAATTCATTCTCTGCCAAGTTCAGCTTGGTGAGTTGCTGCTTTGCAGATATACAGGCAGCTAAAGCAGGAGCAGCCTCAGCTGTTATATCATTTCCAGCCATCTCCAACACTTCGAGTGAAAGGGCTGTACTTTTGAATGCATCAGCTATTGCAATCACCCCCTTATCTTCCAAATTCAGGTAGCTCAGATAAACCTCTGTGAGATTCCCATGGAGAGAAAGCGCCTTACTCAGTGCAATGCCAGCTTCTAGACCAAACATGTTATCCCGCAAATCAAGTTTCCTGAGATGGGTACATGTCCCAAGTGCTTCAGACAAGGCAATTCCTCCATCAGAGCCAACCCTGGTAGAAGAGCATCGAAAATCCTCGAGTAAAGGAGAACACTTCACAACTTCGGAGATAGCTGTAGCCCCTTCATCTCCGGTGATGCATATTATTGTGGAAATGGAGAACTGTAAGCTTATCAGTCGAAGGTACTAACTCACAAACAGCCCGTGCAGCTTCCTCAGAGATACCATCATTCATCAGATACAATGCCTCCAAACTAGTCTGTGACTGCAGGAGCTTCCCAAATGCCCTAACACCCTTTTCACCCAGCGCATTATCTGAAAGATTCAAGGACATTAAAACAGAGCCTTCCAGTGCTGCTGAAAATATATTCATGACTTCAAGAGCCTCTTCCTCAGGTCTTCCTGCAACAAAATCAGACAAGTCAACTTCCTTCAATTGACCCTTAAGTGAGGACAATATAGGAGCTGCAACGATGGCTGCATCTGTGCCAAAACTTCTGTTGCTAAAACATATTTTACTGTAAGAGTTTCCTGGTTCTTTCAATGGCTTCAGGAGTTCCTCAGCTTCTTCTGCTTTGATAAATGCCCTCTGTCCTTTCGAAATATCAAAAAGGGTTCCATCCGGTGAAAAAACCACTTCTAGTCAGAACCTCTTTGTCCTCCACCCTGGGATCCCTTTTAAGAATTTCCAAGATGAGCTGGCTACATTCCTTGGCATAAAGCTGCACTGCAGAACTTCCATCACCATCAGGCTCCTTTGTGTAATGTTGATTTGCCATAGCAAAAGCTGCCTCTTCAATTTGTTGGGCATTTTTGTTAGCCTCTTCTCTACTTAGACTGCCGTACTTGCGAGTGAAAATGGTCGGATCGGCAAGATTGTTTGTCATCCGCTCCACAAGGATTTGTCGTGTGTTCTGGCTGGGCGGCCAGAGTTTAATTGAAAATGGACGGTGCTGTGGATGTGATGTCACAGAATCCATTGCAACAAGCTAAATGAGAAGTTGCATATTAGTAAATGTTCAATAATTACTGAAGGGGAAAAACTGAAAATTGAACTTGCTGTTTTCTAGATGCATCAGCAAAGTTCATTTTTACACTCCATGATTAGGCACAGGCATACAAAAATTGAATTAATGATAGCTAGTGATATGTAATAGCCAACACCAGCATATTAGAAAACATGCAACACAAGGCTATGCATGTGAAAGAGAATGATTAAAAAAAAAAAAGGTATCAAATCACTGATTTCTTTAATTTTCTCCTCATTATGAGAAAACGGATCATTTTTTTGTTTTAAAAAAAAAATGGAGCTTTTAAAATCCTATTGAAGCCCCAGTGGGATATTCAGCCATTTAAAAGGAAAGAGCCAAAGTTGCAGTTATATGATATCTCTAAAAAATCCAGATGTATTCAAAGGGACGAAATAGTTTGGGACAAAAAAAAAAAAAAAAAAAAAAAAGTATACATCCCTGCATAAGGACCATCCATTTCACTGGACTGGAACTACAATTAACCAACCAGCATTAGAAGAAACTCACATGGTCTACCAAAAAGCAAGAAGGGAACTTTAGGAAAAAGTTGTTATCCATAAATCAGCCATGCAAATGGCTCTTCTTTCCCCCCTACCCCCATGCTAAATGAAGACAAAGAGCACAGCCATATTTCAGAAGGTTCAAGGAGGATATATCCTAGCATGCTTAACTTAGAGGTTGCAATGTCACTTCAAACCATTTCACAAACACCATAAGTACATCCAACAAAGAGAAATCAGAATTACTAACATATTCAGAAACCATACCAATGCATTCAACCAAAAGACTTTCTCAAACTCGTAACGAGTCAAAATAACATTGCCAATACTAATGCAAAAGTGTATTAGCTAGTCATCCTATATCATTCTGAAAGGAATACTACAAATTCAAGATTATAACCCGCACAAACTGTCTTATACTTCAAATGGGCACCCTTTAGACTCCATTGCGATTTCCACCTTAAACAATATGTATAACTATAGCAAACTACCTTAATAACTACCAATCTAACAAAAACCATCACTATCAAAAACATTCTGCTTCTATTATTAAAATCGTGCCTAACCTAAATAAAAAGTTCATTTTTTTTTTATCTTAAATGAAACACTTGCTAGCATTCCCAGAAAACTAGTTGTTCTATGATAGCTTGACAGGTTCCTAAAATAGACAACTACACACATTATACCAACACTCACACACACACTGTAATTAATTCCACAAGAGATGATGCTATAACATAATGACTAAATAAAATAATTATTGAAGCTAATTGCAAAATATGAACAAATGACCAAACAAATTCATCCCAGTTTCCTTTTTTTTTTTGGGTAACACGAAAATAGCTGAAGTAATTATCAAATGTAACAGATCGAAGAGAAAAAAAGCAACCCTTTTTCGAACAGGAAACAAAAAATATCCTTAAAAAAACTAATGTACCTAAGAAAAAAATATATTTTTTGAAGAAAAAAGATACCTTTTTTAACCTCTTTTGGGGCTATCCTTTTTTTCACTGTGTGTAAATGCCTTTGTAGGATTTTGTTATGGATGTAGGCAGGAGTAATGACTAGAAACTGGCAAACTGCAAATAGTTTGGCTCTATGTACATGGATATAAAATTCAATTAATTCGAATAAACTGATCAAATTAAATTAAGGGTAAAAAATATTTTTAACCTTCAAAATTAGTCTTGAGACGTTTTTAGTTTTCAAAATTTTACAAAAAATGAATCATGTCCTTTTATTTTTTTAAATTTCAATTCAAGTAGAGCAATTGATATAAAAATAACATGTTTTTGATTTCTGTGACTCTATTCCAACAAAAAACTTCTCTCTATCTTTTACTTTTTCTTACCTAAATTAACAAAAATAACTTTTTCACATAATTTTGAACAAAAAAATATTTTATTTTTCTATTATTTGTACTAGTTTAGTAAAAAATTTGGAAGATAAGAAACGTGATTTGTTTTCTATAAAACTTTGGGGACCAAAAATATCAATGGGCCAAACTTTGGGAATTAAAAATATTTTTTACCCTTAAATTAATTTGATTTTCGTTAATTGATAAAATGAGTAGAAAAAAATCAAGTAAATAAATTAATTTTAGTCTTTAGATTCAGTTATTGAAACGTTTGATTTAAACGTACATTTTAAATTTAAAAAATAAAAAATAAAAACTGTATTGCAGCTCATATTAATTAATTCATTAATTAGAGATATTAACACCACAATGACAATGCTGGAGTAGCTCAGTTGGTTAGAGCGTGTGGCTGTTAACCACAAGGTCGAAGGTTCAAGCCCTTCCTCTAGCGTGTGTGTTTTTTTTGATGACAGTAGACCCGTCATCTGGTCTTATCTGGGATGCATTGTGTTTTTTTATTGGATGATGTTCATGAAGATAGACCCGGTCTCGGTCTCGCATACATTGTGTTTTTTTTTTATGGATGCATTGTGTTTTTTTGTTGGATGATGTTCATGAAGATAGACCCGGTCTCGGTCTCGTCTGATCCTATATTGATCCTATATTGGATACATTGATTTTTTGATGATGATGTTGATGAAGGTAGACCCGGTGTCTGGTCTTATAATGGATACAAGATAAGATTGATTTTTTGATGGATGACGTTGATGAGGTAGATCCGGTCCCTGGTCCTGTCTTGGATACATTGATACAGATTTCGACACACAATATAAATAGACACTATACTTGGATACATTGATATAGATTTCAACACACCATATAAATAGACACTATGCCTTGGATACATTGATACAGATGCCTTGGATACATTGATATAGATTTCGACACACCATATATATACAGGATTAAAAGGTTTAAATCTATTACAAAATTTTCGTTTAAGGTCCAAAGTGTCTAAAATAAAAATTGTAGGGATTAAATTATGGGAAATTCTACCATTCTTTTTAGAAAATTATTTTCTTGTGCTTTAAAAACTTGTACAATACAACATTATGTGTTTCAAAAACTTGTACTGTACAAGTCCTTAAAAATTTGTATCAATGCTGTCTCTTATACACATCTAGATGTGTATAAGAGACAGAATTTATATATATATATATATATATATATATATATACACACACACACACACACATGCACACACACACACTAGAAAAAAGTACGTGTACCGCACGTATAATACTCCTGATTTATTTTTATTTTTATTTTTAATAAATAAATAAATAATCAGTGAATGATAATATAGAGTACAAAATATAACATTTTATTTGTTGTTTTTTTATACAAAAGCTATATATTTAATATTTTTGCTCTTTTTTTCGTAATTATTTTTACCTTTCTTTTTTTTTAAATTTTTTTCACTATTGTTTGTTATTTTTTTAATATCCATTGGTTTTTACAACATATGACATTATTTGCATCTTATTTTTATTTCTCTTTTATATGCTTAGTTAATGATTTCTTATAATGGCATTATTAATTACTTGATCAGTAAAAATAAAGATTTTTTCTATGGCATTGAACTTTTTAAATATATTTGTATATGATTTGTCATTACTAAAATACAAAATCACTATCAAGTACCAAATATTATTTTATAGATGAAGTATTGATATTTTTTGAGAAGTTAGCGAAAAATATTTACATGAAAACAAATGATATATGGATAATAATTTAAAAAATTAATTATAATTTCAAAAAGTAAAAAAAAAATGAATATGATTAAAATGTAAAGAACGAATACATCAAGAGTTATTATAAAAAATTTAAATCTAATTAAACTAATATATTTACATATCATTGATAGATTCACATATTATATTAAAATCATTACACAAAATGTGATTAATTTCGATCCAAAATAATTTTTATTTCATGTTTAGGTTCCCAAAATTATAATTAATTATAATGACACCACCAATGATCTTGATCATTTAAAAATAAAGATTTTTTTTCATAATATTGAACTTTTTAGATGTATCTATATATTTTTTATTATTACTAAAAAATAAAATCATTATCAAGTATTGAACATCATTTTATAGATAAAGCGTGTTAAAATTCTTTTATTAGGGAAAATATTTACATAAGATCAAATAATATATGGTAATAACTACAAAATAATTAATTAAAATCCGTTCAAAAATTAAGAAAAAAAATGAACTTACGTAAAATATAAATGACAAAGATATCAAACTACACAGATTAAACGAATATATTCTCTATAATATGGATAAGTACCATGTAATGTATTAAGATCGTTATCAAAAATAAAAAATAAAAGGTTATTCTTTATAAAATAAAAGGTTATTCTTTTATCTTACTTCAAATGTAGAAAACATTAATGAAAAAAAATCTTTATCTAACTCTAAATAAACGGAATTGTACTGAAAATTTTGTAGTTCTAAATATATCCAAAATAACACGTAATTTATATATAAGCTCTATTGTAATTAATTTTTTAATATATTGTGTAAATGTGTATCAAAATATAAAATACATTGGTATTGTTCCATATTTCTTAACCTTATGATAATATTTACTTTAGAACTTCATCAATATTCTAAACTCTCCCTTTGTCTTAATGGTATCGAACATGGTTAGCTCCAAAATCATATTTTGATATAGTATTTTACTATGAAATTAAAATTTGTATGAGTAGATATGAAATATATAAAAAATTAAAGCTAACAAAAGTGTGTGAATTTTATTTTCATTTTTTGCATGCTTTTCTAATTAATTTGTTGTATTGTTTACTAAGATATTTAATCTACATTTTTATTGTTTTGTTAAATAATGTAAAAATTGCATAGTACTTTCTAAAGTTGACGTGTAACGCAATGTATATCTGCAATTATTTTAGAATATTTAATATTATGATTTTATTTGCATAATTCTTGTTGTTTTTTAATTGCGTACCTACTTATTTTTTTCTATATATTATTCCAACAATTTATGCGTAGTATTCGTATAAATCTTACAATGATTATTCTAGACTATTTTGGTAATGTATCATGCTATTGAACTTTTTTTACCTCATCAACAGTTAATCTAAACTAATATTATTTTATTAAATAGTGTAACAATTAGTATTGTAGTTTCCAAAATTAACATTTAAACTCAATATATGCAGATAAATACTCAAAGTATTTAATACTATAATTTATTTAGCATAATATGTATTGTTTCTATATTCATTAATTATTTAAGTTTCTATATTAGCATCACAAATTATGCGTAAAATTCTTTTATATGTTACAATGATTATTTTGAAATATTTTAGGCATTGTAGCGTATCGCTAGTTGAATTTATTTTGTATCTCATCAATAATTACTTAAACTAATATTTTACAAAATGATATTCTTAACGATAAGAATTTTGTAATCAAATATTACTATTAAAGATATATAAAATTAATAAATACTTTTATCTTAATTAAAAATTGTGAGTTTTCTATTTCACACCGAGCTTTAGTTTCATTGCTTGGTTAATTTTTTTTTTCTTCATGTAGAGAAGGGAAAAACAAATGTAAATTAATCGTAACAAAAAAAAATTAAATGAGATAAGAAATAATGTTATATACTCCATCATTTTTTCACTTTTATAAATACTAAATTTTTATTTGTACGATTATTAATTTTGTGATTTTTAAGGTGGAAGAAAACTTTGATATTATAAAAAGGCAAAGGTAAACTTAAAGTGAAAGAATCTATTAATACTAGTAAATATTAAATTCCATCCAACAATTTAACTTATCTATGACGATGAACAACAATTTAGTTATTATACATTGATTTTAAACCACAACAACTTCATGTTATAACTAAAATAAATACATGATTAATCACATTATAACAGAGTCAAAAGTTTTATATTTTTATTAAAAATAGTTATAAATGTTATTGACATATGAAAATATATAAATTGAGTCTAATTAACTAAAATGCAAGAGCGTACTTGAATAAACAATTAGAGAAAAGAAAATAATTATTTATAAATTAATAATATATAAAATAGCTATAAAAGATTGCTTTTATTAGGAATAAAAAATAAAATAATTTGAATATATATAATAGTTATAAAATAATATTTTTATTTATTTTTTGCTCATGTATAAATAATTTTTTACTCTTAAAAATTTATACCTTTTTTTTTTATTTTTTTTGTATTTATGCCAAAATTTCAATCGTACTAACATAGGGAAGAAAGAATTTGAATAAACATAATAGTTAAAAAACTACTTTTATTTTATTTTTGATCAATATAAATTTTTTTTATACAAATAAAATTTTTACCATCTTAATATATTTATGCCCAAATTTTCATATAAATCTAAAGAATTAATATATAGCAGTCTAAAATATATATAATAAATAATAGTAGTATTATAAAATATAGATAATCTTATTATATTTAATGGAGAGCATTTTAGATAGACTAATTATACTTCATGAAGGGAGTGTATTAGGCGGGACAAAAAAAATAAAAAAATAAAAGATTATATATTTCTATTAGGATTTATAACTAAGAATAAGTGGTAGTTTTCTAAAAAATAGGTAATTAGATTAGAAGATGAGTAATTTAGTTATGTTTTTCTATGAATTATATTTTATCTAGGTCGGGTATATAGATTATTTGCGTATCAGGGTTGATGAAATCGTTTCTCTCATTTTTTAAAATATATATATATATATATATATATATATATATATATACTATATAAGCGCTAGTATTTATTTTTAGGGAAAATTGTATTTAGCTCCCATGTGATTTATCTAATATTCAGGTTACTCCTTATATACTTACAATTTGTCTATTGTGGTTTAAGAGTTATTTTAGTCATTTAAACTATCTAATCAAGGTTAGTTACCCTCCTTCTCAACGGAGGGAGTTGAGTGGTGATAGGCTTAGGGATATTTTGGATTTTTTTGTACAAATTGGTTAGTTTTTTAATTTCTCATCCACTTTATAAAAAATCCAAAACACAAGAAGTTAGATTGTAGATTTAAAATTCATACGAAGGATAACGTGAATATTAACCAAATTACAAGGTTAGTTATAATTTATCCTTATTTTTATATTTTTAAAAGTTTTAATAAATGTAAAGTTAGTTGGACCTTGATTGTTAACTGGTCCCAGATTGTGAAGCTCATCTTGTGAGCTAAAGCAAAATAGTGGAATTGTAGTCATAACTCGATAAGTCGGAACATTCATTTTCCGGCCCATTGTTTGATTTATTCCCACCATAGAAATTCAAGAAAGACATATGTCCACCTTTTCTTTCCTCTTTTGGGCTCATCTCCCAAAGAGGATACTCCCTCCTTTGTTCTATTTTTATTGTCATTTTAAGTTGGAGTACAAAGATTTAAAAAAATTATTAAATTACATTATTTTATAAAAATAATTAAAAATTTTACAATACGTTAAGAGAATTATTCTGAGAATTTGTATTATAAATTTTTAAAGTTGTGATGACCTTATAAAGTCTCTTTAATATTTCTCTTATTCCCGCACTACATTACCATTAACTCCCTTCTTACATCATAACTCTTTTTTACCTATGATACTTACTTAATTAATACCATTAACCTCCCATTAACTCCCTTAATTACTTATCTCTTTTCTAAATTTCACTTATCTTTTTCTTTTTTTACTTTTACATAAAATTCTATGATACTTAATTTCAATTAATACCATTACTAACTACCATTAACCTCCCATTAACTCCCTTAATTACTTATCTCCTTTCTAATTTTCACCACTTATCTTTTTCTTTTTTACTTTTACATAATATTCTATAAATTCCCACCCATAAGACTGCCTTTCTCACTAGTTTTGATAATATGCGATACTATTATATATCTTAATTTTTGATTATTTAGCGGTGTTGTTAACATCCCCTCATTACAAGTATTAGTGATATCCAATTGACACTTATAATTTAGTGTACTCCATTTGGGAATTAATGTCCATAACACTTTTAATCATTCACCCTGACATCCCTTTCTCTGTTTGAATTTACCAATCCCTACAACATATATCTATATATATATATATATATATATATATATATATATATATATATATTTACCATCCCTACAACATCTATATTATTTTAACCAATCCCCACAGCATTTATGTCTTCTATTCTTCTCCTAAACAAAACTTCAAAATGTTTATACAATTCAGAAATGCTAAGACCTGCCACAACCTTGAACAATTTCATCAACCCTAAAACGCAAATAATATATATACCCGGACCGTAAAATTTTTCTTTCTTCCCTTTCGCGACTATGATATACTTAACGTTACCTATACGAATATTCAACAACATATAAAAGTCTAATAAGCAAGTTCCTGCTAGCTATGTCATTACTGTGTCAAAATCATCTAAAATGTTCCAGATTTTAATTGACTAGATCTTTCCATGCAATCGATTCTGCAAATAACTCTTGATTTTGCAGCCAAACTGAACTATTTCTCGCTTTATATCTTTTGTCCCTTTCCTTGTATCAACTTTCGGATCTCAATGTCTCATATTCTTGTTATTTGTTACTTAATTCTGACTTTATAAGTATTATTATATTAGAGTACAAGTGTTACACTTCGAACTGGGGCGGTGAACTGAAAGCCATACCCTTTAAAGTTTGAATAGGACCTTGGAACCCAAGTAATGATTTTTCTATATTAGCAAAATATTAAAAAATCGTGGTATGAACTAAACATCACTTAGTAAGTAATTCAAGTACTCTTTACCGGTCTGGACATATTAATATACATAATGCATTTCAAAAACCTTTATTGAAGCATGCAATCATACACTCATGTGAAGCATTCCATTAATCACGCATTTCAAACATTATACTCAAATATGCATATTCATACCCATTCAATCATTATGATCCGGACAAATTCATGACATATTTGCCTCCTATCGACATCTAGATATCCAGTTCTGGCTGCTGGTTCCGTCAGGTAGGCCAAACGTACTTTTCTAACTACCGATTGTCAGGAAGGTAAATAGACATTCATTTAAAATCAATCATAGAACTAGTTCCGTCTGTTCTTAACTAGTATTCTTGATTTTGCATTCACAGTCATACATACATGCATATGTCAAGCATTAACACTTCCACACGCTGCATTCAATATCACATGCAATCACATGATCAGCACATATATCACACTTATCATTTAAGCCAAGTAAAAAATATACATAAACCCATGGCGTAATTATATTCAAAGTAAACATTTTCAAAATATCATAGAGTTCATAATAAAAATACATAAATCAATCAAATATCCATAAGAATAATCTATTACAATTAACAATAAATTCTAAATAACCTTTAACCGAGACTAATTCAATTTCATATCTTACATATCTAAATCACAACATTATGCTAATCCCCGACATAATATTATATCCCTAAATATATATTTAACTCCAATACTAACCCACGGCATAATACCAAATGCAAGCCATTTAATCTAGGATTAGACCATAATTTCATACATGCATGCAAATCCTATTCCATTACCTAAATCTCACTAACAATTAACCCATTAATTCAAGTAATTGATATTGCTAACAACTTGATTGTGACATCATATAAAATAAACCCAACCTCCAATTATTAAATATCCTTCATTTCTCCTTCTCAATCTCATGTTCTTCCTTTGGTCTCAAGAGTTTCCTTTTTTTCTTTCTTTCTTTGAGGAAGTGTGTGTAGGTTATGCTTGAGACAAAAAAAGGAAATAAAGATGGAATTATTTATGAACTTATAATGCAAGTCTAGAAGAGGAAAAGAGAAGCTAGCAATCTTTCTTATACTTTTCTTGGCTGCCGCCAGAAGGAAATGGGATAAGAATAGACAATTGAAACAAGAATAGGCATAGGCTATTTAGTATTAACTCCTTAATTTGCATGATAGCCACTCAACTTTAACAAAAACGACCTCAAAAGTTGGGGGTTTCACAACACATGTCAGGTATAGAAAAAGTAAGATAGAAAATTTTGTGTCACTACTTTGTTCACCATTAAAGATTAATCTATCGAACTGCTCCATTGGTTTCCCTTTTTGATCTTCAATTTCTTTGACCCTGAAAATGTACTTGTGCGGGAAATTAATAACGTTCTCTGCGGTTAGAAGATTCTCTTTGTTCTTCATACATATAAGTTGCAAAGAGCATGTAAACTTCTATGGTCTTCTATAACATTATACAATCGGACCCTTATTGTACCCTACGCTTATAATTCAGAATTTCCCCTCATTAAATTTTTTCCCCATGATATGCGAATAATGTTTAACTATTTTTTTCCCCTCTCACAATTCATTAAAAACCCTTTTTTTTATAATAATAATAATAATAATAATGATTTAATAATCCCATAATTGTGAGATAAAAAATAATAATAATGATTACATAATCCCATAATTGTGAGATTGAATATAACCCAAGCGCCAATACCTATACATAGTAGAATAAATATTAGTATTTCGGTAAAACTAAACTCACTATTTAACCTACCCCTAATCTACTAATTTATTTGCTGCTCGTAATAGTGTTTCGTTTCTCTCCGTTGAGGCTCCTCAAGAGTGACTTGTCATATTTTTTGTGGCCAATAGCCTAATGGATTGTTGGTTACAATTCATTTCAAGTTATATCTGGTATAAGTTGCAATCTTTAGTCCTTGATTAATTGATTTGTTCGCCAAACTTTCACATATATCAAAGAGTTAAATACAGTAAATCTCCTTAAGGTTTGACTTATTTTATACTAAATTTTTTAATGTTATTTTTTTTTTCATTTTACTCATTTGACTATCAGTCAAAGGTTAGTCCGCCATTAGTTTTTTCAAAAAAATAATTAAATTTAGCCTTGAAGGTTAACTACGATAAACTCCTTTAAAGTTTAAGCGAGATTTTACTTTACCACCTCATGTAAGTTTTGTGTTATTTAATATTTCGGGATAAAAATAAAATACAATGATATTATCAATATTGTTAAAAATATAAGTATGCTCCAAATTAATTAATATTCTAATTCTTGAATTATGTTTTCTTCAATACACGATTTAAAACTTAAAAACATGGTGAAATAATTAATTTTTAAATTTTTGATCAATTATTAAAGATATTTCATCTAAATTATTTTCATTAGAGTTTTAGTTGGCATGTACGATGTTACTTCATATAATTTAGGTAATAGTTGAATTATATTAACAAGGGAAAAAAAGTACGAAAAAATAATTTTAAATAAATATAAAGAAAAGAGAATGATGAAACTTTAGTAAATGATTATGAGTCTCGTGTATTTAAAATTTTGTTTTTATATGAAAATAAAATATGATGAAAAGATATAAAAATACCTATAGTGTTAGGAAATTTCTGTATTTAAATTTTTTTCCACAACACAAGTATTTGAAAGAAAAAAAAAATTAATGGTATTGATTAATAACTAAAGTAGATTAATTGATACAAAGTTAGAATTAGGGATTATAATGACAAATATAATAAATTTTAAGAGATTAATTTTATGTTTTCTTGTAGTGTCTAGGGGTATAAATATCTTTCTTGACTAATTTTAATAGTCAAATTGCTTATGTGTATTAACGGAAGAGGTAAATTGAAAAAAAAAAAAATAACGTTAAAAAGTTTAGAAGATACTTCTCTGTTTTCAACCCTTTTTTTTCATCTATAATTGAACCATTTTAGAAGATACTTCTCTGTTTTCATTTTTTTCATTTTACCATTTTAGGAGATACTTCATTATTTTCAACCTTTTTATTGAACCATTTTAAAATACATTAGTTGAACCATTTTAGAAGATACTTCTTTGTTTTCAACCCTTTTTTTTCAATTAAATTGAACAATTTTAGAAGAGTTTTTTTTTTTTTTTCAACTAAATTGAACCATTTTAGAAGATGCTTCTTTCCATTTTAGGAGATACTCCATTATTTTCAACCTTTTTATTGAACCATTTTAGAAGATACTTCTTTGTTTTCAACCCTTTTTTTCAATTAAATTGAACAATTTTAGAAGAGTTTTTTTTTTCAACTAAATTGAACCATTTTAGAAGATGCTTCTTTGGTTGAAGATACTTTCTCTGTTTTCATTTTTTTCAACTAAATTGAACCATTTTAGAAGATGCTTCTTTGTTTTCAACCCAACTGAACCATTTTAGAAGATACTTCTTTGTTGCTAGACACCATTTTGAATTTGCAGGAAGTGGACTCTGTTTGAGTTGCACCTTGTTTGCGTCTTCAAAAAATTCTAAAATAGACACTATGCCTTGGATACATTGATACAGATTTCGACACACCATATATATACAGGATTAAATCTATTACAAAATTTTAGTGTAAGGTCCAAAGTGGCTAAAATAAAATTGTAGGGATTAAATTATATATATACACTAGAAAAACACACGTGTTTCGCACGTGTAATACTCCTTATTTATTGAATATTTTTATTTTTAATAAATAAATAAATAATCAGAGAATGATAATATAGAGTACAAAATATAACATTTTATTTGTTGTTTTTTTTTATACAAAAGATATATATTTTAAAATATATATTTAACATCTTTGCTCTTTTTTTAGTAATTTATTTTCACCTTTCTTTTTTTTCTAATTTTTTTCACTATTGTTTGTTATTTGTTTAATGTCCATTTGTTTTTACAACATATGACACATCTTTGCATCTTATAAGAGACAGATCTTTTATAAGTTTAGTTAATGATTTCTTATAGCGGCACCACCAATTACTTGATCAGTTAAAAATAAAGATATTTTCTGTAGCATTGAACTTTTTAAATATATTTGTATATGATTTGTCATTACTAAAATACAAAATCACTATAAAGTACCAAACATTATTTTATAGATGAAGTATTGATATTTTTTTATTAGCGAAAAATTATTTACATGAAAACAAATGATAGATGGATAATAATTTAAAAAATTAATTACAATTTCAAAAAGTAAAAAAAAAATGAATATGATTAAAATGTAAAGAACGAATACATCAAGAGTTATTATAAAAATTTAAAATCTAATTAAACTAATATATTCTACATATCATTGATAGATTCACATATTATTTTAAAATCATTACACAAAATGTGATTAATTTCGATCCAAAATAATTTCTACTTCACATTTAGGTTCCCAAATTATAATTTGTTATAACGATACCACCAATAACTTGATCATTTAAAAATAAAGTTTTTTTTTCATAATATTGAACTTTTTAGATATATCTATATATTCTTTATTATTACTAAAAAATAAAAGCATTATCCAGTATTAAACATCATTTTATAGATAAAGCATATTAAAATTCTTTTATTAGGGAAAACATTTACATAAGATCAAATAATATATGGTAATAACTACAAAATGATGAATTAAAATTTCAAAAAATAAGAAAAAAATGACTTACGTAAAATATAAATAACGAAGATATCAAACTACACAAATTAATGAATATATTTTCTATAATATGGATAAGTACCATGTAATATATTTAGATCATTATCAAAAAATAAAAATAAAAGGTTATTCTTGTATCTTACTTCAAATGTAGAAAACATTAATGAAAAAAATTCTTTATCTAACTCTAAAATTAGAGGGTAAACAGAACTGTACTGAAAATTTTGTAATTCTAAATATATCCAAAATAATACGTAGTTTTTATATAATCTCTATTGTAATTAATTTTTTAACATATTGTGTAAATGTGTATCAAAATATAAAATATATTGGTATTGTTCCATGTTTATTAACTTTGTGAAAATATTTACTTCAGAACTTCATCAATATTCTAAACTCTTCCTTCGTCTTAAATAGTATCGGACATGGTTAGTTCCAAAATCATATGTTGATATAGTATTTTACTATGAAATTAAAATTTGTATTATGAAATATATAAAAAATTATAGCTAACAAAAGTGTGTGAATTTTATTTTCATTTTTTGCATAGTTTTCTAATCAATTTCTTATATTGTATACAAAGATATTTAATCTACATTTTTATTGTTTTGTTAAATAATGTAAAAATTGCATAGTACTTTTTAAAGTTGACGTGTAACACAATATATATATATATATGTAATTATTTTAGAATATTTAATATTATGATTATTTTTTTGCATAATTCATGTTTTTTTTTAATTACTTATCTACTTTTTTTTTTTTCAACAATTTATGCGTAGTATTCTTATAAGTCTTACGATGGTTATTCTACTATTTTGGTACTATTTTGGTAATGCATCGTGCTATTGAACTTTTTTTTATCTCATCAATAGTTAATCTAAACTAATATTATTTTATTAAATAGTGTAACAATTAATATTGTAGTTTCCAAAATTAACATAATACAAGTTCATCAAGGCTGCAACCAGAAAAAACAACACAATCTTTCATCATAAACTGAAACCAGCAAAAGAAATTAAGAAATCAAAATAAAGCATAAAATAACCCTCAAAGGGTGAGGATCAAGACGATAAACAAAAATGTGTAGCACAACAAATATCTAGGGATTGAACCTTATTGAAGCTTCACTTCCTTGAATCATACCTATCAAGCTGCTCCAGAAATAACTGAGTAGTTAGTTGTATATCATGTTAGCAAAACCCCATATGTAGACATAAAATAAAAGGAAAAACAAAATTGGATTAAAGCTCCTTAAGCTTAATCAAACTGAAGCACAACTGTCAAATTGAATCTTGACTCAAGGGGTGCCAGTTGTCGCGCTGAATTCAAATATGAAATAAAAATAAACATCATATTCTGTGTAATCAAATGCAATACTATTACAGCTCAAGCTTGAGGACTTTAAGGAGGCTCATATACTTCAGGTCCATGTAATGGGGAATAAAAATGTTTGCACGGTGCCTGGGCAAGAACTGAAATTTGTAAGTTATAAACAGACAACATATGAAGAAATGGAGAGGAAGAAAAATGTGACAATTCTCGAGTAAACTGCACTATTGGCAGGAAGTAAAGTAGTAGTTTTGGAAAAGGAGTTCAAGGAAGATTAATAAATCTTTTGGCCGAAAAAGAAAAAGAGGTTGAAAACGAAAGAAATGAGTCTATCACTTCTATAAACATTTCTATATTACACCTTTCTGAGGAGCTAGGGTATTAAGGAAAATTATACCCTCATTAGATAACGGAATGGGCCAGTAAGAAGGAGAAGGGAGAAAAGGAAAAAACTGTTTTGGGAAGACAGTGTTGGTCTCTATCAAGGGAATTTCATTTTCTGAACGAATATAACTTCGACTTATTTGCTTGCATACTTTTCGTAACAAGCTTAGCATGTGAAAATAATTATGATAATTATGACAAGTACAACTGTTTTATTCAGCATAAGATTCAAAAGTACAAGCATAGTAACGATACATCCTGCTAAAAAATCAGAGGTAATGGAAAGAAGAAAGTTCAACCACCTAACCAAAGGATGAAATATATCATATACCTTCATTTCATTTTCTATATTAGAAGACTCTTAAACCACCATGGGTGATAGGTATGAACAACTGAATTTATCACTAACATATGACATCATATGCAAAAGGTTGCTTTAAGAATGATCTAACAACCTTGTAATCACTAGCCAAGTTAAATATATCCTCTAATCCTCAAAAGTCCTATGTACATCTAGATCTAAGTATGGTTCTTGGTTATATTAAACACAAAATACACATTCTCATGTAGCAGATTCAAACATTCACTTCAGCTAAACACAGCACCATTAATATCACCTTATAATGCGTACAATGTATATTGCGTTATTGCCGTGGGAGAGTCATGAAGCCTAAGATTTTGTGCACAATGAGATTTGTAATAAACCAAGAAAATAATTTTTTGTTGCAGACTATACAAAATTCCCTATATTATTCATCAAATTTCTGAGCTAGATATTTCAATTGGCTAAATCAGTGGTTTTATTTAAGTTTGCTCTTCTACTACATCATCTGAAGCATCCACTCGCATACCAAATGCAAGTCCCAAAAAGTGGCACATGTATCTATTATTTCAAGAAAATATATATCACTTGGAATTCCATTTTGCTGCTCATTTGTTAGTAATTGTCAAAACTGCCAACATAAGTGTGTAAATGGAGGCTGAAACTATAGATATCGCGAAAAAGCGTTCAAATGTTAATTCTGTGCATAGCCCAAACTCTGGAGAGTCATTCTGCATTGTTCCACATTAGCTTTGATTCGGTCAACTTCAGCTTGATCTTGTGATTCCATAATATGCTCCTAGAATTGGAAATGGAAAATCTTTTAGCAGTTAAATTTCAAATCAACCCATCTGACTAGAAAATCTAGCACATGCAAAGATCCTAGAAAGGGCATCTGTAAATTTCAAAATAATAACATACCAGGTAAGCAAACATGAAACTCCGGAAAAAACAATTCCCATCACCACGTGTTCGCCTTATTCCGGCATATTGCTCAGTCAGTACCTGCATAAACACTAACCAGAATTAGTAACCAATCAGAAGCATCAAGAATGACCTCAGAAGTAAGAATTAAGAGAACCTTTATTTTTTTCGAGCAAAATTGGACTTCCTGACCTATATTCATCTGCTAATGAAGAAAGAGGCTCCTGCAATGACATTTTCAATTCGAAAAAATTTAAATGTTAACAAGTTGGAAGTGAAAGTAATAAAACATACTAACGCCGCTAGAAAATTGGAACTAGAGCACATGCTAAAAGGTTAAAGAAAACTATTTAAACAAACTAACTAAAAACTTGCTAACCAGAAAAATGATAGGTTACCAAATTATGTCTAGATTTAGACAACATTCCCATCTGGCTAAAGCTTGAAACCAAACATCAACTTTAATAATTTAAAAAAAAAATGAAACTTTAAGACTGTCAAACTAACCGTGTCAACTACAAATGAATCCATACTACACTGTTAATATATTTCTATTATCCGCAGCTAAATTCTTTCAAAGTTTCTTTTATCTCATTAAAAGGGGCTAACAAGTAAGTCGATCCAGTTGTTTGTGCCTGAAATTTCAAAAAATCAGCAATTACTTCAAACACAATAAGCAAATACTACTCGCACCCTATAGCCCTGAGTTATCAACATCTTTTATATCAAATCATTATTGACTTAAATGCCAGTCAACACATACAGAAAAAGAGAGGAAATCTCTAATGCCTATCGTGCAGGCAATAATTCAACTTGAGCACTATCTGCAATAGAAGGTAGTGGTGAAATTGATTCAGTAACTCATATACCATCTCCAACCTGCAATATGTAAAATGTTTGCAACATTTATTTCTATAAAGCAACCCATGAATGTTCCAAGTGCATCTCCCATTTCACCAGGGATTATAAGAGCTCTTGCATTTCCCATTTCAGTAACTCGTATGATTAAGAAAATAGTGATAAAATATGTTACCACATGTAGCAAAACATTTGGAGTGTTACGAGATATAGAAGCATAAATATAGAAAAATAAAAACAATCGGATAATTTATGCTTCCAACAAATCTTGCCTTGTCACCAACAAAAGGAATTTTCTCAGCTTCCTCGGCTTGGATAGTAGATTGTTGTTGCATAATGTGGTCATCTCTAAAATTTGCCCAATCATCAACTTCAGATGGTTGCAAGGAGTTCATCTTCTCTGTTTCAGCATCCCCAATATGCCCCTCCAGATGGTTCTGCATTTCCACTGCGGTATAAGGGAAGACAAGTCTTGCCTGATTTCCCTGCATCAGAATAGACAACACAGTTTAAAATTTAAACACTTGCTGTAGTCTATAGAACAACCACTTTTGCAAAAAACCAGAAATCACTTAGGAGGGGAAAATAGACCTTTGTTTACTCCCACCACCCTGAATTTGTATGTAATACATAATATAACATCTTTACAGAAATATGTCCTCATGAACTATATTTAAAATTTGTTTCTCAAGCAAACACATAGGTCAATCAAAGATAGGGATCTGAATCTCAAAAAACTGCACAATAAACAGAGAGAGGGTGATGCAGACGACAGAAGGATTGGCAAGTTAATTAAATTTTAGTCGACTAGCAGACACAGAACACTTGAAAATAAGTGACGACACCATAGTTTTCAACATAACTTTGACATATAAAATGATAATTTCCTAATCACCTATTAAACATAAAGATTTCAGCAAAGTTGATAAACATTCTGTAAAATCCACTCCCTATAACCTTGAAAATCTTTGAAGTAGAAGAATCCATATACTACGTAAAACAAAGGTAGCTCCCACGGTCCTCTAAACCCGAGCAGACAACTGCCTCCACTACAGTATGAACGATTTCAAAGTCTCGATTTTTCAAATTTTAGAGTCAGGGTATGTTGCTATTGCTTCTCTAACTATAACAATCAACTGATTCAGACAAAATTCAACACAAATTCCAAGAAAATGATATATCACCATTGAGTCACATCCCTTTATCTAGAAATACAAACACGTCCATGGTTGAAGTGCAGTCTTGTAAAGGCAGATAAATTGGCATGCTGTATCCATATAGCCCGCCTGTTATGTCATTGTAGCCAACTGAAGACAGTCTTGAATTCAGGTTGTCTTCATCATTCTAGCTTTATTTTAATATGCATCTGATTGTAACCTCATCAATTTGTTGTCTTAGTTAATGCTACAGAAATGATCTACCATCTCCAAATTCGGGATCTACTTTCATGCAGAAACAGGGATTCCAATAAAAGTAGCATAACCACCAAAAGAGAGACACACAATAGATTCAAAATATACAAGCCTGGATATTATTTATAAGTTTCAAAATATACATACATATGTGTGTGTGTGTGTGTATATATATATATATATATATATATATATATATATATGTATGGGAGTGGTTGTGTTGGGGAAGTGGTTCTTCCTCAATCAACAACAAATTATTTTCTTTCATATAATATCTAAGACTTTTATGTGAAACTTGCCTTAGGTATTCCATGGGACAGAAGAGCTAATCCAACTTCTGGTGTCTCGGTGTAGCTGTGAAAGTATATTCACACAAAATTATTGTCAAATCTATAAACTTGTCTTCTACTTCTGCAGCTTCTTGTTAGATGATGATGATGATGATGATGATGATGATGATGATAATAATAAAAGAGAGAAACAGAAATTCCTACTTCGGCAAATGAACATGATATGATCCTTTTGCATCTGCAACAACATAACGATTGATTTCGTCTTCATTCCTTTTTTCTTCGCTTTCCTTGATCTTGCGGATTATTTCATCCCTTCTATCGTTTGAGGCATTGGCAGGAACGGTCACCTTCAAATTCAAAAATTTCACCTTCTTTTCCACGATGCAATCAGCAACCTTATTTGCCTCTCGATGAATACGGCAAATGATAATTTTACATCCATCGTTTTCAAGACTTTTTTTGCCCTCCAGGATTGATCTATTAAAACAAGAAAAACAATAAGTTATTATAGTTACATCAAGATAAATGAAATAGAGAAAATGTAAAACTTGATCACCTTTGAGTTTCCTTCATTAGCATTTTCTCAAACTCATCATTCTTAACCTCAGATTGACTTTCCTCAAACTCAGCTTTCTTAGCTTTCTTAATCTCATCGACAGTTTGAATTTCCTCAAACTCAGCTTTCTTAATCTCATTGATACATTGATTTACATTCGTGGACTCCTCCGTCTTAATGTCTGTCGGACCGCCATTTGCGTACTCCACAGGCTTGGCATTGTCACACTCGATCATCAGAAATTTGAAATTAAAACAAAGATTTTGAACAGTAGAATACTGGTTTAGCCCCTCATCAATGCCAGACAATTCCGCATCAACAACACTGCAAGCTTGCAAATTATGGCTGTATTTATCTCCTTGAATCTTTGCATTAGAGTCCCGAAATACCACACCAACCACAGTATTACGGTCAGTTCCTGGTATTGATTTTCTTAGATAGGAGGCGTCCACATTTAATTTTAGCCACCTATATGATGCAAAACAAAAGTGAAAAAAATTGAATTATAGCACTTAAAGTCATATAGCACACTCATATTTCTCATAAGGGAGCACGTTACCCTTCTTGAGGTCTTTCCCAACAAACAAGGGCTGGTATTGCATTCGGATGACTAATATTATGAACTCTCCTCCCTTTGATAGAACCAGCAACAATGTAAAATTTATGTGCTTCTAGAATGCTGCATAGATGCTTTTCGCTCAGCTTTAGGGATGCAATGCATCCATCGCATCCAACCTTTCTCCTCCAAAAGTCTATGATTGATCAAAATATTTCCGGATTGGAGACTATTTAATTGAGCTGCAAGTTCTGATTTTAACTGATTTTCTTTTTCCTGACTCTACAAAATAAAAGTTCTCTATGAATTCAGCTTTACTTTAGATCTTTCTTTTCTCCTTTTTCTGTTTACTCCCAAGTGTAAATGAAGGTTTTGGTGTGGAATTGTCAAAGTATGGGAATTGTCAAAGGGTTTTTGGGTAATATACTGTTTAAAATCATTTCAAAACTGCTAGCCAATAGAAATAAACCACTTCTAGACATTTGAATCTCAAAAAATCACAAAAAATCAGTAGACAAATTTTGGACAAATCCGAGCATAGGATATTATACTATTCTTTAAAAAATAATAATAATAGTAATTTTAATTTGTCTTGCCAAGTCTTTGAAATTCTCCCTTGCGGGAGAATACCTTGCACGCCATCTGCCCATTAGAGTACTCATCAAATTAATAGCCAATTCAATTCCTACAAAATGCAAATGATTGTTTCAATTTTCTTCTAAAATATACTAGTACATTCAAATAACACTAACCTTGCTTACTGGGCAAATAGCGTGGAATATGTCTCCGATAAGCCATCCTAAAAAACAAATTTAATAAGGAAAATACATTATTTTTCCAAAATGCAGCAGTATAGATTCAAGAATTAGGAACAAGCAAAGATATTGTAACAATCTTTCAATATTCAAGAACAATTAAGAACAGTTAATTAAAATTGAAACAAATCTCCAGAAGCTTCTCTCTCGAAGACTGTCATGGACTTGACTATCAATTTAATTAAGCATACTGTGATTTTTCTACCATTTTATTTATATCCCTCTGTCTTTGGGTGGAGTCAACCAAAACAGAAAAAACCCTAAAAAATTGACTAACAAGTTGATTAATCAAGTGAATAAGAGAAAGCCATTGGAAAAAAGGTGAAGATCGGCATCTGCAAATTACTCCGAATTGGAACGGAGATCGAAGGAAATGGTGATCGAAGGAAAGATTCAACTGAAGCCAAATCCAAAGAAGAAATCGTCAGTAATTGAGCTCTAAGCCTGAGGGCTTATACAGTTCTGTAAGCGTAACTTATATAGGTTTACAAGGATTACAGGTAAATCTCTTTATCTTTTCCTCCAATAACTAATTACCGCTAGTCATCCAGTTCGGGGTTTAGTGAAAATAGATGTGTCTAAGAGACAGGTTTACTTGTAAACCCTGCGGTCAACATTAAATTTTATAAAATTTTGCTTATATCAACTTATGTCATAGATTCCATAACATTTAATAAGACACCACAAGGTAATGTGCGAAGGGAAAGATTTACCTAAATCTTTCCACTATTAACACATTAGAGTGTAGGGTGGTAGGTTGAGTTATCCTATCGTATCATATTTTATTGTATCGTATTATTTAAGATTTATTTTTTATTGTATCGTATTTATATTTAATTCGTTCATCTAAAAATTCGTGTTGCATTTGTATATGATTCATTTATTTTTATCATACATGTATCAATTTACAACTTGCAATTCATTTAAATTAAAATTTCAAAATTTAATTCTTTAATAATTTAAATAATTATTAATAAACCAAGTGTGCTTGTGTCTATAATTTTCTTAATAAAAAGTTTTATGAAAACTTTGTATATAATCCCAATAAGTATAAGAAAGTGGTTGTTTTTCAACAAAACATTATTTTTCTGTAAGGGTTGAAATACCCCATTCTTCAGAAGAAATAACTTTTTTAATGATAATTTTTGAAAAATTATAAATAATAGTAGAAGCCATATTAGGCTGATAATGCTGAATATCAGCTGATTCACTATTAGTAAGAATTTTTTCATAATAAGTCCGAGTCTTATATGATTCACCGGGAAACATGGAATGAATTATTTGAGTCCATGGAATGATAGTCTTTTGAAGAACTTGATTTATTATCTTCATCTTGATTGAGATCAATAGAAAGATCTTGTGATATGTTTAATATGTTCTTTAATTTGATCTTTAACTTGCTCCATATAAGCAGCAATAATTTCATCTTTTGTCATAGTGCCTGATTGCACTTGTAATTTCCTGGCAATATGCCTGAAAGGACTGGGCTCCATTGCTTGGATAGTAGTGTCTGTATAACTTCGAATTTTTTCTCTGATTTGGTCTAATAATTCTTGACCAAATAATTGTTTTGTTTCTGGATCAATTTTCATAAGTTTATCCCAGAATTTGGTATAATAGGTTCGATATAAACAAGGGAAATGATCTGTGGTATAACCAAATTCAGGTTCCCATTTATAAATCCAAGGGATAGAAAATTCGAGAAAGAAATAAATGGTAGCTATTTCTGTGGGTAAAGGAATATTGTCCTGGGAATATAATTTTTTGAGGGTTGGAGAAATTTTTATCCATGAATGGTATAACTGAAGAAATGGTTCAGGTAAAATTTTTACTGAGGGTCCATGAGTAGTCCACCAATGGATAAACCAATGCATCAATGGGAATATTCTGAGAAAGAATATTATTTACTTTACCAAATAATACTTCGCTTTCATTTAATGCTTTTCAAAAATTAGTAGAAAATAATACTCTACCTATTACTTTGCAACATATTAATAATATGTATCAGCAAAATAATTATACTAATATTTTTATAAAAGTTTTAGGTGAACAAATTAGTTCTCTTCATAATAAAATGGATAAATTATTTTCTTTAATACAAAAGATTTCAACTTCAATTTCGACTAATAGTCAAAATCATGATTTTCATGAAATTGCAAAAGCTTCTTTGCAACCTCCACCTATAATTAATGGTTTTAATTTTAAACCTATTTCTGATCTTGAAAAACTTTTAGATAAAAAGTTTTCTTCTTTAAAAATTAATACTCTTGATTTTGAAAATCATTTACAAACAAATCCTAATAAAGGACAAGTAATTTCTGATGAAATTCATAAACTTCGTAATTCATATAAGTTTGGTGATAAACCGACTATGTATCATTAGTTATTATCCTCGACCTACTCCTCAGGATATTTTATATGAAGAACAACAACATATTATTAATAATAGTTATTCTGGAAAAGAAATTTATGAATGGAATTTAGATGGTTATACTGATAGATAAATTAGCAATTTAATTCATCGAATGCTAATGTATTCTACAGTGGCAAAAGCAAATAATAATAGTGACAAACGTGTTGCTTCAATGATAGTTGCTGGTTTTACTGGTCAACTTAAAGGTTGGTGGGATAATTATTTCAATCAATAAAATCGTGATGATATTTTAACATATGAAGAGAACCTAATACATTTCATGTTTCTGAAGATGCAGTTTATACACTCATGGTTAATATTTTAGATCATTTTACAGGACGTTATACAACTAATATGAAAATATTCGTACTTTATTAAATGGTTTAAGATGTAAAATGAGAATCATGAGTGTATAAAATACTTTTTTATCTAGAGTATTTGATCTTCCAGAAAGTAATAGTAATTTCTGGAAGGCCAAGTTTATAGATGGCTTACCCCCTTTATTTGCTGAAAGAATTAAAAAAGCCCTTAGGAAAGATAATATTTCGATTCCTTATGATTATTATACTTATGGAAAATTGGTTAATACCTGTGTCCAAGAAGGTATAGCTTTTCATGTAATGTCTCTTATATTAAATCAAAGTTGTATAAGACAACAATTAACTAATAAAAGACAATTAAGTCAATATTGTAAGCCAATTTGGTTTAAAGACATATCTTCTACCCAGAAAAAATCATATCAACGACCTCCGTGGCGTAAAGGTAAAAGATCAAAACCTGTTAGATCAATAGAAAAACAAAGAGAGAAGCGAGAATTTCGTAAAAAACAGAGAGAATCTCAATCTAAAAAATTTAGAAAACCAATTAAATGTTATAAATGTGGCAAAAAAGGTCATATATCCCCAAATTGTCATGAAAATAAAAAAGATAAAATTAAACAATTAGATTTAGACGATGAAATTAAAAATGAAATTTGCAAAATTATAGATGCAAATACAGAAGTAATAATAGTACTGATAATAATATTAGTATTCATTCTTCTGATGAATATGATTCTGATCAAAGTATTCATATGCATGATCATAATTCTACAGATTCTGATAATATTCAAAATTGTTGTAATCCTTGTAATACTATATATGATGATAAAAATAAAGAATATTATAACATTCTTTCTCAATTTCAAGATTTTCAAATTAATATGATTACAAATGATAATATTCTTGAATTACTTAAACAAATTTAAGATAATGATATTAGATCACAAATTTTAAATTGGGCATCTGCATCATCTGCATCATCTGCCTCATCATCATCAATACATAAATCACATTTGGCTAAAATTCATAATGAGCCATATACAATGTTAGAAGTTAAAAATAGAATTAGTAAATTAAATCAATCACAAGAAAATGGAATTACTTTAGCAAATTTGCATGAAGAAATAAAAAATTTAAAAAATGAAATTTGTTTGATAAAACAAAATCATATTTTTATTACGATAATCGACTTTCTTTAGTTGAAAAATCAGTTCATAAAGGCAAAGAAATTATTTAGCCTGTTGAAATTTCTTCTACTGATATTCATTCTAATAATAATAATAATAATAATTTTTTAAATATTATGCAAATTGTGACATCTCAAAAATGGTATATAAAAATAAAATTTTTAATTGACAATGATTTTTTAGCTGAATCAGTTGCCATGATTGATAGTGGTGCTGATCTTTGTTGTATTCAAGAAGGTTTAATACCTACTAAATATTATAGAAAAATAGTTCATACTTTACGTTCTGCTTCTGGTGATAAACTAGAAATAGATTATAAAATTCCATCTGCTTATATTTGTCAAGATAATGTCTGCATTCCTCAAACATTTTTACTTATTAAAAATTTAATGAATCCTTCTATAATATTAGGAACCCCTTTTATAAATGTTTTATATCCTATTAAAAATTTGGATAAAAATGGTTTTATTGGAACTTATAAAAATCAAGATATTTCTTTTCAATTTCACTTGTTTATAACTGATCCTATTACTCGAGATATAAATTCTCTTATTGAATTAAAATATTCACATTTATCTTCATTAAATTCAGAAATTTATAATATTTCTATTAATGATATATTAAATTTCTTATTACAAAACTTTATTAAGTTTTGCAGAAAAAATTTTCAAGATAAAGAATGACTGATAAAGCCAGTTCTTCTCATTCTTCGCAAGGAAGAGCATTGAAAGTAAAATATTTAGAAAATATTCCTTCCATAGATTATACGAATGTGGAATTCCCTATTAGAAATTTTTATAATCAAAATTATAAACTTGATTTAATAAGAAGTAAAAATTATTTTCGATCTAGAATTATTTTAGCAGATAATAGATTAGAAAAAATAAAAAAGAAATTAATAGCTTTTGAATATTCAAAAGAACAAGATCCTTTATGGAATTATGCTTTATTGCAGCAAGAATATAATATAGAACAAGCAGAAATAAATTTCTGTAAAACAATATATCATTCAAAAATAGGAAACAATTATATGAATTAGCAATCTAATCAATTCTTGAGAAATTTTGCAGGATTTATGAACCGAGGAGGTTTTCAGTCTCCTTATAGGGGACGAGGTCGTACTGGAAAATCCCCAGTAATATCTAGGGGAGGAAAAATATTATATAATTCAGATATATCTGGATTATCAGGATATGGATCTTCATCCTCATCCAATATTGATTTGGGTAATATCCCAAAAGATCATCCATTATATGGACATATTGCTTAAATTATTTGCTACAACAGCATAAAGGTAATACCTATGCTTCGGTTACTGAAGAAGAATCTGAATCAGATTCTAAGTCTTATTTTTTGAAACCAGAAAAGAAATTATATTTCTTTTAGATGAAAAAGATTGTCAATGGCAAGATCAACCTTGAAAAATACTTCAAAGGTATTTGACTGATAAAGTCATGTTTCCCGGTGAATCATATAAGACTCGGACTTATTATGAAAAAATTCTTACTAATAGTGAATCAGCTGATATTCAGCATTATCAGCCTAATATGGCTTCTACTATTATTTATAATTTTTCAAAAATTATCATTAAAAAAGTTATTTCTTCTGAAGAATGGGGTATTTCAACCCTTACAGAAAAACAATGTTTTGTTGAAAAACAACCACTTTCTTATACTTATTGGGATTATATACAAAGTTTTCATAAACATCTTTTATGTGTATAAGATTATAGACACAAGCACACTTGGTTTATTAATAATTATTTAAATTATTAAAGAATTAAATTTTGAAATTTTAATTTAAATGAATTGCAAGTTGTAAATTGATACATGTATGATAAAAATAAATGAATCATATACAAATGCAACACGAATTTGAACGAATTAAATATAAATACGATACAATAAAAAATAAATCTTAAATAATACGATACAATAAAATATGATACGATAGGATAACTCAACCTACCACCCTACACTCTAATGTGCGAAGGGAAAGATTTAGGTAAATCTGGTTTTTGACACTACTTGTAAACCTTGTGGTGTGTGGATTAAATGTTATGGAATCTATGACATAAGTTGATATAAGCAAAATTTTATAAAATTTAATGTTGACCGCAGGGTTTACAAGTGAAACTAAAAACCGAATTTATGTAAGTTTTTTCCATGTGCGATTGTACCTGGATGACTAGCAGGTAATTAGTTATTGGAGGAAAAGATAAAGAGATTTACCTTTAATAAGTAAATTATATAAGTTACGCTTACAGAACTAAAAAGCCCTCAGGGTTAGAGCTCAATTACCAGACGATTTCTTCTTTGGATTTGGCTTCCAGTTGAATCTTTCCTTCGATCACCATTTCCTTCGATCTCCGTTCCAATTCAGGTAATTTCTCGATCTTCACCTTTTTTCCAATGGCTTTCTCAATTCACTTGATTAATCAACTTGTTAGTCTAATTTTTTAGGGTTTTTTCTGTTTTGGTTGACTCCACCCAAAGACAGAGGGATATAAATAAAATGGTAGAAAAATCACAGTATGCTTAATTAAATTGATAGATATCAAGTCCATGACAGTCTTCGAGAGAGAAGCTTCTGGAGATTTGTTTCAATTTTAATTAACTGTTCTTAATTGTTCTTATACACATCTAGATTGTGTATAAGAGACAGGCTTGTTCCTAATTCTTGAATCTATATCACGCATTTTGGAAAAATAATGTATTTTCCTTATTAAATTTGTTTTTTAGGATGGCTTATCGGAGACATATTCCAGATATTTGCCCAGTAAGCAAGGTTAGTGTTATTTGAATGTACTAGTATATTTTAGAAGAAAATTGAAACAATCATTTGCATTTTGTAGGAATTGAATTGGCTATTAATTTGATGAGTACTCTAATGGGCAGACGTGCAAGGTATTCTCCCGCAAGGGAGAATTTCAAAGACTTGGTAAGACAAATTAAAATTATTATTATTATTATTTTTTAAAGAATAGTATAATATCCTATGCTCGGATTTGTCCAAAATTTGTCTATTGATTTTTTGTGATTTTTTGAGATTCAAATGTCTAGAAGTTATGGTTTATTTCTATTGGCTAGCAGTTTTGAAATGATTTTAAACAGTATATTACCCAAAAACCCTTTGACAATTCCCATTTTTTGACAATTCCCATACTTTGACAAAAACACCAAAACCTTCATTTACACTTGGGAGTAAACAAAAAAAGGAGAAAAGAAAGATCTAAAGTAAATAAACCATTCAACAATTGAACTCACCTATGTAATTATAAGCAGATGGAAGAAGAAAATCGTTAAAATCGAACTTGCACTCAATTAAATAGTCTCCAATCCGGAAATATTTTGATCAATCATAGACTTTTGGAGGAGAAAGGTTGGATGCGATGGATGCATTGCATCCCTAAAGCCGAGCGAAAAGATCTATGCAGCATTCTAGAAGTACATAAATTTTACATTGTTGCTGGTTCTATCAAAGGGAGGAGAGTTCATAATATTAGTCATCCGAATGCAATACCAGCCCTTGTTTGTTGGGAAAGACCTCAAGAAGGGTAACGTGCTCCCTTATGAGAAAAGATATGAGTGCAATCAGGCACTATGACAAAAGATGAAATTATTGCTGCTTATATGGAGCAAGTTAAAGATCAAATTAAAGAACATATTAAACTAGATCTTTCTATTGATCTCAATCAAGATGAAGATAATAAATCAAGTTCTTCAAAAGACGATCATTCCATGGACTCAAATAATTCATTTCAATTGGCTGGTGAATCACAACCGTTGGAAAAATCTGAAGAAATTCTTCAAAATGTGCTCGAGAATCTCAAGCAAAAGAAGAATTAAAGAAGACGCATCTTTACTATATGTCAGCATCAAAGTGGATCCTACACAAACAGTAATTTCACTGTTCATAGTTACTGTATAAACAGTAAAATCACTGTGCATTCACGGATATACAGTAAAAATCACTGTATAAACAGTAATTTCACTGTAGAAACAGTATATTCACTGTTCGGATTTTAAAAATCCTACTGTACATAATTTAATTTCATTTGAAATCCGAAAGTTTGCCTATATATCAGATTCACCTCAAATTGTATAGCCGAGGAAGGCATGCACTTTCAATTAAGTTTTTAAGTTTTCCTTTTAGTTTCTCTTTCTATTGTACATCACTACAACTCTTGTGTAAATATTTTAGTTTAATAAAAGAAGAAGACCACCGAGGTATTCCTCTACAGCCTCTTCTGAGGTACCTTCTTCCCTTTCCCTTTTAATTTTGTTTGGTCCTGACATAATATGTCAGGCTAATTATCATATGTGGATTGTTATCTTATCTTAAATATTTGAACTATGCATAGACTATTTTGAATTCCTTCTTTCAAAACCTTTTAATAAGAAGTTCTCTTTGATTCGGTTCTTAAAATTTTTCAGTCGTGGTGTTATTTAATTTATTTTGTTGGCCTGGAAAAGTATTCGCTTAGCCGTTGAGTGAAAGGCGTTTAGGGGAAAATTGGCAACATAGCAAAATAAATTAAATAGTTTTCATTGACAGAAAATTTTAAAGGTAAATTATCCAAAAATCGGAGATTACTGTGAATTATTAAAAATAATTTTATAAAGAAAGAATTTGACTTTAGTTTATGTGTTTTGTGGTTTAAGTGGCGGACGGTCTTGGGCTAACCGCATTCGATCTAAATTTTGGACTTAGTTTTAATACGATTTACAAGCCAATACAGATTTCCAATACGGTGATAAGCCAATACGGAATTCCAATACGGTTTGGGCTTTGTATTAAGGCTACGGTTCGGGGTTTAGTGAAAATGAATTTACAACTTGCAATTCGTTTAAATTAAAATTTCAAAATTTAATTCTTTAATAATTTAAATAATTATTAATACTAACCTTATCCTCGTAATAATTTAAAACACAATACTAAAATTATTAACATTTATTAAATAATATTTAAAATAATTATTATGTTTGATTTAATAATATTATTTTAAAATTATTATTCGTGATATTAAAGTATATTATATTAAGTTATAATCAAAATAAAATTTTAGCAAAATCCGTTTGGTCAATAACTCAATGGCTTATTGACTCTTCTGGACAGTATTACCTTACAAAATGCAAGGAGACTGTTTCTTGGTACTCCTGCTACTGTGCCTTGACAAATGTTATTACAACAACAATATTTGTTAATGTTGAAGTAAAAAAGGATGAAATGACCAAATTTACAGAATTAATTTAGTCATTTTTGTGCACTTTTACTGTGGCATTAACAAACAATGCTGGGGCAATAACATTTGCCTTTGGCATGACTTGGCGTGGGTTAAGAAGACAATACCCAAGCATTTATTTATCCTGTGGTTAGTTTGTAAAAATGGGCTACCAATAAAAGATAGGATTAGTCATTGGGGATATTTACGGATCAGTAATGTGATATGTGCATTGTGCAATACGGAGAGTGAAGACATAAACCATCTTTTCTTTGATTGTGATTACTCCAACTATATTTGGTCTAATTTGCAAGCTTTTGGAAAATTATACAGGGGAGTTATAATTGGTAGGGTGAGATCAATTGGTGGATACATAATAAACACAAAAGTAGATGATTTTCTAGGCATACTTAGAGGGATTCTACCAAGAGTGGCTATTTACGGTATTTGGAGAGAAAGGAACTCTAGAGTCTTTAATTTTATGAGTATGAGTTCAAAAAATTTATACCAATTGTAATACATACTTTAAAAATAATTATGATCCATAAAAGACTGATTATGTCCAAAATTAAATAATAATATAATATAATAGTAAATAGGCATAATGTTAGTTATATTATCCTGGGATTCACAGTGAAGAGAAAAAGGAATGGACAATAATTAAAAACGAAAATAAGTCTATAAATGAAGTTATAAAAGTAAATATTTGATATTTAATGTCACTCTTGAACTGTTTAGAAAATAACTTGCACTAAAAAATTCGATAAGTTATTTTCAATGAGAGGGGAAAACTTGAAAAATATTTTGTACTAAAAAATATTTTCTAGTGTTTGACGCTAACAAAATTTCTAAAAATATTTTTCTAAAAAATATTTTCAACCCAATCATCTGTTGGCATATGAGGATTTGGATTGAGACTCAATTAATAATATTATGAAATCGAAAGGTTTTTTTTTTTTTTTTTTTAAATTTTAAGGTAAATTCTATGAAGGTATTAGGTTAACAATTCGTTACGAGGTTGGATAACAAATTTAGCAACAAAAGATGTGAGTCACACAAATACGAATATTAACATGAATGTGTCGGTATACCCGGCTCTATAAGATAGAAATGAGTCTATTAGAGTATTTATTGATGAAAAAAAAATGAAAAACATATTTAAGATGGTTTAGTCATACACAAAAGTGACTTCAATTAGATGCTTTTGTTAGGCTTTATGAGATAAGAGAGGTCATTTAAAGGGAAATTTGGAACTGTTGTTTATGACTTAATGGGTTTCTATCTTGTATATTAGCATAGTATTTGTGTAATAACATGAAAACGTTTACTTTTGTTTTCAGTTGGTTTCTTTTGAATACCTTTGGTTTGTAGTTTTAAAAAAATTAAGAATTAGGAACATATAATAGACATTCAAGTTCACAACATGGTTCCTGGGTTGGTATTATTTCACCAGTGGAGAAGAAAAAGAGAAGGTTGTCCAGCCCTATAAAGTAGGTAAATAATTTTTGGATCAATAATTACAAACATCAAGAAACATAAATTATGACTTGCATGTCGATCTATGCAAGAATTTATTTATTGAAAAATATTTAGATAAATTTAATCTTTGATCCCACCTATAAATTCTGTAGTGTGGATTAAATATTATGAAATTTATGACATTAATTGATGCAAATAAAATTCTATAAAATTTAATTTTGACTACAAAATCTATAAATGGAGGTCTATGATAGTATTTTCTTCTATCTAGAAAGGTAGTTAAAAAGGTTCCATTCCATCCAGTTATTCTATGCCTTAGTCTTTCCCAGTGTTATACAGATTGTGGTATGGTTTGGTACGCAATACAGGTATAGCTAACTAGTACGGGACTTTTCCCAATACGTGGTATGGAGAGGTAAACTTAGATTGATTTCGAAATTCACTATTTAGGATCATAATTTAGTTCTAGAATTAAGTAGCTAAAAATTATAAGTACCGACAAGTAACAAGTTTAACTACAATTTCCAAATCCCATTAAATAACTCTATTCCTATCTACAAAATAAAATTGATAAGTACCGAAATTCTTATTTTTATTATTTCCTTTTTGCATTATGACTCTTTTTCTTCTTATTAAGAAGTTAATAAGTACAGAATTAATTATTTTTATTTTACTCCCTCTTTTACAATTATTTAGGAACGCTAAAGACAGTGTTTTGGATAGTAAATAATCCATATTTCAGAATGAAAGTTTTCGAAAGGCAGATCGCAAAAAAAAGAATGACCTATGTAACACTGGTCTATTTTGTCAACTTGGTAAAGTAGGTATTGCTCTGGAAAGGCAACGTATGAGTAGAAGTTTTGCAACTGGCAATACGTTAGTTAAGGCAGAGCTTATGGATCTACTCTAATTCCAAGAACCTCTCAGTCAAAGCAGATATATTGGTCCAAAACACATAATAACCTCCCAGTGACTTTAACCTAGAAAACTTAATAGTCACATGACATTATTTAAATGATTATCATAACCTAATGTCTTCTAATTCTAATGAGAGATGTAGATTAATCCAATAATGATTTTATATCTCAAATTATTCACTAATCTTGCCCAACAACTATTGGTGTCCTTTTGACTATTCTCAAGTGGAAAATTTGAGTAGTCATACCCATGGAGAAGCAGACACAGACACAATATACTCTTCTAGATGTCCAAATTTAGCTTTTGGCACAAGACTATAGTGACTTTATCATTCACAAAGCTATAATCTTAGAAAATTTGATAGCAGAATTGAAATCCAAAGAGGTATATGTGATTTAATTCCGTCTTCAATTCATAAAAGTTGGAAGCAAGTATTTACACCAAAAAAAAATTAACAAAGAAATAGCATTGCATTAAAGAGAGACTTACTGGCTCGGCATGATCTTCCTTGGCAAATAACTTGTAGCTGTCTGGAATCAGGCTCTATAGAGAAATGAGGGTCAATCATTTGAACATACTAAGGAACCCTCATGATTGAAAGCCACATTTCGAACCCATAGTTTTATCCTTTGTAATTATTGACCTGTATTAAAGGAGTTGAAGTTGAACAAGTTACTGTTGGATCCAACAAATCACACTGCTAGTTTCTTTCAAAGAGAGCACGATGGCAGATGTCCAAAGCTCAACACACGTAAAGAACAAGAAGGAAATGAATAAAAAAAATGAGAGAAGATATCCAAGATCCTTTGCAAGTAATTAATCAGATTTACCAAGTCATTCAAGTAGAACCATAAGTCATACTGCTCCTAAAATGCAATGGTTTACTCTATATGTTGAATAATTAGTTCCACAATTTCACATGTATAAGTGCAACTACATTCATCTTGATTACTTGCATATATTCTGAGTGGTCAAAAGCACATCCACTCCCCCTCATGGTAGAGCAGTATATACATAAACTCAACTTTTAATCTGGTTATCTCAATTACTTGAAATTGTGCAACTAAAGTCTCTTTTAGGATATGGTTTCTTCGGCAACTCCAGCTCATTGCTAATCCGATCAGTTAATCATACATTCTAGTTGAGTTTGTATTGTAAGTAAACATCTTGTTGTTTTCAATTCCTTTTTTTTTTTTTTTTTTAAATGAGTCAAAAATGCTTGATGCTCTAGTAGGTAAAGTCTCTCTAAGCATATAACCTATGCTCGTTAATCATAAAAATGCTTGTTGCTTTAGTAACTAAAGTCTCTCTTAGTATATAAATAAGCTAGTTAATCATGCTCTAGTAACTAAGTAAAATAACTATGGTAGTTAATCATAAAAATGCTCATAGCTCTAGTAACTAAAGTCTCTCTTGGTATATCTATCTCCAACTCAACTCAAGTCTAAGAAGTTTTGTGCTATATTGCGGAGTGATAACTTCAACCATTAGATTGGCTGAAAATAGGGCCACTCTAATTGTTGTGATTAGGCACTCCGTAATGGGCTTGCCAATACTTTTTCCTATATTTGTAGATTCCCTATGCTACTTACATGGTAGAACAAAAAGCTACTACATCTTCACATTACATAATCATGAATTGTACCAGAATTCGGTACGAAGAAGAAAAATCATGATCACAGCTTAAAAAATCAACTAGCACTGCATTGTTGCTCTTAATGAGATGCAAAGTAGTACTGAACCACAAGAAGATTACCGGCAAATTCATGAAGAATTTGTGAAAGCCAATTGGGAAATCAACAAATCGTCTTTTTTTTTTTTTTTGGAGGGGTGACTTCTTGCTAATAACCAGCATCTTGCCTTCGTTCATCATCCAACTATACAGATCTGAAGAAGTTGGACTATGCCTTTGTTCATCATCCAACTATACAGATCTGAAGAAGTTGGACTACCAAGCTGCAGTAGAAAATTCGGTACAATGACAGCAGTGGTTCTCCAATATCGGCACCGGATAACACAAAAAGCATGCAATGGCTAGCCGGAAAGCTGAAAATCTGTGAAAAGAAAAGAAAGACCAGATCATGAAAAGATCTCACAAATTAATAGATCATAATATGACAAGGAAAGGGAATCAGGTTTAATCCAAAACAGGTGAGAGAGGCCAACGTTTCTTGCATTGGAGTGCACTAAAATCTTATCACTGGAAGAATTAAAACTCTTAAACACTTTGTGCATCATATACCGATTCCATCAGTTACTAATTAACATCATCGTTAATTTAAAATAATAATTATAATTAATAATCAACATGTTGAATAATCTTCCTAGTATTTTTTTTCTTCAAAGGATAAAATTGAGAAAGAGTTCCTCCTCACCTGTCTTCATCCCTCTCCTCCTTCTCTTCCTTCTCCTCAACCTACTTATAGGCCAGCGAGTTCTCAGAGACGACTGAGATGCCATAATCAAATTAAGTATGATGCAATTCAGCAATGACAGAGATGCCATAATCAAATTAAGCAGCGTAGGTATAGGCCGGCGAGTTCTCCGACGACTTCTTCTCTTAATCTCTTCTTCCTCCTTCTCCACTCATCCCTTCTCCACTCATCTGCAGAAACAAGAAAAACTAGATGAATATAACTAGGGTGGGTATGTAGTGCACGGAGAGATTAGGATGAGCTTGGCAAGGTCAAAGTCAGGGAGGAAGAGGAAAAGGAGGGAGAAGAGAAAAAGGAGGACGAGGAGGAACCAGGATGGAATATCTATCTGTATTAGGGTTAATAAATTAGTACTTATATAATTTAGGATTAGCTTCTCTTCACGGAAAAAAAATAAAAATAAAAATAAAAATAAAAATAAAAATTACTACAGAGAGAGCTTTGCCCGAGGTGGAAATAGTAAATTCAGTGCCTGTCCCCCAATGTTATGTAATTAATTACAGTAATAATATTACCAGTAATTAATGATAGTAAATAGAATTGCACACCAACCCCAACTGTAATACACTGGAGTATTACTAGTAATTAATGTTAGCAACTAAAATTGCACACCAACCCCCAATATATTTCTGTAAGATATACTAAGGACTATTACTAGTAATTAATGTTAGTAGCAATTAAAATTGCACACCAACCCCAATATATTTCTGTAATATAAGTACTATAACTAGTAATTAATGTTAGTAGCAATTAGAATTGCACACCACGTAATTTTATACCCAAATGAATAGTTAAATCTAATCTCCTCAAAGAGCCTTTTACCAAATATAAAATTTCGAGGTTTTAGAGTAAGGATCACAAGTTAATACTACTTAGTCAGAGGGCATGTGACATCCTTATTATGCACAATACATAATTTGAATTGGAAAAAAAAAAAAAACTCTGAAAAAGAAATTCATTTTATTCTCAATGTTTTCAAAGAACTGTCATATAGTTAGGGTAGTGGACACGAATTAAAAAAAATTATTAAATTATATTAAATTGTAAAAAAATAGTTTAAAATGATTAAATTATTTTTTTATTAGTATATTTTAATTACATAATATTTTCTTTATTAATGCGATACTAAAGGTAAAAATTAAATAAAATATCATTTAATTTCTTTCTCGATATCCTAACATAAGAAATAATTTATTTTATTTTAATGTGATAATTATTTTGAAACAGAAAAAATAAGTATTATTGGTAATATGTTAAATTTGATTTCTTTTTTCCCTTGTTCCGCCTACTTTTAAACCAAAACTAATTATAAACAAAAAAATACTACTACTATCATCTCACTTGTACAAGTCCAACATTTCTCTTAATAGTATCAAAATTTTGATTCGAAATTTGATAAGACATTCAATAACAACCACTGAAATCATCGTGCAGTAATGAAGATCTCTTTTAACATTAATTACCCCTAGGAGCAAGACTGCTGTTGCACATGTGAAGTCACCCACGTTCACGAACTTTTATGGTGAGTGTCAGAGCTGACACTGGCAATGAGAATATCTATTCAAACGACGTAGTTTGAGGACCACCGCACCATCAGAAACTTTTTCATAATCGCTATGTGGCGCGTCCAATGTCGGTCATGTACCCATCAGAGAAATGGCTTTTCGAGGCTCAAACCGTACTCCTCTATAACACCGCAAAAGAAGGCAACATATCCTCCAATAAAAAAATAGGATAAAATACACTATACCCCCCTCAACTAAATCCCAGTTGCACTTGCTCCCTTGATCTTCTAATTGGGACAATCACGCCCCTAAAGTTTGAGATGGTATCAAATTACTACAATAGTTAGAATGACGACCAATAAGTAACAAATTATCAAACATTATTTTTTTTTTCTCATTTTACCTCTTAAAATTTATTGTATTTGTCATTTTTGTCTCAAACTCCAATTTGTGTCAATTAACCAACAACAGTCATTAACCAATAGACAAATATTATCAAAGTATAAGGGTAAATTACAATGAATCCCTTTGTAGTTTGGCTAATATTAAGATTTTCCTCTCATGCTTTGCAAACATGCAATCCACCTTTTTGTGTGCGTGTAAAGTAGATAAAAAGTTAAAAACTTACTTACAGATTTATGCAAAAAATAACTGTCTCTATAACTCTAAGCGTAGTTATCGTCCACTGGCTAGAAATATCAATCTAAAATGAGGGGTTGTGGTGTATATATGTTAAAATACAAAATATGAGTGTGCATCAGTTAGCCTATCGGTTAATTGATTAACAAAATTGATCAAAATTCAAAAAGGGTTCTAAAATTTTTAATCAATTTCGATTTCAAATTCAATTTGGTAGAAAATTTGATTAACCAAATTTAAATTTTGCACTCAATTTTGAATTCGATTAACCAAATTCAAGTTGAATTAGTTGGACCCTTAAAATTGGCTACAATGCTATATAAAAGCCTACTTTTCTGGCAAAAATTTCCTAGTTTTATTTTATTTTTGACACATAATTTGTGTGATTTTTATTGATAAATAAGTAAAACTATATTATATAACTTAACTGAATAATCATTATAGTTACTATATCATGTGGCTTGAAAATATTAGTAAATTACATATCACAAGACTATTTAATTTGATTTATGGATACTAATTTAGTATTATAAATATGAATTAATATATAAAAATATAACAATTGTATGAATTAAGTTAAAAAAATTAAAGCTAATTATAATAATTTACCAATGCATATATTTTTTACTTGAATAGCTACATTTATAGTTTAGTGATGTACTATTTATATGTCAAAATATTTTAATAAAATTTTATTTGAATTCGGTAATCGGTTAATTGAATTCAAAAAAATATCGCTATCAATTTCAAATTCATTATTCATATTCACAAATTCAATTAATCAATTTCTGACTAAATTCAAAATTAACTAAATTTATTAATCGAATTCAATTCAAAATCAATTATAAATTCGATTAATCAAATACTTACAAACCCTAATACAAAATTACATTGAATAGAGATTTAATGACTAAAATAACATTTAAATTATTCCGAGCCCTCAAGCCCTCCCTTTTCCCACCATCATTCCAACCATCCACCCGGCACCCAATCACCATCTTTATAATTCTCCCTCCCCCTCCCTAGGAAGTACTTCCTAGTTCCCCCCACTCATGCGTATCGGTCATGAACCATAGGCTCTAATTTTCATATTTTTCGGAATAAAGTGGCTGAAATTGAATTTAGAAAGAGAGGAGGGAGAGGAGTGAGAATCAAATTTATGTTGCAAGGTATCAAGTAAAAGTTTGTTTTCTATATTCACATGGCTTATCAGAAGATAGAACAAAAAGGAAAAGCGTAGCTGTATCCTTATACTCTCAATAATTCATTAGAGTTCTTTTCATGGGATTTTGGTCAAATGGTTGGGAGGATCAATGGTTTTTTTTTTTTGGGAGGGGGATAAGGGTCTGTTTGGTTGGGCTAAAAATATCTTTCAGGAAAATATTTTTTTGAGATTTTCTTGATGCCAAATATCAGAAAATATTTTCTGTATAAAAGTATTTTCCGATTTTACTTTATCTAGCTTAGGATAACTTAAGAAATTTTTAACCGGAAGTTATTTTGTGAATCTTTTAAATGATGACGTTAAATGTCAAATATTAATACTTTTATAATTTCATTTCTTAAACTTATTTTTGTTTTCATTTCTTTGGTAATTCCTTATTCTTGTCATTATGAGTCCCACAACAATATAAGTATTATTTTGCATATTTTAGTGTTACAATATATTATCGTCTAATTTTAAATAAAATATATCTTTTATTGATCACAATTACTTTTGAAGTATTTATTATAAGTATTGTAACTCATATTCATAAAACTAAAGATGAAAAACATTAAAAAATTATATTTAAAAATATTTTTATTTTTCAACTAAACACCAGAAAATTATATGAAAAATAAAATTTTTATTTAAAATGTTTTTTCAAGAAAAATATTTTTCTAAGGAGGACATTTTACATCCAGCCAAATAGACCCTAAATCTGTTATCTTTGTTGTCTTCTTGCGAAACGGCTTTGGATCCTCTGTTATACTTTTTAGTATTACACCCATGTTACACCATGTGATGGGATGACATGTGTATCTTTAAAATGACAAAATAATAAACTGAGGGACAAATGTCACCCTATCACATGGTGTAACATGAATGTAACATCAAAAAGTGTAACAGGAGATCCAATGCCTTGCGAAACTAAGCCAGAGAATCAAATATCGAAATTACTCCACTGGGTTTTCTTACGAGTTAAAGGCAGAAAAACCCAAGAATTTATATTTCAGTTGTAGTTTGCCTTATGCAATTTATTTAATAAATATTTTACCCCCTTGTTCCTTTATTCTTCATATTTTAAGACAAAATTATTTTTACTATTTTAATAATTTTATTTTTCTTTTTTCTCTTCCTGTCAATTTATTTATTTTTCTCTTATATTTTCCCTTTTATCTTCTTACCCATTCTTTTTTGCTACCACTAAACTATTATACTACTAGTAATTGGTTAGTTAAAAATTTTATTTTTATATGTGTATAAATAATTTATAGAATAAATAAGTTTTTTAATACAAGAAACATATTTTAATAGTATAATATAGAGTTTGTGAGTTTTATTAATGCTATAATAATTAACAAACAAATTAACTAACTATAAAAAGATAAAATAATTTATCAAAAATTAAAATATATATTCTAAGTATGTAAACAAATTTTTTGTGCCATAGCTTTCGAGTGCCATAATGTTATTGAATTTATTATAACTTCAAAAACCCTTAAATTAGGCAACCGTAATAATTTTTTATTATATTTTGCCGATATTATACCATAAATAAAAGGTTGTACATGTTTTTTCATTATATAATTTTATTTGTATACTAAAATAATTTTTTTAATTTTCTCTAACTAAAAAATTTTATTTTTGTTTGTTAATCTTATTATTAATCATTAATCACAAACTTTATATTACAACAATGTATAGTTATTATATTAAAGCATGATTAATCTATAAATTAAATTGTTTAGATACATGTGAAAAGTTACGACTTTAATTAATTAATTATTAAAAGTAATGTAATTATTTAGTAGTAGTGAGAGAGAATAATAAAAAAGAAGAAAAAGTAAAACAAGATAGATGACAATAAATAAAAGGGAAAAAGAAGAAAAAAAAGAAAAAGAAAATAATAATGATTAAAATAATAGGGGTAATATTCTTCCAAAACAAAAAAAAACGGTAAAATTCTCATTAAATAAGTTAAGAGGAATAAATTATAATTGGAATGTAAGTTTAGGGGCTTTTCTGCATTTAACTTTTTTCTTATAAGTAGAAATTAAGAAGGCAAAATATTTGAAGATTGTTGTTGGGCCTTTTTGGCTTTTTTCCTCCCGTTTTTTGCTAGGATTGTTGTTGGTTTTGGATTGAAATAAAGATGGCAAAATATCTGAAGAATCAAATAACAGATTCGCTTTTTTGAATTGCAACTAGCAAAACTAACAGAGTTAATGGTAGAATTGCACTGGATTAATGTAATATCAATTGAAAATTCAAAATTGTGCCAATGTACAATTAAGAGTTCAAGGGGCAATGTGCTTCCACAATATAGTTTAGGGAACTTATTATATTTTACCATAAAAAATAACCTTAAGGAAGCTTATGTATAAGAATTATGCTCGCTACTACTTTATATAATGCTTCAATCTTAATTTTTGATAAAATTTATCTATCTATTCTTATTTTTAAATTTGTAACTTCTAACTTCCTATTATCATCAACTCATCACAAAATTGCACACAAATCATTAATTTATTTGTATTTTTGTTTTTATCTATTTTTAGAAAATTTTGTTATAATTCTGCACACACATTTGAGTGTGCCAATAAAATTAGTATTTAATTATACAACAAGGGAAGCTTTTTTTTTATTAATTGTTGATAAATCTTGTTTTCTGTTTGTGAATAAATATTTTTAGAAAGGAAGATGTTTCCGTCATTCTACAGCTTCATCTACCTATTACCAATAGTGTTGATAAGAGATTTTAGCACTTTGCTCAGTTTGATTCTTATACAGTCAAATCAGGTAATTTTCTTGTTAAAAATTTATATGTTGGCTCTAATAGAATCTTTCAAATTCATCCCGAGTCTAGTTCTAATGTAGACTACAATAGAAAGTTTGGAAAACTGTCTGGAATCTTTCTTTTAAAAATAAAGTAAAACATTTTGTTTGGAAATATCTTCATGGTAGTACTGTAGTTAAAAGTTGTTCAGTTGCTAGATTCCCTATTTCTGATACTTTGTATCCGAGATGTGAGGAAGAAGTTGAATCCTTGGAGCACTTGTTCTTTGAATGTGTTTTTGCTTAGGTGGTTTGGAAGATATCTCTAGTTCATTGGCCTAATTTATATGCTTTTCAGTATTATTTTTGGAGCTGGTGGGAGACTTTGATCAAATTATCTAATATTCCAGATTTTGATCAACTTTTGTCTTTCACAGTCTTCTTATTGCGGCATCTTTGGAAGACTAGAAATAAATAACATTTTGATCATTTCTGGTATTTCGAGCTTGATGTTATTGCTTCATGTATTTCTAAATGAGTGGAGTCTAAGGATGTTTTATCTGTTGCTATTACTCTTCCCTTTGATCATGGTGCTGGCTCAAATCTTAATCCTTGGTCCAGTCCTCCTTTGGGTATTATCAAATTTTAGGAGAATTCTACAGTTTCGTTGAAGGAATCATTCTCTTGACTTTAAGATGTCTTGTACAGTATAAGTTTTTAAAACACATAGTATTGTACTGTATAAGTCCTTAAAGCAGAAGGGAATGATTCCCTAAAATGGATAGTAGAATTTTTCCAAATTTTAATGCTAATACTGTACAATCTCTTAAAGTACATAGTATTGTACTGTATAAATTTTTAAAACAGAAGGAAATGATTCCCTAAAATGGACAATAGAATTTCCCCAAATTTTAATACTAATACTTTTAATTATCAATTGATTAGTGATAGAGTTAGAGTAGGTACGGTTGTTGGAGACTCTTATGGTGGGTGCCTACGCACTTAGAAAGCACTTGTGGCTAATGTGCAAGTGTTGGAAGTTGTTTTCCAATGCTCAAGGCTCAGGATGCTTTATGTGCAATAATTGAGATTGAATTTGATTCTTAACTTGTGGTTTCTATGATACATCATAGAAATCACAAGTTAGTAATTAAGATCTAGAAGTTATTTTTCATGGTATTCTTTATCTAGCAAAAATTTTCTATTCTTGTAATTTTACTTTTATTTGAAGATTAAGTAATAAAGTTAGTTATCGATTGGTTAGTTTAACTTTAGGTTGATGTTTTGATGTTGAATGGAAGGATTCTTTCCTTTTATTGCTTCTTTAAGAAGTATAAAATGATGTAAATTATTTGGCTAATTAACAGGGAATTCTATAGTCTCGTTGATGGAGCTATTTCCCTAGTTTTAAAGACATGTATAGTATAAGTTTTTAAAATATATAATATTATACTGTACAACCCCTTAAACCACAAGAGAATGCTTCCCTAAAAAGAATTGTAAAATTTTCCCTAATTAACACTTATATGTTCTATAGATTGTTAAAAGAAAGAGACAAAAAAAAAAGGAAGGGAGGTTGGGTGAAGGAAGGATTTGAATTGTGTGATTCTTGATTCAATGGACAGTGTTTGTTTTACTTATACACAGAAGTGAAAAGAAGGCTAATTTCATTCAAATTGATCGGTTTGGTCCAATATGATAACCGGATCGAGTACACATTATAATACGTATTTGTTAGAACTATCAATCACCTACATCAATTCATTTACTATCAATCACCTACATTAATGCACTTCAATAACTCGATTGAACTTGGTCAAAACCAAGTTAGAGGTAAATTCTTGTCATGCATTCACAATATCAATGGCTTCACGTGGCATTAATAGTGGGATCTACATTTTTTGTGAAATTACTATGCAAAGAAGAATTTTTTTTTTTTTTTTTAATTTGAGTCATGTTCAAGTTACTTGAGTTTAATTAAATTAATTTTCGATACCTGTTTACTCATCTTTTAAACACACTATATTTTTAAAACTTAAATACATATATTCAAACTCTAAATGCAAATATATGTAGTTTATTTTATGATGGTCTACAAAATGGGGTGGTTATGAATACAATTTAGAGATTAAGATTGGATCCTTGCGAAACAATGGAGAAAAAAGATCAAAGTATTCTCCCCAAAAAAAATAGAGTAACCTAAACGTTGTCGTTTTGACCAACCAAAACTTACAGAAATTCCTCGCACACTGCTACACTTGAGTGAAATAACGATGGACCCACTGCCAGCTCCCCGAGAATACACCATCCGAAACGATCTCCACAAAATACGCCGCGTAGGCGACGATATCCGCTTCGCCGACGAATAACTTTTCCGGCCACCTCGAAACCGCCTACCGCCAGCACGTCAGTCTACGCACTACACCTAGAAACCCTACTCCACTTCATCACTCATCAGCACCTTAAACACGCCGAATACCACCAGAATGCCACCTCCAATCGCATCCCCGCCGTCACCTATGTCGACCGGAAAGTCCTGCAGGACTACCTCAGCGGTAAAATCTCATAGCGAATATCCGACTCCATTGATTTCACCATAATTGCTATCCCCGGTGCCGGAGACAAAATTGCTGAAATCTCCGACGACTCAGACGATTTAACCACAAACCCTATTAAATGGATAAAGACGATGGAACGGCCATTGAAAGATCTGGCGCAAATTTTGTGCTGTAAAAATCGCGACTTTTATGGTTTTCTGACGGCAGCGACGCGGAGAGATGACGATAGGCAAAGGCAAGACGCCTTACAGAGGAAGGATAATTTGGTGGCGAAGAGTAGGATAGAGAGGGGCGGGGAGCAATTAGGGTTAGGGTTAGGGTTTGGTGGGGATCATAAGGCGAAATTGCATTTGAAAGGGAGTAAAATTGGGGAAGGATCATGTTGAGATCTTTAATAAGAGTGAGTATTTGGGATTGATTTTCCATTTGGACTGAATATTAATGTTTACTTAATAAATTGATTGTTGAGTATTGCAAGAATTTTGTAGTTCTTGATAATTTGACTGCTTTCTTGCTTTTATCGATCCCAATGTGCTTTACTTGCTTTTGACTGTTTGAGATCAATTTAGAACTAATTAGATGTAAAGCACGATAGTTGTTCTGATAAATTTTAGGTTACAGTTAGCATTTTTTATGTGCTACATCTGTGTTAGGATGGTATATCAATGTAATTGATGTGAGATTGTGGCTTTGGTTCTGCTATCTTTGTTTGATGTTGGTTATAACTGAGAAGTATGGCTAATGAACAATGTGAATGTTTGCTTCTGCCAGTTCTCGGTTTCTACTTGAGGTTTGAGGATGACAGCATGGAGTCAGCAAAGTATGTCAAACAGTTGAATGTCAAAATTATCTCGGTGAGCATTTTTATTCACCAGCAAGTTGCCATTTTCTCATATATAACCTTTCCTGAGCATTCCAAGTAAATGTATCAATTATTGCATGAGTGCAGTTCCTGGATACCTTTCCTATCTCTATGACTTGTTTTACTGATTATTGATCATTCATTGATCTGATGATTTTAAATCCCTCGCGAGTTTATAAGCCTAAAGTGATTTTGAGATGCAGATAAGCAAGCATAAGTGGCATCAGGACAGAACAGCAACTGCACTTGAGGTGTGGGAGAGGCTTGAAGAATTTTTGCAGTCTCGATCATGATGAGATGGCTGATATTAGAAGTGATTTGCCTTGTTCTTTACTGACAACATATAACTGCATCGAATCGGTTTTAAGAACTTCCTTTGTGGAATTAGAGAATCTTTGTACAATATTATTTGTTCGACTATCAAATAGATGACAAGTTTGTGAACTTGAATGCAAGTGTGTAATGTTGTCATTTGATCAGTAATGCAGATACTTGTTTTGCGGTCGTCATGTTCAGAAAAGTTTTAAGTTATATTACTTCAGTTAAAGTGATGTTGAATCCTCATGTTATTCATGTCAAACCTTTGATTTTAGATGATACCATTTAAGATTGGTAAGGTTTCATTGCTCAACTGCTTAATTGTATGATGAAATGAATCCATAAATTTTATCCGCTATGAATAATTTGAATTTCTACTTTTTTTGTTTAAAGATTCATCAGTGCCTACGAGAAAAGGGGCTAGTAGAAACTTCTTTATGAAGCCTTTGTGTGGACATATCTAATTTCCTTTTTTAATCTGATATAAGAGCACAGATTCAAATATTTAGAATAGTACACTTCATGTTTGATTTCTTTGGGGATTTTGCTAAGCTAAACATCTTAGATGTTTTCATAAGTTGGCTTCATCTTTTTAGCATTACTGCTTGGCGTTTGTTTAGAATGACAGTGAGGTAGAAAGGTCGTGACTTCACTATATTTTGGTTCACTCTGTAGCTTTTCAGAGCATAATTAGTGAGTCAGAGTAGGATTTATTTATTTATTTTTGGTTGGTGTTTTGTATCCTTCTTGTGCACATTGTGAGTTCAGTCCTCGTCTTTTTTTTTTGTAAGACGCTTGTTTCTGTGCATATAAACAAACCGTCCGGCTGCACAGATGACTCATGATGTGCTACTTGTGTTGCAATGGAGCAGATGGCGAAAGCGGATAGAGATTGTTAGGATCATAACCTTACGAAATGTAGAAGACACTGGACAAGGATAGTGATGTATAAAACCCCTGTTCAAATATAGCCGTGCAATATATGCTTTTTGTTGAATTAGTGTCATCGAGCATTTTGTTCTCCCGTATCCTGCTCCCCTGTTAATTATTGACTGGATTTATCTTCTGTTCTCATCTTTTTCATGTTGAATATATAAAATCCTGGGGAAATCTGCCAGATGAACTATGAAGATGCAGTCCCCTGTAATAGTATTGTACACCAAATGAACTTAGGAGGTGTTTGGTTTATAGGTATGGGAGGGGGAATGGGAATCAAAGTTAATGATACCCATAGATGGTGTTTGGTTGAACACTATAGGAATCACTCTATGGGAATGAAAGTGTTAGAAAATGCCTACTTTCATTATTCACTTGTTACATGGGTTTCAAGTTGAGTAACTTATTAACATAATGAAACCCATTCCTATGTTAAACCAAACAAGTAAGGGGGAATGATATAAACCCATACCAATAGTGGGGTTTATGATTCCCGTTCCAATTCCGATTTTCGAATGTAAACCAAACACCTCATTAATTTTACAGGTTGACTTTTTGGCAAGCTGAGATTTGGACAATGCATCTGTATTTTGAAGTCTGGATTACTATTTGTGTTTTGAGATGGTAGTTATATAGCAATATTGATTTTCATCCTTGCTTCCGTTATGAGTTGGCATATTTTTAAGCCCAAATTAGAGTAAATACCAAAAATCATCCGATTTTATTCATGTATATATGTAGAATGGAAATCTGAAATACAAAATCATGTTGACCCCTAAAACAGGTCATAGAAAGAATAGGTGATACAGGGGTGAATCAACCCAAAAGGGCAACCTCAACTAATATCAATCTAAACCCACCAAACTGGGTTCCTAACCAGGAATAGACATTACTGGTTGTATATGCATATGTTACAGATACCCAATGCAGACTGATGATGGAGAAATCAGGTGGACAAGGTGAAGGTTGAAGCATATGATGCAACAAACAGAAGGAAGATACATTAGAGGACAGCCAACTTGATCGCAGTTGTATCAGAGGAGCCGCTATCTGTTGATGGTACAGAGTTGGATCCGCGGCCTGCAGAATGTTGGTACTTTTACATTTGTATTTTTTTAATCCTTTATATTCAAAATAATATATTTTAATTAGACAAATTCAAAACGCATCATTTTGGTCTTTGGAGACAATTATGGATATATTTTGGCCTGAAATATTCATATGCATACAGAATGTTACATTTTTTATGGACCACTTGGCAACAAACAAATTTGAAGACACTGTCTAAAACCTCCTCCACCACAATTTTAAAATTTTCACATACCATCACCACCTTTATTTCCCCTCCTCGCCGCTTTTCCTTTAGGGGAACCCCAAGGCCAATAGCCTTAATCTGTTTTTTTTTTTTGGGAGACAGGATTATATACTTTAAGAGTTGTAAGGTTAAAGTACAAAAAAATTTTACATTTAAATATATTATATTTGATATTCATTTAAGTATTTGAAACTTCAAATAAATACACGTAATTGTGTCGAGAGATTAAAATGGTGCGTTTTGAACTTTTGAGTGACTAAAATGCATCATTTTAAATGTAAGTGACTAAAAAAATACAAATATAAAATAAAAGAGATTATTAAGGTAATTTTTCATTAAATTTATACACATTACTCATTAGTGATATTATACAATCTAGATGTACATAATAGACAGATATAATGCCGAGGATCGAATGAAGGGATATTTCCCCATCCCCATATCAAACTATTAGACATTTGTCCCTTTGTATGTGCATTAGATATCAGATGTAGAGTTAATTTTATTTTGTTCCTTATAAACTTGACTTTGTTTCAGCTTATCTCCAAAAAATTTTATAAATATTTATCCCCCTTTTGCTAACGATCAAAACTAATAATTAGTTAAAATGTTAAAAGTGATGCAAAATTACTAAAGTGCCTTAATATAATTTCAGGGTTAATAGTACTTTACTTCAATAATGACCCAAAATTACATTTTACTCCATTAATTTGATAAAATTGTAAAAGATAGTGTTTCATGGAATTCATGAAATGGTCAATGGTGGATTCTGTCAAAGACGCCATCTAGCCATAGTCAAAAAAATTTCTAGTGATTAAATGCGGATACGAATTTTCACGAGGATTATAATGATAGCAACAAATTAGATGAAAATGGCTGGAGAGATGTCTAATGGGGAAGACACATGACATGCTCTCTCTTTATACATGCTTAGCACATGTATAAATCTCACACAAAATTTCATTAATATAATTCCCATAGATTGTAAAACAAATATAAAGCAACAATCTCATCAATAAATAAATAAAAAAGAATACACGTGAATTGGACGAAGTTTTCCTATTTTAGAGCCTAATTACATTAATTTTAATTTTAAAATTCTTAAACGGTCATAAAAAATATTATAAGAATGACAACAATTAAATTGGCATGTTAATTAACCGGTAAAATAATTAAGGACCATCAGTGTAAAAAGAATTCCTTATCCCAGCATATTTTATATAACTTTAAATTCAAGACTTTACAGGGGAGTAAAATATAATTTTATACCATTATAAGGGGTAAAATAAAACTAATTCTAAAATTATATTTAGGTAATTTAATAATTTTCACTACTCTATAACATTTTGACTAATGGTTAACTTTAAACATTAGTAATGGTGGCTAAATTTGTATAAAAGATTTTTAAAGGATAAATCAAAACACTGTTAAATTTATAAAAGATAAAAGTCTAATTAACCATTAGATAATAGATATAATATCTACTGTAAAAGTTTCATAAAGAGGACCAATAATGATTGCTGCTGTACTACACGCACTAGTTAATTATTCACCCAAAACCCAACAGAAAAAAGAAAGGGGAAAAAGTCCAAAAGAAGGAGCTACTGCTACACTATTTTCGCCCATCTCCTGCACCAAAACTTTGTCCACCGACACAAATTAAAGAGCAAAATATATAATCATCATTAAATTATTAAATAATTATATACAAAGTCATATGTATGATTAATTTTTTTATAAATTTGGTCACTAAATTCTTTAATTATATGTCTAAAATCTCTCCGATTACATATTTTGTTATTAAATTACTTTAAATGTGTGTGCAGTCATACAATCATTATAAAAAATAGAATAAGTGACTTAAACACACATTTAAAGTAATTTAGTGATCAAATTTGTAAAAATAAAAAAAATTTAATGACCTTATATATAACAAGCTTATAGTTTAGTGATCATTGGTGTATTTTGCTCCAAATTAAATTATGATATAGGTACATATATTAAGGGAAACTGGAAATTGATGTGAAATGGATCTTACCTTTTGAAAAAGAAAAAAACTGACATAGATTTGGTATTGAGTCTCACTTATAGATTTTATAATCAGAATTAAATCTTATAAAATCTTATCTATATCAGTTGATATTATAAATTTTATGACATTTACTCCGGATCTACAAATAGAATAAAAACCAAATCTATATAAATATTTCTAAGTGAGAAAACAAGGTTGATCCAAGAGCTTGATTTTTAGTTAATTGCACATCCTAATTACTTTTAACTTTTAATTAACAACATATCTGCTGTTAACAATTCAGTACCAAATCAAGCAAACTGCACAAAGTACATGTCTAATCTCCCTTTCAGCATTATATAAACAAAAGATAAAAGATAATTTCTTTTTACAACTTATCTCTATAGAAGAAGAAAAGTTTATTAGCCATAAAAAATTTCTTGTGTTGTCACATTGAAAAGATTTTTGTCACGATTTATCCAAAATAACGTTTTGTAAATGCAAAATTCAAGTCATTTACACCATGGAATATTACAAGAAACATTTATTTTTGTGACATGATTATCCATTTTAATAATTACAAATATAATTATTTTGTAATACGACAAGTTATAAAAATTAATAATTTTAAATCACAAGTGATAATGTGACTTCCATTTACAAGTCACAAATAGATTTTGCGACTTTGTAGACGATAACTCTCATTTGAGAGTCACAAATTAATTATCATAAATGTAAAAATGCAAGTCATAAATAGTTTTGTAACTCACAAATGAATGTTACTGTTTATAAAGCCACAGACCATTTATGACTTGCAAATAAAAGTTACATTATCATTTGTGATTTGAAATTATTAATTTTTGTAACTTGTTGTATCACAAAGTAATTATTTTTGTGACTGTCTCTTATACACATCTAGATGTGTATAAGAGACAGCTCCAGTGTAAGTTACAAATAATTATTTTTCTTGTAGTATTTTCGGATTTACTAACATGCATTAAAAAAAAAAAAAAAACTAAAATTCACATTCCTAAGCTAATTATTTAGATTTGAGATTGGGGGCATCACTGGACGCAAATCTAACGAGGAACCAAAGGTGTTGTTTCACTTTAGTTAGTGTGGACTAATTAGCTAAAGACCAGTTAAAATTGAATTTTAGGCCCAGCTAATGATAGTCCAATCAAGCCCACCTTTGGAGTGTATAAAGTCCAACACTGACGTACTAATAAACTAAAACAACTAATGCTCTCTGCTCATGGTGTTAACCCGGAAAGTTGTAATGACAAATTTAACCCTCAATATGTTAGTTTAACAGGTAAAATTGATAGAGGATAAAATTGCACTTTTAGGGTTGAAGGGCCAAAATAAAAAAAAAATAGTTATGGGGCCAAAATACAATCAACTAAAAGTTCAAGGCTCATTGAGGTTTTTTATCCAAAGAAAAATTATCCTGTAGTCAGTGAGATATAGCCTTAGGCAATTATCTAATTCATACACATCTAGATAGTAAATAAGAGACAGTGCTTTAGAAAAAAAAAAAAAGAAAAAAAACAAAAAGAAAAAAGAGTGTCAATGTTCTACAATTTGTGTATTAAAAGTATCCCATTTCCTATGAGAAATTGGTTGTAATTAAGAACTGCGTCCCATACCCTATTTGACTAAGGCTGGAAAGAAAGAGGTGTAACTTGTAAGATCAGTAATTATTATCATTTACAAAAATTAAAAAATTGTAATTATTTGATTGAATTTTATTTAGATTTTAGTCTACTTAGAAAACATCTACAAATGCAACTATTAAAGACAGAGTTATAAATGAACCCAACCTACAATTTGTGTGTTGCAACTTGTAAGATCAGTAATTATTATTATTTACAAAATAAATAAATAAATAAACAAACTTTTTAAAATAAAATCAGTAATTATTTGATTGAATTTCGTTCTGATTTAAGCCTACTAAGAAAAGTTCACAAACGTAGCCATTAAAGTTACGTTATAAATTAATTCAAACTATTTGATATTTGATTGAACTTCAATTAGTAAGAATTTGTTTAAATTTGATTCGTCAATAATTAAGTTAAATTTCAACAAAATTTAATATTCGTTAACTTTTTGTATTCGACTCTAACTTTGTTAGAATAGTTAAATATTTAAATTTACACATAATAATTCCAAATTGCCTAAGCTTAATTGGAATTCGACTCAGGTTATTTACGTTCGACTCAAAAAATGAACAAGTTAAATTTAAATAAAATTTTAAATATTACATAAATAAAATTAAACACTAAAGTGTTGGATTTGCTTGTGTTAATTTACACCCACAATTAAAGCTTACTAAGAAAAGTCCACAGACGCGGTACTGTAATTTCCTCGAATCTTTCCTTTGCCCATTTCATACCAATTGCATAACGACCAAGGACCATGACTTCTGAGTCAATTGCAATAGTACAATACTGGGAGTCTTATAACAAAAATAACGGAGCAGGTACAAGTAACTAAAAGTGGAAGATCGTCAGTTGACTTCAAACAGTACTACTACCATGCAAGTGGAAGATGATTATTCAGACATCGGACTTCGGCGGCTGGACTTAACAGATGTTGATGATTTCATGAATAGTTTACAGATGAAAGAGTTAACATATTTTGCTCTTGGGAATGTTTTACATCCAAAGAAGATGCCATGAATTACGTCGGGGACGTTGCAATTCCACATCCGCGGTACGGAGAAATATGCCTGAAAGATAAGACAATTGGTTCCATAAGATTGGATGTGACACCATTTCAGGGTGGGTGAAATTGGATTGATATCATAAGATTGTATATAAGTTTTTCTGATTATAAAATTGCTAAGTGAGGCAGTAAATTGGTGTATCAACCACATTTCATGTGTATACATCTTGAAAGACTTGAAGCTCTTGTGGATGTTGAAAATATTGGCTCACAGAAGGTGTTGGAGAAGGTTGGTTTTAGTATCTCTATGGTATTCTGAGGAAGTATTGGATTCTTAAGGGAAAACCAAGAGATATGTTTATGTAATTATGTTTAGTCCTCTTTATTGATCCCCAAGTCAACTATTGTTTGTATGATTGAATTAGGCATCCTATTGATCAATGAGCTTGGGAAGTTATTAGTACAATACATATGTAGCTTGATTGTAAGAAGAGCTGATTAATTTTGTATCGTATGATTGAAGAAAGACTTCAAAAAGTTTTGGTGATAAAATATGAGTAACCTATCTCCAAGTGCGACTTTTATGTGATGTTGAAATATGTAATAAACATGATTGACACTGACTATAATAATAATAAAAAAAAAAGAATAAAAAAAAAAGCAGAAGAGTAACCTGTATTTCTCTTAAATTTTTATTACCAAAGAAAAGGAAAAAAAACCATAATTGGAACACCCCGGTTTGAGGTTGTGTGTTGAAACTCTTTTTATTGCTTTTAAGACAACGGATATAATGGATCCGTTACTAAAAATGAATAAAATCAAAATATTTCATGAACTTAATATTCAAAGGTAAAAAAAAAATATATATATTTTTATAATAATGTGAATGAAAAAATTAATCACCATTAGGTTTAAACAATAAACTTATTATAAAATAAAGTTAGGAACATAAAGTACAATTCATCCTAATTTTGACATAGCGAAGTGTAATAATAAAATTGAGCGCAAGTATGACATTTCACGCTCTTTTTGGATGGAAAGTCTAACCTCTCAAGTCTTAATTGGAAGTAATTTATAGATAAAATTAACACATGTGCAATTTGAAACTAACCCCTATTTACCGTAGAGTAAGGTGTAATTACCATTTTCTTTTTGGGAAGATATTGGATCTTGTTTAGAGAAACTACATTTACGACTGTCAATGGGCTAGGCTGACCCATTAAATAAAGGGTCGAACCTTGCATTTAAGTGAGCCGAATTGAATTTGGGCCTAAATATTATGCCAGATTTAAATGTGAGATGAGTTTGGGTTTCACAAGATTCAACTCGAATAAAATCCGACACTAATAAGTAAATGAATATATATATATATATATATAAACACTCTATACTAATTAATCTATTAATAAGCAAACTCTCACCCTGATAGTCATAATTATTTTTCATGCTTTAGTTGTTAGTGAAAGTATTATTTTTCATACTTTAGTTGTTAGTGTTGAAACTTGACATATTCTTTTTATATTTTGTCTCTTAATTTCTTAACTTTCAGTAATGTATGTATTGTGAGTTTGGACCAACTCTATTAAGGCCCGAAACCCGAATAATATTGTGAGTCGAGGATGAACTATATATTTCTCTGTGAATTTATCTCAACTCAATTAGGACTCATAGACCGACTAATTTTGTGAGATGAGTTTGAGTTTTGTAAAACTTGACTCACAAAATCCAATTGACAGTGCTAACTATATTCATGGACTTGAATTTTTATTCAAGTTGCATTCGTAAATTGATTATAGTTAGACATCTAAATCCATGTCGGACTTGGAAGAAACATAGATGGAAACATATTAAAAACTTATTGAAGTGCCCTTTAACAAGTCACAACCATAAAACTTACAAAAAATAATAATAATAATAATAAATAAATAAAATAAAAAGTCACAACCATAAAAGAAAATTAGTCGAATATTGACATTGTCATAAAAAACCATCCTTTGCATGCCCTAAAAATTTGACCTACCATGTTACGATTTCAGCTTAGATGACAATTACAGAATTTTTTAGAACACCATAGGAATTACTTGACACCGCTATTATTATCCATTCCCGCCGTAAACACAAGAAGAAACCCTAATCTTCCTGAGCATTATCAAGAACCATGCTTGCAGCACAAAATAGGTTCATTATATTTTCCAACTGTGTCTTCTATTCATCCAATTAGTTTAACTATAACTGAAAATATAGGTTCTACGTTATAGTTGTTTTTAGTACACCATACAAAAGTCAAAATTTTTGATCATATTCTAAACAATAAATCTCTTTCACCATTAAAAAGTCTAGATAATAACATCAAGGACAAAATAAATAGCATTGGGTGAAGGAAGGTAAAGGTGTGGACAATATCTGTAAAGGATAATATCTTTGTTAATTTAAGTTTAAATGACCTCAAGGCGTTTAAGCAATTTTATTTCTTGTTTATTCTTTTGTTTCCTTTACTTTTTGTATCCAAAATAGAAAAAGATTCTAAAATTATTCTCTTGGAAGAGTCCAAAAGATTTGTATATAAGTCCTACTATTTGTTTTTTGTTTTAGGATAATTCCTACTATTATTTAACATAATTCTTAGTCCTAGAAAATTTTGTTTCCAGTATTACTTGTATAATTTCTTAAATTCATCGTTGAGAAAAATGAAATCAAATGAAACTCTACATTTTACATAAAAATTTACTTCAATAGAAACTTATTCTAACTATAAAGTATCATTAAGATTAAAAGTATATTTTTAAACATGTGTAATTTTAAAGGGTTAATGGTATTTTGTTGTATTGGAATACATTTTTAATTTGGAGGGAAAATTATAACAAATTTAGTTTGAGCGTCAAATTTAGAATCTTTTAGTTTTAGGGGCAACATTAGGACATTTGCTTTAGTTTAGATGACCAAATTGAAACTCTTCCAATTTGGAGGAGTATATTGGAATACTTTTTTAATTTGGAGAGTCATAATTGAGACCTTTTCAATTTCGAAGGGCAATATTGAGATTTTTCCTTAGTTTTAAGGCCAAAATATATTTAACCCTTTAATATAGCCTTGTTTTCCGTATTTTCTTTTCTCAAGCGATGTTTTCATTTTTCTTTGTTAGTTTTATTTCCGTGTTTTACATTTTTAATTTTTTTTCTCTTTAAAGGTTCAAAAGTATAACTAAAATATGTAAGTTTATTTTTTCAAGTAAAGTTATTTTTTATTATTTCTCGATTTCTAAAATCCATCAAATAAGATTATTTTCTACTTTTTTTATTTTTATTTTTAAAACTCATTTCTCATATTTGATATGTAAGGAAATTTATTTCAATCAAATTTATTTTGTTAATATGAAGTGTTAAAAGCATGCCTCTTTTACTTTTTAAAGAGTATTTACATAAATAATCTAAGCAATTATAAAATAGGGATTCAAGTGTAGGAACATAACAAAGTCATAAAATTCTATAGTCAGAGTAACTTGGGGAAAAAAAAATCTAAATTACTAAATCAAACTCTTCATTCTAAAATCCATTAAATAAAATTATTTCCTACTCTTGTTTAATTTTTAAAACTCATTTCTAATATCTATTATATAAGAAAATTTACTTTAATCAAATTTATTTCCTAATATGAAGTGACTTAAAAGTAAATTTTATTTTCACTTTTATTATTTAAGGAGTATTGACATAAATAACATAAATAATTATAACAAAAGGCATTCAAGTGTAGAGACTATTACAAAGTCATTAAATTTTATAGTTTAAGGTAATTTTAGAAAAAAAATTTAAATTACTAAATCAAAGGTAACTTCAGAAAAAAAATTTAAATTACTAAATCAAACTCTCTCATTTATTATAGTGTAAATATAAATATAAATATAAATATAGATAAATAGATAGATAGATGGGGAGTTACTAGGGTGCTTTTCTAATGATCATGCTTGGTGCTTTAATAGGATCCCTTTCAGCTTGCCGGATACTTTTGTTGGAACTTAGGTAATTCGTGATGTCCAAATGGCCATTTGAGAGGAGCATCAGTCCCTTAACTGCAGAGGTCGAGACTTTAGTCATCATAAACATACTCTGGCAGATTGTTATCAGAGTATCACCTTTTATCCCATTCTCAACCATTTATCTCCCATTCATCTCAGTGATTACATAGAATAGCTGAAAATTTTTACCAAGTGCAGCTGAACCACGTTAGGGAGGCCAATTAAGCTGCCAATGATCTTGCTAAACAAGAGACAATGCAACAAACTTCTTTTTTTTTTTTTTCCTTTTTCTGAATGTCCTCCCTCTTAAAACTATTCTTGTTACGCCCCGCGCTTGGATATGTCGACATGTGACAATCGTCATACTCTCAAGAGTTACACCTTAAAGGTACAAGACACTGAAAACGAAATGAATTTCAAAATAACTTCATTAAATTACTAAACACTCTAAAACAATTAATGTCTTGAATATACGACTAAATAAATATTAACTAAACCATCCAACGGTCCCAAGACAATGCAATACAAAATTTAAAATATCTCTACATTAATTTTGACTCTTGATCAACTAACACTACTAACTCTCCTTGGAAGTTAGAAATTTAATCGTCGTTGTGCACTAACTCCTCGTTCACATGATCTTCCTTAAAAGCTATAATTCATGATGCAATAATATTATAATGGGGTGAGCAACAAGTCGCTCAGTAAGCAGCTAATACCTCCCTTGCTCAATCAAACAAGTTACATATATATATTCTTCACCAAAGTTTTTATTGCACAGATGTACAGAAGTTTTTCGAAAGGTATTTATCAAAAGTTTCTTTTCAAAAGTCATTTCAAAAACTGTGTTGTATATATTTAGGGAAAGTGGCATTATATCAAAGTTTGTAAAATAGATTTCACATAAATCAAATTTTAAAATCGAAATCAGAATCTGAATTTCAGAATCAAAAGTTCAGAAACAGAAGTTCATAATTGAAGATCAAAAGTGTGTAATCAAAAAGTTAGAGTTAAATTCATAATCGGAGTTCTAAGTTCATATTATGGTTCATTATAGGTTCATAAAATAAATAAGCTATCATCGGCTTACTGAGTATTTAGCCTAGTATTAAGAGATTCCACTAGAAAAAGTTGCTAAGGGGTCTCGCGAAAACCTTCTCAACCAGAATTCAGAGTTCAGAGAATGGTAAGAAGTTATCTTATCTGGTAGTTTATAAATAGTGCAGAACTATGGTTTTTATCGACTATTCATGATCATTGTAAGAGTTTTAGTTATTATTAATAACCGAGGAAATATTCCAAACATATATACATGCGAATTTAATCATACAAAGTTCAAAAGTAATGCCACTTATACACAAGTTTATACCATAAAACAATTCAAATATTCATGTAAGGTTCAAGTTGGATAAACAAAATAACACGTTATCAAAAGTAATATTCTGGACAAAATATTTTTTGAAAATATAAAGGTGTAAATAATCACTTAACCCAACAAACCACAACTATATCAAAATCTAATAATTCTCTCATACAAAAATTAATCGTACAATCGCAAAATAAACCTACTCGTATATAAACTATTATGCTGTCTACAAATTATTCAAAACTTAAAAATATCCTAACAAAAGTTTTATCCTTAACTTCATTAATTTTTAAAAATGTTTATTTTCCAAAATAATACCAAATCTAATCCATTACTTTATCGTAAGAAAATATTTATCATATTTATCCTTTGAACAAAATAATGCTGCAAGGACACTATAGTCATTTATCCCAAAATATTTAACCGTGCTGATATTTCACGAAAATAGCTTTCTCAAATATATCCAAGAATAAAACATTTTAAAAATATTATCATTACTACTAATGTATTTTATTTAGTTACTATAAAAATAGTATTTGAATACCCTATAATTACTAATGTCAAAAGTATATAAACATTTAGTGTGAAATTATATTATAAATAGCTTTTGGTCTTAACATGCAAATAAGCCAAGGTGGTTGAGCAATCAGGAACTAATCTAACATAACATTCATATTCAATTCCTTTTCTATCCTTTTCGTTACTGTCAGCCAAACTCATCACCAAATTAAGACAAACCAATCAACCATCGCTGCACAAGCCAAACTCCTCCACTGCCCATTGCTACCATCTATATGTGCAGCAGCAGCAGCCGGAGGCCGACGATCCTACAGAACACCGGAAGTCCCGCTGGTTGCCAATCTCCTCTCCGACCTCTTATTTACTTATTTATTTATTTACTTTCAAAAAATTCCATGCCACACGAAATAGTTCTAATATATATATATATACACATATATATTCTTATATTGCAAAATCAATTTTCTAGATTTAAGACATTTATTAACTAACCAAAATTTATGAATTAATCATAATGATACTTAATGAAAATAATCTTTAATTATGATTATCTAATTCGAGAGCATAAATCATATATAAACGATGTATAAGAAAGAATAAGAATATAAGAAAGTATACCAAATTTTCGAGAATTCTTATTTTTCTAAAAAGGACAGTGGCATGAGAAAAGTTTCTTATGCACATATACATATTAAATCCCAAAAGTTCCTTTACTCTTAATCGTGTCTCTTATTTTTCCCACGAATCTCATTAGCTTTTGGTCACTTAGGTGGACTGAAAATTTTAGTCAAAAATTAATTACGAAAATTGATAAATAATTGAAAAAAGATTTGTATTTTAAATAGAAAACATTTTTAGTTAAAAGATCAGTCCAAATCAATTGTCTGTGGCAAATAAGAAATTGAAATTTTGATTGGATCAAGCCATCTATTGCAAATATATTTGTACAAGTAAGTAATTCAATTCAAATAAAATTCTTTAATAGTTTTATATTATCTAATATTATTTTTTTAATAAAAAAATTATGGGTGTTTACAATTCTATTGGAGGATGTAACGGGGGATGAGTCTTTCTAGATTGGTTTATAGGAGTTAAGTTTTTGCCATAATATTATATCTTTTATCTAACCCAAAACAAACTAAAATCAATAGATAGATGCAGAATTTGACATCATTGTCTTTTTAAATATGATTGCAAATCTATCTATCTATACTATATATATATATATATGCGAGTTGTTTTCCCTTCTAGTATTTCTTTCATTTTTTGTGATTACTAAAATACCTCATACTAGAGACATACTTAAATTATATCTCATAATCTATTTAACTACCGATTTTTTAAAATACTATCACCTATTTTTTTTATTCTTACAATCATATTCTAAATAAAGTACTAATTTTTTCCTTTTTTTGTCACTCCTACCCATAACTAAATAATTCCATGTTTAAAATAATGATGTGTATCTAAAATACTCTATAATTTAATGTAATAGGACAACATATTTTTTTAGAAAAAAAAGACTATATATATTTTAGAATACTGCTATATATTTATTATATATTTCAAATTACACTAACAAAATACATAACAAGAACATATAAATTTTTAAAAGTATAAAAATCATTTATAATTGAGCCAAAAAATAAATTTTTATTCCTGAAATAATAATAGTAATAATAGTTTTTATAACTGCTACTATTATATAAAAGGTATAGATTTTGTCACCCGCAATTAGCTATAGTCATTTTGCTTACACTTATCATTAATGGAAATAACTTAAATATCCTTGCCTAACTATTTTAAATATTAAAACCTACCCAAAGTAACAGTAAATAATATTCATGAATATACACTAAGAAACATATAATAACGAATAAAAAGTGTTAAATTCGAGAAATATAAAAAATTAAATTAGAAATTTAATAAAAATTCATGCACCATATAAATTTCTTGCCTGTTTATCATAATAAATAATGGGAAGGCACATATAGTGTATGAAATTTAAAAAATGATAAAAATAAAAAAGAGAAAGAAGTAATTTTTAGTAGTTATTAGTGGTAGTTTACTATGATATTATTAGTGTTAATAAATAGTAAATTAGGAAATTTATAAAGTGACAGACACAAAAAAAAGTCTCTCATTTTATATATAGTATAGATAATTTTTATTGCTTTTACCCAAGAATTGTATTGTTTGTTGGTTTCTTTAAAATAACTTGGTCCTTGAAAAAAGAGTAACGGAGTAATAAAAAAAATTAATATTTAGTTTTATGGGAAGATAAAAATATTTATTTAGTTGAACTAAATATATAAAGGAAAGTTTGTACACCAACTAAAATATTGTGGGGGTGTTTAAGTCATTTTTAGTAAAAAAAAAAAAAATTAGGGGTAGACTGTCTGAAACTTAATGTGGAATACCAAAATCATTATTATTGGCATGCATCTTATACACATCTATATACACATATTGTGTATATATATATATATATATTCCATTTATTAAAATAATGAATGTATATAAAATACTTTTTATTTAATCTAATAAGACTGTAATTTTTTAAAAAAAGACTATATATCTTTTAGAATACTACTATATATTTATTATACATTTCAAATTATAATAGAAAATACATAACAAGAACATATAAATTTTTAAAGTATAGAAATTATTTATAATTGAGCTAAAAAAATACATTTTTATTCCTAACAACAACAACAACAATAATAATAGTCTTTTATAATTGTTACTATTATATAAATGGTACTGATTTTATAACTCCGCAATTAACTTTAGTCATTCTACTTACACTTTTCATTAATGTTTTTGCTTAAATATCCTTGTAACAACTAGCTATTTTAAATATGAAAACCTATCTAAATGTAATATAATAGACATTCATGAATAATTTAGGGGTGGCAACGAGTAAATCATGTCATTATCGGGTTTATGTCAAAATACCCAAATTCGTTAATACGATCCGTTAAGCATTATCATCATAACCTGTTAACAATTGGGTTGACACGATAAGACACGATTGACCTGTTAAGATTTTACATTAATATAACAAATTATGGTAAACTTAACCTGAACGACATGATAAACCTATAAATAGCCTGTTAAAACGATAAACCTGCAACCCTATAAACCAAAACAAGCCCACTGACCTATTTAACCAATTTCAAACCCTCCAATCTAACAAGTTTATGGAATTTATATGAACATGTTTTATATTTAATCTCTAAAATATGTTGTAATTAATTACTAAAAAGTCCCAACTATTAATCAAGAATATTAAATAATTAACTGGTCAAATGGGTTGAACAAGTCGTATCACGTATATTAGGTTACCTGATAACTTTAACGGGTTAACGTGTCAAGTCGCGGGTTGACACGACACGACCCATTAAGTTTCGTGTCATTAACGGGTTGACACGATAACGACCCAATTAATTTTGGGTCGTATTTATATCTGTTAATTATGAATCGTGTTCATATAGTGTCTTGTGAGAAATTGTCACCCGTAATGAATATATACTAAGAAACATATAATAACGAATAAAAAGTGTTAAATTTGCTAAATATAAAAAAATAAAAATAGAAGTTTAATAAAAATTTATGCATCATATAAAATTTCTTTATATATTAATCATAATAATTTTTATTGCTTTGACCCAATTAATTATAAAAATAGTTATTGCTTTAAATAAAATTGGTACTTTAAAAGAGGGTAACGGAGTAATAAAAAATATAATCTTTAGTTTGTGGGTCTATAAAAATATCGCTTTGATTGAAATAAATATATAAAGGAAAGTTTATAAATTAAAATATTGTGGGAGTATTTAAGTCATTTTTAGGATGTAAAATTAGGGATGGAGTGTTTGGAATTTAATATAGAGTACTAATATCATTATTATTAGTACATTGTGTGTGTATATCTTTCCTAAAATGGTTTTTATGTTTACCAAAATATATATGTTTCAGTTTCTCTAAAATAATTTTGTTTCCTCTAATTTTTCAATCAAGTATTCTCTTGCATTTTAGATTGTTTTATAAATTTTTATATGCTAATATCATCTAATAATTATCTTGAGTACAAGTACAAAATTTTTGATTTATTGTAATGTGATTAATTGATTTTGTTACAAATGAGATTATTGTGCTTTAAGATTAATATATAATAATTAATTAATTGTTCATTGCAATATATATAGTCTGTCTCTTATACACATCTAGATTTATAAGAGACAATTTTTAAATTGGACCAAATATTTAATATTAAAAAGATATTTTATTGAGTTCAAACCAAATAAATTTTCTTTTATAGCAGTATTAGAAAATGTATAATGACTCTGACAAACTTTATGCATCTATGTGTGACTTTATTTGGTTTGAATTCAATAACATATCTACATAATATTAAATTTTTGGTCCAACTTAAAAATGACAAATTAATAATTATATAAATAAAAAATTTAAAATTTATAAAAAAAAGGTCTCTTATAAGTAGAGTGTACCATATTTATAATCTTATATAATAAAGATTATATTACGATTGATTTAAATTTATTTTGCCCTATCTACATAAGGAAAGAAAAGTAACTATGTAGCGAAAGTAAAGTTCGGGTGCAAACAATTGAGATAAAAAAATATTTGTTAATTTATATCTCTTTAATAGTATATTGAATTACTAATTTCTTATATTTAATAACATCTTTGGTTTAGAATAACTTTGATGATTTAGAAAATAAGTGCAACCCATGATACGATCCAAAATGTTCTAACATAATCATTGTAACATATAAGAATTCTATGCACAATTTGTGGATTGACAATATAGAAGAAATATTTAGGAAATTAATTAATATAACAGAAATACACAGATTATGCAAATAAAATCATACTACTATTAAATGCTCTAAAATAGTTGCATGTATATATTAATTTTATGATTAATCTTTCATGCACTATCTGCGTAGAAAATTTTCTACGCCATCAATTTTGTTGATACATGTCACATGCATTAATTAAATTTTAAATATTATTTTAGCATATGTAGTATACATCAACACCTGATGGTGTAAAAAAATTTTTACACTGATGATGCATGAAAGATTTACTCTTAATATTATATGTCAACTTTAGAAAGTACAATACAATTGTTATAATGTTTGATAAAACAACAAAAATATATTAGTTTAGAGTAACTATTTAATGAGATAAAAAAAATTTCAACCCATAATACGATGCATGCCCAAAATAAAGAATAATCATTACAAGATGTACAAGAAATTTGCTTGTAAATTGTATGAACAACAATATAGAAAAAAATAAAATAGGTAAGTAATATAAAAAACAACATAGATTATACAAATCAAATCTACTATTAAATACTCTAAATTAATTATGGATAATGATTGAGTTTATTACATGTGAACATTGAAAAATAAAGTTCAGTTCTTATACTATTTAATAAAATAAAGGATAAAGTTCAGTAATGTCTAAGTAACCAATATAAAGAATACCAAAAAGTAAAAATTTTATACCTAAAACCAATACAAAGAATTAACTGAAAAATTATGTAAAAATCAAAGAATAAAATTTATGCATTTTTATTACCTTTATATTTTGTTTATATATTTCATAAATGAAAATTTAATGTCATAGTAAAATATATACTATATTGAAATGTTATTTTGTAGTTAATAACATTTGATGCCATTCACCATGATTGAAAGAGTTCGAATTGTTAATATAGTACTGAGTATGAATATTATCATAAGTTTAAAAGTCATAAAAAAATTTATATTCTTTATAGGGAGAATTGCAATTATATTGTGTAAAATATATGTTAACAAAAATTAATTATGATAAAAATCATAATAAAATTATGTTTTATTTTGGATGTTTTGAGAAATACATATTTTCATTAGAGTTGCGTTTATTTTTTAGCAAGATAAAGGATATTTTTCATTAACATTTGATAAACATCAGATTACTATAAAGAGAACAACTTCTTATTTTCACATTTGGGTATAATGATCTTGATATGCATACCCATATGTGTAATATGTGGAAAATATATCAATTTAGTATGTTTAGATTCTTATATAGAAAATATAATTTTTGTTTGATATTTTTGTTCTTTATATTTTAATTAGATTATTTTTTCTTATTTTTGAAATTTTAATTAACCGGTTTTGAAACTATATCACATATATTATTAGATCTCCTATAAATATTTTTGCTTAATAAAAGAATTTCAACATATATCATCTATAAAATGACGTTTGATACTACTTGATAGCGAGTTTATCACTTAGTAATGATAGAAAATATATAGATATAATTAAAAAGTTCAATATTATGGAAAAGATGTTTATCTTCATAATTAATCATGTTATATAATAGATTATAACCTAGATGTGTAAAAGAGAAATAGAAATGATTTTAAATTAGAGTTAACCATATTCTATGACATTCAAGATGAATGGAGAATTTAGAATGTTAATGGAGTCGTGAAGTTAATGTTATTATTAGTTTAAGAAATATGAAAAAATACTAATATATTTTCTATATTTATACATATTTATACAATACACGTAACAAAAATTAATTATGATAGAAAGTTATATAAAATCTCACTTAAAATAATGTACAAAATTGGATATCTTTAAAACTACATGTTTTTTCATTAGCATTTTCTAAAGTAAGATAAATGATTTCTTGCATTAAAACTCGATGCATTTCAGAGCAACATAAAAAACAACTTATTTTCACATTTTTATAATGATTTAACATATTGTATGATATTTATCCATAATATAAAAAATATGTTAGCTTATTTCATTTGGTAGTTTTATATATAAGGCATAAATTTTGTTTAATATTCTTTATTTTTTAATTAGATTCATTTTTTCTTATTTTTTGGAAATTTTAAAATTACTGATTTTTGTAATTATTTTTATATATTAATTGATCTTGTACTTTTCTGTAATAAAAATAATTTCAACACACTTTTGGTACCTAATAACAAATAATAATGTAAAAAAATAAAAATAAAAATAAAAATAAAAATAAAAATAAAAATAAAAATAAAAATAAAAATAAAAATAAAAATAAAAATAAAAATAAAAATAAAAATAAAAATAAAAATAAAAATAAAAATAAAAAAGAATGGTGAAAGTAATTATGAAAAAAGTATAGGGGAAATCGCCAAAATAGTCCCTCAACTTTTGCACTTTAGCCAAAATAGTCCCTCAACTTTTTTTGTAGCCAAAATGGTCCTCCAACTTTTATTTTTTAGCCAAGATAGTCCTTTTATGTGAAATTTATTAAAAAAAAATTTTATGGTGACTACACCATAAAAGGACTTTTTTGGCTAAAAAATAAAAGTTAAAGGACTATATCCGGCTAAAAAAAAGTTGAAGGACTATTCTAGCTAAAAAGAAAGTTGAGGGACTATTCTGGCTAAAGTGCAAAAGTTGAGGGACTATTTTGGCGATTTTCCCAAAAGTATATAACTTCTCATTAACATGTCAACAAATAAAATTTTTATATTTAATACGTGTTCTATGTTCATTTATTTTTTAAAAAATTAAAATTTTAACAAATCGAAAGTATTATATTTATAAAGTACGTGCTTTTCCCTAATATAAGATTATACTCCAGTTATATTTTGCAACTGCCTCCGGTTTTTAGGGCAATAGAAAACATTTCACTGTCATCTAAGCTCCAATTTCCAACCGCATAGAGGCTGAATTCGAGTTGCTTATAGGAAGATTCAATTCCCTCGTGCCATTCTTGCATAAAAGGGGCACGTCCATCTAGGGCTATTACATACTCGGTTTCAATGCAGAAGCATGCAAATGTTTTCAGTCAGGAATTCTATTTCTAATACAAGTCAAAAGCAACAGATCCGTAACTAGTATCAATTGGTAAGGCAAAGAAAAATGAACATCCACATTTCCTGCCACAAAGATTGCATTCTCATCCAACCTCAAGTACAGGATATCGTGAGAAATATAATGAAAGAAAAGGACACAAATGTTTCTGGAGAATTCGCCGTGATAGACTTGATCCATGCATAATATCGTAAAAAATGAATACTCATTTTTTGACTTCTACTTAGTATTGGCGATAGGTTTGAAAAATTATCTAAAGTATCTAATTTAGATATTTGTATCCAATTGAAGGAACCATGGTATATATGTTTGGAATAGATTCCATCATAGTCCCTAGCTCCAACAAAAACAACACATTGAGCTAAACCTCATTTTTGATGAAGATGCTAAAACCATTTCTACTAGAGAAGTGGTTTTAGCAATTTGTGCAGAATCTTCAATTTAAGTTTGATTGCTTGTGAAGATTTCCTTTCTGAAGCAAAAGAGAATAAACAGAACCATACTCAAACAGATATAAATTACAGCAGTGAATAGATGTTTTTGGCTGCAATGTATGTGAACGAGTGCACAGTCAAGATTCACAACTAATATAGGATAAAGGATAAATGGTCTTTAATGATAACTCTATGCCATAATGACCTCCAATTCAATCCCCCACATACAAGGCACATAAGAAATAAAGGTCTCACAAGAGTATCAACAAAATCTTGCAAAAGAGGTACCATTAGCTTCAAGAGTGCAAGATTTTGACCCATCTGGAACCTCTACCCTGCAACCATCATCAGCACAACATATGAAATTCTTTGATATTCTATAATCTGGATAGCCTATCAATCATGGAACTAATAAAAGATGGAACCAAAAAAAAAAAATACAACCATAAAGTACTCAATAGTTGATGAGCCCAAAAAAACTTTCTTTCACTAAGGTTTAAATCCTAGTGTCCGTTACATGCTGAAAATGCAAAAGAAAAGATACAAAGGGAGATCACAAACAAGGAACTGATATGAAAACACAAGTAGTGTTACCTCTCATCCCACCAGATTAGCATAGACGTTCCAAATGTCAGGAATCCAAATGAATCATAAAAATGAATGAGAATACAAAGTTCAAAGAAAGATTGAGAACATCCATCTACACTGGACTATCAACAGTTTTAGATGGATGGGAGGCAATACCTGTGAAGTTTGACAACACCACAGGAAAAGCAGCTACAAGTGTCGCATTCCCCTTTTCAAGGTTGTCAAAAAGAGAGGATAGTTTTTTGTCAAGACAGCATTTGGCATCATGTTAGATATTCTTTTAGGTAGAGCAGTAGATCCACATTATTTGCTTGCTTTAAATTGGTAAGCTTTTCTGTATGATATGATTTGCTGATAACAGATGAAACTTGTTGCTTGCAGATGGGATGAGGTAACTGCTGCTTTTCACAAATACAAAAGGATCCATCATGAAGAGCAGAAATTCTTTTATCTAGAAAATCAACCTCAGTTTCATGAGATTAAACTAAGAAATTCAACACTACATTAATCAAACACTCGGAGTGATTTTTAGATGCAAGATGAAATGGAACTCAAGGATGATAAAATTACACTCGTCCCAAAATGCAAAACAATATCCTGAATAACAGGAGATGTTCGTCAGAATTCATAACTCATTCTCAGAGTCAAGCGCAGCACAATCAATAATCAAATTGCTGGATTAGGTTTTGAACTAGTACATTTTCAAGTTCCAAATGTTCGACATGAAACAATTTGGTCCCTGAAAACTTTATATATTTACTTCACTAGCACAAAAGTACAACATCTCACTCTCTGAGAAAATACAAGTGCAGATTGCCCACACGAGTCAAACCTATCGGGGTAAAAGTTGGTTTGTTAATCACTATATAAAGACAGTAGTTCTAGACATCTCATACCTGTAACCAAAAATTGACAGCGGCATTGATTAAAAATATATTTCAAGCAAAATGACTAATGTCAAATTAAATCCCCTGCGCAAGATTATGTTAATATTACTGCCTCTTTTTACGAGAAATAGATCTTGACATTGAAGTGTTTAGGACTATATGTTCAACATAGATAGAAATATTATTCCCAATGTCAATACTCGTAGGTATTATTAGTTCATATGACATAATGTTACAATAAATTGACAGTTGCAACAAGTAAAATTTGATTTGGAGGAAAACAATGATTAATGTTAACCATTGTGGATTATGATAATATCACTACATACTTTCACTGCAGACAGAAACATCAACAAGCAATGAGACTAAAATCAATATAAACAAAAAGCATATCCCAATATTGATTTAAACTACAAATCTAATTCTCAAGGTCAAGGTTTTCAGGATGAATTTAGTTTACTATTTCTGTTCAATGTCTTCCAGATAAACAATAGCTTAAAGGCTAGAGGAACTGTAGCCTATATATGAGCATTCATTAACTGCATGGATTGCCATAATACCCACAAAGCGCTGATACAAGCTGGCAACGAACAACAGTCTATAAACCTTCTCTTTATTCACTCTCTTGTTCTCTTCCTCTCTAATTTCTGCATCCAACTTCGAAGCACTAGCATATAATCAGCATTCTAATAGCCAACAAAATCTTATCATTAGCAGATTACCAGTTTATTAAATTGCACTTCTGTAACATTTCCTTGGCTTTTTAATTTTTTATTTTTTTTCTATAAAAGACAAATTTAGCCATCAATCCTGCAAGAAGGAAGGACTCAAGAAGTCTACATATAATTTGAAATATACAAACATTTATGGCTGTTTATATGCTTAGCTTTGATTCGCTATCTGTTTCAAGTCAACTTTGTGACAACCTGCCTGGTACAAGAGATGATAATCGGATAGATTTGCAGAAACAGAAATGAAAGTATAAACAAAGATGGTCTTCAACTACTCTATGATGTCATTTTAAGTTTTATAAACCTGCAGATTAAAGGAGAAGTCTAAGGTAGCTTAACAAGAAAATTTGAAGTTGAGAATCCTCACCTTAATCCATCCAAAGCTACTTCGAAGTTGAACAAGCACCTGGGAAACCTAATGCACCTAAAGACGAGACTGGGGCATTTGAAATTTGCAGCCAAAAGCAGCTGACTCTAATGTTTAATTGAAAAAGCAAGGAAACCACCCCTACCTCTCGACACAGATGAGAACCAGAACTACAGCAGTCCATCTAACAATTCTAACCAAGCTAGAAGGAACTGGAAAAGTTTGTACAGGTGGATTAATTAACATTGCTGAACATCATGGGTATTCAAACTTTTTCTCATCCATTCAACAAGAAATACAAAACGAGGACCTGATTACTCACATTTGCTGCAATCATATATTCAATATTATTTGCTATATTGACTCTTTACTGGACTTCAGCAGTACTTGATTATAAATGAAAACTCAAATTATGATAAATAAATTTGCCCCACTTGGCACTGATACTACAAAGAACTCCATGACAATTCGTGATGTTTAACTTGCAGCATTTTACTTTTTCCACTTGTTTATAGAACTAAGGTTCAGGTTTGGATTTTGCTTAATCAAAGGTTGTGAATTCTAATATCATGTTTATTAGCTCATTCCTTAACAGGAGGTGACGAAATTAACAAACATTTCTCTTTCAATCAACACGAGTCATATACCTTAGGCTCACTTTATCTGATGTTTATTTTACATTTAGAGCCGACTGACCACTGCCACCTTCAGAATGCAGAAAGAAAAGAACCAATTTGGTTCTATGCATATCAAATCTCTTACGCATTTTGAAATTCATGCTAAATAATGTAAATTTTACTGCATATTATTAGAGAACTTTACAAAGCCAAAAATCAACGATAGGATCATTAACTCTCGTTGGATTTATGAACTGCAAGGCTGATCAACAAGTCAACTGATTAAAGAGAATCTTCCTCTGCCACAATATACATGGGTTTTATTACCTGAACTTTGGGAATTTCTATCTTGTAGTTCCCGTGCAACCATTCCTCCACATGTGCAAAAACATTGAAAGTTCTGGGCTTATCTTTTCTTGCACTTGCCAGGCAATATAACTTAACATATCAATGCCATTCTTGAAGCAAAATGCAAATAGAAACCACATCTACAATTATCTCAAAGGAAAGAATGCAACACTTACCTATCTTATCAACAACCATATTTGGAGTCCACAACCACTAGAACTGCAGAACCAATTACACATGTCAACGGTCAGGACTTTGGAAAAATGGTTCAGCAACAAAGGAATGTCCATAAAGACAGAGAACTAATTTTAGTCCCTCCATAACATTGTATTGTCACCCAAGGAATAGGCATTATTTTTTAGGTGACAATACATCTTATGGTGTGTATATCAAAGTGGTCCCACATCATTGAGATAAAACAAGTGAAAAAGAAAATTTGAATATTTAGTAAGGGTAGAATTGGATTATAATCCGATAAAGTAATAACTTTTTTGAGAAGGTGTATTATTTTTGGGACATTCTAAAATTATAAATGAAAAATATGACAATATAAATGGGATAGAAAGAGTACATCATAACAAAGGCTGGTAAATTAAGGAAGTTGTTCATATAACAAGGTGGCATTTCTTAACCATCCAAAATGGGCTTCCTAGAATGGAAGTCATTTCAAATTATTCAGATGTTTCATGTTTGGTGCAAATTTTGACATGGGGCCCATCTATTGATTAGTTGGTACCTATAAAGTAAAGAGGTCCCCATAACCTATTATTACTTGGCTTAACAAGTTAGTGTTCATTACATTTACCTCCTCTGAGGTTGGCCGAACTACCAAACCAACTTTGAGCTTTGGCCAAATTACAAATACCGTGTTAAATCCGTTTTGGCCCCTTTAACGAAATAAGTCAAACAACCAAATTACTCATGACTATTTGCTCGACTAAAATGCCCACAAGTCCATTCCATCCCCTTTGCATACCGCTACCCAACCCTCACCTCCCTCCTTCAATTGTGGCAACCCCTCACCCCCACCTTCCTGGAAATTAGCACAAAAAATTGCAACCCTCCATTATACGTTAAAAATCACCTTGTCTCACGCTCTTAGTTACATTGGATTTTATGAGGCTTGAATTGTTGAGAAATGGAAGCCTAAAACCTTATGTTTGGAAGCAAATGACTTGGTGCAGTGTAGTTCAGTGGGTTTTAGAAGTGGTGATGGCGGTGGAGGGTTTAGTAGTAGTAGTACCAGTAGTGGTGAAAGAGGTAAACGTGCCAGTTGTCAAATTTGTTCTGTACAAGTACTGATCTTGAAGGGGGTTTCCGTAAGGTGTAATTCGCATTCAAAAAATGCGAATTAGATCGAACTCGCATTTGCTTAATGCAAGTTACAACAAATTATAATTTTTTTTTTTTCAATCTAAAAAATGTCTTAGTTTGCATTTTATGAATGCGAATTATAGTTCGCATTCTTAAAATCTGAACAAAGCCTCACTCCGTGTTGAGATCAACTATGGACAGACCAATTTTAACCCTAAAAAAAACCAAGTCCTGTCTCCCAAATCTTTCGATCCCCCAATAAAGACACCACCACCACATCTATCACACCACCACATCCCCTCACACAACCACCTGTGGATCGAAATTATCCCACCACTTCGACAATGCGCACCAATCTTAAGCTTTCCCAATTTCTGATAGAGTCACAAACTCTCTACATTTCTACACTATAACAGAATGCGAACTATAGTTCGCAAGTTATTATTTTAAAAAAAAATTTGTAATTTTAACCTAACTCGCATTAGATAAATGCGAGTTTGATCTAGTTCACATTACCTGACAGAAGTCTCCTCTAAAATCAGCATTGATAAAGAACGAATTCTCCAAATGGCACGTTATGAGAAATTTCTCTAGAAACTATCCATTTAGTCATAGAAAAGAAAAAAGGGATCTTGGTGGAATTGTCTAGTTGTCTGGAAGTGAATATGCAACAAATCTTTTTGCTTTCTGTATCTTTTCTAACCAAGACGGACTTCATAATTTGTTTTGGGGTACTATTAAATGTCTTATGGCTCAAAAGTGAATATGGTACTTGGTCCAGTGTAACATGAATTGTGGTACAGTTTGGTACGTTGTATAGGTACAGGTATGCGGTACGGGACTTTTCCCAGTACGTGGTACAGAGGGGTGGGCTTAGATGGGCTACTTTTTTAAGATCGTTATTTAGGGTTAACTTGAGTAGTTAAAAAATCATTAAGTACTGATATGTATTTTACTTACAATTTCCTAATCTCATGAAATAACTGCATTCCAATCCATAAAAGAAGTTGATAAGTATTGAAATTCTTATTTTTATTATTTCCTCTTTCTTGTATGACTCTTCCTAAAAGAAGTTGATAAGTACAGAACTTCTTGTTTCTATTATTTCCTCTTTCCTATCTGACTCTTATTGTGCCTCTCTCTTACAACTCTTTAGGAACGCTAAAAATAGGTTCTGGATCGCAAACAATCCATTTTTCGGAACGACCATTCTCAGAATGCGGATAGCAAGGAAATAGCGCGATCCATGTAACACTAGCTTGGACACGTGAACATATGCTCTTAATTTATGTAGTTATCATGTTTGTAGTTTTGTTTTATGAATTTTGAGAGAAAAACATTTCAAAACCCAGAGTTGGCCAAGACATGTTTTTCCTTTCGATGAGGGTAGGCATTTTAGGTCTTTCAATTTATTTTTCTTCTGAACCCTTTTAGAGTTAGGAGGTTAACCTTAGTTGACTGACGGTTGGGGTGTATTTGTTATGAAAGTTTGGTTTTCAAGGGGGATTTTATAGTTTGGTCAAATTTTGGGGTTTATGTGGTAATTTGGCCAAACCGAGAGGTAAACGTAATTAACCCTAAAAGTTAAGTATTTTCATGTCATTTGAAATAACACAATGTCCATCATCATCAACAACATCAGCATCATCAATAACAACAACAAGCCTCATTCCCATGGCTGCATAAATCCTTCAATGCCATTGCATTTTGTCACAATATACCACATTTCAATAATTCCAATAATTCCAAGAACTGCCGACGACCATCACCAAACAAAATAATCACTCTGCATAGAAACAAAGACAATTCCAGACTTTTCTACGAAAAAAACCCAGTTACTACTTTCTTTCCTATAACCACTTCAATTCTAAAATAATTAATACTAGTGTTAGAAGGCACACTCAATGTGCGTGCCATAGAAAAATTAGATTGTTTTGGGACAATTTACATTATTTAGGCAATCAAAAAAAATTCTAGATACTTTTTTAATTTAGAAAAAATTAGATGGGTAGTATTTATTTAGCTACTCATATTCTCGGGTAGTGGTAAAATAGATATTTGATATTGTAAATACATAAATTGAAGTGGATAGTGGTAAAATACATATTTGAAGTTGTAAATAAGTAAATTGCAGGGGACGGGTAGTTTTTTTGCCTGGTAGTTACTTTTAAATTTTTTATTTTTTAAAATATAAAATAAAAAATAAAAGGGGAGACCACCGGACCAAGTGGGCTCCCCCTTGATAAAAGATGCTAGGAACAACAACTATCCAAAAGACATTGCCATGTGAACAATTAGGTAACTCTTTTGTCATCCTATTCTCCACGGGGTATTCTTTTGACTCATTTATTAATATTGACAAACCATCTATGTGATATTGGGAGCTATTGGATACATCTATTTGCAAATAATATTTGGTCAACCACTAGACGCATTTGCAAATAATATTAGCATTATTCATAATTTGTCCTGTTCATTTTCCCCAAACAACCACTATTCATTATGTACAATGCATTTGTCTTATTCACTTTTTCATCCACCCATCCATTAATGTCCTATTCATTTCCACTATTCATCTATTATTTGCATCATTCGACTTTGCACTATTTATTGTCTGCATTATCCATCCTTTAATTGCATGACTCATCTGATAACGAGGGGTACTTGGCCTATTAGATCAAGACCCGACCCGACCTGACCTGTTTACATCGAGTAAGGAAAAGTGACTTGGTACCCGATCAATATACATGGCGGGGAACTCGCTAAAAGTGGGTTGGATGAGCACGTATCCGACCTGGTCTATTTTGTCATTTTTTTTTGTAATTTAAAAAATTTTAAAAAGTAACAAAATTAACTAATAATTACACATACCCTAATAAATTGGTAGGGGAGGAGAAAATACCCTTTAAAATTAGGCCATAATGAGTAAAATTATAAAACTAACACTGTATATGGACTGGGTCAAGTATGCTAGGTCGCTGATTCTCTACTTGCTACCGACCCGGTATTATTACTACCCGAGCCAGTTCCCACCCTCCAATACTAATCGTGATATAGCACAAGATTGGAGATCTTGTCTACAAGCGCGAGTGGAAGGAAAAGAGGATATTGGGGTTGTTCTGGTGCCGTGAACAGTACCCGTGAACAGTGACTGGGAAGAAACAGAGAAGAAAGAGAGAATTTGGGGATTTTTAGGAGAGGAAACAAAACAAACTAATAAACAAAACTGAAAATTCTTTATTGATCAATTTCTAACTAAAATAATGAGGTAACAAGGCTTTTTATATCTGTGAAACTACCCAAAATTAGAATTCTATTGGAATTAGATTTCTAATTCCTATTCTAAACATAACTAAATGCTTCCTAAATCAACTAGACTCTGATTATGAACCTAATAGTAATTAGAATACTGCTTAAAACTTAAAACACAATTGCTACAATTTCTAGCACTAAAGAAAAAAACTAAAATATCCTTACGACCTAAAGTCCTAGAAAGAAGACCCTAAATATAACTATAGACAGATTCCTTTAGACCAAAACTTTTTGTTGCAAGCATCCTTAACTTTATTTTTAGGCTTCCACAGACGAAAGTTCTTATCCAAACAACTTATGGCTGTTGCATCAAATCGGTTTGGGTACCCTATTTTTACAGGTTGAAATGTACTGATTTTTTGGGTCGGCAGATCAAGTTGAACACCCCTACCAATAACTCTTCCAACACAATATACCCCACCAATAATTAGAATTTTTCATCTAAAATTTGAACTACTTTTTAGTTGCACCATTCATTATTTTGAAATCATAGTGGCTCTGTTTGGATATTAGACATTACTGATTATTTAGGGAATATTATTTGGTCAAAGAAAATGATGTTTGATCATATGGCCAATTTTTACAACAATCAACATGTTTTGTTCTATTGATTGTTTACATTAATTACTATGGTTATTTGTCATATTTATTATTCACATCCATATTCTCCACTTGAAGATCCTCAATTACTCACATTTTCCATTCTTCACATCTAGATGTAATTATTCACATCAGTTTTGTGAAATGGAACCAAACCAAACCGGACCGATTCCACCAGTGTTCCGAGTTTATAGTTTGTTCTTTAATTATATTTAACGTTATTAAACTATTCAAATTTGTTTGCTATTCACAACTATTTGTATTCATTTTTTGTCATGCAATTTATCAATGTTCACCATAATGAATTTTTCGAGATAGGAGGGAAGTTCGAACATTAGAACAAGACAAAATAGAAGTTTAGGGTTTAGGACATTAGAACAAGACAAAACAGCAGTTTAAAAAGCTTATATTTTTCAACATCCGAACTTCAATGCTTGTCCGATTCCTTTACGACTTAAGGTTAAATTTTATAGAATGACAATTAGGCTAGCAATATCTTTATGGATCTGAATGTTGGCCAGTGAATTACACACATGAGCAAAAGGTGATAGTAGCAGAAATGCGAATGTTAAGATGGATGTGTGGGTACACTAGGATGGACAAGATACACAATGAGCATATTCGTGAGAAGATTAGAGTAGCACCTATTGATGAGAAGATGAAAGAAACACGCTTAAGATGGTCAGGTCCTGTGTTAAGATGACTAGTAGAAGCACTTGTCAGGCAAGTAGATTTTATAGAGAGTAGTCAACAAAAAAGGGGTAAGGTAAAATCGAAAAAGACTTGGTTATGTGTTGTAAGAAAGATATAGCCCATCTAGGAGTTGAGGATATGGTCCATGACAGAGTGCAATGGTGTAGCAGAATTCAAGCAGCCGATCCTACTTAGTGGGAATAAGGCTTGGTTTGTTTGTTTGTTTGTGTCAAAAACAATCCAGGATAATAAATTGCAAGTAAAGCCCAAAAAAAAAAAAAAAAAATCAAAAAATGCAAATGCAAAGCACACAAAAATTCTAAACATGCCTTTTTCATTCTTTTACTTTTACATTTGATGCACTGTGGATCTCTTTTTATTTTATTTTTTGACCACTTAAAATGTAAAATGTAATTGGATGTACGTGCAATGTTTTGTATAAGAATATATTTTAGGGAATATTTCCCTAAACCCCCATGTAGTACTACCCCAAGAACTCATAATCCAAATGTATTTTAGAAATATATCTCAAAACCCACATGTTTACCCCAAAGGTAAGGCTTGCCCCGAAGGCAAGTTGGATGGAAATCATCCAAAGTGACAAATCTCAATAAAATTTCTTCTCAACACAAAACCCACAACTCTAATTTTTTGCTAAACCTTAAAAAGACTTGTAACCCTATCTTTAATGAAAGGTTTGGAGAATGGGGATATGTTGGGGAAAGGGTGCGGGTGTTAAAGGGGAGGATGAGGGTAAGGAGGGTGCGAATGTCTTAGGGTAGGGAAGAGCTAAGTTACCCGGACTCGGATCCGGGTGTCGGGTATGGATACAATGTCTAGGTGTCGGATTCGTTAATTTCATAAATTGAGGATACGGGGACACTCTAAAAGAATCGGACACAGGTGTGGGGGTGCGTCTTGTATACTTGTATATGATAGTGTAGTTAGTATAGTAGTAATGCAATTTGATGACATAAAGCAACTAAACATTATTTTATAACTTATTTTCCAAAAAATAAATATGTTTATGAGTAGTATTAAAGAATAGTGGTGCACTAAGAAAAAGAAGACATTAGAAGGATATAACTATAATAAGATTTAGTGATTTGATAAACAATTCTCATATGTTTCTAACTCATATTTAACCTTCCCCCCTATATTATCGGTCATTTCATGTAATGAAGTCACAACCATATTAAAGTTAATATAATTTTTGACTTGGTAAAAAAGTCAAAGTACCCAATTGAAAGTTGACCATACGGAAACGGATCCCACACCCACACCCATGTCGACACGGCAGGACACGAGTAATCTGGGGGTGAGAGGAGAGTCCATGTAAGATTCATAGCGGAAAAGACTACATGTTTGAGAGGAGAGGAAGGGGGATGGAGCTGCGTGTGGGAAGAGGAAGAGCTACTAAGAAAAATAAGGGAGAGGGAAGGGGATTGGCAAGGGATGGGATTTGTGGTTTTTGTGGTGAGGGGAAAGGTGCTCGGGAAGAGTTAGTGGTGGTGGAGGGTTAAGATTTTTGGAGCGGGAAGGATTTTTTTTGTTAAACACTCACATATGTAGCTCATATATTGTCTCCAACAATTTGGATAATTTTCATTCCTTTTACCTTTTGGGGCAAACTTACCATATAGTTTAACATATATGGTAAACAATTTGGATAATGTTCATTCCATTTACCATACAGTTTGGCCCAAAAACCGTATGAAAGTTTAAGGTATATACTTGTTAAAACACATTGGGACTGTGGGTTGGAGAGGGCATACAAGGGGTTCTTTTGCAACATTTTACTCTTTTTTGTAATTATGCATATTTTCTTATTAAAGAAGTTTCCATCTACAAAATATTAGTGCATAATTATAAGAGATAGAACTATAACTAGGAATAACATAACATTTGATATACACAAGAGTGTGGTTGGGTTTTGCGACTAAACCTCGAGAGACTTTGTGCACTAGTGCACTTCTTGCCCTCAACTGCTATAATCCAAACATTTATTCTCACAAAAAAAAAAAAAAGATCCAAAATGGTTAGTCTAGAAAATTATCCCCAATTAAAACAATAATTCCATTATTCCACAAAGTCTATAATTATTCAATAATGCCCTAGTGTAGTATAACCAAACGGAGCCATTAATCTATTAGACAAGTTAAGGTGTTCATGAATTGGATTTTGGGTTGGTGGTTATCTGGGATGGATTTTCAAGTTTTTGAGATGTTCGGGTTTAAAATTTAAAACCCAACCCAACTAATATATAAACTCAAGTATTAAGTATTACTTGGGTGGGGTTGCGGGCTACTTCGTTAAGAACTCCAATGAATAAAAAATAGAAAATAAAACCTCCCTAATTGTAAAATCATCCATTAGAAGATATGTTGATCATGGTTAGGTCGATAATGGAAAGGATAAAATTATAATTATAAACAAAAAAAGGTAGACGAAATGATTAGATCAAGAATGGAAAGCAAAAAATTACAAGTTCGATAAAATGGTTAGGTAAAGATCGATAAACAATAAAAAAAAATTGAATTATATCAGGTTATTGGGTTAGGTTTGGTTACTAAAATAAATCCCAACCTAAAAGGCTTTTCGTGTAACCTAACCCAAAAAACCCAACCACCCAATCCATTTAGTCCCAAATTCAAGCAAATCCATTCAAGTTAGGTTATTTATCTTTCATCTAAGAAGAAAGATGATAACCTAAGCATTTCTTACAAATTTTGGTTAGTCTTATGGTGAGATGGGATAGGCCACAATTTCAAAACTAGAGCTTGGTGTCTAAACTACAAGATTGTGTCCATGTGTCTCGTCTATTCTAAATTTTTGCAATGTTCAAACTTCTGAAAATGTGGATTGTGTCCAAGTGACGCATCCAAAGTAACCTAGAACGCTCCCAAGCTTTCCTATGGGTGATGTTAAGAACTGCATTTGGCTCTCATACCAAATGATGCTGGCAGAAGCGTGAGAAATAGGAAAATTACTTTGATCCATGATCAAAGGGTGGATCAAAATTTAGCTTATTAGGGAAAACCAGAAAAAACCATATTAGGGAACTAATCTACTCAACACTCAAAGTTGTATTAGAACTCTAGAAACGATGTATTCCTAAATTGTCAAAAGTTGTCCTACTATTGATGCTAAATTGACCGTTTATAGAAATCTAAGCCCTAACTGGAATCCTAATCTAATAAGAGTTATTTGTCTCTATAATCCTTATATCCAAAGTCCTAATTTATAGAAAGTTGAGTTTTCCTGATCCTATTGTCTCAGAATTTATCATGCATGATCTTTTCTTGTCATTACCAAATAATTTCACTAATTTTTAATAATTGATTAATTACAAGATATAATTCTAACACAAATGTCTAAATGTGTCAAAGTAAACAAATAAAATATTTTAATATAAAGATATTAATAACTAACATTAAATTAATAAATAGAAAAATTAAAACAAAATGTGTCAAAGTATACAAATAAATTTATTTAATTGAGGGTCTGTTTGTTCCTATGTAAAATGTTTTCTGGAAAACATTTTCAACATTTTCCTGTGTTTGGCCACTAATTAGTTTAGGAAAATATTTTGTCAAGAAAGATATTTATTTTACACCCAAGGAAAATAACTTTGCAAAATAACTTAGGATATTTTCATTAAAAATACGTGTTTCCATGTCTTCATCTTTTAACCTAAAAAATCAAAGATACCTCAAAATCTCAGACCCGAAAGAGCAATAGAGAGACCGACTGTAATAATCTCCGATTACAGCAACGAATATCATCTCCACTAGTAACATCTCTGTCGGTGAGGCCTCAGAGGTAGGAGGCTTTAGAGGTAGGGTTTCCTTGATAAGTTTTTTGTGTTTTTTTTTTTTTTTGATTTGCTAGAAAATCTCTACAGCTTTCGGAAATATTTATCTCTCCAACTTTGGGTTTAATTAGTTTTCAATTTCTTGCTCCAATTCCAAAGAGTTATACAATTGATTTTACTTGTGGATTTAAAAAATTGTTTAAAATTTTTTACCTTGAAATTTTATTCTTTAGATTAATGAAAGTTGTTGATATTCTACAGATCTAGCAAAATTTTGTTGCTCCAAGGTCTCTTCTAACAGTTTTTATTTGAGGTAAGTGCTTAGGCTTTATCCTTTGTTATTTCTAATCAACTGGTTGAGGTTATGAGAAAATTTTGTAACTAATTTGTCATACTTTGATGAATCTAGGTGGTATTTTTATTATCAATATTTCTATTCTTTATTGACTTTTGATCATATTCTTTTTTCCTCCTTTATGCATCTGGCCTTGCAGCTTTTTTGGTGTTTCTTATGATTTTTTCACTGAGGAAAAAGTTTCATTCTAACGACAGGAACCAGATAAAGAACGAAAGTCTGGATGTTATTTTAATATTCATTTATGTTTTTTTGGAAGGTTAGATTAAATTTTCCATTTTTCTGAGTTCTTGAAGTTTTTGTTTAAATAAGGACTACAAAATACCAAGAGTGTTTGATAATTTCAGTGCAAATCTGGTAGTTAAAGGCACCACTATCAACTTAGGTCTTTGGGACACAGCTAGTAAATCTGAGTTCAATGTTGAAGTGATAAAGTTTCAGTTTTGATGCGAACGAGGGACGTATCAATGCAAACTGTTGCTTGGACAACCAATTTGATTTAATGTAACTACTTGGTCATTTTATTGATAGGACGAGAATTATAATCACTTAAGGCCCCTAAGCTACTGAGGAACAGATTCATGCGAGAGATAATTCAAGACGAGCAATGCCAAATTCCAATTGTGCTCGATGATCAAGAATCTCAAACACAACAAGTAATATGTTGTTTTCCCTTCAATAATCGCTAGGTAAGCAGATTGCCTATAGAGATGACAAAATAGACATGACTCTGAAAAAGTAATATGTTTATCTTCTGTAAGAATTTGACATTTGGTTATGGATGCATTTCTTATAGTTGTTTTCCCTTTTAGTAAATCATGATTTCGTGCAAATGGAGGCCTTTTTTGACATTTGTCGACTTTCTGAGAACATCTTTTTACTTGCTAATGCTTTGGTGGTCAGAAACAGAATATATAGAATTTAAATTTAGCAAGGATGCACGTAGGAATAGAATAGGGTTAGTATTGGAGATCAAGAGATACTCATAAGTGAAAATTTTAAGTATTTAGGATCAGTTATTCAGAGTAATGGTGGTATAGATTGAGATGTTACAAATCAGATACAAACGGGATGGACTAAATAGAGAATGGCATTGGGAATATTATGTGATCGCAAAATTCCTTTACGACTTAAGGGTAAATTCTATGGAACGGCAATTAGGCACAACGATACTTTATGGGTCTGAGTGTTTGGTAGTGAATCACACACATGAATAAAAGATGAGAGTAGCAGAAATGCATAATGTTAAAATGGATGTGTGGTTACACTAGGATAGACAAGACACGGAATAAGCATATTCATGAGAAGATTGGAATAACATCTATTGATGAGAAGATGAAAGAAACAAGCTTAAGGCGGATAGGTCATGTGTTAAGACGACCAGTATAAGTGCTTGTCAGGAAAGTAGATTTTCGAGAGAGTATTCAATATAAAAGGGGTAGAAGAAGACCGAAAAAGACTTGGTGAGTAACTTGTAGGAAGGATATAGCCCATCTAGGAATTGAGGAGGATATGGTCTATGACAGAGTGCAATGGCGTAGTAGGATTCATGCAGCCAACCCTACTTAGTGCGATTAAGGCTTGGTTTGTTTGCTTTGGTGGTCACCTTTTTTAATGAGGTTTGTAGCATGGGTTTTTGTGGAATTTGGTGAATTAAATTAGTTGTTTGCTAAAGGAATGAGCCATTTGGCTAGCTTGAGATGAGTCTATGGTAGAAGAGTGTTTAAGACAAATTTTTGAAAGTTATCGCACAAAGAGTTGTTTAGGTTCTTCCTATCAGATGTCTTCTTTCAACCCCATCAAACTTTCTTTACATTTTTGAAACGGTACTTGGTATCTATAAGTCTTCATTGTTCTGCTGATTATGCTTTTTTGTTTGACCAGTTTTATGCATTTAGCATGATATTATTGTATTTCATTACCTCAATTAAGATTGGATTTTTGAGTTCTTAGCCTTAACAGCAATAGAAAAGCAGCAAGTACTTGCATTCTTTGGCATTAATTCTACGTAGCTCTGTAAAAATACTTTCTTGTTCTTAAACCAGTGGTATGTGTCTTTTTTTTTCCGGTTATATTACCATCATGAAATTGACATCTTATGGCCGTGGACTTGGTTATCTAACTGGAAAATATTTTCTCTATCTAGTAGTCCATCTCTCTGTTTTTAGCTTTTTCAATCTACGTCTAATCAACAACAATGCCTTTGCTTGTTAGTTTAATTGCCTTTCATATTTTGTGTAATCAAAATGGGTGTGGACTTGGTCATGGTGTTTGTTCTGTGAACGTGATAGAGTTAGCGGGTGAATGGCTTGAGCTTCTATGCTTGTTAGAAACTGAGTTATAAAGAAAGAATGGACTAATATATGTATCTACACAACAATAATTTCGTTGTCTATTAAAGTAATGCACTTTTCTTTACTTGATTGTTAAAAAGACAACTTTATAATAAAACTGTTAATGATTAATTCCTATTCATTAACTCCACCTGTGTCAAGTTTTTCTTAGTATAGCTAGTCCCAAGCCCCGGTAAAGGAGGAGGGTTGCGTTAGGTCAACCGCCAGCGTAAAACTTCATCAATTTTATGAAATGAATCTATTACGATATTGCATAAGTGACATAGGGCGTTCCTCGTAAATGATGTGTTGCATTGCCTAAGTGCGGCGGATAATGGGCAAGGGCCGCTATATCTCCATGGGGGTCTGAGTGTAGTGAAAAATATGCAAGGGTCACAAAATAAAGGAAGGGTACATAAAAGTGGCGAAGAAAAATGTTCTGGAGAATGGATAAGAATAGGAACTTGGAATATTAGAACTCTTACTGGTAAATCAATGGAAGTGGTAGATACAATGATAAGGAGAAGAATTAATATTTTGTGTTTATAAGAAACAAAATGGATAGGAGAAAAGGCTAAACTATTAGATATTTCAGGATTTAAACTTTGGTACTCGGGAGTAAATAGGACTAGAAATGGGGTAGGTATTATTGTAAATGGGTCATTGAAGGACGAAGTAGTGCAGGTGACTAGGAAATGAGATAGGATTATGTCCTTCAAGCTAATTGTAGGACGTGAAACTATTAATACATTTAGTGTCTATGCGTTTCAAGTAGGGCAGATGAGTCCATTAAGACTAGGTTTTGGGAGGATTTAGATGAGATGATAGGTGGTGTTCCCCAAGGTGAGCAAATTTTTATAGGAGGTGATCTAAATGGTGTGGGAAGAGATAGTGAGGATTATGAAGAAGTGCATGGTGGATTTGTGTTATGGGGGAAGAAATGAAGAAGGAAAATCAATCTTGAAGTTTGGAATGGCATTCGACCTAGACAATGAGGATTGTGAAGAAGTGCAGGGTAGATTTGGTTATGGGGGAAAAATGAAGAAGAAAAATTAATCTTGGAATTTGGAATGGCATTCGACCTTTGCATTATCAATACTTTTTTCAAGAGGAGGGAGGAACATGTACTTACCTTTAAAAGTGGTTCAACAAAGTCACAGATTGACCATCTTCTCACAAGAAAAAGCGGTAGAAGGTTTTGTAGAGATTGTAAAATCGTATCTGGAGAAAGTTTAACCTCACAATATAGGCTTTTGGTGGTGGACTTGAGACTTAAACATCACATTAGGCGAAGGAACCTACCTAGATCACCTAGAATTAAGTGGGGGAATTTAAAGAAGGAAAAAAAAAATTTATGACAAATTTGTTAGGGCAAAGTATTTGGGATATACATTGACACTTTATGAATGACATGGCAACTAGAGTGAGAATAGTGTGGCTAAGAAGATACTTGGAGAGTCAAGAAATTATGCTCTAATGAATAAGGAATAATCTAAGTGGTGAGATGAAGGTGTACAAGATAAAATCAAAGTTTAAAGAGCTAACTATAAGACTCTATAGTTGTAGAAGTGATGAAAATATTGAGAAATATAAGCTTGCTAAAAAGGAGGCAAAAAAGGCTATAAGTGAAGTGAGAGATAGGGCTTTTGAAGATTTTTACCAAAAATTAAATCTAAAGAGAGGGAGCAAGATATTTATAAAATTGCTAAAGCAAGAGCCCATAGGATGAAAGACTTAAACCAAGTCAAGTGCATCAAGGATGAAAAGAATAAGGTGCTAAGAGAAGAGAAAATTAATGAAAGATGGGAGAAATACTTCCATCAACTATTCAATGAAGGGAATGGAATGGAGACGATATCATTTAGGAGAGTTAGGTAAGTCTGAAGAATATAGAAACCTAATGTATTATCGAAGAATTCAGGAATTAGACATGGAGGAAGTAGGCTTTGAAGAAGATGAAGAAAGGAGAAGTAGTTGGCCTCGATAATATTCCAATTGAGGTATGGAAATGCTTAGAAAAGAAGGGCATAAATTGGCTTACCAATCTTTGCAATAAAATATTGAAGAGTAGAAAGATGTCTGACCAATGGAAGAATAGCTATGTTACTCGGACTTGAGTGCGGGTGTTAAATATAGGTACGTATTTGGGTGTCGGATTCACTAATTTTATAATATAACAATACTAGGACTTGTCAAAAGAGTCGGATACGGGTACGGGGATACATTTTTGTATTAATATAGTATTAATATAATTTAATGGCAAAAATAATTTATATTATTTTATGACATATGTATTCAAAGTATAAATATACTTTTGAGTGTAAAAGTAAAATATTAAATAGTAATAGCAAAAGGAAAAAAAAAAAAAAGATACAAAATAAGTTCCTAGATAATTAATAAGATTAGACCCAATTCATGTTAAAAAGAATTAGACCCAATATTAGTGATTCCATTTAAGGCCCACATAAGATATTACAAGGCTTAATTTCAATTATATACATTTAGGTCTGCATAAAGACATTAATGGGCTCAATTTTAAAACATAAAAATCAGGCCCAACGTAAACCCACCCTAATGTCTAAAACCTATCTCTCATCTACAACTCCTATGTTATCCACCTCCATCTAAAGGTAAGGCAAGTCTCCAGTAACGAGTAGTGTAGCAATCTGTTCTTCTTCAATCCACCTCAAACTAAAGCTCTCAACCATGGCCTTTTGTTTCTTTATTTTCATCTGCAACAACATATTTCTTCTTCCTCTTTCCTCGTCATCTTCTCTAATTCTCCTCATCTCTCCTCAACTTTCCCCCTTCCCTTCTCTTTATCTACAACAAGTTCCATAGTCAACGGAGTCAAAGTACACATTTTAAACTTGCCGGATCCTGTACAGATCCCACACCCGCACCCGTGTCGTGTCAACACAGGTGCAACAGGGTTGAATGGAGAGTCCGGATAGACATAGAAGAAGAGTACTCTCATACCCATATGTGGAGAATTTTAGAAAAAAGAGGAGTTAGAGTAACACATATAGAATCAATAAAGGAGATATATAGGGATGTGGTCACAAGTGTGAGAACACCAAGAGGGTTGACATAAGAGTTCCTTATAAACATAGGTTTACACCAAGATTCAGCTCTAAGTCCTTATTTATTTGCATTGGCCATAGATGAACTTACAAGGCACATATAGGAGGAAATACCATATTATATGGGGTTAATGCTAAACTCGAGATTTGGAGAGAGACACGTGAGGCAAAAGGGTTTATACTTTGTAGATCAAAAACAGAATATGTAGAATTTAACTTTAGCAAGAGTGCACATAGGAATAGAATAAGGGTTAGTATCGGAGATCAAGAGATACCCATAAGTGAAAATTTTAAGTATTTAGGATTTACGATCAATTCTTTAGAATGATAGTGGTATAGATCGAGATGTTGCATATCGGAAACAAACGGGTTGAATTGACTAAGTGAAGAATGGCATCGGGAATATTATGCAACCACAAAATTCCTTTACGACTTAAGGTTAAATTGTTTAGACGGCAATTAGGCCAGCAATATTTTATGGGTCTGAATATTGGCCAGCGAATTACACACATAAGCAAAAGATGATAGTAACAGATTGTAAATGTTAAGATGGATGTGTGGGTACACTAGGATAGACAAGATACGCAATGAGCATACTCGTGAGAAGATTAGAGTAGCACTTATTGATGAGAAGATGAGATAAACACGTTTAAGGTGGTCAGGTCATGTGTTAAGACGACCAATAGAAACGCCTGTCAAGCAAGTAGATTTTAGAGAGAGTAGTCAACACAAGAGGGGTACGGTAAGGCCGAAAAAGACTTGGTGGGTAACTTGTAAGAAAGATATAGCCCTTCTAGGAATTGAGGATATGGCCCATGAGAGAGCGCAATGGTGTAGTAGGATTCATGCAGCCGATCCTACTTAATGGGAATAAGACTTGATTTTTACAGTTTGTTTGTTTGTTTGATTAATTCATATTCATTATTATGCAGAAAAATCCGAGTCACCACAAGTACATCCAAAAGACAATTGAGTTGTATGATGAAATGGCACTTGTGGTTGGAAAAGACATGGCTACCGGGAATTTCGTTGAGTCATTTACTGATATAACCTTAGATGGGTATGACGAAGAATTTCTTGCATCGGTCTTCAGTCATTTGGTGCAAAATGAGATGGTTGCAAAAGCATTTGTTGCAAAAAGTGATAGGTTTCATTTGATTTTTCTTGAAAATTTCAAGAAAAAAAAAGGCATTAGACGTAATTTTCTCTTAATTTGATGTCGAAACTTGCTCATTACACATAGTATCACTGAACAATTATGGGGGAATTTATGGATTGATTGACAATTGAAACTTGCACAGATAGTTTTCTTTTCGTGCATTCTTGTTCCTATAATCATGGCAGCTATTCAGGAACCACTGAAATAAATTTTGGTGCATTCATTTTGTGATGAGAATGTTTCAGATTTTCTCTTTTGGTGAATATATTTGTTATTGGTCTAGTGTATTCTTGTTATTAAAGTTATTGACAATTATTCTTTAGGTTGATTTCAGAGGTTGATTATGATTATGTACTTTTGTTTTTTTGAAGAATATGGCATCATAGTAATTAATTTATGGGTTCAAAATTTTCTTTTACATGGTCACTAATTTTGAACTAGATTCGATTCAATTCAATTCAATAGTTAGAATAGTATTCAAATTACAATGAAAAAGCATAGATATATATGGGAAAAGAAACAAATTAATAGGCTTTGAAAAAATTTGGCACAATTTCTATTAGAGATGACATTTTTAAGCTAAGAAAATATTTTCCCATCTCAACTGAACACCAGAAAATAATTTGAAAAATATTTTCAACATGTTAACCAGAAAATTGGAAGAAAATCACTTATTTTCCTAGAAACATAGTAATTAAAAGCATAAAGAGCACTAAAGCACAAAGCGCAAAAGCGAAGCGCTCGCTTTTTTTTAGGCAAAGTGTAGTATTATGTATATGGAATATTATCCTTAGCTATAAGTTATATCTCATATTTATGCAATAATAACATATGCAAACTTCTTAAATAACAAAATATGTATAATAAAAATAACATTCTAGCACAAAACATTGCAAGTAAGTGTATCCCACCACATTTTATTCATCCAATGATCAAAAAATAAAATAGAAAGACAGCAAACATAAAAATTCCAAAAAAAATGAAAAAGCACGCTTTTTGTGGGCTTCGCTTTTGCGCTTTTTTATCCTGGCTCGCTTCAGACACAAAAAAGCGACCTACTTGCGCTTCGCCTTACTTCTCGCTTAATCATTACTTTTTTGCTCTCTTAACTACTATGCCTAGAAAATAACTTTGATGGAAAACATTTTCTTAGGGAAAGCATTTTACATCCAACCAAACACAGACTGAAACATAAATATTTTCTAATATTTATTGATGATAATGTTTTGAAACTCGAACAATCTGGCCGATTCAACTGGCTGGTTAACTACAAACCTGTCCATGGCACCATTCAAATCCTATAGTAAAGCTGCATAGTTAAAAAAACTTGGTCAAAACCGGTATGAACCGATTCAACCGATAAAGACCAATTTTAAATTTGCCAAACAAATAGATAACTTAAAATAAAAAATCCATTATTCCTGACTAATATCCCATATCTAAACACCCATTCGGAAATTTTTTGTATCCAAATGCTTATTCCAAAATATTACCGCAATATTTACTATTCCAAATACCTATTCTATAATAATATCCCATGTGTATATACTTGCTACATTATTCAAAATCAAATTAACCAAACAATCTTTGCAAACTCACCCCTGAATTGGCTTCTTTTGGCAATAAAAGTAAAGACTTCAGCCAAATTTTGATCTTCCACTAAACCATTTTGAATAAATAATACTCTTTTTAATGTAGTATTATCGTCCATCGGCCATCAAGTAGTGTAGATTGGATATTATATTTCTTATTGTCCATGTGGAATATTACCACCTAAACATTTTTTCCCAACTAAAGTCACACAACACAATCATAGATTACGAGTCCATTAATGAAATAGAATTCCATAATGGAGGAGTTAGGCCAAATGAAGATTAAGAAAAAGCACAACACATTCAAAGGCAATAATCCATCTAAAAAAGGCAGCTAATTTGGCATTAAGCATTTGCCCTTTAGTGATAGCCTGAATGATTTTTTTTCCCCGAAACAAAGTGATAGCTAGGAGGTTATGCAATCAATAACACAATGCGAAAAAGTTATGGTGCTAGAACCTGAGTGAGCCATAGATATCTCTATCCTTTACAAGCAATCCATTTTGCTTGAAGATAAAAGCAAAGTCTACCGCCGATTCCCGCAAATACTATATGTTATAGATTTATAAAGATCTTCTATGCAATAGTAATGCAACAGGTAGAAAAGATAACGAAATTATGCATTAGTAATGCAAAGGATAGAAATACGATAACTCAGTAGCAACAACAAGCATACCATATTGTGCAAATTATTATCAAAATAGCTCAATGCAGATTAAAATTTTATTTTTGTGTAATCCAAAAAAAAAAAAAAAAAAAAAAAGAAGGCTTGCATTTTAAGTATATTGCCAAAAAAGTAACTGTTCAAAAAATGAAAATTAGAATAACATGCCTTTTGAAGCTTAGGTGCTTACAAGTCCGCGGAAATAATACTGGTCACAAAATCTCCCACACAAAAGAGTTAAGGAAACAAAAATATGTCCATGGAAAATCATGCCATTGTTTTGCATGAGGTAGAGAAAAAAAAAAGTTTCCACCTATTGCAATCAAATGTAAATCCATATGGAATATCAACAGAACGCAAAGAATGTCAAAGAAGCATGAATTCATACCACACAAGGATCTAGACAGATAAGTGCTCTCAAATCTTTACCAATCCTCTCGAACACCCAGAATAAGCACAACATCATCTTCATCACAAACTTCTTATCCTTCCACTTCTGCATGACCTTATTGTCAACTTCAGCAGCCAAGTTAGATCTCTTCTGAAGCATATCTATAATTGCAATCTCTTTTCCAACAAAATTATAAAACTCAATTGGTCTATCATATACAGCAAGGCCATGCTTTTCCTTAGGGATTTTAATAGGCAAAACTTTATCGTGAGCTGCCAGCAAAACGGAACCTACTTCAACGAGCTTGCCATTCTTAACATAGTTAAAAAATTCTTCCCAAACATTGTCAGTCCTTCGTGCAAGCAATCTTATAATTTCCAAATCTGTTCGCTGCATGAAAAGTTACTTATAAGGCAAAACCACAAAATAATAAAAATGATAAAAGAACCCTTGCCCTCCCTTTTCATCCCATAGAATATTCAAAAGAAACCACCTTGCTCTATCTACAAAGATTGAATATGAGCCTGAATATTGACTTCTTATTGGTCCAAATAGCATCACTTATCGATGACCTGAGCAAAGAAAAAATTAGTAAGGCTGGACAAATGCTTTACTGCAAACTTAATGCACTTACTATTTCAGGATAGATAACTAAGGAAAGGAAGGAAAATTGGCCCGGCACGTAGTGATCAGGGTGATACCTCATAGCTCTGAGGGTAAGGTTGAGTAGCAGCTTATCCTTCCATAAGTTGATCTCGCACCTTCGATTTGCTTCATCTCCATCCTCATGGTCTAACAACCACTTAGTTATTTCAAGAGATGAAAGTGAAGCTGCCAAATGCAAAAAGGGAGGTCTGCTACAGCGGCGGAACATTTCATGTGTAAAAAAATCAAATTTCCCTCCAGTTTCACCGTTGAGCACAGCAGTAAAACGATTATTTTTTTATACAACCCTAACGGCAGAGTTACATTTGACTGTTAGTCAAAAGGCCAGAGTGAGAAAAAAAAATAACGTTAGAGGGGTTTAGTGCAAAACAGCCTAAACTTTAAGGGGGTTTTATGTCTTTAACCCTAATTAAAATAAAAAAAAAAGAGAAGAAAAAGAAAAGTAGGGCTAGCAAATTCTAACACGACCTGATAACATAACAAGAATACGATACGAAATTAATAAGTTGTCTTGGGTTATTATCGGGTCAACCTGTTTATGACACGAAATTAAACGGGTTGGGTTAGGTTAACTCGTGGGTGGACACGATAACTTGTTACGTTACAGTATAAATAGATTTTGTTGAAATTTTTTTTATTATAATTTAATATATTATATTTTAAAATTGTGAATAATAAATTTAATATTAGATTATTAAATCAAACATATTATTTTAAATATTATTTAAAAAATTTCAATAACTTTAATTATGTGTTTTAAACTATTATGATAACAAGGTTAGTATTAATAATTATTTTTGTTATTAAATAATTAAAATTTGAGATTTTAACTTCAGTGGATCGCAAGTTTTTTAATTTGTCAAATAGTCTGATACTCTCTGTCAATAGTAAACGGGTTAGACATGAACACGACACAATGAGAAACAAGCTCCACATGACACGACATAAATACGACACGATAATAAATAGGCCATACCTGACACAATACGATAATCTGACAACCTGATTTCAACCCATAGACACCCCTAAAGAAAAGGTTTGTTAGATTAGTTTTGGGCTAGTTAATATCTTTGTTTGGGGAACTATTAGAGGCCCAAAGAAATAAAAAAAGAGGAGAAGATTTACAATATTTTTTGGCTTCCATTAAAGGTATGTGAAAAAAAAAAAACAATTTTCTTATTAGGTTTGTTAATTCAAAATTTTGTATCAATATCTAAATAAATGATTATTAGTAGATAAATATAATTAGTAAATAAAATATGTTTATAAATACAGTATATCATTTTTTTGAACTTCATATATTTATTGAAAAATTAAGTAATTAATATTTAGGTTGTAAGTATTTAGTAATGTCTAAAAAGTAACAACACAATCTCATTAGTTTGTGTTTAAACCTATATAAAACTTTGTTCAGCCTTATTATTTTTATATTTGGTGATTTTAATTTTATATTTTTTCATCTGAATATCTTACTATATATAAAAAGAGAGTCTCATTTGGTATGGTGGTCTCTCTTTGGGTCATTCCTAATTAGTTAATTTTAAATTTTAAAAAATAACTACCATCAAATAAAAAGAAGAAAAAGAAGAAATAACTACCATCAAGTAACTAAAAAAATGGAAGAGGTTGAAAAGTACATTGCACTTATTAAATCGAAATTGACAGATTTTTAGGTGCACGATTATGTGCGATGGGTGGAGTACTCGTACAGAGTATTCAACCATTAATTTTATGATATGATATATTGTTATAGAAACATGATATATCATAGTTCTATTAACTGTACAAACATTAAGAAAACTGCTAAATTTGTTTTGCTCTGATGGATAAGGTCATAGATGAAATAGGGAAAAAAATATTATAAAAATTGTGACAGACAATGAATCTAGTATGAAAGCTGATGGGGAACTATTAATGCAAAAGAGGAAAGTTTGTTTTGGTCACCATGTGTTGCACATTACATCAATTTGATATCAGAAGATATTGATAAGATGGATCAATAAAAAAAATAACTTCTTTCATATATAGTGCATATCAGTGATAGGAAAATACTTTCATAGACCCAGTCTTTAGTCTCACCTGTAGACCCTGCGGTCAAAATTAAATCTTATAGAATCTTTCTTACATCAGCTTATGTCATAGGTTCCATAACATTTAATCCACACCACAAGGTCTATAAGTGAGGCCAAAGACCAAGTCTACTTAAATCTTTTCCATAGTGATAAAGTAGTAATTCTCATGGAATCACGTTAAAAAAATAAGGAGTTACTTCGATTAGGTATCAAAAGATTTGCTACTGAGTTCATTTCAATGGAAAGTTTACTGAGTTCATTTCAATGGAAAGTTTTCTTCGGCATTGCACTAAATTACAAAGAATGTGCACATCTGAGAAATGGGTAGAGTTCAATAATACTACCAACAAAAGGATAGATGCTCGAAGAGTGTTTGATTTGATATTATATAAGAGTTCTTTGGAACAATGTCAGAAATGTATGTGTAGTGATAGAGTCTCTTGTGAAAGTTTTGAAGACTGTTGTGACCAACTGACAATAAACCAACATTACCAATCATATATGAGGCAATGGACAAAGTAAGAATGGCAATAAAAAAAATAGTGAAGGATTGGAAAAAGTATTGGAAGGTAATTGATGAAAGATGGTATAATCTATTATATTGGATCTACATGCAGCATGTAACTTAAATTACAAACTATATATTTGTATTGAAAACAAAATGTTTTTTTTTAGCACTTAAAAGTGTAATGTAAGTATACATGAATTTGCGAATTAAATTGTTTTATTTTATTCAGCATATTTCTTGAATTTGGTCCCTCAATACTCTAGCACCTGTGTATTTAATATGGATGAAGTTTGGAAGGGACTGAAAGAAGTGATTATGTGGCTTGAGCCAAATGTTGATGTACAAGTTGATACAATAAATAAGGTACTTCTGTAAAAACTTTTATTAATATCTAAATAAGAATACACATATTAGATTCAAATATTTCAAGAGAGAAAGGGAACGTTTGGAAGCACAATTGCAACTAAGCAAGTTATCAAAGTTTTGCCAGGTTTGAAAATTAAACTTAAACATATAAGAATATTCAAGTAGCAATGAAGATATTTAGCATACTTTAAGTATTAATTAATTTTTTTATTATTTTATAGCTAAATGGTGGTTTAACTATGGTAACGAGACTCCAAATTTAAGAAAAATTGCTATCAAATTTTGAAAATCAAACTTGTACATCTTCTGGTTGTGAAAGAAATTGGAGTATATGGTTATTGATTCACACGAAACTTCAAAATCGTTTGGCAATTGAAAAGTTACACAAATTAATGTTTGTGCACTATAATATGCAATTAAGGGTGAAGAATTTGATGTATCAAAGAAATAGTGATAATTTCTACAATCCAATTTATTTGAATCACATCTTTCATGAAGATGATATCCTTGATGAGTGGGTTAGGGAAAATTACCAACTTTTACTGCTTGAGGACAACTTAAATTAGTTAGATCAAGAAAAATGAAGAGAAAGAAAGTCAATATGGCAATGATCCATATGATAGTGATGATTTTGTAATACTTTATCTTAATTTATAAGAAAGAGAAATAACAAAAGTACTAACCAATTATCTACTACAAAAGACAAGGATAAGGTTAAAAAAGGTGATAAACATGTACCTACTTCATCTCCTTCTATTAATAGTTGTGGTAATAACAATGATGATGATCATAATGGTGACAATAGGAGGGCTACCTATCCTAATTAAAGATATAGTGAAGGTGATGGTTACAACCGAGATAGCTAATATACTGAAAGAATGTCATGGGCCGAGGAAAATGACAATTATTATGCTACTCAAGATAACGATCACGGTTATCATCCTGGCATAGAAGCATCACGTGAATATTTGAATAGGTTAATTGAGTTTTCAAGTGATTCCTCCCACCGCTCGCATTCACAAAGACAAAGAGTAGTTGATGAGCACTTGCGAGATTTGAGCATTGGTCAAGGTTATAATAGCCATGGTTCTAGTCACAGTGCTAGATGGTTGGAATATCTGGCTATGATCAATCTTATGGAGTTAATATTGACTATTATTTTGGATATGGAACTTATGGTGAACCTAGACAGCTTGACAGGTCTACTAATACTAGTACTGGTGGATATTATGATCGAGCAATTAAAGATATCATGAGAGATTTTCATCTGGTTCAAGTAGCTTTAGATATTATGGACTAGGACAGGGTTCATCGACTATGTGGGTGATAGTGTTTATTATAGAGGATTTGAATACTACAATTTTAGTGAAGAGCCCTCATCACAAATTATGATTATGGTTCATCTAATCAATCATCACAGTCAATGAATGCACAATTGAGTTCATTCGGGTTAGCTCATCCACATGTCTTCCCATTCCCTTATTCATATTATAGTGGACAAGAGCATGGTATTGAGAGGTATGACAAATATTTTAATAACATTAGTTATTTTTTAACTATTTCTTCATCACTTGATATTATGTGTTTTTAGGGAATTGTTGTTGAAAGTTGAAAGAACTGAAGCTATTTTGTTTTAATATATTGAAGACAATCCATATATTTGTATAATTTGTTTTTGTATTCAACTATGCACTTGATATTCTTATAATATATTTTGTGTTGTTTTCAAGTGTAGTAGTTTAAAGTTGTTCATTTATTTTATATATTTAAATTAGTATGTTATTGTGATGCTATTTTGCTAATCTATGTTAGTAATTGACTATATTATGATACTATCTATTTTTTAAAATTTTTCTAAATTCTTTTAGACATCATATAAAGCAAAACATGCATATCCGATACACCGTGACCGATATACCGCAATCGATGTGGAACGATATATTCCGCGACCATCACCACAACCGCGACTTTGAACCATGGTTACAACTCCATGGTTACAATCCACTCCATCATGGTTTGGGTTTTTCTTAAAATAGATGGAAAGTTAAAAAACCAACAAATTTGTACAAAAGAAGTCAAAAATAACCTTTAACCTTGGTGTCCTCCACAGCCTAGAAACCCCTAGAGACCAAGAGCGTGTTTTGGAAAACGGACCAGTTTGGCCAGTTCGACCGGTTGGACCACAACTCAAAAGAGCCTCTAGTTTCGTCCAACTATATATCCAGGTGGAAGGAAAAATTGCAAATAACCAGACAAAACTGTGAGAATCAGTAAAAATTGATTCAATTGAAACTTGCCGATTTTTAACTTTTAGAATAAAAATAAATAAATAAATAGAAAAAAAAATGAAAAACGTAAAAATCCTGAAAGGCTAAAATGTGAACAATAGCAAAACAGTAAATGCAACGTAGGTTCCTTTTCTTTTCTTTCTACTCTTCTTTCCATTCTCTAACTGCCAACACTCCAAGACCAAGAACTCCACCACTTCTTCGGTTCCTCCTTCTCACTTCTTCTAAACTCCATACTTCCTTCACCATCTCTTCCACCCCACTGCTCTATCTAGATAATTGGTAAGTTTATGTTATTTCTTTTACATTATATTTTTCTATTTTTCATGCATTTATTTAGTTATTTTTTTTCATTATTTTTCTTGTCTATCTTTCCTGTATTTATTTTGTTATGTCTCTCCTATTATTTTTTTTGTCCATTTTTTATGCATTTTTATTATTTATTTTCTATTATTTTTTGTCTATTCTTCCTACATTTAATTTTTATTATGTAAAAATTTTCATGCAATTATCTATGTATATCTGTTCTGTTATAGACATCTGTTTTTATTGCATTTAGCTTTGTTATTCATTTTTTGTTATTTTTTGTCTATTTTTTCTATGTTTATTTTATTATTTCTTTTTCATTATTTTTTGTCTATTTTTCTACATTTATTTTGTTATTTCTTTTCCATTATTTTCTTGTCTATTTTTCTTGCATTTATTTTCTTATTTCTTTTCTATTATTTTTTAATCTATTTTATACTTCATTTATTTTTATTACTTCTTTTTCCATTATATTTTGTCTATTTTCCTGCATTTATTTTTTTATTTATTTTTGTTATTTTCTTGTCTATTTTTCCTGCATTTATTTTCTTATTTCTTTCTTTTATTTTTTATCTATTTTTCCTTCATTTATTTTTATTATCTCTTTTCTATTATTTTTTTAGTCTAGTTTTCTCATATGGCTTCTTTTTACTCATAACAGTACTACTCAAATAAAAATAATTTTGCAAATAGAGAAATTAAATTAATTAACCTTGTTATCCACTTCATAAAATTTTCAGGATAATGGATGCTGTGGGTAGCAACTCGCATTCTTCACCTTTGGGAGCATCTAGCAATGCGGAATCTACAAGTTTAAGTTAAAGTCATAGACAAAAAAGGGATATAACATGAAAATACATCATTGAAGTCGTTAATGACAAAGGAAGAAAAGTTTGGTTTGTGGGTTTTGTAAATCAATTTGTTGGTGGCAACGTTCATCGTATGAAGCTACACATAGTAAGAGAAAAGGGTAGCTAGGGGTGTTCATTGACTGGTTTTTCGGTAATTTGGTTAAAAATTTTCGATATTTTGGTATTTCGGTGTAAGAAAATCAAAACCAAATTACAAACCAAACTTTTTTTTTAGTTGATTGCTTAGCCAAACTTTTTTTTTTTTGATTTATCTGAATAGCCAAAGTTCACTAGTTAATTTAAATATTAAGTATAAAATTATATACTAAACTAATCAAATTGATAAACAAAAACCTAAAATTACTAAAACTAACACTAGAAACTAAAAAATAATAAAGAAAAATAATATCAAAGTGTTAAATGAATGGAACATGAAATTGGGTAACTCAGTAATCCAATATTTTATTTTCAATAACCAAATCTGAACCATATAACCAATCTTTTTTATTTGATTTATTCAAAAATCAATTATCCGAAAATTGAAAGCCAAACTAATTTAGTTTCAACTGATTTGTTCGATTAAACCAAATCATGAACACCTCTTCGGCTTGTGTTGTTCCATGCACAAAGTTCATTTTGGAAGTAAGGCATGCAATTTTAGAATCTTGAAGAAGTATGCACAAAAAGTTAAAGAAAAGATAAGAGATTTTGGGGAAAAAACTTCGTATGGTCATTTTGTGAATGATTTTGATAGTGATGATATTCAAGAAATTCCTCCTCCTCAAGCTAAAGGAGTTTCAATCATATTGAATCAAATGCAGAAAATTTGTGTAATCTATTTACGAAAATTATTGGTCCAAAGAATATGGTGCACATGGTTACTGATAATGTTAGTAAGTATAAGGTTGTTGGATTAAAAATTAGTGAAAGATATCATACTATTAGTTAGTCATCTGTGATGCTCATTGTATCAACTTGATTTTGAAAGATATTGGTGATTTATCTGATATAAAAGCTCTTGGAGATCTTATTTCAATGGTGAATATATTTATATATAATCATAAGTTCACTTTGAATTGGTTGAGGAAAAGTAAATGATGGAAGGAGATTATTCGTCCTGGGAAAACTAGATTTGCTGCAACTTTTATAGTATTAAAAAGTTTGTATGATCGGAAAGATAATTTACAAGCTTTAGTCACAAATGGAGATTATAATTTTTTTTTAAAAAAAAATGGCCAAAGAGAAAGAGGCCAAGCAAATTGTTTTGGGTGATAAGTTTTGGAATAATTGTTTGATTCTAGTTAGGATCATGAGACCTCTTACTCGGTTGTTGCTTGTATGTGATTCTGATGAAAAGCGTTCAATGGGTTATGTTTATGAAGGCATGCAAAGAGCAATTGAAGGTATTAGAAAGTTTTTAAATACACAGACAGATTATGCAAGTCATATATTGATATTATCAATCTTCGGTTGGATAAAATGTTGTGCAAAAGTCTTCATAGTGCATTTTATTTATTGAATCCCACTTTTCAATATGACCCTACATATGTTGGAACTAAAGAAGTTACAAATGGTTTATTGGATTATATTGAAACATGTGTGGATTGGTGTGATCACACAAAGTTTACATATGAGATTGCAATATTTCGAGAGCGGTAAGGTAGTTTTGGACAGAGGCTTGCTCTTATCACTAGAAGGACAGATCGACCAGAAAGTAATTTCTTTCTTTTATCATATTTAAAATTTATGACAATATTATGTTTTAATATTTGAGATTGTGTATTTAATTTTCAATATGATATGTTTGCATAGAAAATTGGTAGAAGTTGTTTGGTTGTGATATCACAAATTTGCAAAGACTTGCAATTAGAATTTTGAGTCAAACAACATCTTTTTTTGGCTGTGAAAGCAATTGAATGTCTTTGAACGTATTCACATGAAAAAAGTAATCGATTGGAGCATTAGAGACTTAATGATCTTGTGCACATGCATTAAAATTTTTGTTTGCAACACAGGTAACATTTTGGTTATCTATATTTTTTCTTTGTTTAAATAAATTAGTAGATTAATAAGTTATGTATATTTTATTATTTTTTAGGACCAATCAAAAGAGATCTTATGATCCTATTATTTATGAGTAGATTGATAAAATAGAATTTTAGGTAGTAAAAGAAGAACCAAACATGAAGCTTGATTATAAGGAGTTGGCGGCTGAGTTTGAAGAACTACCTATGGATGATAAATGTTGAATGTATAATTCCCAACAAGTTGAAGGTTGGATTGAAATAAGTTTTTTTTTTGAATTTTTTCTAAATTTTAATTGCAAATTATACTATTGTACTATGTTGTTTTTCATTAATATTATTTTTATTTTTTATTAATATATATAATTTTTTTATGATGATGATAAATTTGAGAAAGATGTGGATTTAGAATTATTTCAGTGTAGAGGTATTGGTTTTATTGATCAAGATGATGAATGGCTAAATTGAAATGGTCATGAAGTAAAGTGACGAATGGTTGTGTTTTGTTTTAATTTTCGATTGATGTTGATTATGTTAATTAAGAAAATGACAGTTTGGTCGTAATGTTGTTTGTTGTACTTGTTTCTTTATTTTATTTGTTTCTTTGTTTGAAAATGTGGACAATATTATATAGAACTATTATTGTTAGTTTCTTGAACTTGGAAATGATGTTGGACACGTTAATTTTGAACTTGGAGATGATGTTAGCACTTGGCAGGTTATTTTCAACTTGGAAATGATGTGGTATTCTAGTTTTTAGATTTCATAGAAGTGTATTTTCATTTTTAAGTCATTTTAAATCACATTACACTAAAAACTGAAACGAGAAAAAAAAAAGTAACTGCCTGAACCGGCTGGTTGAACCAGATAGGCCGCCGATTCAATGGCCGATCTAGTTTTCAAAACATTGCTAGAGACTGTATTTTATATTAAAATTTGTAGCAAACTTTATAGACTTTAAATGATTAAGATAACCCAAACCACAATGTTCATTGTAATTTAGCCTATTTTGTTCTATCACATTAAGAAAACATAAATAAAATGTAACAAATTTCTAAGTCCTATAACTATAACCATTCCATTGTACTTCAAATACTTGTATAATATAACATCATATGTTTTAAAAAACTTGTACTGTGCAAGTCTTTAAAATCAACAGCATGCATTTATTTTTTTCTTTCGACCACATGGTTCTCAACGAGACTATAGAATTTTCCTATATGCACATGCTAACATAACATAAAGTACACGATTCCAAGAATAAGAAATTTAACAACTTATAAAAAATTGGATTTACAAGAAATATTGTTACCATTTCCATCCAAAACCCTCTGTCCAGCCAGCAAACCCTATAAAAGACCCCTAAAAAATTACTGTATTAAATATACACTTGAAAAAAATCAAAGGAGGTTAGGTTGAATAATCGAAGGCATAAACTATAGAGATGTATACTACAATTCCAATATATAAAAATGGTTAAAAAATAGCACCCAATAGATAAAAATTTAAGACTAAATATTTTAATGATAAAATACTTACTATAATATTTATACCTAAAAAGAATTTTTCAAAAAATCCTACAAAAATCTCTTTAAGTACTTCACAATACATAACCAATCTAAAGTATTCCTTATTTATTTAATTAGTTCCAAATGATAAATAATACGCATACAACGAATAAAAAAAAAACCGTTATGATAATATAGGGGAATTATAATTGCTTTTTCTCCTATTATATTTTTGTTTTTTACTTCATATTAGAAATATAATATTACAATAATAAAATAGAATATTTGTTACTATATGTATACCCGTATTGATTAGATTTCGTACAGTGAGTCTCAACCGCCATAATCAGCCTATCAAAATGATAAATTACAATAATAACATAAATGAGTTGTGCCATGGAAGCAACCTATATATACATGTACATTTATAATTTATTAAATAAACTAAACAATTTTATAAAAATTGATTTTATTTTGGAGTTAATTGATAATCTACTATAACATTTTAAAAAATTATTAGATGATCAATTTAATTTATGCATAGTATGTATTTCGTACACCCTAACAAAATGTCCAATCAATTACTAAATTATCAAAATAAGTGAACAATATACTACAACTCATTATCAATTAATGGCACATAGTTCAAAATATAAAATACAAAATATTATATCAAAATTGAAAGGGTGGACTTAAAGAAATAAAAGTGCTGATTTTAAGTAGGGCAAGCAGAATAGAACCTATTGAGGATGTGTAGTAGCATGAAAATAAAAAGAAGAAAAAGAACACCAAATTAATTTTTCTATGTTTTGATTTATTAGTATTTCACGTACACATACACACATATATATATGTCAATCTTAAATCAAATTCAAAATTTTGTGGACCAAAAATATAAATCCAAAACAATTTATTAACTTCAACTTGATTGTGACCGTTAGTCATTGTCCTTTTTTGACCAAAATTAAAAACATTAGGGATCAAATTTGTTTTTATAGGAACTTCAGCGACTATTTTGGTTCCTCTACTAAATATTGGAGACCAAAACTGTATTTCTCCTTTTATATTTATCATTACATTCATCTTATTGGATATTTTTCCAAACTATAGAAACATCTAGTCAAATAACCAATACCTCTTATCTCTAACTTCTATCACGGTTATTAACAAAATCCTTAAATAGACTAAATTGTCCTGTTTATTTTTCAAAATCTTAGCTTTCCCAATAACTCTTCCCTTGCAAAACCCCCCAATTTTCTCTTCAAAGGGCTTCTATTTTCATATTATGGATAAATGGAATTTTGTTTGGTCCAAGATACTGATACATTCACTAAATATATATGTACTTTTGAACAATCATATGTGATGTATGTGTGTGAGGGCGTGTGTTTCGCCTTTAGAAAATTTCACATGTGGTGGCACCTCCATTTATCTACATTGATTAAGTAAAGAACTCATTAACCTATCACATCGAAATTTTAGCTAAAATTATTGGATAGGGAAAGGTAGAGCTTATACTAGGGAAATCAGATCAGATTCCTTACTTATTTTCATATTCTCTCTTTGAAGTTTTGGTTTATCTGGTGAAATTACTTTTTGCATGATAATAAAAATTGGTAACAATATTGAGAATTTAGAATTATCTTTGGGTTGTCAAGTTTGTAGATTGGATTTTTATGCAATTACTTGTTTTTGTGCTAATTCTGGTTTCTCTTTTCTTACTTCTAGTGTGTCTGCCTTCTTCCCAACTATTTATCAACATTCAATTCCTTTTTTATTTTGTAGTTAATTAGTTTATTATGTTAATTGTTCACAAAGATCCTACTCTTTTTTTTTTTTAAATTCAATTTTTTAAGCTATCTTTTTAATTTTGAAATTCAAGTGAAGTGTCAAGTGATTGGTTCAAATATTGGCTAGATGTGAGGTATCCTTATTTATTTTAATAAATGTCTTTGCAAGAGTAAAGAAGCTCTAAATTTGTCTTTTTAACTGTATGTTTTGAAATTTAATGTATTGTTAATGTTGTTACAAATCTATACAAGATTTGTTGATCTATAATTTTAATTATTTAGAGCAAATCAGAAACTTGATTCGCTTTTCCTATCTAGAAAAAAAAGATAAGAAAATACAGAAGCTTATTTAAGTTAATTTTTTTGAAAGTTGGATATGATTTTAATTATATTATTAAGTTTTGTGTATATAGACAATGAAGGTTATATGAGAAATCTCTGCATCTCTCAAGACTCTTTGCTTCGACAATACACAAGGGTTTCTGTGTTCTTTGTCTAGCTGCTGAACATCAATTCCAATCATGTTGCAACTAATCTCATTTATAGTTTTTATTTTATAAATTTTGATATAATTTTGTTAAAAAACACTAAAATATAATTACATGTTATCAAAATATGTTGTATCTTCATTTATAATAAATTTTATTGGGCATTTATATGCATTTATTTTTCACCTAGTTATCCCTTATTTCATACTCGAGCAAACCAGCACAAACCCACAAATAGTCCAATTTTTCCTTCAAACCGCGCTTACACACACAAAAAATGGGGTTTGACTGATGAGCTAGAAATTATTTGAGCTTAATTGATAGTAATTTTTTTTAGTTTTTTTTTTTTTTGAAACATCCTTCTCGCTACCTATTATTGACTTGAACCCATGAATAATAAGTCATAGGGAAAGCGTATTACTGCGTAAACTGTACTTCATTGTCATTTGAGTTTAATGCCATAAATAAAGAAGTGGTTGAATAATGAATCTAATTTTGGTTTCAATTATTACCTCTTATTATCATCCTGCTTTTATATCTTTCAAACCCATTCTCCTTTCCCACTTGCTGTTATGTTTTCCTCTATTTTGTGCATATTTATTGAGTTAACTTAAAGTGATTTTTTTTTTTAAACCTTGGCTTCACATTCATGATCTAATTGGGTTAAAATGTTTATGGATTTTGATAGGTTTTCTAAATTTGTATCAATTGTAAGAAAGATTTTTAGATGGTTCTTGTCATGGATTTTTGCTAATTTTTCTTGTTCTGAGTTTTGATCTTTTATTTTCTTATTTGGATTTTGTTTTGGTTTTGTTGATTTTGCCAAAAATTAGGATACATTCTGGGAAAATCAAACTTCCATTGAAGAGAAGCAAATGAAAGGCTTTCATAAAAATTCTCGTAGAATCGAGAATGAAGTTTTCATTTTGTACATGCTAGATCGTGAATTAGTAACTACATCCAATTCCAAAAAAAAAAATCTCAATTTCCAAGTCTCCCCTGTGATACTCTTCCAACCACCTCATGAATTGGTAATTCCTAAACGAGTCATGAATGGTATAACAAACATATCATGTCTCCACATTGGATCAAGAACAGGGTCAGAAGGATCAAAAATTGCTAATTCATACAGATGTATCGAACCGGCCCAACCAGCAACCAGAGCTGTATGAATTATATGAACAGAAAGCAACTAGCCGAGATCATTCAATACAACGGTATGAACATGATACCAAGGCAAATCCATGGAAATAACCTTTTATCAAAGATAAATAGATACTACGTAACTTTATTGCATTGGAAAAGACTCTATGTGAGTTTCGGGAATATCCTTATTCATAGGTTCGAGATCCACATCTATGAACGAAAAGGTCCGAATGATCAACTTGGCAATCATAGAATCAATAGGTCTTCAAATTGTTCATTTGAAAAAATTGAAACCCTTCTTATTGGAATGAGTCAATCATCCACTTTGGTATCTTATTGAACAAAAATGGTGATATTGTTCCTCCATTGACTCATGTCAAGAATTTGGATTTTATGAAGTATATGATCATCTAATAAGAAGGGTTTCAATTTTTTCCAATGAACAATTTGAAGACATAATGGAGCCAGTCAATCAATATAGATTGATCCGAAATTTGATTCAAATCCAATATACTACCTATGGGTACATAAGAAATGTATCTTGGTATTTTTGGATCTAATAAATCATCCAACTTTATGTTTTGAAGCAATCATTTTCATTTATTTTTCTTCTTAATGTTCATTCAAGACTAGTTTGAATATAAGGCACTTATATGAAATATATATGATATAAATTATGAAAGATTTTGAGTTTTAAAAGTATTTTTTAAATTTATTTTTTTAAAGGTAAATAAAGGTTTTTTCATGTGTCCCTGAATGGAGATAATCATTGTCCTTTCTAAATGTATACTATACAGCAAATTTAGGCCATGTGTTTAGAAGGGTAATTTGGGCCTTCTACTACATATTTTAGTTTTCATGCCTAGTTAATAAGTTGTAGCAACATGTATTCACTAATTGTAGGGTGTCAATAGGTCGGTTGTTTCGCGTCATTATCGTGTTGTGTTAAGTAGGAATTGTTTCTCATCATGTTGTGTTATGTAAAACCCGTTTCTTATCGTGTCATGTCTACGTCTGACCCGTTTATTCTTGTGACGTGTTTGTGTCTATCCCCTTTACTCTACCATAGGTGTATCAGTATACCTGACAAGTTAAATAACTTACGAATCACTTGAATTAAAATCTCATATCTTAATAACTTAAATAATTATTAATCCTAATTTTATTCTCCTATCAACTTAGAACATACTATTAATATTTTTAAAAATTTTTAGATAGTATTAAAAATAATTATTATGTTTGATTTAATAATCTTACATTAAAATTATTGTTCACAATATTAAAAATATGCTATATTAAATTATAATTGAGATAGCATTTTAACAAAATATATTCATTCTGTAACTTATAGATTACCGTGTCAGCCCATGGATTGACCCAACTCTCCACCCGTTTATTTCGTGTAATAAATGAATTAACCCAATAATGATCTGATAAAATTTCAGTCATATCATAACATGCTTAATTTTGTATCATCTTATCGTGTTGTGTGAGAAATTGCCAACCCTAGGTTATTGTTATAGTTTATTGAGTTTTAGGCTTAGTTTGGGAGTTTTGGAATGAAAAGAAAGGAAGGGAAACATTATTGAAGAGAGAAAGGAAGGGAAAAGAATATCTGTCTAACTAGTTTGAGAAATTTGGAAGGAAATTTCATTAATTTTAGCATTTTATTAAGATCTTGCTTTTTTAATATTTTTTTATTATATTTTAAAGGCAATTGTGACATTCTCTAATTAGCTATAAGTTAGTCTAATTTTTCTTCCATTTCACTCCACTTTTGAAAGGAAAGTTTTTTAAAATTTTTATCCTTCCATTTATCTCCCTTTCTTTTATTTTCCATCCACTTAAAACTCTTAAATAAAAGAAGAAGTCTAATATTCCCTTCCTTTCCCTTTCCCTAATTTCTTCTTTTCCTGACACCAAAACAAACTATTAGAGATGTATCTATTATTTGGCCAAATCTGGATATTTTAGTAATTTAACAAAACCTTAAGGAAAACAAATGTAACAAAACTTTGTTATGGTATTTACGAAATTAGGCCTCATGAAGTTTATTAGTAACTAGTGCTTGGGTCACATTCATTAAGTGTGCTTAAAAATAGGACGACAAGAATGAGGTGTAGATTGGATGGAGACTCACAATCCCATTCAGATAGATTTTCAAAAAACTTGAGGATTGGTTTTGACAAAGAAGGAAATGACATATCACTACAAGGGAATGAGGATGAGACTCAGTTGGAACTAATCGGGGGCGACAAAATTCAGAAATGGTTTAGAAAAAATGGTTATTGTGTGACAGGCATAGCCCAACTAAAAGCAATTTCAAATTAAGAAGGGTAACATGGGAGAAGAAATTCCTAAAGAGGTTCTAGATATATTGAAGGAGTTTACTGATGTCTTCCAAGAGTGTCGAGGAAATTCCCACTAAACAAAACTCATGATTATCACATCCCATTGAAGGAAGAAGCTAAGTTTTTTCAAGATAAGATCCAACAATTTCCTTATATTAAAAAATTTAATGCAGAACAGATGGTTGAGAAATTAAGTAGTAAATTATTCAACCTAGTAACAACCTTTTTGCTTCTCTTGTGCTATAATTATTGGTGAAAAAAAAAGAATGGATGTTGGGAGTTCTCTGTTGATTATAGGTAGCTTAATAATCTCCAATCAAGGATAAGGCTCTAAGTATATGATTGATAAATAACTGGATGAATTGAATAGAGGCAAATGATTCATCAAAATAGATATGAAGGCTTGATTTAGTATTTTTAGATGGCGAAAGTAGACATTATTGTCAATTAATTTAATTTATGGTATATTACCATAAATTCCTATAGGTATATCCTTCCAACCTATACCTTATATGTTTTGCAAATATATCATAAATCCAATGTGTTTCAGAATAAGAAGTATAACTGAATGGGAATCATCCAATTATTTTTGTACCCTCTACCACCCGTCATCAGCAATAATCACCAACCACCATCCACAACTCCTCCTATTCATCTATGCCAAAAAAAACGTGCAACAACCCATTACAATCATTGCAATCAGCAACCCCAAATCAAAATCCTTTAAACAGACGAGCATTAATGGTATAAAAGCTGGATAATATTTTATCTTGCTAAAGCCCGGAAACCAATTAACCGACACAAATTTTGGTGACGTGAAGTTGACATTGAACTTGAAAGATGGCCTACATATCTCAGTGAATGTTCATTGACAAATCTTTCTAGGGAACAATATATTTTTTGCGGAGAAGTTGATAGTTAAATGGGTTGGACAGTAAAGGAATGTGGGCCCCCTTTGTTGTGAGATTGCTTATTATGATGTCTTGTGGTTTATATTGCAGGAAAAAGGGGAAAAATAGGTGACGGGAGGAAGGGAGAAAGGGTTAGGAGAAGGAGATCTTGGGAGAAGGGGGAGGAACTACAATAATGAGATAGTGTGGATGATGGAAGGAGGAGAACGATGGAGGAGGAGGAAGAGAGCTTGAGAGTAGGAGGAGGTGTTGGGAAGAGAAATGTGGAGGGGGTGACGAGAGGTTTCGGGGAGGAGAAATGTGATTAATTCTTTTAGAATTTTATAAAAGAGCACTTTTGTCATAAAAATATTAATTTTTTAAGGAATTGTGATGTTTTTCATTAAATATTTTGGCCTGGCATGCCTATATTTTGAACATAGTTAGTTTGGAAGATTTTTATGCATTCTACCTTCTGGTTTGTAATAATGGGATGTTTAAGGTATATTTTTAAAATATATAATATTATAAGATTGGAAGTCTATACCACATAAGGGGTTTATGATAATTTACTCTTTAATTTAATGTTTTAAAAGGCAAAAATCAACATTAAGGTTGGTTAATTTAATTTATTGTGTTGAAAAATAGAAAAATGGGCATTAAGCCCTGTTAATTTGATTTAAGTCCATGTTAATTTGATTGAGTAAAATTAAGAAACAGTTAATAAAGCCAAAATTTGTTTATTTTAATTTAATAGCCAATGGAAAATTTTAAGTACCAAAGCCATTTTAATTTAATCTATATTAATTGTCCTAAGACACAAAATGGGCTCTATAGCCTCTTCTACTATAACCACTTCACTCTCCTTCTCATATTCTTCATTATACACCTCCAATTTATACAGTTACTTGTTCTTGAACTTATGTCCCAATCCAAATTTCTCATCACACCAGAACAAAGACCTTGGCCCTCTTTTCATCCATTTCAAAAGCACTTAGTTTCTTTAAAGGTTTCTTGCGAACTGAAAATTTGTCAAAATTTTGCAAGACAGGATAATTTGGTTTAGGTAAAAGAGGTTTATTATTCTTGTTCCAGTGGGCAACAAGATCTTTAGGGTTGGTTAAAGATAACTAGTGGGGAACAAAAGAAGGTTGGGAAGCAAAAGAAGGTTGATAGGTTGTTTTGAAGATCAAAAAATCTTGGTTTTCTGATTGAAATTGAGGATCTTAGCCTTCTCTATTTTGGCCAAAGTTCTAGGATGTTGCATAGTTTTGGGCATGAACATCCTCACAAATAATTACTGGAATTGAGATTTAAGGCCACTCAAAGATCTACTCTATTCAGCAACTCCTCAAATTGTTCCTGATATTCTTGCACTGATTTTTTCTGCTTTAATGCCACGAGTTCCCCCACGGGATCATCATATAGGTAGTTACCAAATCTTGATGCCATGTCCTTGATATATTCTTCCCAACAAGGAACCTCTCTAGTTAGCCTTGATCTTGCATATATTTGATGCCATAGTAAGGTTTTTCCTTCAAGATGCATGGCTACCAATTTGATCTTTGCCTGATAGGGGTTTTGTCTATCTCAAAAAATCTAATCACACCTACACAACCGTTCCCTGAAACCTTCACCTAAAATATGGGAAATTCAATTCTTGAGAATCTTGTGGGTGCCTAAAACTTTCCCTAGATCCCCATCATGATGTTCTTGTTGATTCCTTTGTACATTCATCTCATTAACTAAGGATTTTAGTGTTGCCATTTCTCTCGAACCTTTATCCTTGTTCTTTCATACACACTTCAAGCTTCTTGATTTCTTAAGACTGGGATCTAGTGCTCTTTGTCATGATTCCTTGTAGAACCATATCTTTGATACCACTAATGCAGTTAGCAGAAAATCCAAAAGTTCAATCAAGTCTAAGAGATAGAAAATGTAGAAAAGAATTCAAAGAACTTAAGTAACATTATTTTGATCAGAATAGAGAACAGAAGGGAAATATAATGGCCGAATTTACGGAAGGAAACTTGGAAGGCAATTCACACTACACATACTTCCTATTCTATTATCCAGCTTACATATAAAGTAAAGTGTAACTGCTGCTAATTTCCATTACACAACATGCCACAAAAGCAAGAAACATAAGCAAAACTCTAACTAGTAGCTGATTCAGCTCTAACTAACATCTTCTGACTAGTAGTAAGATATACAAAACTAGTGCTAACAACTTCAGTTTTGCTTCAACAACTTGAACCACGCCTTTCTTGTCTTCAGAATCTCGCCTTCAATTTCATTGCATCATTCCATTTTGTGTTTTAATGAGACACCTTTTTCTTTTAGTTTGAGGTTAGAGAGAAACACGTGAGAAAGGAAAATAACATTAGTTAGTCGGCTTCGCATGTCATTCTACACCAATGAATATAAACTAATTTCTAGCTAAAATTACTTTTCTAAACTCAAATGCAAACAAACACATGAAATTGATGAAAACATTTTCTTGAAAATATTTTCAGTCTAAACAAACAAATTCTTAGTTTATCAAATTTACAACTGAAGTTATTGACCAAATACCCATCCTTTTGCCTTCCCCGGCCCACCCACTGCCACCATTTTTCTTCTTTCGCCACTCTCTCCCGATTCTTCCCCAACCCCATGTCCCTTTCCCTTTAAACATCTAGATGTGATAAGAGATTAGATCCCTCTTCCTTCCCATCTGGAAGGTATTAAACGACCCCTCCTTCCTTCTTCCCCCAGTATCATATCTCCCGCTCCTTCTTGCCCTAGCTTGCCATCCATTGCCATCCCTTTCTCCTATCTAAATTTAACCCTATCTCTAGATCTGGCTACGCTCATTCGACTATTGTTATCACTACTAGTTACTTGCAATAGTCGTGATCTGAGATTGATATTCCAATTTGGTCATATTTTCCAACTTTCCAAGTAGTATTAAATTTTGAGAGAAAAAAAGAAAGTGGAGTAAGAAGAGAGAAAAAGAGATGAAAAGGAAATCAAAGGAAGGGGAAGAAGAGAGAGAAAAAGGGAAAAAATAGAAGAAAGAAGCAATGAGAAAAGAAAGAGAGTTTTTAGAAATTCATGATGACCCCAATTTAGAGGAAATGTAATTACAATTTTATCCCTCAAAATATGTTCATGCAACTCATGTGCATGACATTCTGTCACTTCTAATGACCCAAATAGACTGAATGACCACTAGGAGTATGATAAGTCACTCCTGGAGTTATAAAGATCCAGGGATCAAATCTTGGTATCTACCGTCAAAGCAATTAATAACAACAAGAAAAGCAGGAGTCTCAATGAAGAGAGAGAAGCCATCAAGCAGCAAACAAATTGTAGATTAGGAGTAGATAGATAGCGAAGGTTTATAGTCTCACTATATGTGAATTTAGTTTTAGTGAAATGTTAGTATTTATCCCACTAAGTATGGATGGGTCTGGTATTTTGGTTGTATTAAATCATACAATTCTGTATATATATATATATGATAAGTCACTCTTGAAGTTGAAGATATAGGGATCAAATCTTGATATCTACAGTCAAAGCAATTAATAACAACAAGCAAAGCAGGAGTCTTAATGAAGAGAAAGAAGCCATCAAGCAGCAAACAAATAGTAGATTAGGAGTAGATAGATAGTAAAGGTTTATAGTCTCACTATATGCGAATTTAGTTTTAGTGAAATGTTAATATTTATCCCACTAAGTATGGATGGGTCTGGTATTTCGGTTGTATTATGATTTAAATCATACAATTGTGGATATATATGAAGTGGTTACTATCCTAAACCATATTAGAATTGTGGCATTTGTTCATTCTCCTCATAGTGCACTATATACCTAAAATTTGTTACCTTTTTAGTGTTTAGACTATATGGGAAAAAATATTTTATTTGGTGTATTGAATTTTTATTCATGGCAAATGTAGTTAGTAAGATCATGAATACAAAATATATTTAACTTTATTAGTTGATGAATTAAAGTAAAGCTAGTGATAAAGGCACACACAATATGTGTGTGATAAGAAAATTTTATTTATTTTTTAAGGGTGCGAACAGTCTTCATGATGAAATTCTAAGTATATTAGGCAACTTTTTGATCGGAGTCATTCAATTAGACTCAGTTGAGGAGATTCAGAAGTTAGAGGTAGTATAGTACTGCAATTGAAAGTTTGGGATGCAAAGTGCTAAGTGTGTATAGTGTTAGAAATTTTATATCTCAAGAAACGAAAAATAAAAATACAAAAAAATAATTCACCAATAAATTTATAACAATAATTAAATTTAAGGATTAGAAATAGCCTGATTATGGTCGAGGCACGCTAAATAGCGCTCTCCTTTGGAGTGATACACCCTCTACTACACTGGGTTGGTATAGCGTTCCTTCTCCAAGATACAATGTAGCAAAACAATACCCACAAACTGATGTTGCCCTCGTACACAACTGATTTAGAAATATAATTTACTACAGTGATTATATGTGATTGTAGGAATAATATAAAAATATAGATATGAATAGTTATGGATAGAGGAAAGTAACGTAATGTAAGTTTGGAGAAGTATATTATTGTCAAATAATTTTCTTGTAGGAGAAGACTCCTATTTATACTAGTTTTAAGACATAAAAGAATAGATGTTGGAGGTTAGAGATTATTAATGTTACTTCCTTGATGTGATCCTTGATTTCCTGAGATTGTTATATTGGTTAGTTAGTCACCTGGTATTATGAATAATGTTCCTGATTTTGAGAGTTTATGTTGGAGTCAGAAACACTTCTTAAGGAAAGGGTTGGAAGTCTTCTTTCAAGTTATATGAAAGGTTAGGACCCACAAGAGTTTCACTATTAATTAATTTTAAATTATTATTAATAATCCCCTACATAATTTAAAATTTATGACTTGAGTACTTTTTTACTGTGTAATAGGTGCAGGTGTCTTCCGACCTTGAACCCACACTTAGTGATAGCAAGTCTTAGTTTGAAGGAATATAGTGAATTAGAAATTCTTGAACTAGATCTTTTGAACCAAACTTTAACTTACCACACACAGAGTATGGGCAATGAATTCAGTTCTAGCACGATTGGGCGTTGTAGACGGTCTTGCGCATGTATCTCATTTTCATAAGTGTTTCTAGGGAATAGCCTTAATTTTCCACAGCAACAACATCACCACCACACTTATATAGGTGTATCTTTCAATGGTAATTTGTGATCATTATCCTGTAGATATCTGCTTTGGACGCATTCAGAGATTAACTCTTCTCCTTATAATACCTACACAGCAATGAGCACCACATCTTAAAAATGAGACTAGGGAATACCCTTCATGATAAAAATAATAGTATGCTCATTCTAGTCACCTTATAGTTCCATTTTTACTTATTGAACCTCATTCGTGGGATCTCCAATCATAGAGGTTAAGTGTCCACTGTGATGACTACTCATAGGCTTCAGTCTATTTCCCCTCGATGTTCTAATGATTAGCTTTTGAGTTAACTCTTTTGTAAAAGGATTTGCCAAATTATTTCCTGACTTCACAGAGTCAAGTATAATTACACTTTGAGATAACATTAATTATTTTATAGAATTGTGTCTCAATCTAATATGTCTTCTCTTCTCATTAAAATTGGCATTATTTGCTTTAGATATAGCAGCCTGATTACCACAATGAATATGCACAACAATGAATATGCACAACAGGAACAGACATTGTTAGTAATAATGGCAAATCATATAATAAAGATTTTATGCATTGATCTTTACTACAAGCCAAGTCTAAAACAAAAAATTCTGCATCCACTGTTGATCTAGAGATTAAACATCATTTATTAGATTTTCAAAAAAATTGTACCACCACCTAGTGAAAAAAATATAACCACCACTGGCTTTAGTTTAATCAGAATTTGTGATCCAAAATAGTGAAATCCATAATAAAAAATATCTCTTAAGATATATAGATATATTTCATTAATTTAATGCCTAAGATGGCATTAGCTTGTCCCACATTTTTCATATTAAAATTACTTGATAAGAAATCTTTTGTTACTTTAATCATATTTAAAATGTCATCTACATATATATTTCATTGATTTAATGCATAAGATGGCATTAGCTAGTCCCACATTTTTCATATTAAAATTACTTGATAAGAAATCTTTTGTTCTTCTAATCATATTTAAAATGTCATCTACACTAGGTCAAAAATTACACAAGTACTATCAAAAAATACCCCCACATTTTAAGATAATTTAAGTTAATTTTTTTAATTCAATATGCCTAATAGGTGTTCTGTCAGAATTTTTATATGGAATAAAATTAAAAATATGATAGGCAAAATATAATGTTTCACCTTATAAATTTTTAGGCAACTAAGAATTTATGATTTTCAGGGTGCATGAAGATGGAAAAAAGAGATATTATATTTGGCTCAAATTTTTGTGTATCAAATCTTCTTGAGTCACCAAAGTAGTGCGCATGAAATACACTGCAGACGGAAAGGAGATAAAGTTTTATATGACTTAAAATTTTCATTTGGAAAATCTTCTTAAGACACCAACACAAATCAAACGAGACTAAATAGTCTAAAATCACTGTCAATATCAAATTTCTCAAATATATGAATTAAACAGCAATGATTGAGTCCATATTTTTGGTGAAAAATTATACCTTTGTGTCATCCATTGTGAACAAAGAAATAATGCACATTGAAGAAGCTAGAATTAGATTCTAGGAGGAGAGAGAAAGTGGAAGAGTTGAATGTCAAGAGTATATTTGATTATCTAAGTTTTTTATACTCATTTTTTAGTAGCACCCAAGCCCCTTATTTATAGAATTGCATAAGGAGGCATAAGGTTAACTCTATGCTAGTCTAGCTGAAGCTGAATTACATAATTGCCCTTAATGAGGCTACCACGTAGGCACTTCTAGAACAATCTAGGTAATATGCTATGTGTCACTAATCCACATCATCAATGGCCTCTCGGCTTGGTGCCAAGCCTCACAGATAGGGGTCGAGCCGAAAATGACTGTTCGCAGTCCCCAACCGATGACAACCAAGACTTTTATACCGAGCTGAGGTGCAGAACTATCGTACCGCACCTACCGATCCGAGATCATGACGACCCTTGGGATCCTTGGCGGGTGTAACTGCAACATTAACTCCAGGGTAACGTTTTCGCTGAGTCCCTATGCATTGAATTCGTATTTATTGCACTGCGTTATTCGCTCTGATTTTGTTGCAAAATGCCTCATTTTACTTGCCGTAACGCCGGCACCATGCCTCATTTTTCACGCCATAACGCTACTAGATTTTCACGCCATAACACCTCTCTTTTCCAACCTAAACGCCTTTTTTCATTTCGAAACAGTCAATTTTTCCCCCCAGAACCATTGAACATTCTGGAAGAAAACCCTCCTATTTATACCCCCATTCATCCCCAAATCATTTTTCTTTTCCTTACTCACTTTACTGCATTTCCCCCAACCTATTTTTCTTTCCCTTGCTTACTTTGCTCCATTACTCCCCCAAAGACTCACACACTTTCCTCCCTTCACTCTCATCCTCCAGTCCCCTTTCTTTCGTCCTCTGCCATTCTACCGTTACCGATTTTCGACCACTGCTCTACGTCACCACCGGACACCACTAGGAGTTCCCCTAAAAATTCCCACACGCCCTCAAAACAGAAGACCATGGCCATTACGTTCATTCCCACTTCTCTTATTAGCATGCCAGTTCCCCCTTCCCCTGTAAACACCGTTGATAGGATGTTAAATCCTTTCGACGAAGTCCTTCTGATAGCAGTGTAATTAAATTTTTCTATCCCGATCCTCTCTTTACCGAACCTCCACAAAACGACCACCCTAACCTCCAAACACAAAATGTATCAAACTCTCTCGACCCTGAGGGTATCAAAATCCTTAGGGATAGATGCTATTTTTCCAAGAACGTGCACATCAAACTCCTGATCCTGAGGACCGAGGCCACCTGCCACATGCTGGTTACTTAACAGTCTACCAGGAACAACTCGAGGCAGGACTGAGGCTCCCAATAGCGCCTCTCCTTGTCAACCTATCCAACCACTGGGATATCAACATATCCCAGCTGACCCCAAACACACTTCGGGTCATTACCGACTTCACCTTTTTATGTAGATTACACGATATCCCTTTCTTCTTAGACACCTTTAGGATGATGCTGAAATTATCTCCTACAAAGGGATTCTTTTACATCTCTCCCCGAACTGCGGCAAACAGCTCATTTCGGGTAATCCCTCATCTATTCACTACTGAAAAAAGTCATTTTTGTCATCCGGTACCTTGACCCTCCAATGACATCCCGGGGTCCATGGAACCTTATTAAAGAGAACCTAAAAATAAAAAATGCCTCTCCCCCGGACTCCATCCACGCCCGGAGGCTCGTCGAATCCAACCTCTGAATAAACTTCAATAACCAACCAGCCATCCTATCAAACAACATACTTGCCTGGGCAGGACTGTTTCCTACCCACGACGTCCTTCCTAGCTACGACCCTAAACAAGGTCATCATCATCATTTCTCACTTGTCTTTTTTTTAATCATTATTTTTCCTGATTTTTCATCTTATGCAGAGCTCGGAGCATTCCTTAGGGGGTTGGTGTCCACTACACATGCCACCAGCCCTTTTCGTTAGCAAGCAGATCCTCATCTGCCACCATCAACATGCTATCAGAGAGTGTTAAGGCTACACCTTCAACCTCTGCACCCCTGAATCAAACCGAGACAGTCAGTCAATCGGAGAGACCAGTCGGGAAGCTAACTCTGGCTCTTTGGCCCACCAAACCCGAGCTGACTAGGGTTACGAGAAAAAGGACTAGGGAGGCTGTTGGTCTCAGGAAGGGTCCTTCTTCAGCCATGACCCTCTCCTCCGTCTCGCCCCTGAGGTACATCGTTCTAGTAGCGAGGGTTCGGATCCCAGGGACAGGCTCTGGAAACGTCCCTCTATCCAAACAACTTATCACTTCATATGGTAAGGACCGCCGAACCTCATTCGTTCCCACTCCTTATTCCTTCTTCACTGTCCGGAGCTAACACTTTACTTTTTTCAAGTGATAGAAAATACACTCCCGAGGAGGAGAGAAAATCTGTAGGGTCATAGGATGTGCCCTGGGGTCGATTGTCTATCGACCATCTTCCAGTGCCTCTCACCTCGGGGAGCTCTGATCTCTGACCTACCCCACCGTTCGACGTAAACGATAAGGCTCAATTCCCGAGGGTGGCTCGAGAGTAGGCAAAAATGGTGGCATTACCTTGGGATGTAGCCTATGTCAAAAGGCTCACCTCTCAACAGAGGCTGGACGAGCTTCACGTCAGTCTGATGAACGTAAGTCAAATTAACCCATTTGTGAAATTCTAACTTTTTTGCACCTCGTAACTCAATTTATACTAATCACTTTGCCTTTTTTGCAGGCCATCACAATTTTACCTGCCATGGCAGATTGGGAGGCCTAATTCAACTCTGCTTTTAACTCTACTAAGTAAGAGTTAGCTCACGCAAAGTTCAGCATGGATCAGGCAGTGAAGAAAGCTATCAACGCCAACGAGATGAAATGCAATATCGAGGCGGGCCTAGCTGACTGAGGTGAGGGACAAGCTTCTGTAATCCGAGTTGGAGAAGAAGACCCTTGAAATAGATATTGGCGATCGTGACAAGAAGATCATAGATCTGGAGCAAAGGGTTCTTCAACTTCAAGAAGAAGCTCAGCTGGCCGAGGCAAAGTTTGCTTCTCGGGAGGTGGAGCTTCGGATCGAGGGCAGGAATCAATTCGTGATCTCGGTTGAAGCAGACGAGATGTTGAAGGAGTTTACAAAAAATGTCTTTTCTATGGCTGAAGAACTCTGATTTGTACGAGGGGCTGCCAATACGATGCTTCCGTCACTGATGAGGTTATCAATGGCCTACAAGCTCAATTCAAAGCCCTCGCTCCGATTCTCGAAACTTCTGGGACGACTCTGCTGATCCAGGGCCTGAATACCCAAACCAAGTCCGAGCCCAAGAACCAAGCTTCCACCTCCACTGCCGAGCCTTCCACTTCCGGTGCTCAGGCTGATGTAATTTTGTTGTAATAGTTAGGAACTCCTTTTGTAATAGTTAGGATCTTTTAATGAAATTCCTAAGTTTTGATAACTTTGTCCCCTTGATCAGAGCCTCGACTTTCTTTACTTCTGGCCTTTTACCTACTTTTTAATTTCTTTATTTCCTGCATTTAAAACAGAAGTTTTATGATATAAGCAGGTAAAAAACTTTCCACACTTAAGCATTCCAATTACAAAAGATTGTCTAAAACTCCCTTTCATTCTGAACTTAGAGACTTGTTTAGACCCTTCCGAACTGAGGCAAAAGGATTAAGCTCTGGCACCTTATGTTTGCCTTAACCTTAACCTATTTAATTTGAGTTAGACTTTCCAAAGTCCAAAAGATAATGTTTTGCTTAAGCAAGGCAATCAAGCCTCTTTGAGGATCAGAACCTCTTCAACTTCATTTTGCTTGGAGGGGACTGCTTAGTTTCTACCCTTGCAGGGAAATTGCTAGGCCTCGACTCCCAATGTTTGCTTTTGTATTGAACTGGATCCGAACCTCTGAGGGCTGGAGTAGCCTGAAATTGCTTTGTGCTTGAACCGAACCTCTGAGGGTTGGTGCACCTTTGGTTTTTCTTGGGGGGCTACTAAGCCTCTGCCCTTGAGGGGGTACTGCTAAGCCTAGGCCCTCAATCATTTGCTTGTTGAACTGGATCCGAACCTCTGAGGGTTGGAACAGCTCGAACATCTGACTGTGCCTTGACCGAACCTCTGAGGGTTGGCGCTGCTTTATTTTTGCTTGAGGGGCTACTAAGCCTCTGCCTTTGAGGGGGGACTGCTAAGCCTCCGCCCTCAATCATTTGCATTTTTATTGAACTAGATCTAACTCGAACCTCTAAGCGTTGGAGCAGCTCGAGCATCTGACTGTGCCTTGTCCGAACCTCTGAAGGTTGGCGAGGCATTGTTTTTTCTTGGAGGGTCTATACTAAGCCTCTGCCCTTGAGGGGGACTGCTAAGCCTCGACCCTCAATCATTTGGTTTTTTGTTGAACTAGATCCGAACCTCTGAGGGTTGGAGCAGCTCGAACATCTGATTGTGCCTTGTCCGAACCTCTAAGGGTTGTGCGGCTTTGTTTTTGCTTGGGGGGGCTAAAAAGCCCCTGCTTTTGAGGGGGGACTGCTAAGCCTCAGAGGTCAATCATTTGCTTTTTTGTTGAACTGGATCCGAACCTCTGAGGGTTGGAACAACTCGAACATCTGACTGTGCCTTGACCGAACCTCTGAGGGTTGGCGCGTTTTTATTTTTGCTTGGGGGAGCTACTAAGCATCTACCTTTGAGGGGGGACTGCTAAGCCTCGACCCTCAATCATTTTCTTTTTTGTTGAACTAGATCCGAACCTCTGAGGGTTGGAGCAACTCGAGTATCTGACTGTGCTTTGACCAAACCTCTGAGGTTGGCGCGGCTTAGTTTTTTCTTGGGGGCTACTAAGCCTCTGCCCTTGAGGGGGGACTGCTAAACCTCGGCCCTCAATCATTTACTTTTTTGTTGAACTAGATCCGAACCTCTGAGGGTTAGAGTAGCTCAAACATCTCTCATTTGAAAGGGACTTTCATTACATTCCTTGATAATATTACTTCAAATTTACAATGTTCCACATTCTGGGAACATGATCCCTTCTCATGTCAACCAACTTGTAATAGTCCAAGGTGTGAGCTTCTATTACACGATAGGGTCCTTCCTAATTTGAATCTAACTTCTTAGTCCCCTCTACATGGCTCGCTTCATTCTTCGAAAATACCAAGTCTCCGAGCAGCAGATACCGATGCTTGACCCTAGCGTTGTAGTGTTTGGCCATGACTTGCTTGTACTTGGCTTCCGGATGGATGCATCTAATCTCTTTTCCTCAAGTAAATCTAGGTTAGCTCACAGGGCCTCACTTGTTGAATTCCAAATCACACAAGGATACTCGAGCCGAGGATAGCCTAATCTCCGCAGAGATAATAACCTCAGACTCGCAGGTCAAGCTGAACGGAGTGTTTCCATTAGCCGTTCGAGGTGTGGTCCTGTATGCCCATAGAACTCTAGGCAATTCCTCAACCGAAGCATACTTGCCTCTTTCAAGTCGAGTCTTGAGTCCCGTCAGCAGGGTTCCGTTGCACACTTCAGTCTGTCCGTTTGCTTGCGGATGAGAGACCGAGGTGAAGTGTTGTTTGATGCCGAAGTTAGCGCAGAAGCTCTTGAAAGGCTCTCCTTCAAATTGCTTCCCATTATCAGAATTGAGTACAGCAGGGATACCGAACCGACAAATAATACTTTTTTAAAAGAATTTTTTTATTGCTTTCCTCGAGATTGTAGCCAGGGGGGCTTGACCTCGATCCACTTGGTGAAGTAGTCAACCGCAACTATTAAGAACTCAAGCTTGCCTATCCCTCTGGGAAGTGGGCCCAAAATATCAAAGCTTTCCCATTGAGTAAATGGCCATGAGCTCTGAATAGGAACCATATCTGAGTCGGGTCTTCAGGGTATTGGAGCATATTTTTGACTGCTGACACCCTCGCACCAAAGTGTTTGCGTCAGAGTGTAAGGTCAGCCAGTAGTACCCAGTCAGCAAGACTTTGCGAGCTAAACTCCGAGGATGACGTGACTTCCGCATATGCCCTCATGCACCTCTTGTAAAATATAGTTAGTTTCGGATGGCGTGAGACACCTCAGCAAGGGTCAGAAGTATGCTTTTTTATATAAGATTCAGTTAATAAGGGTATATTTGGCGGCTCTGTACTTGATCTTTCTAATTTTGGCCGGACCCTCGGGGAGCTTCTCATTATTCAAATAATTTATTATTGGTCCCATCCAATCGAGGTCTGGTTGGACACAAGAGATTCTTTCAGAGAAGTCAACAGACCTGCGTTCTCGCAGTTCTACCAAAATCTCTTTCGTTAAATGCGAGTATATTGCGAGGCTAGTTTTGATAGAGTATCTCGGCATGCGTGTTTCTGGTTCGGACAATCTTAATGATGTCCACTTTTTTAAATTTTTTAATCCAACTTTTGACCTCAGTTAAGTACCTTTTCAGAACCACGCCCCGAGCCTCGTAATTTCCCAAACTTTGATTTACAACTAGTTGAGAATATGAATGTATCTTTAAAATTCAGGCACCCATCTGGTGGGCTATTTCCATCCCACAGATGAGGGTCTCATACTCAGTTTCGTTATTTGTTGCCTTGAATCCAAACCTGAGGGCGTAAGTGTATTAGTCCCCTTCTGGGGATCGAATTATTATCCCTGTCCCGGCTCCGGATTCACACGAGGCTCTATCAACATGAAGCTTCCATGGGAGATATTTCCTCATTTTCTATTCCTTTGCTGGATCAGTCACCGTGATGAGGTCAATCCTCTCGATGCCGCAACTTTCTATAATGAAATCTGCTAAAACCTGAGCTTTGATTGCGGTCCGAGGCCTGAAGTCTATGTCAAATTCAACAGCTCCAACAGGTCAGACCACTTTAGCATTCTGCCTGAAGCATCTGGTTTGCTTAAGATATTTTTCAAAGGAAGGTTAGTCAAAATTATTATCTTGTGACCATGAAAATAGGGCCTTAGCTTCTGAGCCGACGCCACCAACGAGAAGGCTGCCTTCTTAATGGGGGTGTAGTTCTTTTCTGGATCTTAAAGCACTTTACTTACAAAATATACAGGGCATTGGTTGCCTTACTCATCCTGCCTCAAAAGAACCGAGCTAACTGTCAATTCGGCGATCGAGACATACAGGTATAGCAGTTCTCTTTTTTGTGGTGATGCGAGCTTTAGCAAGTTGCCCAAGTATTCTTTAAGCTCTTCAAAGGCTTTACAAGCTTCTTCAATCCATTTGAAAGCCCTCAGTTTTCTTTATGAGCCGGAAGAACGACAAGCCCCTTTTTGCTGATTTGGACAGGAATCGATTTAGGGCGCCATTCTACCGGTGAGTCTCTGAACCTCCTTCATCGAGGTGGGAGTTTTCATATGTCTACCTGTAATTATGGCTTGCACCTTTTCAGGGTTTGCTTCAATTCCCAGGTGAGAGACAACGAATCCCAAGAATTTTTCTGAGGGGACCCCAAATGTACATTTTTTGGGATTCAGCCTCATTTGGATGGATCTTAATGTCTCGAATGTCTCCCTGAGATCTTTCAAGATTTTCTCATAGGTTCGGATCTTGACCACCATGTCATCAATGTATACCTCTATGTTTCGTCCTATTTGGGACTTGAAAGTTTTATTGACGAAGCGTTGATATGTGACTCCAGTATTTTTGAGTCCGAAGGGTATAGTACTGTAGCAGTACATGCCTTGGTCGGTGATGAAAGAGATTTTCTCTTCATCTTCTCTAGCCATGTATATTTGATGGTAGCCCTTGAATGCATCTAAAAAATATAAAATGTAAAATCTAACAAATGAATCTACTACTTTATCGATTCAGGGGTACGAATAACTGTCCTTTGAACAGGCTTTATTAAGATCAGTAAAATCTTGGTACATTAGATCTCTTATACACACGCCAAGAAGAATTTGGTTTTGTTACAAGGACTGGATTACAAAGTCAGGTGGGATACAATACTTCTCTAATTAATTTGGTCACTAAGAGTTTATCCACCTCGGCTTCGATTATTAAGTTGCGGTCAGAACCGAAGAGACACTTCTTCTGCTTCACTGATTTGTATGCCGGATCCACTCTGAGTTTATGCTCGATTATTTCCTGAGGGATGCATGGCATATTTTCGACGGTCCAGGCGAACACGTCCTTGTATTCGGCTAAAAGTCTGAAGAAAATGCCCTTAAACTCTGTTGGAAGGGTAACACAGATCGTGATTTTTTGATTAGGGAGGCTCAGATCTAGTGATACCTCCTCAATTTGAACCTAGTCTTGGGGCTCAATTTTTGCTTTGCCCTTCCTCTTCTGCTCGGGAGGTTCGAGGATCTCAGTAGATTCGAGCCGAGGCTGCATGTTCTCTTCCTCTTTCCTCTGACTTATCAAATGCTCTTCAAAGCCATCCTAGGTGGATGAAGCATTCAAAGGTTTGTAAGTAAACCTTGTCAGCAATGGACATCGTTTGCAATTAGGATTGCAAGGATATCATATAGTAGGCTCGAGCCTCCTATTGGCTACCAATGACTGTTTCTTCAGATCCATCTTTCAATATGAATTTTATCCCAATATAAAATACGGAGGAAAGGATTTTGTAGGTGTATTGCGTGGGTCGGCCTAGGATCATATTGTAGGAGCTGTCTCTTTTGACGATGACAAAGTTGGTCATCTCAATTATGTGCTTCGGGAGAGCTCCAAGACACAATAGGAGCATTATCTGTCCCTCAGGCACGACCGAGTCTCCAGTGAAGCTAACCAATGGAGTCTTAAAAGATTTTATCAAAGAATTATACATATGCATTTTGACCTAAGCGTCCCAAAAGATTATGTTCACCGAACTTCCGGTGTCGACGAACACACAGTATATTTCATATCTAGCCACATTGACGTGAATTACCACGGGATTATTGTGTGGCATTCAGCTCGGAATGGGTGACCTTCTCGGAGGTGTATCCGAGGCTCATAAATGGCTTCAGTGGCTTCTCCCGATCCTCGCCCGAAGGAATGTTCTGGGCATTGTTTGAGTCCCCGGTCACCGGGCCTCCAACAATTGTGTTTATCACCCCAACCACACGGATCTGTTCGTCTTGATTTGTCGGGAAATTATTTGAGTCCCGGGTCACTTGCCCTCCGGCAATTGTGTTTATCACCCCGGCCATATGGATCTTTTCATCTGGGTTTGTCGGGAGATTGTTCCTGTTTTGGCCGCCTCGATTCTGTTGACGAGGAGGCGGGCGAGGTTGCACTGAATTTCTTTGGTTGGCAGTGTTCCACACAGTTCGGCAGATGAACTACTGCAAATGTCCTTCTTGGATGGCCTTCTCGATTTCAACCTTCAGGTGGTTGCATACCTCGGTATCATGGCCGTGTTGACCATAAAAAGTGCAGTACTTTGTCCGGTCTCTTTTGTCCGAGGCTGACACCATTTGAGGAGTGGCTCTGAGATGGATTGATACCCAAATGTTGTACTTGGTATAAAATTTTCCTTCTCGATGCATTGAGAGGTGTAAAGTCAGCCTCGAGATGGCTCCTTGTTTGTGGGGGTCGGTTCCCGATATTGTTGCCCGGGAAGACCACCCGGTTTGCCATAGGTGTGGCTCTGGAATAACTCAACCTGTCAGCGACCCTCAACTTTTCGATGATGAGGGGTTCAGAGTCTTGAAGACTTTTTCTCTTTGTGTATCGTAAAATTCTCTTTTTGTCCTATTTGACTCTTCGTCCCGTATGAACTCCGATGCTCTTTCGAGGAGTTCAGAATAGGAGTTCGGCATCCTTTTCACCAACTCGGCATTGAAGACGCCTGGTCGGATGCCGCTACAGAAAGCAGTCACCAAAATTTTTTTATCAATATTTTTTATTTAGACCACCTCATCATTGAAGCGGTCCACAAATTTGTTAAGCGACTCATCGAACCTCTGCCGGATGTTCATGAGGTGCGATGTGTCCTTTTGCAATATCGATTTACTCCTGACTAGTGGCCAAGGAAGGACTTCGCCAGGTCATTAAAAGTGGTGATTGAGTTCGTCGGCAGCTCTTGGAACCATTTTTGTGCCGGACCTCGAAGAGTGGTGGTAAACAACTTGCAGCGGGTCGCGTCACTATAGCCATAAAGGCTAGTGATTGCCACCACGTGTTGCAGGTGATCTGATGGATCAAATTCTTCCTTGTAACGGTCTAGATCTGGCAGCTTGAATAGCATTGGAAGAGGTTCAATTTTGATAGAGATTGTGAATGGATCTCTATCAATATCAGTCGTAGCAGAAGTATTCAGAAGTAAATTATTTTTCTTCAAAATCTCTTGGATCTTATTTTCGAGACTCTGCTCCTCAAGTTGTTTTAAAACAGCCGAAGAGGGTCCTTTTGAACCAGATTTTTTCGAAGAATGTGCATCGAGTCTCTCGCGCATCGGTAATTTCTTTGATCCGGTCGTTGATGAGTGTGACTCATCAGATTGTTCGTTCGAGCGCGACTTCAACAATTTGTGACATATGGTCGGTTGGGCTCATGGCATCAACCGACTCCTTCCCTGGCCGTCGGTAGGGGTCACGCTACTATCCATCTTGTGGAGTGGCTGCGCGGTTCGAGCGTTCGGACAAAATTTGGCTCTCGCGCTGCTCTATGAATGGTCAAAAAGACTCGAAATGGTCAGCAATGTACTTTAGAACGTCATTCTGCTTTTGTTGAGCCTCGGTTGGTGTACCGACGTTTTCTGGTTCATCGGTATGCACCACGAGGTGCTGATTGCTCGTCTTGGCATCCTTGCTAGCAGTTCTGCGTGTTTCACGGTTCTTCATCCTCCTCAAAGCAAAAATAGACAATTCAGATGGTTGAGAATTGATTGAAAGTGATGAAAATCTGTCGATTCCCGTAGACGGCTCCAATTGAAGAGACTAGAATTAGATTCTAGGAGGAGAGAGAAAGTGAAAGAGTTGAATGTCAAGAGTGTATTTGATTATCTAAGTTTCCGTCCTTTTTTAGTAGCACCCAATCCCCTTATTTATTGTAATAAGCTAGAATTGTATAAGGAGGCATAAGGTTAACTCTATGCTAGTCCAGCTGAAGTTGAATTACATAATTGCCCTTAATGAGATTGTTACGTAGGTATTTCTAGAATAATCTAGATAATATACTATGTGTCACTAATCCACATCATCACACATTTTGAATAAAAACAATTCATTAAAAACTGAATGACCTTAAGCCTCAAAATATACCAGATCTAGAATATCATTATGAAAATTAGGTCCCCAGTTATCTAAAGAGGAGGAAAGAAGTTTGTGTGATGCATCTAAGAATTCGTTGCCTTCATAAGCCACAATGGATTACTAAAAGATCAAAATGTGCCCTTAGTTGAAAATTGAAATATGCAATAGCCTATGCATTTTTTTCCCTTATTGTCATGGTATAAAAGGCTCAACGGTTTGGGAGTTCTTTACCTCTTCTCTTTACGAGAATTTGCGTACCGTCATTCCCAAAAATTATTTCATAAATTAGTATCAAATTGACTATATAATGGATCAAAACTATGTAAACATAAATAAATATCACAATCACTAAGAAAGTAAGGGAAATAATGCAGGTCACCTATAATATGAATCAAGACTCTCGTGGTAGATTAAAACAAATATGTAACTCAATTAACAAAGATTTTATGCAGAAATTTATTTTTCATTAATTGGAAAATTATAAGATCAAGGATCAGACATTCTAAGGGAGTATTATATTACATAATTGTCCCTTAATTTATCTAAAGGACCATTTGACCATACCGAGCATATGAGAATAAATTTTGCTACCAAAGTCATTCATTAAAAATTAAACAAGTTCATTCATTACACTTGGCCTTATAAAATTTACGAAAAGTACGAAACATCTTAAAGTTCTTTCGGTTATTTAAAAAAAATGCAATTACAATAATATGAATACATGAAATGGAAAGTTCTATAAAGATTCTGAAACACATTACACATACTAAATGTGGCAACCATACTGGAGATGGAAAACGGAAAAAAAAAAGTGCCTCAGCTTGAATTTCTAAACTAAAGACAATCACATTAAAAATTTTCAAGTTTGCAAGAATTAAAATCATTCCAACACATAATATATATATTTTTTAAACAACTAACACAAATTCAAGTAAATTAAATTAATTAATTTTTTATATCACTCCTAAGACTGTTAGAAATTTTATATCTCAAGAAAGAAAAAATAGAAATACAAAATAATTCACTAATAAATTAATAACAATTAATTTCAATTCAAGGATTAGAAATAGTTTGATTATGGTCGAGACACGCTAAATAACGCTCTTCTTATGAGTGTTATGCCCCCTATTGTACTAGGTTGATATGGCCTTCCTTTCCCAAAATACAATCACCTCCAAGTATATTTTGATGCAGCAAAACAAGACTCACGAACCAATATTGCCCTCATACTCAACTTATTTGGAGGAGATATAGCTTATTACAGTGTTTATATGTGATTGTAGGAATAATATAAAAATATAGATATGAATAATTATGTATAATATGTAGGGAGAGAGTAACATAATATAAATTTGGAGAAGTGTATTATTGTAAAATAATTTTCTTATAGGAAAAGACTCCTACTTATACTAGTATTAAGACATAGAAGAATAGATGTTGGAGGTTAGAGATTATTAGTGTAACCTCCCAGATGTGTTCCTTGATTTTTTGAGATTGTTGTATTGAATAAGTTAGTGTCCTGATATTATGAATAACGTTCCTAATTTTGAGACTTTGTTAGAGCCAGTAACACTTCTTAAGGGAAAAGTTGAAAGATTCCTTTCAAGTTGTGTGAAAGGGTGAACTCCACAAGAGTCCTACTCTCAGTTAATTTTAAATTATTATTAACATATAGTTCAGTGGTGCATACAATTAACCCTATATTTAATTTAAGTCACATTTCATTTCATTATAAAACCTAAAGTACTATTGAAATATTGAAGAGAAAATTAGACGGTTATTCTACTCCAAAAAAAAGAATTGAAAACAGAAAAAGATGGACAATGGAACTAGGATTAGTTGTGATTTTTCCTAATAAAAACAAATTTGTTTTGGCAATTGAACTAGATGGACGGTTATTCTACCCAAAAAATAAATAAAAATTAAAAATTAAATGGTGTGTACAAATATAAACATTCAAATAGTGCTAGTTGTACTTTTGTAGTCTATCACATTTAAAATGATGTATTTTTTTCACTCAGAATTCAAAACGTATCATTTTAATCTCTCAATATAATTACCAGCTATTTCGATCCAAGCACAATTTTAAAGTTTACAAACCACAAACAGCATATCCATTACTATACACACATAAACATTAAGGTTTTAATTGAGATTTGTGAATTGGACTTTGATAAATCCAGTCTCTAACTTATTTAAAATTCTAGATATTGGGATCAATCCAACAAAGCTCATAAACGTTAGATCCATTCTCGGTTCATATAATTAATCGAATTTCTAGCTGAGTTCAGGTTAGCTCAAATCACTTATACTTTCTAATATCTTAGTTTCATATCGTCATGTTGCATTTAGATGGGTTGATTTAATTTGTACGAATAATTTGAAATGAATGAATTTAAATTATTTAAAATTTGAGTAGATTTGAAATCTATTCATTTTAACTATTAAACTTTCACATTTCCTTATTGATGGATTTCAAATCACTAACTAAATTTCTTAAATTGTTTAGGTAATCTTGAACACTAGATTCACTCAAATTTCTCCTTCTAAATACAATTATTAATAAACAAATTATCATAATTCTATATGCTAAAGTAATACAATACTCTACCTCACACTATTTTTTTAGGCAAATGATATTTGCACACTCCTAAAAACTCCATACACACCCCTATCCCCTTCTATAAATTATAAAGACGAAAAAGCCTAACTACCATATTTCTCTAAATCCAAATTACCCTTATTTTATAGCCAACCAACCACCAATTATATTTTATGTTTCAAGCATTGAAAATTATTTTGATCTGTTTGTTATTTTTAGAAAATTCTACAATCCCGTAATAGTTCTAAAAAACCATCACGTTATGCTTTAAAGGCCTGTATAGTACAACTCTATATGCTTTAAAAACTTGTACTGTACAAACTTTTAAAGCTAATGAGATGGTTTCCTCAACAGGATTTTAGAGTTCTCCATTATTTTTATATGGATCTTGCATGTCTTGATAAAGAGTATATAAGTTTTTAATACAATTTATATTTTTTAAAGTTTTTCTGAACTACAATTTAGTGAATAGATTTAATAAAATTTATAATTTGTTTTGTACTGATGCTATCTTTTCTTAAATTTTTTAATGAATAAAAGTTTTTATAATTAGACTATGGTTTTTTTAATGAAATTTTTTCTAGTTGAACCTTTTTCTAGTGTAACTATTAATTTTTGTGCACCTTATTTTTTAATACCTTCTTTCAAGTAGAAATGATATTGTTTGAAGTTACATAATGTTCAAAAAATTATAGGGAAAAGCTGAGGCTATTTTACTATACCAACCTAGTAGTTATATGCATGGATAATTGTATCTAATGTCTTTTGTACAATAACCATAAATATGATTTTAATATTTTGATAATTGAACTATTTTTTTAGTATATAACGACTTTTACCTTTTAGTTTAACAATACTGAGTAAAACACATACGAGTGAGAATATGAGAAATGAATTATTGTATTTAGTGAGTTGTGGCATAAGGGTGATTTGGGTATAGAAAAAATATGGTTAGGCTTTTAGTCTTTTTGGTTGATAATAGAGAATAGGGGTGTGTAAGAAACTTTTAGGAATGTACAAATATCATTTGCCTTATATATATAAAATCATATACAATATACATTATTCTAAATCGTTAATAAGAGTTAAATTCTTTTATTGTAACTTATTGTACTAAATTGAATAATGAAAATTATGCTTTAAAATATATATTAGATAATGTGATGGTGTATTTTAACAAATAATCGTATATAAATTATTTTAACTATCATAATAAATGCCTACACATAATATATGTTCAAGGATATGTTTACCTATCAATAACTTGCATATGCATATAAATAGGGGTAAGCATGCATATGGTTAATCAAATTCGAGACTATTTTCACTTTTATATTGAAATTTTGAAATTGGTTAATAAATTGGTCTGATCGAATTTTGAAATCGCAAATCTGTTATGAAATTAGAATTGAGTTATGAATTCAGAATTAGCCAATTTTCAAATTCAATTTAGTATTTGACAAACTCAAAACCTTTCAAGAAAATCTTTAATACTTAACTTGCAACATTACATCTTATTTTTAAGTAAACATACTTTTTATAGATATTATTGCCTTACAAACTAATACTATAATTTTACTCATAAAATACATATATAATTGCACAAATATATTATATATGTTCATGCGAATACAAACACACCTATATTTAAAATTTTTGTATTTTTCAATCATATATATCAGGACACTAACTTATTTTACTCATAAAACACATATATAATCGCACAAGTATATTATATATGTACACGCGAATACAAACACATCTATTAGAAAGTATAAAATTAATGTATTTCTAATCCTTTCTCTCTCTCTCTCTATATATATATATAAGTATTAAGAAAACACTAAATCCATTCAAATATAATATAGTTTTGATGACATGAAATCATGAATTATTTTATTGTTAATCGAGTTTTGTATTAGATAGGCTTTTTAGTTTTGTTCCAAGAATTTTAGTCCAATGTCAATAGGCCCAATTGGCGCATAAGGGTAATCGAATTGGAGACCAATTACCGAATTCAAATTTGGTTAACCAGGTTTTATTCCATATTCAATTCATAATTAAAATTGGTTAATAATTTTAAGACTCATTTCTAAATTTCGACCGAACTATTTGGTGGATTGACAGATCAATTAAACGACGCTCCCCTTACGTTTAAATATGTCTTATCCAATTCGAGTTTAAGTCGCTTTTAAGTTTTAAACCAAACTTGATTCATTTTTAAATTTGACCTACAATTTAGACCCGACGCATCTTACTCCATCAATGTTTGATTCACTCGAATTTGAGAACGATTTACTTACTTTTTTGGGTGAGTTTAATTAAATTTCAATCTCCGAAAAGTTTTATAAGGTCGAGTTTGAGCTCTACTTTAAACAAAACACAACACACTTGGTTTCACGGACTAATAAATTCATATAACGATGGTCGAGAAATATGAAGGCTGATTCAAGAGCGAAACTGCCTCCATGCAAGTACACTAAGATGGGAAGTTTTTGGTAGGGTTGATGATCTTTGGAAGGTAAAGTCTAGCTAAAACATTTGGTGAAATTGTGATGTCTTTTGATAATACACCAGTGGTTGAATCATCTAATGATGGTGGAATATGTGGTGAGCTGAAGAGCCTTTCCACTGTGCCTTCTTTGTAGACTTTGATGACTGGAGAAAGATCAATCTCAACATCTTTGGGACATGTAGCCAAAGCAATTACTACTAAATAACTATCTTTAGCAAGTATTTAGCTAAATTCGATCTTTAACTCCATTTGTAAACCTTGTGTTAATTGCTAGGTGTAAATAAAACCTTAAAGAATTTATGATATCAACTGATATAAGCAAAATTTTTTAAGATTTAATCCTGACCATGGGATCTACAGGTGGGACCAAAAACCGGATCTACCTCAATATTTTCCACCATCTTTATATGCGTATAGTATGTGTTTTAAGGGAAAAATACTTATATGGCCCCTTATCTTTAAAGTATCGACCAATTTGGTCCTTTATCTATCAAAAAGACTAATTTGCTCCCTTATCTTTATAAAAATAAAGTAATTTAAGACTTGTGATGAAAATTATGGGCAAACTAATAGAGTATTTGACAGCACATTCAAGGCATGTTAACAGGCACGTGGTTATCATGTGTTTTGGTCCATTAATTTGTTTATGATTTCTGTCATAGGTTTTAAATTGATTAATTTTTTTGAAGATAAATGACCGAATTGGTCTGTTGATATAAATAAAGGACCAAATTAGTTGATACTTCAAAAATAAAGAACCAAATTAGTCTGTTTTCTCGTGTTTTAATTAATGTTTTAAAATCCGAATCAATAGATTTGACTTGTTAACTGAGGACCTAATAAAGAGTTGGTTCGGATGAGCATAAAGTTAGAAATTATAAAAAAACGAGTCAAATCTAGTGAATCATTAAAATCCGGTTGAACTAATCTAAATCAGTTTCTAAAATATACTTAACAAAAGTATTAATATAATAACTATCAAGCTAATTAATCCCAAAAGCCAAGCCTAAGAAATCCCATAAATTAAGCTAAAATTCATTTAATATATCAGACCTAATTAACTACGTTAATTAAGCCCAAAATCATCTAAGGTAGAAGTATATCCTTCATAAATGGTACGTGCCCCTTTTGATGTGTATGATTCAAAGGGACTGACAAAATTAATGTATATAGATTTCAGTCCTCTTTCTTTTTTCATAAGAGGTTTTTTTACCTCTAGTGAAATGGTTTTTCTTTTTCAATAAATACGAGTTTTGACTCTTTTATATTTTTAAATTCATAATAAAGTAATTCAATTGTAAAGCCTCTAAACTCATTCCATAAACTTCTCTATTTCTTTCATCGAGTTGTAATCCAAATCATAATGGTATTCTTTTCTGAGTGTAATTATTTCATTTTTTTATGTTTATGCTCCACTCCAAGTGCCCAATTTTGATTTGCATATAGAAGACAAAATAATGCCCCCTTAGCATTTCTTTTTGTTATGACTTGCTAGTTTTTTCTTCTTCTTTTTTTAATTTTTTATACCTTCTATCAAGTATTTATTAACATTGACTCGTTTGACAATAAAGCCAAATCGGAATCATTTGTGATAATTCAGTGATGTAGGACAACATAAGAACAGGGATATAAGACAAGATAGAGAGGTATCGTGCATAGTTGTAAAAGGCACAACAGGTTATACGCCTAGCTCCAAAGCGCAACGAGACGTTGCTTCTACGCCTATTTGGTAGGGATGCAACCCTAATAGGTAAGAACACGTCTTTTGCGCTTAGGCTCAAGGCTCTCAGGCGGGCACCTTATGCAAGCTTTATAAAAAAACAAAAAAAAAAAAAAAGTTTGACTAATTACTTAAAACGGCTAGCAATAATGCCAGAGCTATTTTTATTAAATGACAAGATACCCTTGCTCAAGTCAACAACATATTCCTTCAATTTTTACTGGACCCTCTATTGAACTTCCTATACCGTTAAAAAAAAAAAATGATGTCTTGGCCATCGTAGCTATATCTCTAGCTCCAAATTTCTTAATAGCCTTTTAGGAGTTACGATAAAAGTAAGTTAAATCGTCATCTTAAAGTCTAAATATCACTAACAATGGATAACATCCTTGATAGTGACTCCTTAAAATCGAAAACTAATATAAACAGTATTGCTCAAGCATTGGGACTTGAGCTTTAGTACATGTCTATTTACAGGAAAAAGATGCATTAAAAAATTCGACCGCGATGCTAAGATAGGGTACAAGATTCAACGAGATTCAAACTGGGTCAAATGACACGATTCCTGTACTTTCAATAGGATATCCATCATGTAAGAATTTTTCGAATTAATACTGATGTGGCCTTCATTTTATGGAGCATACTGAGATTTTCGGATTGTGATGGCAAATGAATTTTTGGTGACTAGACAAGGAGTAATGGTTTTTATTTTTCCTAGAAGGGTATATTTCCCATTTCATTAAAGTTTGCTCTATCATCAACATATGAGCTCTAGCATTATCATTTGTCACTTAAAACCCTAAAATCCAGAAGACAATGATATTGTCACAGCAAAAATCTTAATGCCACGACATATTTCTTGTTAATGTCCATACCAATACTACCCTTGTTAAAATCATCCCCAGAATTTTCACTTTTCTCTCTTCTCTCATGTCTCCTTATTCAACCTTCCCAATCTCCAAATCTCCATCCAAAACAACTTACCTCCCATCTCTCACTTTTAAAGAAGAGCTTTGACCTTAATGAAGAAGTTTATGTGCTGTTACTTGACTTTTTGATGGGGGGAAATTCATTTGCTGTTAGAATTAACTCATGCAATATCAAATTTAATTAGTGATAAAGAGGGATAAGCTATTACAATTAATTTGTTAACGCATCTTCCCATATATAATAGTAAATAAACTTAGTTCTGGTAGTGTATATACGAATTTTTATGTGTGTTTGATGGCCTGTTGGTGGTGGTTCGGTAGTGAGAAGGCTAAAGTTCATTTAGGGTCGTTTATTTACTGAATAAAAAAGAAGACAGAGGATAATTTTGTAATTCCAACAAAGAACGGCAATATATTTGCCCAAATCTAAGGGATAATTTCACTTACCCCCCTTAAGGTTTAGCATAATTATAAGTAGGTCTCCTCAAATTTTAATAATTACACTTACCTCACTTCTCCATGTAAAATTTCTATATTATCCTTTCCATAAAAAAGCTTCAATAAAAATAATACTTAAAAACACAGAATCTCTGGATTTAAAACAAAAAAATCCACCAAACATGTCCCTCAATTAGCTCCCGAGAAAGTCCCAATTGGATCACCTCAACCTCAAGTACCGGGTCAAAGTACTTGAGCTGACAAACCCGAACCCGGACCCGACCATATTAAGGGTATAATTATGGTCTTGGACTTATCAAATTGGTGGTAAGGGACTGTTCAATAGAGGTAAAATGTAAAGCTTTCCTAGAAAGATTGGTGGTGGATATCTAGCGATGGTCTAATGAAGTTTTATTGAATCAGAAATGAGGGTATTTTAAGATAATAAAAGGAAAATTGTGCCAATGTCATCATTTTAAGTGGGTTTTGTTACTTAAAAAGTTAATATAGGGAAGTAAGTATAATTTTTTAAATTAAAGAGGAGCGTCCTGAGTAATATACTTGCCCATATCTAATGTATACTTCAGCCGTCTTTTGACCTAGACCTCTGTAACTCCAGGTAAGCCTTTTTCTCTCTCCCCGTCTCAGTCTCGCTCTTTTTCCGTCTCTCCCTCCTCTTTTCCTGTCTTTACTTATTATTCTGTTATTTATTTATTTTTTCAGTCCATCTACCGAATATCCGTGGCTCTCTTTTCCGTCCGCCTCTCTGTATTTATGTTTTTCCATATTTTTTCTGTTCCTTCTTTTCCCTTCTGTCCCATTCATGGAACTATTTGTTTTTATCAGTGTTTAATTTTTATTCTTACATTTGTTTCATCTTTTTCAGCGTTGTTTCTTTTGCATTTTTTTATATTTAATTTATTCTGCATGAATGTGAAGATATAAAAATTTTAGGAATCCATACCACAGGGTCATAGGTAAAAAACTAGGTCAATCTAAATATTTGTTAAAATTGTATTCTTCAAAACTTTTGGAAAATATTTTAATTTAGTAAGTTAATATTCACAAAATAACCACTTCCTTTGTTGCTTATAACCTATTGTTTGTTGGTATTTAGCAGTCACATTTGTTTATGCTATGAACTATGAGCTTGTGTTATGTGCTTAAGACTCTAATGCAAATTTGCTTTGACTTGAATTTGGGTGTTAGTACCGAATTCTTGTCATATTTTTCTATTTCTACGCTCCTCGTGTGAAAAAGCCCGTACCTGCGCGTACGCCTGGGCTCCACTGGACTTTGGCACCTAGATGCGCTTTGCGTCTGTAATAACTATGATCACACTAGTAAGAAACTGAGGAGATGTATGGGAATCATAATCCCCACTATCGGTATGGGATTGTGTTATTCCCCTTTACTTGTTTGTTTGGTTTGAAAAAGATTTGGATTCTATTATATTGATAAGTTAATCATTTTGAAAGTCAAGTCATAAGTAGGAATGAAAGTGAGCATTTTCTAACACTTTCATTCCCATATAATGATTCCCATAGTGATTAACCAAATAACATCTATGGTATCGTTAACTTTGATTCTGTTCTTTTCTCTCATACCCATAAACCAAACACCTCCTAAGAATGTAAGGATCTTGGGTTATAACTTTAGGGGGAAATAGAGAAGGGAAATAAGGAACATAGGCAAAGAAGAAGCTAAACTCAAATCTTTGATGAATTAAAGATTTAAGTTAAAGATTTATAATAAAAAGTTAAATCTTTAATTCATCAAATCTCTCTCAATAGCTCTGTTCAAGGAGTATTTATGAGAGTATAAACTTATCTAAGATAGAATTCTTATTCGATTATAATTGCTAGCCCCTATTCTAAACAAATAAGCAAAAGACTTCCTATTCCTATAACAACAATGACATAATTATGACTAGATTCCTATTATAACCAAATAACTATAGTACGACTCATTAACAAAAAGACTGACAATTTCATGCATCAACACAAAAGACTAAACCCCTTGAGGCCTAAATTTGAGATTGTACCAAATTACCACTAAAACTCACAGAAACACAACCTGCAACTAATTGAAACTGGAGTAAAACCATGCAAATCATTAAATTTAGATTTGCTTGAACGCGTTGTCGACTGCATCAACTAGTAATCATAGATACATTATTAGTCAAATTATACTTTTCAAGACACTGCATTTTATTTGTTTATACCCTTTCGGTTCCATGTTCCTTTTCCTTTTTTACTGGCTTCTTTTTTCGTACTAATGTCAGTTTTATTTCAGGAATGCATATGATGAAATCTGAAAATGATGAAGTGACATTTTACATGGGAAAAGAGAGAAACTTCATTGCCTCTGACAGAAAAGATGAATTTGTGGCTTTGGTTAAAGGGCTCCTTGAAAATAATGAATCTGGGATCTCACCTTTTAGGATTGGAGAAATAATTCCCTGGATTTGTAAACACCAAGCGAAGGATTGTGCTGCTGCTCTCATCACCGGAGAGACTGGACTGGAACTAGATCTGAATGTTGCACTCGTTGGTGGAGAGTACCCATTGCACCTTGCTGCTCATAATCTATCATTGGAGCTAGTAAAGTTGTTTCTTCAACATGGAGCTCGGGACAATGTAGTTGATGATGATCAGAAGCTCCCATTGATGGTGGCACTTGATGCAATAAGGTGCTCGTGACTTTCACTCTTTTCAAGGAATAGTTCAGGAACGTGATCCATAAAACGCTTTGAAGCTCTAGACTAATCTCATTTTCAAGAATTTCATTATGCTCTTTTTGGTTCATTATTGGATCGTTTAAATACAGTGCTATTAGTAGCACTGTTATCCAATTTGGAGAAAGGTGAGGTAAATGAATATAATTAGCTTAGAAAACCCTCAAGGGGTCAAATGAAAATGCAAATCGGCTCCTTTTCAGCGGATCTTTGCAAATAATCGTTCTACTTTAGGAAGGCTTTTATAATCTTATAAAGGTCCGTTTTGGTTGGAAGAACAAAATAGTAGTGGGAGGTTCTTTGTTTATATTTTGGTTGCCCCGAAAGCAAAACAAATAAGAGATTAAGCGGGGTCTTCAACCCTTAACATCGCTTCGGAAGCAAAACTTCATTATGTGGATACCTCAACTGTTATAATGTCTGAAAATCTATTTTGTTTGGTTGGAGAATACATGTTCCATTGTCTTTTGTTACAATTGCTGTTCATCCAGTGATATTTGAAAAATGAAAAGAATTTGAAGGGGGGAGGGATTAGGTTTAGAGACTTTAATGAGCAGTCTTTAACAACTGTACTACTTAGTGGAATAGGCAGTTCACTGATTCTCGGTTGTGCCTGTCCACCAAGTATGGCCGACTATTTCATTATTTTTTAAGAGAAGTGCAAGGGTTTAGAGAATTAGTCAGGTGTATGGAAAAATTAATTCTAAATAAGATGAATGTGTAAAAGCATGCCTGTCAAGTTTTTCCCATCCACATGATGCAAAATAAGTGCTTTGTGCAAAAATGAAGTTGAAAATTTTGATAGTAAACTTCAAAAAAGAACATAATAAAATTTTTTAACTAGTCTAGATTGTTCTCATTGGTCCTTTGTATTGCTCTGTTAAAGAACTGTGACAAACCATGGGTGTCATTTATTTGACCCATCTATCTAGTCGAACTTTCTAAAAAAAATGTTAATAAGCCAAAATGCTACGATTGTGTGCTTCAGAATTCATGCTTGAATCGCATCATTGAGGCATGTGTTTCAATTCTTAGAAAAATCCTAGATTTGTTAGTTTTTAACTTTTCTGCTCTCGTGGCTTTTAATGTGTTTTTCCACTCTTCAATTCTATTAAATTTTTTTTCCGTTTTCATCTTAATACATTCAGCTTCTTTTCCAACCAAACTGGTTTAATCCACATAATAAAGTGTAGCAAGGTGCATGCTTCTTTGGTCCTCACTTATCTTGAATCTATTTTCAGCGTCTTCTTATTTCGTTGACTGGTAAAATTGGAGAATCGGCACGACTAAAATGGAATGCTTCTTGAATAAAAAAGGAAGCAGTGAGAAAGGAGCTCAATTTGTAAAACCAGGCCCCTTCTTAGCTCTTTGGCTTGTTTGAGGCCCTAGCAAAAGTGATTTGAGTGTGATTAAGCTGGGAAGCCTAGAATGGCTTAGTCTTTTGTTTCATCAGCTGTGATTTCCCGTGTTTGAAGAAGAACTCTTGTTCAACATTTACCTTTTGGTGGTTCTTTGCCTTTGCTGTTGATCGTAGTGTCAGCAACTGTAAAGTAGGAGCTCAATAGGGTACAGAATAAGGTATACAAACAAAAACCACACCCAACAAAAGGCAGAATAAATTGGATTGAAAAGTAATGACATTCTGAATATTGTTTGCAGTATTATATTGGAATAATTACTGTAGCAACTTTGGATGTGATGTATGTGAGATAAAAATGCAATTGGAAAACGTGTTAGAAAATGATTGCAAAATATTTTTTGGAAACTTATTTTGTCCAAACAAAGCTGATAGCACTCCTAGACCTCTTAAGATTATGTCGGCAGCAATTCACCTACTACCCGCTACACTACTTGCTTAGTTGCTCTTCCTTGATAAGAGTTGCTTTGATTTGGGAATAAGCTAGAAGTCGAGTGAACACAACCTTCTTCCTCTTGTTCTAGCAGGTATTGAAGCTAAAGTAGCTAGAGCTAGTTGTTGCTGTTTGTCCCTTGTGTCTTAAAATTCCTAACTATCTCTAAAGAGCCTGCATAGACGGAGGCGCCTGAACGACTTCTTGCAGTCTCTCTTTTTCCAGAGCGTAATATTGCTACCTATTTCTCTTGCTTGACACCTATCTTATCCTATCAAAATATTCCTCGTTGTCTCCTTGTTAACACGTTGGAAGTTGAGCGCAAACTTTGAATGTTAATTGATTCCTTAGTTGCTAACTTGCTATTAGATTGGAAATATTGGAACTTGCTTTATATAGGGAAATGATACTCTCTCTCTTAAACATATTGTTTCCCATTTCACTTGCTTGACACCCCATCTTATGCTATCAAAACTTTTCTTGTTCTCTCCTTGTTAAATGTTGAAAGTTAAGTGCAAACTTTGAATGCTAATTGATTCTTTAGTTGCTAACTTGCTATTACATTGGAAATATTGAAACTTGCTTTACACGGGGAAATGATACTGATTTTGCGAAAAATTTCATTGAAGACTTGAAATTCTCATTGCTAAATTTTACTCGATTGTTACTAGTAACTTGAGGTTTTTTGTTAGTAAAGGATTGGATAAACAGGGTGTGAATACATAAACTTACACATTGCAGTTTAATAAGGTGTGCCCTTGTACTAAGCCCTTGGAGAGCTTTGCGCTTAAGTGGTGGCATATGGTTATAATTGTTGGAATATTGGCTCTTAGGTTGTGATTTGGGTCTCTTGGAAATTGTTTCAGTAAGCCTTGCTACATAGAGCACATGTTATGATGAGGGTGCATTTTGTAGTACATGTTATGACCAATGACTTAAATTTGAGCTTTGTTTTTAAGATTTATAGTTAATTTTTTTTAATTTTAGTTGTCCCTCTTTTTGAATGAAAATTAAATCCTTCTTTTTTGTATGTCATGTGCCACACACAAGTTATTTTTTTCTTCTAATCAAAGGGTAATAAATGAAACATGAATACTTCTTTGGTACAGAAATGGTAAAAATACTTTATTAACTGAATAAGGGGTTATTTTAGTTATTTTACCCCATTTGACTGACTTTAGAACTAACATTTTCTTTTTTACTATCAGTCAAAGGGGTAGAATGATGATTAAATTATTACCAAGGGCAAGGTGAGATAAAGTCCATATTATAGGGGCAAAGCATAATTAACCCTTAAGAATTTTAGTATTAAAATGAACATAATTAGAGTTTTGGAGTAGGTAAACTTGGTACGATTCCTGTATTTTAGGTAAACTTAGTATGATTCATATGTTCTTTTATTTTTACTAGTAAACTTGTTACTTTTTTTTTTTGGTTCTATAATCTGATTTGTACATGTGTCACGGAGAAGGAGATATCATTTCATGGGTACCCCCATTTAGCAGTTGTCCCGTCATTTTCAATTAGTTTTGTTGCTATATTTATATTCTTGGCAAGTTTGGATAAGGTTGCCAAAAAAAAATTTCGGCTATGGCGAGATGACACCTCTAGGGGAATCTGCCATTGAATTCATCCAATAAGCTCTATGAAATGTTGTTTATAATTAATTTGGGAGTTTTATTAAATTGGGGGTAAAGTGTAATTTTGTCTTGTTCCATTACATTGGTAAAGTATAATTAACCCTAAAATTATACAAGAACAATTTAGTAGTTTTGTGCCACTTTTTAACGTTTGACTGACGGTTGACTTTGACCGTTAATGAGAAGAGGGGCTAAATGCATATAAAATTTTCTCAGGGGCAAATCAAGACGGAGTCAAGTTCACTAGGGGATCCTAAAACTAATTACTCTTGCAATATAATGCCTTTCACTTGGCCACTAGCATTGACGTTGACTAACGATCTCAACCCTTTGGCCAAGTTTTTGATTACACTTGAGTCAGTAATTTTACTGATCCGAGGGAATTTAGAATCTTCTTTTTCCTAATTAAAATATTTTTATTGTTCGAAACCAGTTTTTGCTCAATATTTTAAAATTACTTTGCCAAGAAAATATCATTCAACAAATTATGACCATTATAAGTATATGTGACTACATTTGGGAAGATACTGGGTGTCGTGTATTGGACACATGTTCCATATACCCTTATTTCCTCTGTGTCCTAATTTTGGAAGTTTAATGAATCACAAAGACATGTATATACATCCTTTGTTGTACTTGAGGGAACAACTCAAGAAATGTGCATTCAATACTTAGTAGGACTTCGTAGCTTAGATACCGACCTAGATGGCTTGAAATATTTTTGTAATGAAAGGAATATTTTTGCTTCATGTTTCAATTCTTTTGTAGGATCTTTATGTACATACGTTTGGCAAATATATGCTTAGATTCAGAGCATAAACACATATCTTATCTATGTGCATTTGTGTGTTTTGTGAATATATGCATCTATATTGACCTATATATATTGGGTCCTATTTATCCATTTTTGCATGCGTCGTGCCATATACAAACATGTTTGTCTATTTACAGTTTATTCGTTTCAGATATTCATATTCTATTTCAAAATATCTGCTGCTTTCATTGTCCATGCTATGCTAAATTATTTGCCCTGTATGAATCAATGACTCTTTGTACCAGTACATAGCTTTTATAACTTTCTAAAACTCTTTTTCTTCTTTTTTCTTTTCATTGCAGCTGTCATGACTTTCTTGCTGATTGGACAGCGGGCAAGTCAATTTATAAGTTGGTTTATGTGCTGTGTTTATGGGAACTGGTACAATATAATCTATCTGCTTTCTTTTCATTCTTATAACTAATCTACATCTATACTATATTGGCTTTGTTGTCAATTGCTTATAAAAAGTTATAAGTTGCTTTTTTAAAATTGAAAAAAGCACTTTTAGAAAAGAAGGTGCAGAATTGCTTTTGAAAACAAACAGCTTTTAGCATATCTAAACATGAAAAGCAAAAACCATTTTTCAATTTGTCCACAGATTCTTTTAAAAAAATAAATTAATTTTCTTTTTCAAAAAAGCTATACGCAACTTATAATAAGCTATTGAGAACAAAGCGCATTATACTGTATGAGTTCGATTTGGAATACCCTCATTATAAAAGTTAATATTACGTTGTTGTCCGTATAAAGTTGAATGCTTATTTATTTTTTGATTGCTAAGGTTATTTATGCAAAATACTCTTACAAGAGTAAAAAGGAAACAAAACCAACTTGTTGATACTTCATATAAGGAATTAAATTTGATTGGAGTAAATTTCTTTATAGAACAAATTGGATTGATTTTAGAAAATGGATGAGAAAAGGAAATAACTAATTCTGGGATGATTTTAGAAATCAAATAACAATAGGAAACAAATTATACTTGGAGATTTTTTTTAAAAAAATATCTTTTCTAAATTTTGGAGTAAAAAAGAGATTAAAAGAAATTCCTAAAAAGTTAAAAGATAACAAAACAGAAATTAAAAAAGGGGATTATGACAAAAACAAAACTAAAATTTTGTGACTTCATATTGGAATTAATTTTATTGAAGTAAATCTCTTTACAAATAGAATTTTGTGATGGACTTTAGAAATTAAGTAAGAGTATGAAATATATTTTTGTGTGATAGCTTCTGTAAATCAAACAAGAATAGGAAACAAAATTTATTTGGGTAGAATTACATATTTTAATTTCTGTTTGGACTCTTAAGAAAAAGAAAAAAAATGTCTTTTTTATGCATTATCAAAATGTGCAGAAACCAACATAAAAGAGGGACTGTTGCACATAGAATAATTTACATAATTGGAGAGCAAATGTATGCAATTAACACTCAATTGTTAAAAAATTAAGATAGAGTAGGCAAAATATTTTTTTACCAAAGAGACATGCGTGCTTGGCCATTTGTATGTTGGATGTTTGCATACTATCTCTAAATTCTTAATTTGCTCAATTTTGAACTTTTAGTAGTATGTATTTCAAACTATGACTGATCATATATATATATATATATTCAAGAATTAGTGATTTTTTTATCAGAATTGTGTACCATAACTCCAATCATACAATTATGCCGTATTGAAACCTGTTTTTCTTTCAAAGCTAGCAGCTTCACTAAAATTAAGGGGCCAATTTTGAAGTGGTTTCAACTGTGGCTTCTTTTTGGGTTGGAGTAATTACACTAAAAAATATTGCAACAGTAGTCTAATATAAAAAAAAATCTTCTTGATTCATAACCCAAAGATTAAAAACTATCATGTTATAATTTGAAAAAAAGCTTTGAATCCATATCCAGTCTATAGTATGTATGAAACCTTAGCAGTAACTTTTCAGAATCACATGTGCAATGGAGATCATCAGTGTTTCACTTATTATATATTTTAGTAACTATAAACTAATTTGGTCTTCTGATTTGTTTACCAATGTGTAAAAGAAAGCAACATCCATGTTTATGCTTCAGGCATCTTCTCAATTTCATGCAATATAATGTGAGAATTAATTAGGAGTGAATATGAAAACAACAAAGCTACGAGTACATTAATTTAGTGTTACATTTGATTTTACTTTGCAACCCTTTTTTTTTAAAAAAGAAAATAAAAAATTAGAAAGCTTCATCTAGTGAATTAAAAAGTTTTATCATGAGAAACACCTATTGAAATGCTTTTAAATACCAAAATACTTTTCAAAATAGAAGCTCAATTGTACTGTTTTAAATTTAAACCTTTTCAAGAACACATCTTGTCATGGTCAGTTGACTACTATTTTAAATAATTGTGTAAACTAATGGCTTTGCACAAAAAGAGATTTAACTCAATGGAGTAACTAGTACTTAATAATCACGTCATTACTTGTCAAAATGCAGAACATTCTTCACTTCTCCTATTTTATGATAGCTTTCCTTCCTGATTTAGAAATGGCAATTTAGTATTTGTTACACAAGAATGTTTACTTCAAGTTGGTTCCAAGAATAGTCTAGATATTCAAGCATAATCAATTCACCTGATGCTCGAGAAATATGACCACTAAAGTTGTTATAAGAGAGATTGAGTAATTTAAAAGAATGAAGGCTTTCAGAATATATTTTGAAAATATATCTTCTCAAATTAAATATGTCATTAACTAATTTTCTAATTTATGCAATCAAAATTAAATGCATATAGTTGACTATTAATATAAAACATATAAACTATTTACAAGTAGCATAATATGTCAAAAAGCTAACAGTCTTATAAGAATGAATTACTTTTTCATGCCTATTTTTGTAATAAACTGCTTGCAGGTTTTTTAGTATTCCAAACGGGTTTAGCATAACATCGACTCTAATGTGTTTTTATTCGTTTGGAAAAAATATTTATTACTTAGGGTAAAAAACTTGAATGGCCCCTGAACTCTTAGGTCAGTTTAATTTTGGCCCCTCAACTGCTAAATGTTCTAGTTTGGCCCTCAGACTATCAAAAACACTTCTTTGACCTTACCGTCTGTTTTCCCTATTAAAGCTATGGAAATATGCCCACACGTGATAAACGTGAGGGGCAAAGTTGGAAGTTCAAGCCATTTCAACCAAAACGACATAGTTTCAATAGGACTCTATAATTAATTTTGAAAGTATAATTGTTTAACTGTAGAGTACAACTTAATTAATTCAAATAATTTCTCAACCCCACCCATTCCTCTGCTGCCTCCAGCCACCACCTCCATCCTTCAGCCAGCGCCCTTACCATTAGAGACCATTTTTTCTTCAACACTCAACCAACTACCAATCAAGAACTCAAAATCCCAAATCAATAAACCATAAATATGGGAATTTTGGATCTAAGGAAAGAATGGAAGGCGGAGCGGAGGAGAGAGGGAGAGGGAGGGGGCATGTTTGATTGGGGTTGGGAGAGGAGGAAGGGGTTGATGGCAGTGGGGGAGGGGGAGGGGAACATTGACTTTTAAATGAGGGACCACTGCAGTCATGATTATTGTGCTATGTTTGTTAATTAATGTTGACAGAGATATCAAGGCTCATACTGCCGGTTCAAGCTTATACACTCTTAATTGTAAAGAGATAGATTATATTGTACCAGTTCCCATAAACACAGCATTTGTCTCTTATACACATCTAGATATACACATCTATATGAAGTATCCCCCAAATTATACATTCAACCTTAAAAAAGGTAATTATAATAAAAAATTTTGAAATGACAAATTTACACTTAGATATGCTAGTCTCTATGGACGAAATATGTGGAAGGGTTAAGAATATACAGATTTAGGAGTAAAAGGGCCAAAATGAAATGAATAACAATTTGGGGGCCAAAGTGAAACTGATGTAAGAGTTTAGGGGCCATTCAAGTTTTTTACCCTATTAATTATGATGAACCCAATATACTTTACAATTTTTTAAATAGTTAAAACTTTAATTTTAGTTTTTAACGAAACAAATAATGTGCTAGGTGCAACCCACCTGCCAGTTCAATGAAATGAAAGTGTAACTGTATCATAGCTTACATTTTCATTTATTATTATTTATGGTCAGCGTAAACCACTGGATGTCGCAAAGTTGCTTTCAACAGACACTGAAGTTGTTCGTTTAGTAGCCAATCAGTGCGTAAAAGAAGGGAAACTTGTTCAGCTGGCTGCATTGCTGATGGTGGCCAGGGAAAAGCTTCTGGAACCCCTTCCGGGCTATGAAAGTGATGGTTCTGTCCTTGGGCTATACATAATGAAGAATCTAGGAATCATCAATTACTGAGAAGTTCAAATTAATGGCATTTGGTAAAATTGAAGAGATTCGGCCTTGTGAGCGCATGAGGCGTATGATGCTGTCAGCAACATTGTTACTTCAAATTTTTGAGAGGGCTGGTGGTGTTATTGAGGATTATTCTTATGCCAGTACATATGCGGTATGTTTATTTTGCTAATTTCACTACTAAGGTATGTTTTACAGGATCGTCATCATTCTAATTGAAGTGAGTTTAATTTTTTCTATGCTACCATTGTTCCTTCTTTTGGGTTATATTTTGCATTTTCCAACTGTGGCTGATCTTTGACTTGCTGCCATATAATTTTAGACAAAAGCACTAATTGGTTCTGTGTATACTGTATTCTTTGCAGTTTCCGAATTGCAGCTGATGTTGCTAACTTGCTTAGGAGGTATGGATTTCTCAAGGAAAAATGGTGCATAACCCCGCAAGGCACTTGTACAGTTTTGTTGTACTTGTATAACTTAATCAATCATTGTATGACGGAGTTAATTTTTTATTATATGTAATTTAATTGTTTTCTAATCCTAGTCTTGTATCTTTTTCACTATTACTTACTGCTTGTGTTTTTTGAAATTGATACCTGCTGTGGGAGTGAACTAGTACTCTGACGTACTTGAGAAAGGAGGAGACAGGTAATTCCACAATTAATACATCTCTGAACTTTAGTGCGGATTCGAAATGAAGACAGAAAATCAAAAGAGAGAATGAAACTGGATAGAAAAGCTAACAAAACGAACTTAGGAATGTGGATGTCTCTTATGTTTACTACCTTTACTTTGTGTGATGCAGATAAGTTGATGAAATTTATTCATATGCAAAAGTCCTTAATGCAAAGGAAACCAGTTGAGGTAAGATCTTCTTTAAAAGATCGGATAGTATTAAAATTGTCATGTTTTCTTGTTTATGATATATCAGTTGAAATGGATGCCCATTTTTTAGCTATATCATACCCTTATTGTTATCCCCTCTTTAACAATTTCATATTTCTCTTGATTTACAACTGTACAAGATAACCGTCTAGGCGAATGTGTTTATCTAAATAGTTCAGTATACATTGTTAGATTTGGTAATTAAAAAGCTAATCTCGTGGTTGAATATACTGAGTCCTCTTTTCCCCAAAAAGAATATCCATCCTCGTTGAAGTCTTTTGCTGAGACAATATTTTTTTTTCCATCTTGTGGTGTAAGGTAGATTAGATTTCTTTACTTTGTACAGATGACAAGTTCTGAGTTAATATTTTTACCGTCTCTTGCATGCAAAAATCTGTAGCTTTTATCAAATGGGAGAAAGGCTAGCTATTCAACATACTCCCAGCTTACTCCACCAGTTCCTTACCACCTGGCTCGCACATTCAATACTTGTAGCAGGCCAAATGCTCCTTCAGGTTTCAGGCTCTTTAAACCGGTTGAGAATCAAGTGAATGGAAGCATTACTCGGGCGATACATCCACTGATGCCAAAGATTAAAACAGCAATGCATCTCTGTCTCGTCATATAATGAGAGAAGGATTTGATACTGTGAATGTTTCGTACTCTAAGCACCTGAGGAGCATCTAGAACTGTTTTTAATGGGTTTATTTTGTCTTCATTGTTGTTTTAGGTTTTGGTTGATGCGTAAAGTCATAAACCTCCTCTTTTGCCAGTTAAAACAACATTAGTGGGGTGTGTTATGGTACCTGAACCCTATGTAAGGCTTTGGAGACGCCCCATAATTTTAAAATTTCTATTATTTCGACCAGGAAAAACCAACCGTTACAAGCCAACTCACCCAGCCACCCAAAATAAAGAAAGTTTCGAAGTGCAGGTAATCTTCAGAGCGTCTGTATAGTTTGATTTCTTTGCAATGACAACTATGGTGCGTTTTATGAGCTAAATGATGCACATTCATTTACAGGTCTCATAGGATTATCTGAGCAAGTGTTACCGGTTCAGCGAAAAATTGAATCATATTCAGTCCACAAACAAATATTGAGTATTCAGATAAGCGGTTGCATGATAAAAGCGATTCAGAGCCACAAATATTAGATCTTAAAATAAAACTTTAAAAAATTAAAAAAAAAAAAAAAGCGTCGCAGATTTTTCCAAACAAGTCAACTTGATACAACTCACAGTTCAGATTTTCAAGAAAATCATGTTGTTTATCATTCATACTAATATACATGGCCTAAAAATGGAAAAGCAACCATCAATTTACAACAAATAAATATATTAAGATTTTAAGGCACGAAAGACCCATTGATAGAAGGAAAAGAAGAAAGAAGGCAGCCGTGTAGTGATTTCTTGTATCAACTAATGGTGGATACATATTCTTATAACTTTTATTAAATAAATTATTTATTTTTTTAATAAATATCATTATCTCTTTCCCCCTCCCCATTATTTTTACTAATTCACTTGCCCATTTTTCTTTCATTTTGTTGTATGCTTCAACAATTTTTCATGAAATTTGAGGGTAAAAAGGTCATTGTAACTAAAAATCTAACATTGTTAGATTTGATTGCTAGTCCAGAGTACTTTTGTGCTTCAAAAATAATGTTAGAAATTAAAGTAATAGTGACCTAAATGTTAAGGGGTAAAGTGAAATTAACCTATTAAATAATTTGGATATGGGCACTTGGATAATTTTATTAATGGAAAAATGTAAATGTAGTGCATGAATCTAATTGTGGAATTATACCAAAATCAATACCTTAAATAAAATAATAATAATAATAAATAAATAAAAACATATAAAAATACCAATCACATTAGACTAAGGAAGATGGGAGGCGATTTCAAAGCAAAGCACTAACTGGCACCTTACTAGTCCAAAGGATTGCTACTAAAGCTGATGGGCGGATTGGTGGGAAATGAACTAGAAGAGAAGCAGATGGAACTCTTTTCCAAACCATATATTTCACAAGAGGGGATGAAAATCAAGTTTAATAGAGGTTGGTTTCCAAGAACTGGGATTTAGCATCTTGCCAATTAACAGAAAAAGGGCTTGCTCGCTCTAAAGGAAAGGCTTTCCCCATCTAGGGAGCTTGCTATGTATAATAAAAAGGGCTGGCGGCTAAGCTTGCCTCCACTCAATGGGAAACTCCCACAACCTAGAAAGCGGTAATAACCATGGCTAGTAACACACTTGGCAGCGGATTAGCCCCGCCCTGTCGATGCTCCTATGCAAGTCTGGTTTTGTCTTGGGTAATTTGAGAAATAGTTGTAGTAGTAGCGTGCCTGTATATACATATATGATATTTCATCGAGATAAACACCCTTCGAAAAGGCTGAAAAAAGCCTTGTTGCTTACTTGTCTAGCTCTGTAGCTCTTGAAGAGCTAGATCCATAACACTTACACTTATTTACTTGTTCTGTTGCGCATTTAGTTTCAGTGTGTGTATTGACTTAATCTTTAGTTGAAGCAACTGATGCCCTAATTAAGTTAACCCGCTTTACCTTTAACCCTTCCTTATCTTTAGAATGACGTATAATATGAATTGCTTTGCTATTAGAATGAAAGTTGCTCATAAAGGTGTCTTTTAGTAAGAGGTTATGCTTTTGACATTCTTCAATGGTTTTGGTGCAAGTAACCCCCCCATTCTAAAGCAGATCTGTAAGATGCAATGGGATATTAGAAACTGAATGATAGCCTTTTCCTTTTTCATGAGCACGGGGTGGGTGGCCCAGTGGCGTGGCAAGGTAAACTCGTATTTAATTTACATCTTTATTTCGAATAAATAGAATTTAGATGAATCCAAGCCTATTGAATATCCGTTCAATGAATGAAACGAATGCCTATGATGGTTTGGTCTACATTAGATTAAAGGGATTAAAGGGGGTAGGTCCTACTATAAGTAAGCGTTAGAAAGAAGGAAAGCTATCCATTCACATAGTAGGGAAAAACGCTATCAATCTTCATAGGCTTTACCCTACGAAGCTATCATCGTGAGCCATCAGCTTTTTCTTAATTAGACTTTTCTTTTACCCATCCCCCTTACTCAATTATGAGGTAGTCTCTATACTGTTGAATCGAAAGCCAAAGACAAACTTGATTACGTGCTGACAGGCTAGTCTTTATTGTAGACTTGGGATTCTTATAGGATGAAAAGCCCCCTTCACTAGGGAAAAATACATAAAAGTTACCAAGATAACTAAGATTCTAATGTAATAGAAAGAAATAGTTTATATCATGTTGTTCTTAAAGCACAAAAGTCACAAAGAGCGGTCTACCAGAATTGACTCAAGTTACCCCAAATGGGACTTCCAAATGCATGTTATATATTTGACCGGCAAAACATTGAACGAACACAGGGACTGCCCTTACTAGATCGAAGTTGAGTATGGTCAGTTTAATCATGCCACATCGTGCAACGTACCCTCTCCATACAAGTCATAAGTCATCTTTAGACCAAAGAAATAACAATAGGAAGAAGGATTATCCCACAAGATCTTGTTCTTGCCTGCCTCTCTTTGTCTAACTCATGTATCAATGTGTAAGAAGATTCCATGATAAGAGAGATGAAATAGCCTACCCGGCAATATGACATAAGAAAGATTAGTTCCAATGATCGATTTGTAAAGCAAGATAGCAGGGCCGGTAGACTTCTTCCTTTATTATATAATAGAATCTTCCCATCTTCAAAAAGAGGTAAGGTAAGGGTTCCAATCCTATATCATTTGTTGTGATATATAGGTCTGATAGCCCCCTTACGGGAGAGGTATTTAGGATATTGTGGAGAGATTGGAGGCTCTCCATTTTTCTTGTCGCTAATGATCGACATTCTTTTCTTCCTGTTTTGGCATGATCAAAGAAGCCATTTCTGACCAGATCAGTCGATTTTACTTTTTTAGACATGACCTTCCTTCTGCCAAAAGAGTCGAGTGGACAAGAGGCTGGCAATTGATTCATTTTACACATCTTTTCCCTCTGGTGTGAACTGAACTGAATCCTTATCCGCAAAAGAATCCACTAATTTCTCCCACTGTGATAGAGGCTACTAGCAATAAGCACCATCGTATCCAAGTCAAGAAGAAGCCACGTGTTCTTGGTTTCCTTGCCACGCTGTGATGCCTCTGCTTGCTATAAATCTTAGAATAACACACTTATTATAGGACTTACTTATTTGAGGCATCAAAGTAGAGGTTTTGTTTATTGATTATTGTAGTAGAAGAGATGGACAAGCCTATACGAGATAGATGGAGGCAGGGGTCAAAATCCTTTAGCTTCGGTAGATCCACCTATACGCCAGCTAGCAGCTAGGCTAGTATGGGTCCTGTGGTACATCGGGATCGAGAGCCGAATGAAAGCCTTTCTAGATAGTTGAATCGGTAGAGCATGCATCCTTTACATAATATAGGTGGAAATAGCCTTTCGTGGGTTTGGTGTAGTGAAAGAGAACAAGTAACTTCAGTTACTTAACAGGCTAGCATACCGAGGAAATAGAGAGTGAGATCCCATAAAATTGTAACAGAATTCGATAATAAATCAATAGCTGGATAAGCATTTCGCCTTATTAAACTCGGCACAGGAAGAATTAAAAAGTAATTTTTTCTCTTTTGGCAAGCGAAAGAGCACAATGGGAATTCAGTTTCCAATCTTAATTTAGTTTACCATCAAGCCAATGTGAGCCTAAGGGTAATCATAAATTTACGACGTGAAATTGCACTACCTTACCTTTCACAGAGAGAGAATCGTGGACGAAGGTAAGGTTATTAGATTAGATAGGGCAGTCAAATGGAAACAAAGATTTTTTTTCCATCGCTTTTGAGCTTGGGGTTGAAGTGAAATGGAAGCCATCTTTTTCTCAATAATGTCTTTATCATTTGATCCAATAGCCTTCCATTAGATAGGAACAGATTTGATAAATACTGAGAACTCTCGGATAGAATATTCGAATGGAAAACCCATTAAATACTGAACTATTGGTTCTAAGCTATCTATGATGATTAATCAACAATTCAAAGTGCTTTTCTTGCATATTCTTGATAAATCAGCATTTATATATAGATGTAGAAGGATCTTGATACCAATTTGTAATGAGTATTGATTGATTGGTGGTTTGAATAGTGAAAGTAGAGTATTAAAATTGAATATTTACCGAGCGTTTCTTGAGAGGGTTTAAGAAGGTGACTAATTCTTTAATCTACTTGTGCATTTAGGGTAAACTATGAAAATCGTCATGATTTTTTCCTGTTCCTCAGCCACGTCACTTCAACCCTAAACAGGTGTGCGTATGTGCAAACGACGTGGTCTTGAAGCTAATCGGATAAGGTTGGATCGGTGGCACAATAATTTGGAATTAGAGACATTTTGCCCATTAATTATTTACAGAAATTTGCTATAAACATCGATCTATTTAGGGAGACAATGTTAGGATGTTTAGGGCTAAGCCATTTTTCCTTTAGCTTTTGTATTTGACAACAAAGTCCGTCTTAAGTGGTAAGACGTTTATCAATTGATCATGGATAGGGATGGACCATTGCCACCCTCCCCTAAATTTTTGAGGATATATGTATATTATATGTATTTATAAATGTTGGGTATTAAAAAGTAATATTTGCTCCCCCAATTTTTTTTATAATATTTGCATTGTACCTAAACTTTTACTTTGCATAGTTTCTCACTTTAAAGTTCTTACAGTTTGAGTCTCAACCTTACAAAATTAGACTTTAGACTCCTAAAATTTTACACAATTATAAATTATCCTAAAATATATGTTTATGTAATTTTATAGTAAAACTAAAATAAGTAATATCTACATTAACTTAATCAAAATTCTGGTAGTATAATTTAACCATTTCCAGACATTTTTAACTATACTATTCTTATTATCTCTTTAGTTCTTTTCAATCTCATCTTTAAATAGAGCATCATCCTCACTTATTGTAGAAATTAAGATTTTTTTTTTTTTTTTTACATTATTATCATTTTTCATGTCAATTATTTATTCACTTGTTCATGAAACATCAACTTAGTTATATTGAAAATTTATTTTACTTTTAAATATATAATTTATTGTTTTAATAGTAAATTTTTGGTGTCCAGAGTCCCACTTCAAAGTAAAATAAGTCAATATATTATCTCATTATATTTTTTATCTTCATTTATAGAATATTTAAGATCCATTTTTTGTTTAAGGCCTTAATTTGAACCATTTATTAATATACATGTGTCTACATTGTTTTAATAATACGTAGTGTAAATTATCAAATTAGTTTTCATTGTTATAATTTACAAATTAAGTTTTTTCTTTTTCGCTGTTATTAGCATATGATTAAAAACTTCTATCATTAATAAGAGAGAGTGTTTATAAATTACTTAATTAAATTAATACTGTCCCAAAATAATTTATTCTTTCTTTAAAAAAATAAGTCATTAATAGAATTTTAATTAATAATAAAAAATTTAATATTACTATTTAAATATTATTCCATAGAGTGATATTTTAGTAAAATATTTTTCAGTCAGTCAACACAGAGGTCATGGGTTTAAGTTATTGTCTCATGAAAAAAGACAAAAAATAAGACTATTTACTATAAATCAGTTGGGCTGACATTACCAAACCTTGTTCATAACTTTATGTATTAGACGATCCATTCTCATATATTTTTAAGACAGCTTACAAGCCCCTCAAAAATTCATCCCTGCGTCCATCCCTGGTTATGAAATCGAGTTACTAAGGGTAGTGGGGAGGGGTGATTATAAAAAAAAAAATGTTAGGATGTTAGGACTTATTTTTATTTTTAAGTAGTTGAACCTTGATAGGAAATTAAGTAAGGACAGTTGTTGGGCAAGATTAGTGAATAATTTGAGATATAAAATCATTATTGAATTAATGTACATCTCTAGTTGGAATTAGAATAGGATGAATTAGGTTAGGTGGTAAGACATTTCTTTTATGATTTATTAGTTATGGGTTGGAGTCACTATTAGGTAGGGGAGGTTTTTTTTTTTATTTTATTTTTTATGTCTAATAATCGTTTGCTTAATGTCATAAGAATATTAAGTTTTTAGGTTAAAATTATTGAGAGGTTCTTGTGTATAACTTATATGTGCTTCTGACTGATTTTAAGGTATAAAGAATTTTTTCAAGAGGCTTTGTAATTAAAGGTACGTAAGAAGAATATCTTTGCTTCTATATTCAATTTTTTTTAACAAATTGTACTTCGAAATTTTTAGTTGAGAAATTATTTTGCAAAACTTCCTTATAAAAGCTGAAGTATATGAGAACAAATCTATGTACCAAATGGTGGATTTTGTGAATATGAAACAATATAGTTAATGCAATATTGTTGCTTTCTCTAATCTTCCTGTCCTGTTTATACATGATAGATTTTTTGAAAATGTGTTGCATTGTCTTTTCAAGCTATTTGGCGATTAATCTTTGTGGCTATCAATTGATGTGGCAGGGTAAAGTAGATTATATCCATAACCTCTGCCTTAATTAACGTATTGCCGTTCAAAACTTCAGCTCAAACGTTGCCTTTCCAAAGCTATAGCAACAAAAAAAGACTTTAGGCATAAAATAACTGGATAGAGCCCACTTTACTTGATTTGACCAACAAATATTTTGTTTGAATGTAAGTTTGGGGTTCAAATTCTTGTCTTGCATTCTTTAAAATAAAGGTTAAATTTCTTATTATCCCTGTATTTTAACTCCGTTGAGTCTTGCCCTTAGACATAATTAGATAATATTAGATTAGACCGTTACTGTTGGAGAAAAAAAAATTGGGTGGAGTCTTTGTAGCTACATTTATAGATAAATTTGTGTATGGATCAACATGCAAACTTATAATTTATGTATTTGATGCATATGTAAATTTTAATCTATAAAAGAATTTACCCACTTTATAAGGCTGGAAACCGTCTCTTTTTCTTCTATATGGGTGAAATAGTACCAACCTAGGAAACATGTAGTGAACATGAAATTATATGTTCCTAATTCTTAATTTTTCTTAAAACTACGAACAAAAGGTGTATTCACAAGAAACCAACTGAAAACAGAAGCAAATGTTGTCATGTTACTACACAAATTCTATGCTAATATACAATAAAAGAACCCATTGATTCATAAACAACAATTCCAAATTTCCCTTTGAATGACCTCTCTTATCTCATAAAGCCAAACAACATCATCTAATAAAAGTCACCATTCTAAACATGATCGAATCATCTTGAGTGTATTTCTTTTATTTTTCAGTAATAAATAATCCAATAGGCTCATTTCTATAAAACCTAGTATACCCCCACACTCATGTTAATATTCATGTTTGTGCTCCTCACATCTTTTGCTGTTGCATATAATTTGTTGCTCAACATTCAAATCCCATAAAGGATTGTTAATCTTAATCTAATAGCCACTCTATAGAATTTACCCTCAAATTTTTTGTGAAAAAAACCTTTCAGTTGCATAATATTATTGAGTCTCAATCCAAATCCTCATAGCCAGCAGATGTATAGGAGTATATATCAGTACTTGTCGAATTCCGGTTCATGATATTAATTTAAAATTTAAATCTTCATATATACTTTTCATTTTCTTATAAAAAATTTCTTTCTTTGTAACTAAAAATAATTGCTTCAAAATCAATAATTATGCACGTGTTTTACATTAGCTTATAAGTGATATTGGTCATTTACACAACATATATATGTATATAGAACAATTAATATATCAATTTCATTAAATACTGGAAATTTAGTTAGATTCGTATTAAACAAGATCCATAACCGATCAATTTAAATGTGTCAAAATTTAATTGGATTAAACAAGCTCCATAACCGATCAATTTAGTTAGGTTTGACAAACATTTATAATTTTATTGCCATTCGATTTTTCGTGCATTATTCAATGTCCAAATATTTATTTGAAAAATATTTGCAGTCTCAATCTGAACACTTAATTGTGAAAAATTATTTGCAATATTCACAATTCTAATGCTTATTTGAGTTTTTATTATTTGTTGAATAATTCAAATGACACATTAAACAATGTGTTAAATGATATCAACCAACCACTTTTTTCATCGTTCACCACCCTCCCAATAAACTATTGTAATGATTCTTTTAGAAAAACACATTAAAAAAAGTAATCCAAATTGAGAATTAGATTAGTTTAGGTGTGCCTTTTTTTTGGGAACTTACTCCATTATGTTCCTTTAATTTAAATTTATATTTAATTTTTATATTACACCTCATATTTTAATTTTAAATATATTGCACACTAAAATTTCAAATTTATCCAAATTCAAACCCAAATTTTCAACACCATTATTAAAATTGACCGATGTTAGGCATATACACACCACACACTTATTTAGAGTGTTCTGTATCAATTAAGATAGTCATGACTGATTCCATTTAATCCCAATACTTATGATCTATTCTCACTTTGCACCTCTATTTCTAAATCTTGGAAACAATGCACCCCTGATTTTTAGATTTCATCCCAGTCGATCAAATTTTTAATTGTGTTAAAAAATTTTGGTGAATGTTTCAGTTTAAGTGCTTAGTGTGTATGATTAGAACATATATTAATTTTGATAATGATGTTAAAAATTCAATTGAAATGGGATGAATCTAAGAGTTTGGGTTGTAAACATGCCCAAAATTAAAATATGGGCTATAAAGTCAGAATTGTCTATAAGTTAGGGAGTAGTTAGAGGCGCAAAGTGTGTATTGAGTAAGTGCCAACGGGAGTTGATCAAATAATAAGTAGGATGATTGGACCATCAAAGAGTTTCAAGGTAGACATTCACTATTCTCAGTCTCTATTTGGTGGGCGATCTGTAATTATCACAGTAAATAGAGATATCAGTGTTGACACAATACAAACATGTCACGGATTAGCCAGTTAGGGTTAAGATTTCATGACATAAATACGATTATAACATGATATGTTTACAATATGAGAATAAATAGATTGACATGAGAATAAGTGAGTTGAGATTTCTAGTCATCATATTTTAATGGTTATGTGATGTTCATGTAGTTTTCAACGTTAATTGGTTTAATTTTTGGTATATTAAAAGTCCTAAATTGGTAAATATTTTCAACGATAAGGGACTAGATTAACTTGTTTCGATACATAAGGGGTCAAATTAGAGCATACTTCAAAGATAAGGGGACCAAAATGGTCTTGATTCCATATCAAAATTAGTGATAATTAACAAACAGGGATTCTAGTGTTTTAAAGCACTTAAAACAAAAATCATAGAATTTGTATGATATCAAAATAGTAAAACATCAATTTTAAGTAATTCCATCCATTTCGTCTAATTGAGCAAATGGAATAAAGAAAAATTTTGTTGTTTGAAGCTTTAAAAGGTAGAAGTGATAGACAGAAGCCTGGTTGCACCACTGGTTATTACCATGAAATTTCAACTAAAAAGACACATTCAGACTCGCATTTCTACTAAGAACGTGATTCTAGGGTGATAACTGAATGAAAAACAATAAAGAGTCACTAAACAAAGGGAATTTGAATTCTTTAACAACGTTAAGAATTTTGAAGCTCAGTAGCATTGGCGGTTGGGAGCAGTTGAAGAAAGAGGAATACATCTATCAAAATGGAAAAAATAACTGATCAAATATATCTTTATGGGGTTTAAATAAAAGGGAAATAAGATACTAAAATTTTACTTTAATTGTAAAGAGCTCTAATGTCCAGCTTCGAATTTACATTACCGATGTAGTCTCTAAATTTTTAGGCTTTTACGGTTAAAGAGAAGAACAATAATAATACTTTCAGGAATTTTAGTATAAATATACATGAATGGAAATGCCTTTTTTTCATTTGTATAAGCGGTAAAAAAATGAACGGAAGTATGTAAGTTGACACCTCAACTAATTGAGTGATCCATTTAAAACTAAAAATATGCAGTTAGATGACCAAAAATTTAAGATTGAACTAGTTTAAGGAGAAACATTATAGGAAGGTTTTAATAATTGGTAGATAATGTGATATTTTCAAACCAATAAAATTTTAGTAATTGGTTTGACTTTCGAATTCACTACTAAAAATAGTAAATAGTTATTGATTTGAGGTTACCAACTTTACATGTCACTTTGTATGACTTTCATATAATAAAGTTTCATTAGTTTAAGGATTGCTAGTTACTTTATCCAAAAGTTTAAGATGATGTAAGTTATCTATTAGGTCAGGTTTTTATCGCATATTTTAGTGATTTATAGTTAGGATATAGCGTTAATCGTATCTGTTAAATATAAATATTTGGTTAGTCTAAAAAAAATTTATGGTTCACTTCACTTATTGTCAATTGATTTGAGATGGAAACCCATATACTTAACATGGTATCAAAGTTAATATCAAGTTTTCTCTCATTCACACGTGCTTTGTATTCTCTCCACCCTAGCCCAACAGGCCCTCTCTGTCCTCAAGAACTCAATCAACCCAAGTCACAAGTATTCTTTCTCTAGTCCCGAACACTCAACTTCCCGGGAGCTTAACAATCCAATTTACGAGTTTCTCTCTCTAATTTGGGCATTCAACCAACTCAAGTCACGTCTGAAAGGGTGTTGAATACAAATATCTCACATTGGTTGCCCAAGGATTGCTAACCTAATTAATAAATCTCATAGGTTACACTACTTATTACTAATTGGACTGGGAATACCATATCACATGCTACTTGGTAAGACCTCCCATAATGATATTTCTCCTTAAACTATTTCAATATTAAATTATTTGGTCATTTAACTGTATATTTTTAGTTTCAAATGGCTCAATCAATCAATGAGTTGAGGTGTCAAATTATGTATTTCTATCCATTTTTTACCCTTTAGACAAATGGAAAAAGGGTATTTCCATTCATATATGTTTATACTAAAATTCCTAAAAGTCATTATTTTTTCAATGTAAACTCGAGTCGAGCATTTGATCAAGTGATACTCTAGACAAGGCATTGGAAGATTAGATAGAGGTTAAGATACAAAATATTATATTTATTTTATTAACTTATTTTGTTTCTAGAATGTCTCTATCACATTTTCAAAAATAATTAACTCAATATTTGGCTTCTAGGCAAGGTTGGTAAATGTTTGACTAGTGCTAATACATATCTAAGAAGGGCATTGACTTCCAGAATCGCCAATTTAGGTTGCATGAAGAGTTGGAACTGGAATCGGAATCATAGGAGCCGGTTTCAGTTTCGGTTCTGGAACGGACAGTTCCGACCAATTTCCCAATTTTTTCGATTTTGATTCTAGTCCCTGTTCTGTTTTTGAATTTTTTTAAAGTAAATATATATTTTGGATAACATTAAAAAAATCAATAAAGGTTAAGATAAGAAACAAAAAATTACATTTTATTTATATTTCAATTATAGACTTTATTTTTGAAAAAAATACATTATTATATCATTTATCGAACCATTAAAAATTAAAGTATACATTTTAGATGATCCATACTAAAAGATCATCTAAAGAAAAATTAAATGCATCAATTACATTGACCTATATATATATAGTGTACTTTTTTTTTTCCAAAAACAAAGTCTATAATTGAAATATAAATAAAATATAATTTTTTGTTTCTCATCTTAACTTTTATTAATTATATATATATATAAAATTAATAAAAGTTAAGATGAGAAACAAAAAATTATATTTTATTTATATTTCAATTATAAACTTTGTTTTTGGAAAAAAAAAAAAAAGTACACTGTTACGTCATTTATTGAATTATTAAAATTTAATGTAAAGATACATCCTTTAGATAATCCATACTAAAGGATGTTTAAAGATACATTTTATATATAACCGGTTATTGTTCCAGAACAACTAGTTTTTAGTTCCAGTTAGAAAAAATAGAGAATCGGAATTGGAACCGGAACCAAAACCTTGTCGACAGTTCCTAGTTCCAGTTCTAGAATCGAAACAGTGGCCACTCCTAGCATTGACTTACAAAAATTAATCTCATCTTCTTTGTTTATGAATCCAAATGGCCGGAAATTTAATAACAACTCTAGCTGATGAAAAGCAAAAAATTAGTTGAAGTATTCTCCTTGGTAACGGTGGTTTTAAGGAGTTCTTTTTGGAAAGAATGAGAGATGTATACATCACTTAACTAATTTCCTTAATTTTTCAATCCGACGAATAAGAAACACAATTAAAATCGGACTTTTCTACTAAACTCAAGATGCTACAATAAGGAAAAATTGCTACCAACCATAGACTGATATGGACAGAATTTACGTTCTTGGCTGCAACATATCTATTCATCCAGAAAGAAGGCACATTTATCGGATTAAAGTATAAGGATGGAATACTAAAACTGTTCGGTAGTAGAGGTCGGAACCTGGTTAATATTTCTCAATTATTGTATATAGCTATATTAGATAAAAAGACAGAAAGAAAATATGAGTTTTCATGTTTGGATTTCAGCCCATTAATTAAAAAATTCATTCTAGTTTTAATTTATTGTCTTTTGCTTGATAAATTTATAAGAAAAGAGCTGCTAATATATATATATATATAAGTGCAAGTTGTTCCTCCCTTTTTTTTGTTTCTCCCTTAAAGTCTTTCTCCCCTTTTTAGTCATTATATATATATATATATATAAGTGCAAGTTGTTCCTCCCTTTTTTTTGTTTCTCCCTTAAAGTCTTTCTCCCCTTTTTTGTAATGACTAAAATACCCACTCTTAATGAAATATAATTCAATAAAAAACAGAACTAAATTACTCATCTTCTAATCTAATTACCTATTTTTTAGGAAACCATCTACCTATTTTTAGTCATACAACCCTGCTCAAGATATATAATCTTTTATTTTTTAATTTTTTGTCTTGCCTAATATACTCTTAATTAAATAGTTATGTCTAATATGCCCTTCATGAAGTATAATTAGCCTATCTAAAATACTTTCCAATTAATATGTTAAGATTATTTATCTTTTATAATACTACTATTATTTATTATCTTATATTTTAAACTGCTATATCATAATTCTTTACATTCATATAAAAATTTGGGTATAAATGTATTAAGATGGTAAAAATTTTACTTGTATAAAAAATTTATATTTGATCAAAAAATAAAATAAAAGTAATTTTTATGACTATTATGTATATTCAAATTTATTTTCTTATGTTAGTACGAAAATTTGACATAAATACATAATAAAAGGGTAAACTTTTAGTAGTAGAAAAATTATTTATACAGGAGAAAAAAAATAAAAATATTACATTATAACTGTTATATATATTCAAATTATTTTATTTTTTATTCCTAAACAATAAAAATATTTTTTATAAATATTTTATATATTATTAATTTACAAATAATTATTTTCTTTTATCTAACTATTTATTTAAGTAGGATCTTACATGTTCTCAATTTATATATTTTTATATGCCAAAAACATCTATAACTATTTTGAATAAAAATATAAATTTTTTTTACTCTATTATATTGTGATTAATCATGTATTTGTTTCAGTTATAACATGAAATTGTTGTGCTTAGCATCTATTTATAATAATTAATTTGTTATTTATTGTAGTAGGTAAGTTAAATTATTGAATCGAGTTTTAAATTTATTAGTGTTAATAAATTGTCACTTTAAGCTTACCGTTACCTTTTTAATATCAAAGTTTTCCTCTACCTTAAAAAATCACAAAATTAATAATCGTACAATTAAAAATTTAGTATTTATAAAAGTAAAAAAAAATAATGGAGTATATAACACTATTTTCTTATCCCATTTAAATTCTTTGGTTACAATTAATTTAGATTTGTTTTTTCCTTCCCTACATGAAAAAAAAAAAAACCAAGCAATGAAACTAAAATTTAGTGCCAAATAGAAAGCTCACAATTTTTAATTAAGATAAAAGATGTGTATAAGAATACAATAATAATAATAATAATAATAATAATAATAATAATTTTGATTACAAAATCCTTATCTTTAAGAATATAATTTTGAAAAATATTGGTTTAAGTAACTATTGATGAAATAAAAAATAAATTCAACCCATTATATGATACAATGTTTAAAATATTTTATCATTGTAAGACATACAAGAATTCTACGTATAATTTGTGATGCTAATATAGAACCTTACATAAGTAAATAACATATATAGAAACAATACACATTATGCAAATAAATCATAGTATTAAGTACTCTAAGTATTTATTGGTATATATTGAGTTTAGATGTTAATTTTGGAAACTAAAATACCAATTGTTACAGTATTGCTAAAATAATATTGGTTTAAATTAACTATTAATGAGATGAAAATCTCTTAAAATTTAACTAATGGTACGATATATTATCAAAATAGTCTAGAATAATCATTGTAAGACCTGTAAGAATACTACCCATAAATTGTTGGAATGACGTATAAAAAAATAGAAGTTAAGTAATATAAAATACAATATGAATTATGCAAATAAAATCATAATATTAAATATTATAAAATAATTGTAGATATATATTGCGTTACACGTCAACTTTGGAAAGTACAATGCAATTTTTACACTATTTAACAAAACAATAAAAATGTCAATTAAATATCTTAGTAAACAATGCAAGAAATTAATTGGAAAAAGATGCGCAAAAAATAAAAATAAAATTCACACACATGTGTTAGTTTTACTTTTTTTTTATATATTTCATAAATACAAATTTTAATTTTATAGTAAAATACTATATCAAAATAATTTACAAAAAAATTAATTGGAAAAGTAAGGAAAAAATAAATAAAAAATTCACACACTTTTGTTAGTTTTAATTTTTTTTATATATATTTCATAAACATCTAGGTACAAATTTTAATTTTATAGTAAAATACTATATCAAAATATAATTTTGCAGCTAATCACGTTCGATACGATTCAGGATGAAGGGAAGAACTTAGAATATCGATGGAATCTTGAAGTGAATGTTATCATAAGGTTAAGAAATATAGAACAATACCAATATATTTTCTATTTTGATGCGTATTTACACAATATGTTCAAAAAATTAATTAGAGATTATACAAAAACTACGTGTTGTTTTAGATATATTTAGAAACTATATATTTTTCAGTATAGTTCTATGTCATAGATGTCTTTGTTATTACATTTTACTTAGGTTCATTTTTTCCTTTTTTTTTTTTTTTGAAATTTTAGTTAATCATTTTGTAGTAATTACTATATATTATTTGATCTCATGTAAATATTTTCCCTAATAAAAGAATTTTAACATGGCTTATCTATAAAATGATGTTTAATACTTGATAATGATTTTATCATTTAGTAATAATTAAGAATATATTGACACGTACATGCGAAGGGCTAAAAAGTTCAATATTATGGAAAAAATCTTTATTTTTAAATGATGAAGTCATCGGTGGTGTCATTATAACAAATTATAGTTTATGAATCTAACCGAGAAATAGAAATTATTTTAGACCAAAATTAATCACATTTTAGATCAAACTTTAAAGTTTCAATAGAATACTAAAACAGATGTTATCATAAGTTTAAGAAATATAAAAATACCAATATATGCACTAATATGCAGAATATATTAATTTAATTAGATTTTAAATTTTTATAATAATTTTCGTGATGTATTCGTTCTTTACAATTTAATCAAGTTCATTTTTTATTTTTTTTGAAATTATAATTAATTTTTGTAATTATTATCCATATATCATTTGATTTCATGTAAATATTTTTTGATAATTGCAAAGAATATCAATACTTCATCTACAAAACAATGTTTGGTACTTGATAGCGATTTTATCTTTTAGTAATGACAAAGTGTATCAAGTAATTGGTAGTGCCGCTATAAGAAAATCATTATCTAAGCTTATAGAAGGGAAAAAGAAATAAGATGCAAATAGTGTCGTGTGTTGTAAAAATAAATGACATTAAACAAATAACAAATAATAGTGAAAAAGAAAGCTAAAAAATAAAGGTGAAAATAATTACGAAAAAAATAGCAAAGATATCAAATATGTATTTTAAAATATATATCTTTTGTATAAAAGAAATTCAACAAACAAAATTTGTACACTTTATACTAGGCCTGTCAACGGATCGGGTGTGGACCCGGATTCGATCCTGTTTCGACCCGTTTACTCGGATCCGAATAAAAATTAATATATATATATATATATAATAGGTCAACCTATTCTTAGTCCATTCTTCTCTTAATCTTTTCCTGCAACCGACATTCCCTTCTTCTTCTTCTTCTTCTTCTACTATTACATTTCTTTCTCTTTCTGTTCAGTCTTCATTCTTCTCACTCTCCTATCCGGTCATAACCATCGACTTTGTGGATCTATCAGTACTTCATCCCATCTCTTCCACTCTCCCCTACTATTTATTTTTTTTTTTTTTTTTTAGATCTGTACTGGTATAGATATATAGATTTAGGAATTCCCATAAAATTTTGGCAGATCTAGAGACTTGTTGGCTGTTATCAAAGTTCTAAGTAAGGATGAAGATGATTTTTTAGACTGCGACTTGTCCTCCATTTTCAGTTAGTTGGGTTGATAACAAGCTAATTTTTGTAAAGCTAAGGATGTTTGTTATGTTCTTTGGTTTAGTCCTAGATTTGTAGATTATAGTTTTTGTCAATGAAAGTTGATTTCATTTTCTATCAAATAAAAAAGCCAGACTTAAATATGGAATTGGAATTGTAGAATTGTTGTTTTTATTGATTTTAAATTGGAGTTTGAGTTTGGTGAAACCAAAATGCATAAAAACATATTGATCTGTTATGGGATTTCTGGCGGATATATCCGATCCCGATCAGATTCGGAGACAGATCTACATTTTAAGGCCATTAGAGCAGATTCGGAATCAAAATTCTTAGTCGGATTTGGATCCACATCTATCAATTCTGACACAAATTCGACATGTTTATAGGTCTATTTATACTCTATGTTATCATTCACTGATTATATATTTATTTTTTAAAAAATAAATATCTCTAATAAATCAGGAGTATTACACGCGCAAAACACATATTTTTTTAGTGTAACATAGATGCTTACATACAAAATTGCTATTAAAAAATAAGTAATGTGTCATTATACATTATCTTGTCTCTGCAATTTCAGTTATTGTATTCAACTGGCAAGATCACTCCTACACATCCCTTGCTGCACTAAGTTGTAAAATCTATATTAACGAGTAGAATATTTATGAGTTATCTTCATTGTTTTTTTTTTTAATTAAGATAATTTAGCATGGTAAACAGACTGTACAGCCAAAGATGGGTTATTAATCCACACCATTTTACCCTGATACAAAGTTGCAAGTTCTGCAAAAGAATGAGCTAATTTGTTCTTATCCCTTCCAACCCAACACATCATTGGTAAGCTGTACATGGGAGATCCAAGCCTTTAACTTCATCTGCAATGGGGCTCGCAAAAGACAAATAATCATCCTCAGAATTCAAAAGAGTAACAACACATTGAGAGTCACCCTCAAGCCAAAACCCGGATAAGACCAGTTCAGCCGCAAATTCCACTGCCCTCCTTGCGACCAGTGATTTAGCCACATTTGGGGAGTAGTTACCATTAAAAATTTCAGTTGTCCCGACAATCATCTTTCCTACGTGATCACGAATTACCACACCTGCTCCACAGCAACCCTTGTCCTTGAGCACAGCCGCATCAAAGTTGACCTTGACATGCCTACTAATGGGGGTTACTAGCACTGGGATATTTGAAGTTCTTGGTCCCTGTTATGTTTTTTTGTTTGCTTCTTGGAACTCATTAATCCAGACAAGGGTCCTGGTAGTAAGGTTAAAACATCAGTGCCCTTACGCTAAAAAATCATTGAATATTCGTCCAAACAGCCCATATCAGGAACACCAAATTGACAGACTTCTTCCAAACTTAAACTAAGCAGTACCTCCCTACACCAAAGAACACCATCTTCTTGCTGGAACTGCTGCACTTTCCTGTGTAAAAAACTCAACGTCCAAACCTGACATGCCACTGGACTTTTAAAGAAAACATGACACATGTCTTCCATTTCTGCTTGATAGACTGGCATTCGAGATCCAAATTAACCCCTCTAGAAAGCAATCTTTCCCTTGTAGGAGTATATTAGAACAACACCTCCACAAATTTTTTTTTACTTTGCTAGGAATATTTAACTGCCAAAATGTCTTCCAAATTTGGTTAAAACCCAAGCTTCCCGACCCACCATCCAACTTTAAGTCTAAAAACATCTGTCGTCATCGCCACTTTATAAGCACTTCTCACTGAAAATTTTCCATTCCTCGAATAATGCCAAACCCATCTATCCCAAGAAAAATATTTCCTCGAAAGGAATAGTTAATATAACGTTATCCTCATATGGACAGAGTGTAGTTGTTTCGCTAAGCCTTCTTTCCACAAACCCGTCTCTTGATTAATCAACTCATAAACCTTGGCATTACTTCCCAGCATAGTATGTGGACTAGATGCTTTAAAAGTTTCTGGAATGGGCAACCATTGATCGTTCCAAATATGAATGGAGTCTGTTGTAAAATAATATTAACCAAAGAAAGGAAAATAATCAAATAAACCATCAAAAGTTAAAAATAATAATAATAATAATTCAAGAATTAGAATAGCCTGATTAGGTTTAGACACGCTAAACAGCGTTCTCCTTAGGAGTGATGCGCCCCCACACTAGGTAGATATGGCGTTCCTTTTCCAAGATACAACGACCTTTAAGTACGTTTCGATGCAGCAAAACAATACTCATGATCTGAAAATAATACACTTGTACTCAAATTATTTGGAAATGTGATTTATTATTGTAATTGTGTGATGTGTAGGAATGAAAATATGGATATGGATAGGGAGAATTTAAGTAACCTAATCTCTCATAATTTTGATAGCATATGTTGTCTGATTATTTTTCCTAGAGAAGAAGTCTCCTATTTATAGTAAAATTAAGACATAGGAAATAGCTGTTGGAAGAGAGAAAATTTTTTTAACATTACTTCCCTGATTTTGTGATATACGTTAATAGTGTAACGTTAGAGTAGTTAGAGATATCTACTCTCTTGATTTTATGAGTTAGTTATGGTTAGGAACATATCTTAAGGAGGGAGTTGGAAGACTCCTTTCAAGTTGTGTAAATGGGTGGGCTCCACAAGAGTCTCACTCTCAATTAATATTATATTACTATTAAAATCCCCCACATAATTTAAAATTTATGATTTGAGTACTTTTACTGTGTAATAGGTGTAGGTGTCTTCCGGACTTGAACTTACACTGAGTGATAGTAAATCTTAGTTTGAAGGAATATTGTGAATTAGAAATTATTGAACTAGACCCTTTAAACCAAACTTTTAACTCACCACACACAGTAAGGGCAATAAATTCATATTATGTTCTAGCATGGTTGGGTGCATTAAACGGTCATGCGCACGTTTCTTTTTTTCATAAGTGTTTTTAAGGAATAGCCTTGACTTCCCATAGCAGCGACTTTACTGCTACACTTATATAGGTGTATCCTCTAAGGATAATCTGTGATCATTACCCTGCAAATATCTGCTTTGGATGCCTTTAGAGATTAACTCTTCCTTATAATACCATTACAGTAATGAGCACCATATCTTGGGAATAGGACTAAGGAATACCTCTCATAAAAATAATAATAAAAGTGTGCTCATTCGAGTCACTTTGCAGTTTCGTTTTTACTTATTGAACCTCATTTATGGGATCTCCAATACAAAGGTTAGGTGTCCACTGCGATAACTACTTATAGGTTTCAGTCCCATTCCCTTCGATGTTTTAATGATTAGCTTTCGAGCTAAACCTTTTATAAATGAATCTGCCAAATTATTTTTCTGACTTCACAAAGTCAAGTATGATTACACCTTGAGGCAACAATTACAATGTTTTATAGAGTTGTACCTCAATCTAATACGTCTCATCTTTTCAATGAAATTGACATTATTTGCTTTAGATATTGCAGTCTAATTATCATATTGAATAAGCACAGCAGGAACAGGCTTTGTTAGTAAAGGCAAATCAGATAATAGATATTTTAACCATTCATCTTCAGTACATGCCAAATCTAAAGCAATAATTTAGCTTCCATTGTTGATCTAGAAATTAAAGATTATTTACTAGATTTCTAAGAGATTGCACCACCACCTACTGTAAAAAAATAACCACTAGTAGACTTGGTTTCATCAGAATCTGTGATCCAATTAGCATCACAATATCCTTCTAATACAGGTGGATATCCAAAATAGTGAAGTCCATAATCAATAGTACATATTAGATATTTGAATATTTTTCTATGGCTTGCCAATGATCTACACTAGGATTACTAGTATATCTACTCAATTTAGAGATAGCAAAAGAAATATCTGGTCTTGTACAATTAGAAAGATAAATCAATGACCCAATTATTTGTGAGTATTTATATTGTGAAACACCCTCACCATTATTTTTCCTCAACCGAATATTATTATCGTATGAAATAGAAACTGATTTCATATTATAGTAATTGAATTTTTTTTAATAAATTTTCAACATAATGTGATTGTGTTAGCACAATTCCAGTCTCATTTTTTATTAATTTAATGTCTAAAATGGCATTAGTTTGTCCCATATCTTTCATATCAAAATTGCTTGATAAAAAAATCTTTTGTTTCTTTAACCATATTTGAATTTGTTCCAAAAATTAAAATGTCATCTACATATAAGCAAAGAATTACACAACCATATCAAATATTTTCATATATACACATTTATTAGAATCATTAATTCTAAAACCATTAGAAAGTATAACATTATCAAATTTTTCATGCCATTGTTTAGGAACTTGTTTTAACCCATAAAGTGATTTAACAAGTTTACAAACTTTATTTTCTTACCCAGGAACAATAAAACCTTCAGGTTTAGATCCATATATATTTTCTATTTAGAATACCATTTAAAAATGATGTTTTAACATCTATTTGGTGTATTTCTAGTTTACAAATTGAAGCAATAGTAACTAATAATCTAATAGTAGTAATACGAGTTACAGGAGAATAAGTATCAAAAAAATCTTCACCTTCTTTTTGAACAAAATCTTTTGCTATAAGTCTTACTTTAAATTTTTTAACCGAACCACCATGTCTAAGTTTTTTCTTAAAAATCCATCTGCATCCTATAGTTTTATTTCTAGGTGAAAGATTATTCCAAAACCAAGTCTGATTAGACATGATACAATCCATTTCACTAACTATAGCCTCTTTCCAAAAAGGAGCATCAGAAAATGTCAGAGTTTCATTATATGTTTTAGGATCACTTTCTACTAAAAAAGTATAAAAATCATTTCCAAACAATTTTTCTATTCTTATTCTTTTGCTCCTTCTTTGTTTTATTTGAGAATCATTTTTCACATTATTGTTTGCATTAGAAGTTTTATTCACCAATTGATCTATTAATTTTTTCCTTCATTGGAAAAATATTTTCATAAAATACTGCATCTCTTAATTCAACAACAGTATTATTAGAAATTGCAGAATATTCATAATTAATTATAAAAAATCTATAATCAATACTATCTAAATAATATCCTATAAATACACAATCAATAGTATAGGACCTAATTTTCTTTTCTTAGTGTCAAACATCAGAACCTTTGCCAAACACCCCCACACTTTTAGATAATTTAAATTAGGTTGTCTATTTTTTCAATATTCATAAGGTGTTTTATCCAAATTTTTGTACGGAATAAAATTAAGGATGTGACAGGTAGAAAATAAGGCTTCACCCCATAAATTATTAGGCAAACCAGAACTAGCTAACATTTCATTTATCATATCTAATAAAATTTTATTTTTTCTTTGTGCTATCCCATTAGATTGAGGTGAATATGCTAATGATTTCTGATGTATTATGCCATGTTGTTCAAAAAATTCTTTCATTTCATTCAGCTTCAATTGAAGCATATTCTCTTCCCCTATCATATCATATTGGTTTTATTTTCTTTTCTAATTGATTTTCTACAAAAGCTTTATAAATTTTAAACTTATCAAATAGTTCACTTTTTTGAGATACTAAATATACAAAACAAAATTTTGAAAAATCATCCATAAATGTTATAAAATATCTTTTGCCACCCTTAGTCAAAATATTATTTAAATCACATACATCACTATGTATTAGTTCTAACACTATAGAATTTCGCTCAACAGATTTAAAAGGTTTTTTTTGATAGTTTTGATTGAACACAAATTTGATATTTTTCTTTTTTACTCATATCAAATTTTGGTATAAGTTGCATACTCATCATTCTCTTAATTGTATTAAAATTTACATGCCCAAGTCTACCACGCCAATTGTCACAATATTCAACATTTGCAGCACAAGTAGATGGAAAAATATTTTTATCATCTAGTACATTAAGTTTAATCAAACCGTCACATACATAACTTTTCCACTGAAAGAACCTCTAAAAAAATTACAACTTTATTGATTCCATAACAAGTCTGAAACCTTGTTGTATTATTAAGGTATTACTAATCAAATTTTTTTCAAATTTCAGGAACACGTAAGACTCTATCTAGTGTAAAAATCTTGCCCGAAGTCAACTTTAAATCTACGCTTCCTTCCCCTAGTACCCAGGCCATGCTCCCATTTCCCATAGTGACAGATTTTATGGTTGATTCCTGATAATTCAAAATTTGGTTTTTGTCAACACATACATGAACATTAATCCCAAAATCTAAAAACCAATTTTTTGAATTTTTAGAAAAATTTATTTCGAGGCTGCTGACAAAATACCTGTCATCTGGGTTGGATGAGCTATCCCCCGCAGTCACAACATTGACTTGTGGGCTTTGGGCTACTGGAGAACGATATGTTTTGTTATTTTGAGCTTTGCTGAAGAAACATTCCTTTGCTTTGTGATTTATTTTTCCACAAACATAGCAACCGGAAGACTTCCTTGAAAGCTTGTATTAAAATTATTATTATTATTATTCTTAGCCGTATTATTATTGTAATTATTATTGAATTTTATCTTGTTATTCCTTTTCTTAAATTATGCAGGTTTAGATTTATGAACAATTTCAACAACAAGAGCTTTAGGCTGAATTTCAGAAACTTTATTTTCCTTTTGTTTTTCTCTATACTTTTCTTCTAGTATTAAAGATACTAATAACTCATCCAAGAAAAAATTTTCAGGCTTTTGTTTCAAATCTCTAGCAAACTCATACTAGGAATGAGGCAATTTTTTAATTAAAGAGGCAACAAAAAAAATAATCAGATAATTGCATACCATTCCTATTCATATGAAATATAATATTTTGAAATTCATGAATTTGTTCTCTAATTGTTTTTCCACCAATCATTTCAAAATCCAAAAATTGTTCAGCATAATATCTTTTCAGACAAGCATCTTCAGTTCCATATTTATATTCTAAGGCATCCCACAATTCAATAGCAGTTTTGGTAGTACAAAAAAAAAATACTATAAATTGAAGGAGACAAGACACTTAAAATCTACCATGACACAAAAAATCATTATTAGTATAGAATCAGAAGAATTCGGTGTCTTGTAAGTTCCAACAATTTCAACAGAAGAATCAATTTTTTCTATTGATTCTCCTTTCTTTCTTGCAATTAAAGCAACATGAATGACAAAATACAAGCCAAGTAGTGAGCCAAAATTTCATTTGTTGTTCACAACATCTAAAATTCACTCCATCAAATTTTTCGGGCTTGCAAGACCTAAAGTCATCTGAACCCATAATAATAATTTTATTTTTTTAAATAAAAACTCTAGTAATTAATTATATCACTCCTAAAACTGTTTTAAGAAAAAATATTAACCAAAGAAAGGAAAATAATCACAGAATAAACCACCAAAAGTTAAAAAAAAAATAAAAATAATTCAAGAATTAGAATTGCCTGATTAGGGTCGAGGCACGCTAAACAGTGTTCTCCTTAGGAGTGATATGCCCCCTACTACACTGATGGCTGATATGGCGTTCCTTCCCCAAGATACAACCACCTTCAAGTATGTTCCGATGCAGCAAAACAATACTCACGAACTGAAAATTTCCTTGTACTCAAATTTTTTGGAAATGTGATTTATTACCTTAATTGTGTGATGTGTAGGAATAAAAATATGGATATGGATAGGGAGAATTTAAGTAACATAATATAATTTTGATAGCATATGTTGTCTGATTATTTTTCCTAGAGGAGAAGTCTCCTACTTATAATATTTTAGGACATAGGAAATAGCTATTGGAAAAGAGAAATTTTTTTTAACTCTACTTCCCTGATTTTGTGATATACGTTAGTAGTGTAACGTTAGAGTATTTAGCGATATCTAATCTCTTGATTTTATGAGTTGGTTATAGTTAGAAACACATCTTAAGGAGGGAGTTGGAAGACTCCTTCCAAGTTGTGTAAATGGGTGGGTTCCACCGGAATCCCACTCTTAATTAATTTTAAATTACTATTAATAGAGTCTGTATCCCTTCTAACCCTTTTTTGAATACCATGCAACAATAATTTTTGTCCTTCCAAAATTTCTTTCCTGGTAAAAGACGCCTCTGCAAATTCTTCTACCTCAAGAAAAGAAGTGTTTGAAAAATACTTGGCTTCCAAGATTTGATGTTGCAAGGAGTCCTCCAATGCAAGTATTCTCCAAGCCTGTTTAGCCAACATTGTGCGATTAAAATTCCTCAAATTGTGAAAGCCAATCCCTCCTTCCTCTTTCAGTACACACATTTTACCCCACGCCTTCCAATGTATCTTTTAATCATCACTTCCACTATTCCAGTAATATTTTCCCATCATGAACGACTCTCCCACACAATCTTTTCAGGCAACATAAAGAAGGACATAGCATAGGTTGGAATAGCTTGGATAACTGTTTTTAAAAGAACCTCCCTCCCCGTCGTTGAAAGGTGTTGTTCTTTCCACCCCAGAATTCTCTTTCATACCTAATCTTTAACCAATAAGAACACTTCAACTCTTAGATTTATTGATTATTGAAGTCAAGCCCAAGGATTTCTAACGTGACTCGACTTCAAGAATACCCAAACAAGTGGAAATGGCTTGTCGTGTAGTTAAAGGGGTAGTCTTACTGAAGACTATCGCTGACTTTTCAAAATTGATTTGTTGACTTGAAGCTCTACTATACATGGAGATGATCCTAAGTATATGTTTGGCTTCCTCCAGAGTTGCATTGCCGAAGAGAAGAGCATTATCTGCGAAGGAAAGATGGGAAACTCTAGGTATGAGCTGCTTCCTATAGCAGAAAAGAGAAAATTTTGGCACACATGAAAAATAAGTATGGCAGCAATGGATCCTCTAGGCGGATACCTCGCCTTGGGTTAATATATCCAAACTTGTTACCATTCAATAGAAAAGAATAAGAAACTGAGGAAACACAACCCATAATCAAAGAAAAAAAATGGGGATGAAAGCATAATGGGTTCAAAGTTTTTTTCCCAAAATACCATTCGACACGGTCATCCAAGTTTTACTCATATCCAATTTAATGGACATTAACCTCCTTGCCCCATGACTTAGACTTGAGGAAATGGTTGAGTTCATAAGCTACAAGAACATTATCCACTATTAACCTACCAGATAAAAAAACAGACTGATACAACAGAAGGTAAAGCAGAGTTGATTCTATTTTCCAAGACCTTAGAAATAATAAGTTTATAAGAGACATTACAAAGGCTTATTGGATAGAATTGAGAAATACATTGACATCACTAACCTTAGGGATAAGGATAATATACATATAGTTTAGTGATTTATCAAATAAATCTGGATTTAGAGACCTAAGTACATTATAAATAACAACCTTACCAACTACCAATACCGTTGAAAGAAAACGGGGCTAAAACCATCTAGTCCAGGGGATTTCAAAGGACTCATTTGGAACAATGCACTGTAGACTTCAAAAGCTTTGAAAGTGCATTGGAGGTTATTATTCATACCATTATTGACCCACTTCCCAACCCTCTCCAGCACAAGTCGAGCTATACTATCTTGGCAAATACTTAGGTAGACCCGATTTTTGGCCTCACTTATAGATCTTGTGGTGTGGATTAAACCCTAGAGAATCTATGATATCAGCTGATGTAAGTAAGATTCTTTAAGGGACCAATGACTGGGTCTACTTGAGTATTTTTCTACTATGTTTAGTGGCTTGCTTGATTCAAACATGTGTGAAAAATGACCAATGATAATATCCTTTATGTCTTTCGGCTGTGAACACCACTGTCCTTGATTATTAACTAAGCCATCCACCGTGTTTACTTTTTTCCTTTCAGAATCTTTAGCATGAAAAAAAGCTGGTATTCTTGTCTCTTTCACTGAACCAATGTTGTCTGGCCCTTTATCTCCTCACATCATTTCTTCTTGGTCAAGAATACCCTCTAATTGTGCCTCTATATCCCCAAGTCTAGCTTTAATATAATCTATCCTACCTTTCAACCTGAGTATCTTCATTCGTTCCCTTATCACGTCAGCTTTTCTTTCATATGTTACCAAAATCTTCCTTCAACGTAACAATCCAACCGTACAGCTATCTAGTTTATTGAGTAGTTCTGTCTCTCTACCCGAATCTCCACTAGTCCAGTATCCCAACACTCTTTAATAACCTTCTCACAAGTAGAAGATTGAATTTATATAGCCTTGAACCGGAATCTTCTAAATCTTTTCGCTGGAACCCCTTCCATCTGTTTATTAACTTTTAAGAGGATAGATAGGTGGTCAACCTTATGTGAGTAAAGATGAGTGAGCTCTGAAGCCTGGAAAATATCCCTGCAAGTGCTAATTACACAAGCTCTATCAAGTCTCCCCTAGAATTATCCGGATAGTTCTAATTATTACACCAAGTATACTTATTACTTACAAAACCCATATCATGAGGGTCATAGCTCTCCAAAGCTACCCTGAAAGAATTAATCTACCATTTAAGACGTGAAACCTTGCCAGCAAATTTCGACGGTAGTAATACTTCATTAAAATCACCGATATATATCTTTCAGGGTAAAGTGGAAGTATATCTGAGATGTTGGAAGTCTATCCACCACGACTCTCCCTTACCAATATCTGGTTCTACATCTACTCCAGTTAAATGGCAAGGACTAGTAGAAAAGGAAGAAGTAACAATAACTTGAAGAAAAGTTAATTAAAGACACTACCTACAGACTCAATAGCAATTCCAAACACGTTAAATCTATGTTTTATTTTTTCAATAAATGGACTATTACATAAAGTCTCAGAAAGAAAACAATCACCTTCATCAGGTGTTTCAGCTCGCGAACTGTCTGGGATTGCCTAAACCCCGTCAGTTCCAACTTAAGATATTCGTAGTGCTTGGCGGGACTGAGATTCACTCTCTACCATTGGTGCAAGAATATCATCAACTTTCATGTTGGGGTTTAGTGCTGCTTTTTTCAATGTAGGTTCTCAAAACTCTTTCTCTTCATCAAGTAGCCCTATATTTACTCACCTCTTATTTTTCTTCTGATTATTCGAGGAAATCATCTCTTGATTGTGCCCAACTCTCGATTTCTTCGTCCACCTTTTTCCTCCAACCCTAACTTTGTAGGAAGTATCCTTATCTAACCGAACATTCAGTAGGAAAATGTCTTCATCAGGAGTCCATAGCTTATCAGAGTCCTTATCTTGTGCAAATTCCTCAAAATTTTCTTCAGTTAACATTGTTGAGGACTTTTCCTTATGAATTGGTGGACCTCCCAACTCTAAAGCAAATTTAGAGCCTTGTTTATGTGATTAGACCATAGTTACCAGAAATGCAGTACGTTAAGAAATAGATCGGGTATGGGAATGTGATTCACTATTTTTTTAAAGTATCAGATACGTATGGTAGGTTTAGTCGATACTTTGTAATATGTCACTTCTTAAAAAAATTGCTACGTTATATAGATAAGAAGATAATTGTTAGTATATAGTATTAAAATTTTAATAAATGTTGAACTTTTAGTGAATAGAGAAAAGAAAATGTTCAACTTTCAGGGTGTGTTTGTTTGGACTGAACTAATATTTTCTTGGGGAAAACATTTTACATGAAAAGTCCATTTTCCATACAATTTTCTGGTGTTTGGTTGACAAAATGAAAATATTTTGAATTTTTTTTAAATGATTTATCTTTATTTTTGATGAATACAAGTTAAAAAAAACTTATAACAATGGTAATAAATACCTTACAAGTAATTATGGTTAGTAAAAGATTGATTTTGTTCAAAATTAAATGGTAGTACAATGTAGTAGTAAAATATGTATAATGATTGTTATATTAGTGTGGGAAACATGATTAAGAGAAAAACAAATGGAAAAGAATTGAAATGAAGATAAGTTTAGCAAATGAAATTATAAAAGTAAGTATTTGAGCTTTAATATCACTTTTGAATTATCTGAAAAATAACTTACGCTCAAAAATTCTGTAAGTTATTTTTAGCCAGAGAAAGGAAAATTGAAAAATAAGATTACATCGAAAAATATTTTCCAGTGTTTGGCACCAAAAAAATTTTTGAAAAATATTTTCCTGAAAATTTTTCAGTTTAAATGAACACACCCTCAAGAACTATTATTTTCAATCCATTACTAAATTGTTCTAATTAGGTAAATTTAGAAATATTTTCTTATTTTCTCAATAAATAAGGATTCTCTATCTTTAACGTTTCAAAACGTGAATCGCTGCTTTTTGAAACGCAAATGAATCATATTATGATACGCAAATGAAACATATTTTGATACGCATGAATTGGTACACAATTCATAGGGGGTGGGGAGAGTTTTCGGTAACTATGGGTTAGACTCCATTCCCCTTGTTGACTCTACCTAATCCTTATCAATTTGCCCACTTTGCTACCTGATAAGGTTTGAATCCTTTTCATGGCTACCATTTTGTGTACCAAAAAATAACTTCTCAGTGACTTGAAAAGATCCCTTCTCCTGAATAGTTGGTAACTTTCTTTTTTGAAAATTGTTATCTTGAATTTCACTCCCATCCTACTTGGACTTGCCTTGGCCTACTAGAATTTCATGGCTGAGAAGATCTTCCTCCTGTGAGGCGGAGTTAACTTGTAATGATGGACCATACTATAGTTTCAACAGATAATGATCATTAGTGAGTCTGACTGTACTATCTCTTTCAACATGACCAATCACACCCCAGTGATAGCAAAAAGTTGGTAGTCTCTTGTATTTAAAATAAACTCTGCACTCTTTCGCTCCAAAAACCAGCTGCATGATTCTTCATAACGGATTAATTACCTGGAGCTTGACTCTAACTCTGAGATATTTCACCCATGCAATGCCTTCCTTATCAGTATCAAGGCCTACAGATTTTCCCAGCTTTTTCCCAATCAATCTTACTACTGATAAATTCATCCAATTAAGAGGGAGGTTATAAATCTTACTACTAACCCAAAAATCAAACCGCTCCAATTTGACCTTTGAAGGTTGAATGTCTTCATCATATTCTGATAGCACCACCAATTTATTATCAAATGCCCAATATGCACCTTCAAGAATTCTCTTCCTATCTATATTATTTTTGAATCTCATGGAATAAGGCCAGATTCTCATTAATTGGCTTTGAAGAAACATCTCTACGAAGGTTCCATGCATTGGCTAGTGTGTTTGTTAGCATCCTCATATTCACCAATTTCGGCGAGAACTTTCCCTAGAAAACATACATTCCATCTTGGTATCACTTCGTCATTGACATTTGCTGAAGCCTGAATAAGTTCTTCCTCTTTGCCTTTGATACTCAATTGTTCTGTTGCTAAAGCATGAATAAGTTCTTCCTCCTCACCTTTGATACTCAATTGTTCCACAGATGCTCAAGTTTCTTAGCCATAATCAGTGTACTAAAATCTGATAAAAGGTAGAAAACTGGATTTGAAAAAATATGAATAATAAACTCCACCACTTTGTGCTCCAAAAAAGTGCCACACACTATCCAAGATAAGACTCGCAAAAACAAAAGAAAAACAAGTGCAGGAGGCAAGAAACTAACTATTAAAATGAATAAAAGAAGAAAGAGAATGAAATTTATTCTAGTGAAATTCTAGAATCAGATGGTTGAAGGAAAAAAATTGAAAAGAAGACAAGTTTCTAAAGTGTTAAGAAACAAAAATCCTAAACTTCCACTAGCAGACTAGAGAAGAAAAAGTCTTGCATGGGGCAAGTTGAGGGCTCCTAGAAAAAAAAGCTCTCGAGAGAAAAAGTCTAGGGTCGAAGGGCTCTTTCGATCGAATAGAGATTGAACCTGTTGACTCTTATTCATTAATTGGAATAATCTATCTCCATCGAGTTCTTTCTGGGATAAGGTTGCTCATGCATAATGCAATATTCCTACACCCCTCCTGTTGTCAAGTTGCTAAATTTAGGAAGAAAATGGAAAGGACTATTTTGGCATCATAGAACATATTCTCTCCTTCAACTCATCTCACCGATCTTGAATCTCAGCGATTAATGTTCCTTAGTAGCTTTTACAGGGGAAGGCGGAACGAGTGAACCACACTTGTAAGATCTGATCCTTTACCAGCCGAAAATGTTGTGTCCTATTTTCTTATATTGAGACAGTCGCTCGGTTGATGGCGATAACACTTCTATACATGATCGTAGTATGTCACGTCCTCTTATTCCATTGTATCGAAGAATACCTATGTACTATGTTTTGGTTCACTGATAGGGAAGATAGATTTTTTTTGGGAGGGGGGGGAGGGTCTACTATGTGATACTCAAGTATGACCTAGGGAAATAACGCTAACTATAAGTAGGAAGCACGAACCATTATGTAAAATTTTTTGGGGAGATTAATGATATCTTATACTACCATCGATCGACAAAGCGGAACAACCAGAAAAAGAAGTTAAGTTAGAAATCCGTATGATAGGTGGTAACTTTCTTATACGGTTTGGGGGGTAGTTGGCATACTTCGATCAATGGGGGGTCTTTGGCTCTATCAAACATACAAAACTTGAAGGTAGCATTCTACCGATGTCAAGTCATGGACTGGTTTCTTCAGCCCTTTTTCTATGTGTTGGTGTTCTATAAGACTAACATAACACTTGATTTGTTAGATATTACGGAGGTTCAGTGAGCACCATGCCAAATCTCCCCACCATTTTTTTCTTTTTCACTTTGGCCAAAAGAATAAAATCAACTGAAAGGGGAATCCCACATTTCAGATTCTACATCTGCTACTACTAGAGCAGATAATGCCTCTACTACCTATGCTAGAAAACAAGCAAATACTATAAAAAAGAAAAGGCTAGGTGTCCATACCACTAACCAACTCCTGAAAGAAGAACAAGAGCTTCACCAGCAAACCACTAGAAGTACCCACGAGTCGAGCAATGATCCCAATAGAGAAGCAAGGTGCTCATTGTCACCCTATTTCTCTTGGGACCAAGAACAAGCTTCAAAGAAGAAGGACTTATTGCAATCTCAAGTACAATGGCTAGTTGGAAAGCCTTCCAAGCCAATCCCTTGATCTATATTCTTATGGCTCAAAAGTACGTAACGAGCTCCGATTAGAGTCTCCGCACTTAAATGGAAAAAGAAGAGAAGTGAATATTCCAAATCCTATTCTCTTTCTGTTCTATTATATTTACTTAAGTAGCGCTTATCCGTCCTCAATAGAAAGAAGCCATTAGCAAACAAAGCAGCTGACGAATGATTTCTCGTCTTACCATAATGATGACATGGACAAAGAAAACAATGGTAGCTACATACTGAACTGAATGAAAAATTGGGGTCTTTCCCATCACAAAATCTTTACTTTCATTCTTACTTCACTTCAATAGGCCAAGAACTCTTATTACATACTTTCTTTACGAATCAACATTTTCCCTACTTATGCGACCTCCATTCCACTATAATATGGGCTAATTTAACAAAGACAGAATCGTAGGGTTACTCTCACTCGCCCAATGCTAATACATACCCTTTTTTTTACAAGCCTCTCTGTGAGAAGTAGAATCGAAAACGAAGCTGGTTGTTTGTTGAAACTTTGCTTTATCTGTCCTAGAAACCCCTTCCTAATGTTACTTCATAAAGAAAATACAAAAGAGCCATAAATAACCACCAACAGAGAGACAGAGACTGATCAGTCCTTTTTGGTCGGGACAGGGATATAGTTTAATCGGTCTCACCAATCTATTCCTACCTCTCTTCAACTCTTTACTAGAAAGCTCAAGCCTTTTTTCGGGCCAAACTATTGGGTTTCAAGCCAATTGAATTCGACTTCTTGTCCTTGAGTGAGTGCGCATTTTGACAGTAGGACCATTCCGATATCCTCTTATTTTGAGCCTTTTCTTGGCCTGTTGTCGGAATAGGGGTAGGAGTTGCTATTTTATCAGTTGCTCTTCCCGCTCTTGGTGCTTGAGTAAAGTAAGTCCGTGGAAACCATTATCTTAGTGAAAGTCAGTGACTCTTAAATCAGTAGTAGTGCCCTAGGTGGCAGTCCGTGGAAAGCATTATCTTCAGTTGACTTCAGACAGTACTACTATGGAAATGGAAGATCATTATTCAGGTATCTGACTCAGCTGCTGGATTTAACAGATGTTGATGAAAAAGTTAGCCAATTTTGCTCTTGGGATTGCTTTAAATCCAAAGAAGATGCCATAATGAATTATGTCGCAGACGTTGTAGTTCCACATCCGTGGTACAGAGCGATATGTCTGAAAGATAAGTCAATTGGTTCTATTTTTGTAACACCATTTAGAGGTACTAAAAAATGCAAGGGTGAAATTGGATATGTATTGGCATCCAAGTATTGGGGTTAAGGGATTGCTACTAAGGCAATGAAATTGGTGGCTTCAACCATATTTGTTGAGTGGCCACATCTTGAAAGGGTTGAAGCTCTTGTTGATGTTGAAAATATTGGCTCACATAAGGTGTTGGAGAAGGTTGGTTTTAGTAGAGATGGTGTTTTGAGGAAGTATTGGATACTTAAGGGAAAACCAAGAGACATGGTTATGTTTAGAAGACAAGAGATATGGTTATGTTTAGTCTTCTCTCTACTGATCCCCAAGTCAACTATTTTATGTATGATTGAATTAGGCATCCTATTGATCAATGAGCTTGGGAAGTTATTAGTATAATATATATATATGTGTGTGTGTGTGTGCTAGCTTGATTTTCAGAAGAAATATTTAATTTTGTTGAATATGTGTTGAAGTATCACATGATTGAAGAAAGACTTTAAAAAGTTTTGGTGTAAAGTAGGAGTAATCTATCTCCAAGTGCAATATTTATGTACTATTGAAATATGTATTAATAGCCGACTCTAACTATAGAAAGGGAAGAATAACTTATATTTCTTTTAAATTTTTTATTACCAAAGAAAGGGGAAAAAACGATAATTGGAACACCCTGGTTTAAGGTTGTGTGTTAAAACTCTTTTTATTGCTTTTAAGACAACAAATATAGTGGATCCATTATTAAAAACAAAAATAAAATCACAATATTTCATGAACTTAATACTAAAAGGTAACAAAATATTTTCATAATAATATTGAATGAAAAAATTAATCACCATTAGTTTTAAATAATAAATTAATTATAAAATAAAGTAAGAATATTCCTAATTGTGGCGTGGCAAAGTGTAACAGTAAAATTAAGGACAATTATGACACCTTTCACTGATAAAAAATTTAACCTTTTAAGTCTTAATTGGGAGTAATATATAGATAAAATTAATACATAGATAATTTGAAACTAAACCTTATTTACTGAGAGCAAAATGTAATTACCATTTTCTTTTTAAGATGATATTGGGTCTTGTTTAGAGAAACTACATTCATGGACTTGGATTTTCATTCAAGTTGCATTCCTAGATTGATTACTAACATCATCTAAATCTATGTCGGACTTGGAAGAAACATAGATGGAAACATATTAAAGACTTATTGAAGTGCCATTTAACAAGTCACAACCATAAAAGTTACATTAAAAAAAAAAAAAAGTCACAACCATAAAAGAAAATTACTCGAATAGATATTGTCATAAAAACCCATCGTTTACATGCCCTAAAAATTTGACCGACCACGTTACGACTTCAGGTTAGATAATAATTACATAATTTTTTAGGGCACCGCTATTCTTATCCGTCCCCGCCTTAAACACAAGAAGAAACTCTAATCTTCCTACCTCATCATCAAGAACCACGCTTTCAACACAAAATAGGTTGATCATATTTTTCACCCTCTTTCTTGGTCATCCAATTGATTTAACAATAGTTGAAAAGATAAGTTTTACACTATATTTGTTTTAGGTACACCATAGAAAAGTCAAAAAAAATTATCATGTTTTAGACAATAAATCTCTTTCATCATTACAAAATCTATACAATAACATCAACGGCAAAATAAATGACATTAGGTGAAGGAAGATAAAGATTTGGACAATATCTGTGAAGAATAACATCATTGTTAATTCAAATTTAGAGGACTTTAAGGCATTTAAGCAATTTTATGTTTCCTTTATTCTTTTGATTCCTTTTCTTTTTGTATCCAGAATAGAAAAAGGTTCTAAAATTATTCTCTTGGAAGATTCCAAAATATTAGTACATGATAAGTCCCACTCTTTGTTTTTTTTTGTTTTTTTTTTTTTTGGAGTTTTAGGATAATTCATACTATTATTTAACATAATTCTGTGCATTAATCCTCAAAAATTTTGTTCCTATACCTGTATAATTTCTAAAATTCATCGTTGAAAAAAAATGATATCAGATGGAATTCTTTATTTTGCATAGAAATTTATTTCAACAGAAACTTATTCTAACTATAAAGAAATCATTAAGATTGAAAATATATTTTTAAACTTGTGTGCTTTCAAAGGGTTAATGGTGTTTTGCTATATTAGAATACATTTTCAGTTTGGAGAGAAAATTATAATAGAATTTCAATTTAGGGGGTCGAATTGAGAATCTTTTAGTTTTAGGGGTCACATTTTGATATTTACTTTAGTTTAGATAACCAAATTGAAACTCTTCCAATTTAGAGGAGTCTATTAGAGTTTTTTTTTTTTTTTTTTTAATTTGGAGAGTCAAAGTGAGACCATTTTAATTTAAAAGAGCAATATTGAGATTTTTGCTTAGTTTTAAAGCCAAAATATATTTAACTCTTTAATATAGCCTTGTTTTCTGTCTTTTCTTTTATCAAGCGAAAATTTCATTTTTCTTTGTTAGTTTATTTCCTCTTTCACCTTTTTAAGTTTTTCTTCTTCTTTTTTTTCCCTCTTTAAGGGTTCAAAAATATAACTTAAATATGTAAATTTATTTTTTCAAATAAAAATTATTTTTTATTATTTCTCAATTTCTAAAATCCATCAAATCAAATTATTTTTTACTCTTTTTTAATTTTTAAAACTCATTCCTTATATCTAATATATAAGAAAATTTACTTCAATCAAATCTATTTCCTAATATAAAGTGTTAAAAGTAGGTTTATTTTCCCTTTTACTTTTTAAAGAGTATTTACAAAAATAGCCTAAGTAATTATAAAATAGGCATTCAAGTGTACGAACATAACAAAGTCATTAAATCTTATGGTAAGAGTAACTTCAGAAAAAAGATCTAAATCACTAAATCAAACTCCCTCATTCTAAAATCTTACAAATAAAATTATTTCCTACTCTTCTTTAATTTTTAAAACTCATTTTTAATATCTATTCATATGTAAGAAAATTTACTTCAATTAAATTTATTTTCTAATATGAAGTTTTAAAAGTGGGTTTTATTTCTACTTTTACTCTTTAAGGAGTACAACTTTGGTCTAGGTAAGGTGTCGAACCTCATGTTTTCGATCTCAGTAGCTTCATCTTCTAGATTTGGTAAAAAAGAAACTAAAATCCTCTATCCTAGATTCAGCTAAAAAGCTAGCTCTCGCTTCATCAAAAGCTTCATAAATTTACATAGATGACCTAAACAATTGTAACAAAAAGGCATTCAAGTGTAGAGACATGACACAGTCACTAAATTTTATAGTGAGAATAATTTCGGAAAGAAAATTTAAATTACTAAATCAAAGTCTCTCATTTATTATAGTATAAATATAGATACAGATAGATTGACAGATAGATGGAGAGTTATTACTGTGTTGATACTTTTGCTGAAACTTAGGTAATCCTAGATGTCCAAATGGCCATTGAGAGAAGTATCAGTCATTTAATTGCAAGAGGTTGAGACTTTAGTCATCATAAACATACTCAAATAGATTGTTATCAAAGTATCACATTTTATCCCATTCTAAACCTTTTATCTCCCATTCACAGTGATTGAACAGAATAGTTGAAAATTTATACCAAGTGCACCTGAACCACGTTAGGGAGGCCAATTAAGCTGCCAATCATCTTGATAATTTATACCAAGACCATGGTAGGAATACCTCACTTTCAAACCTTGAAGGTTACTGGCAATCTGGGCAAGCAAAATGTCCATGTGTTAATAGATGGGGGCAGCAGTCAAAATTTATACATCCAAATGCAATTGTGAGATTGGGTTGCAAGATTGTAGAAGCCCCCACCTATGAAGGTTTCAATGGCTAATGGAAAAGCATTGATCGGCTCAAGTGAATGCAAGGGGTTCACTTGGAAAATGCAAGGGGTAAAATTCACCACTGATTTGAGGATATTTCTTGTGGGTGGATGTGAAATAGTACTTGGCTGTCAATGGTTGGACTAGATGACCTTGGGGGATGTCAAAAGGAATTATGCTGAGTTGAGAACGGAATTTCTGAAGGACCAGACCAAGGTAGTTTCGAGAGGGTCTAAGCAACTATTTCTCCAGCTCACTTCTGCCCAGAAACTGCGAAGAATTTGAGAAACCAGATTGCTCATATTTATGTGTGTACCTTGGAAGGAACTGCTCAAGGGGAATGTCATCTATCCATGCTTAACGGAATGGACACATAGGTTAGCTTTCCTTGCTCAAAAGAAATGTCTCAATTGCTGTCTGATTACAATGATATATTTCTAGAGCATACAACTTTACTCCCACAAAGTGAACAAGATCATCAAGTTCCCTTAAAACAAGGAGCAGAACCAATTAATATTAGCCCTTATACGTACCCTTGCTTACAAAAACATGAAATTGAAAGGCAGATACAAGAAATATTGAAAGCTGGAATCATCCAACATAGCGTTAGCCCTTTTTCCTCTCCTATTGTTCTGGTTAAAAAGAAAGAGAGAATGTGGTAGTTGAAGACTGTGCATAGATTATAGGGAACTTAACAAAGCATTTGTGAAGGATAAATTCCCTGTACGCGTGATTAAGGAACTTTTTCACGAGTTATTTGGGGCTAAATTTTTCACTAAATTGGATCTAAGGATTGAGTCACTGGGTATCATCAGATAAGGATGAAGATAGAGGATGTGCATAAAACAGCTTTTAGAACTCATGAGGGCACTATGAGTTCTTGGTGACGCTTTTTGGCTTAACAAATGCACTTTCTGCATTTCAAGGTTTAATGAACACTACTTTCGAAGAAGTTTTTAAGAAGATTTGTGTTGGTTTTTTTTTTTTTAATGACATCTTGATTTACAGTAAGTGTCACGCCCCGAAATATAAAAGAGAATCAAGGGGTAGAAATGCGCAATAAGTATCCTTTTCTCTTTGATTCCTCAAGTACGTAAGTTTCGGGGACGAAACTTTTTTTAAAGGGGATAGAATGTAAAATTCATAATTTTTGGGGTTAATATATATAATATTCCATTACTCTCGTAAGTTGTTAGGGCCTCTATAGTAATGTCTTAAACCTTTAGGACTTAAATTACAAATTTTAGAAACTTACCTATTTATCTCATCGTAACTTCTCCCAACCGTCAGTTACGACACTTAACACTTCTCTTCTCAACACTAGAGTTTGGTGATGAAGAGGAATTGAGAAATATAAAAGAGAATCAAGGGATAGACTGATCTAACAATTGAAAGTCGGGTACTTCTCCCTTCTTGGCCTTTTCCCGCATCTTGACCAAATTCACATCGTCATTTTGAGCTAATTTTAAACTCCATTAAGGTCGGCTGTATGCTCAAGGCTGTTAGAACTCTTTCGGTGGACCGCACTACCTCCAACCTCAGATTAGCAAACTGTCGCTCCAACATCGCAGCCATAGTTCCTACTGTCTTCTGACTCAAAACATCAGCTATCTTGTTAGCCTTGCCCATATGATAGCTAATTTTCAAATCATAAGCTTTTAACAATTTTAGACCACCTTCGTTGTCTCATATTCAACTCCTTCTGAGTGAAAAGATACTTGAGGCTTTGGTGATCAGTGAAGATCTCACATTATTCGTCGTAGAGATAATGCCTCCAAATCTTCAGGGCAAACACAATTGCCGCCAACTCTAAGTCATGAGTTGGTTAATTCTGCTCATATGGCTTCAACTGTCTCGAGGCATAGACTATGACTTTGTCATTCTACATCAAAACACAGCCTAACCCCTTTTTTGATGCATCACTATAGACAACAAACCTTCCAATCACAAAAGGTAAACTCAACACTGGTGCGAACACTAGCCTCTTCTTCAATTCTTGAAAACTAGCTTCACACTCTTTGAACCACTCAAATTTATTTCTCCTTTGAGTCAGTCTGGTTAAAGGAACAGCCAATGGGAGAAACTCTCCACAAACTTGCAGTAGTAACCCTCCAAACCCAGAAAACTCCAAATTTCAACCACGTTAAAAGGTCTCGGGCAATCGACAATCGCTTCAACTCTTCTTTGGGTCCACAGCCACCCCTTAATGTCACACACTTTTCAGCCAAAACTCACACTTGCTAAATTTTGCAAATAATTGCTTCTCTTTGAGAGTTTGGAGAATCACGCGGAGATGCTCTTTATGTTCCTCCTCACTTGAAGAGTAAATAAGGATGTTGTCAATGAATACCATGACAAATTTATCCAAGTGTGGCCAAAAAACCCTATTCATAAGATCCATAAAAGTTGCAAGGGCATTAGTTAAACCAAAAGGCATGACTAGAAATTCGTAATGGCCATACCTGGTATGAAAGGCACTCTTAGGAATATCCTCAGTTTTAATCTTTAACTAATGATATCCCAATCTGAGATCAATTTTAGAGAATACCTTAGCCCCTTTCAGTTGATCAAACAAGTCATTGATTCTAGGCAAAGGGTGCCTATTCTTGACCGTGATCTTGTTTAGCTCCCAATAGTCAATGCACATTCGCATACTGCCATCCATACCCTTTTTCTTGATGAAAAGGACTGGACCCCCAATGTGGCACACTGGGGTGGATAAACTTCTTATCCAAGAGCTCTTGCAACTGGCTCTTCAGTTCATTGAGTTCAGTAGGTGCTATTCTATAAGGTGCCTTAGAGATCGGTGCTACTCCTAGCGTAAGCTTGATCTCAAACTCCACCTCACAGTCCAGTGGAATCCTAGGCAATTCTTCAAGGAAAACATTTGGAAAGTCTCTCACAACAGGGATTTCTTCCAATTTACCCCTTCTTTCCTCGTGTCTACCAGATAAGCCAAATATGCCTCGCAACCATACCTAAGGGCTTTCCTAGCTTGCATGGCTGATAGAATTGGAGTTTTTTGTTTCATTTTATTACTGGAACACCCATGGGTAACAAATTCCTCTATCCTTGTGTAACAAAATCGAAACTTTTTCCCTCTGCAGTCAACATGTGCATAATTCTGGGACAGCCAATCCATCCCAAGGATCAGATCAAAGTCAGACATCGTGATTTGTAATAAGGTTAGCTCCAAATTCCCACTCATTCAGAGTAACCCTACAATTCTTGTGTACCCATCTAGATTCAATGATCCTGTCCCGTGGAGTACCCACTCTATATGGCTTGTCCAACCAATCTGGTTTCATGCACAAAATTTTAGCAAATTTCTTAGATACAAAAGAATTCGATGCACCACAATCAAAAAGTACATAAGTAGGCACATTATTTATTAAAATTGTACCTATCAGAACTTTATCAACTTCATTTGTCTCCTGTTGGGTTAGTGCATAAACACGAGCGTTCGCATTACTTTCGGTGTTTCCTGAGTTCCCTTTTTGTCTTCCAGCTGGTGTCGAGGGTAATGGTGGATTGGGACAATTTTTAAGCTTGTGGTCGAGCATCCCACACCTGAAACAAGCTCCCATCTTTAGCCGACATTCACCTAGGTGGCGGCGATGGCAAAACAAGCACTCTGGAAAAATCGAACGGGGGTGAGCAATAGGTGTTGGTACTTGTCCTTTCTTCTTGAGTGTCACACAATAGTATGAGAAGGACCTGCTACTCCCAAAGCTGGGTATTGCTTAAATGGTGTCATAGGCCTACTATCGGGCTTAATTGGTAGCACCATTGGTCGAGTTGGTGGCACTCTAGGTCTGCTCTTATCTGTACCCATAGAGGCAAGACGATGCATATCCATCTCCACATCACATGCAGCCTCAAACAACCTATTGAAGGTGCGTATCCCTGATGCAGAATTTCTTATTAGCTATTAGCTGTTAGCTATTAGCTAACCAACATAAAGAACAATTTCTTATTTTCATATTTTTACAATGTCTTTTAACATATTGTATGGTACTTGTCCATAATATAAAAAATATGCTAGCTTATTCCGTTTAGTATTTTTATATATAAGGAATGCACAAATTTTGTTTAATAGCTTTATTTTTTACCCTTTAATTAGGTTAATTTGTTCTTATTTTTGGAAATTTTAAAATTCATTATTCTTGTACTTATTTTTATATATTATTTGATTTTGTATAACAGAATATTTTTTGTAATAAAAATAATTTCAACACACTTTTGGTACTGAATAACAAATAATGATACAAAAAATCAAAATAAAAAAGAATGGTAAAAGTAATTATGTAAAAAAAATTAAAATATATAACTTCTCCTGAAAATGTCAATAAATAAAATTTTTATATTTAGTACGTGTTCTATGTTATCATTCATTGATTATTCTTTTATTTTTTAAACAATTATAATTTTAACAAATTGAAAGTATTACACGCATAAAGTACATAGTTTTTTTCCAGTATGAGATTATACTCCAGTTTTCTTTTGCAACTGCCTCAGGTTTTTAGGGCAATAGACAACATTTCACTATCATCTAAGTAAAGGAATTGTTGCAAGTCTTGTCTGTCTAAAACTTAAATGAGGTTTAAGCTCCAATTTCCAACCCCATAGAGGTTCAATTCGAGTTCCTTATAGGAGGATTCAATTCCCTCGTGCCAATCTCGCATAAAAGGGGCACGTCCATCCTATTACAAGTCTACTCGGTTTCACTGCAGAACCATGCAAATGTATACCCCTTTTTCAGCCAGGAATTCAATTTCCAATACAAGTCAAAAGCAAGACCCGTAACTAGTATCAATTGGTAAAGCAAAGAAAAATGAACATCCACAGTTCCTGCCACAAAGTTACATTCTCATCCATCCTCAAGCACAGGATGTCGTGAGAAATATAATGAAAGAAAAAGACACAAATGTTTATGGAGAATTCACTATTATAGACCCCATCCATGCATACTATCATGAAAAATGAATACTCATTTTTGACTGCTACTTAGTATTTTCTAAAGGATCGAATTTAGATATTTGTATCCTGTCAAAGTAAGGAACCATGGCATATATGTTTGGAATAGATTCCAAACATATAGAAAGAAAGTGCTAAAACAACCTTGAGCTAAACCTCATTTTTGAATCTTCAATTCAAGTTTGATTGCTTGTGAAGATTTCCTTTCTGAAGCAAAAGAGAATAAACAGAACCACACTCAACAGACATTACAGCAATGAATAGATGTTAGCTGCGATGTATATGAACGCGTGCATTCAGTCAGAGCCACAATTAATATAGTATAAGGATAAATGGTCTTTAATGATAACTCTGTACCATCACGACCCCCAGTTCAATCCCCACATACAAGGCACATATTAAATAAAGGTCTCGAAGAGTATCAACAAAATATTGCAAAAGAGGTACCATTAGCTTCAAGAGTGCAAGATATTGACCCAATGGGAACCTCTACCCTGCAAACAACATCAGCACAACGTATGAAATTCTTTGATATTCTATAATCTGGATAGCCTATCAATCATGGAACTAATAAAAAAAATAATAATAATCTCAACATCATCCTCAAAACAGTAAGGAATCAAATGTAAAAAAACACGACCATAAAGTACTCAATAGTCGATGAGCCCAAAAAGGCTTTCTTTCACTAAGGTTTAAATCCTAGTGTCAGTTACATGCTGAAAATGCAAAAGAAAAGATACAAGTTAAACGATAGGGAGATCACAAACAAGGAACTGACATGAAAACACAAGTAGTTCTCATCGCACCAGATCAGCATAGACGTTCCAAGTGTCAGGAATCCAAATGAATCATAAAAATGAAATGAATACAAAGTTCAAAGAAAGATGGAGAACATCCATCTACACTGGATTATCAACAGTTTTAGATGGATGGCAGGCAATACCTGTGAAGTTTGACAACACCACAGAAAAAGCAGCTACAAGTATCGCATTCCCCTTTTCAAGGTTGTCAAAAAGAGAGGATAGTTTTTTGTCAAGCCAGCATTTGGCATCATGTTAGATGTTCTTTTAGGTAGAGCAGTAGATCCACATTCCTTGCTTGCTTTCCCCCAAGGCAGTGTATGATATGATTTGCTGATAGCAGATGAAACTTGTTGCTTGCAGATGGGATGAGGTAACTGATGCTTTTCACAAAGCAAAAGGAAACATTATGAAATAGCGGAAATTCTTTTATCCAGAAAATCAACCTCAGTTCCTCATGAGATTAAACTAAGAAATTCAACACCACATCAATCAAAACATTGAAGTGATATTTTTAGATGCAAGATGAAATGCAACTCGTATGATAAAATTACACTTGACCCAACATGCAAAACAATATCCTGAATAACAACAGATGTTCGTCAGAATTCATAACTCATTTTCAGAGTCAAGTGCAGCACATTCAACAATCAAATTGCTGGATTAGGTTTTAAAATAGTTCACTTTCAAGTTCCTAATGTTCGACATGAAGTCCCTGAAAACTTTATATATTTACTACACTAGCACAAAAGTACATCTCACTCTCTGAAAAAATATAAGTGCAGATTACCCACACAAGCCAAACCTATAGGGGTAAAAGTTGGTTAGTTAATCACTACATAAAGACAATAGTTCTAGACATCTCATACCTGTAACCAACAATTGACAGCGGCATTGATTAAAAATAGATTTCAAGCAAAATAACTAATGCCAAATTAAATCCCCTACGCAAGACACACAAATCTGTTAATATAACTAGTTCATATGACACACCGTTACAATAAATCCCCTAAGCAAAATAACTAGTTCATATGACACACTGTTACAATAAATTGACAGTTGCAACAAGTAAAATTTGATTTGCAGGAAAACAATGATTAATGTTAAACACTGTGGATTACGATAATATCACTACATACTTTTACCGCAGACAGAAACATCAACAAGCAATGAGACTAAAATCAATATAAACAAAAAGCACATCGCAATATTGATTTAAACTAAAAATCTGTCTCTTATACACAAGCTTTTCAGGCCAAATTTAGTTTACTATTTCTGTTCAATGTCATTCGGATAACAATAGCTTAAAGGCTAGAGGAGCTGTAGCCTGTATGTGAGCATTCATTAACTGCATGGATTGCCATAATAACCACCAAGCGCTGATACAAGCTGGCAAACAACAACAGTCTATAAACCTTCTCTTTATTCATTCTCTTGTTTCTCTTCCTCTCTAATTTCTGCATCATGCAACTTCGAAGGACTAGCAGATAATCGGCATTCTAATAGCCAGCAAAATCTTATTATTAGCTGATTACCAGTTTATTAAATTGCACTTCTGTAACATTTCCTTGGCATTTTTTTTTTTCCTATTGAAGACAAATTTAGCCACCAATCCTGCAAGAAGGTCGGACTCAACAAGTCTACATATAATTTGAAATATACAAACATTTATGCCTGTTTATATGGTTAGCTTTGATTCGCTATCTGTTTCAAGTCAACTTAGCGAAAATCCTGCCTGGTTCAGGAGATGATAATCGGATAGATTGCAGAAACAGAAATTAAAGTATAAACAAAGATGGTTTTCAACTAGCTCTAGATGTCATTTTAAGTTTTATAAACTTGCACATTAAAGGAGAAGTCTAAGGTAGCTTAACAAGAAAATTTGAAGTTGAGAATCCAAAGCTACTTTGAAGTTGAACAATCACCTAGAAAACCTAATGCACCTAAAGAAGAGACGGGGGCATTTGAAACTTTGCAGCCAAAAGCAGCTGACTCTATTGTTTAATTGAAAAAGCAAGGAAACCATCCCTACCTCTTGACACAGATGAGAAACTGAACTACAAAAGTCCATCTAACAATTCTAACCAAACTAGAAGGACCAGGAAAAGTTTGTACAGGTGGATTAACTAACATTGCTGAACATCACGGGTATTCAAACTTTTTCTCATCCATTCAACAAGAAATAGAAAAGGAGGACCTGATTACTCACATTTGCTGCAATAATCATATATTCAATATTATTTGCTATATCGACTCTAAAGCCCCTTATTTACTGGATTCAATATTATTTGCTATATTGACTCTAAAGCCCCTTATTTATTGGACTTTCTGCAGCACTTGATTATAAATGAAAACTCAAATTATAATAAATAAATTTGCCCCACTTGGCACTGATACTACAAACATGATATTAGAATTCACAACCTTTGATTCAAAATCCAAACCTGAACCTTTGTTCAATAAAGAAGTGGCAAAAAGTAAAATACTGCAAGTTAAACATCACGAATTGTCAGTGTCTGAGTGGATTTTCCATTAGCAGTGTCTCATGACAGGAAGTCAGATCATCTAATATCATGAAATTAACAAAAATTTCTCTTTCAATCAACACGAGTCATATAGCTTAGGCTCACTTTATCTGATGTTTATTTTATATTTAGAGCTGACAGACCACTCCCACCTTCAGAATGCAGAAAGAAAAGAACCAATTTGGTTCTATGCATATCAAACTTACCCATTTTGAAATTCATGCTAGATAATGTAAGTTTTAATGTATATTATTGGATGACTTTACAAAGCCAAAAATCAACAATAGGATCATTAACTCTTGTTGGATTTATGAACTGCAAGGCTGATCAACAAGTTAACTGATTAAAGAGCATCTTCCTCTGCCACAACATGCATGGGTTTTATTACCTGACCTTTCGGAATTTCTATCTTGTAGTTCCCGTGCAACCATTTCTCCTCGTGTGCAAACGAAACATTGAAAGTTTTGGGCTCATCTTTTCTTGCACTTGCTGACACTATAACTTAACATATCAATGCCATTCTTGAAGCAAAATGCTATTAGAAACCACATCTACAATTATCTCAAAGGAAAGAATGCAACACCATACCTATCTTTCTAACAACCCAATCACGTCCACAACTGCTAAAACTGCAGAACCAAACACACATGTCAATGATCAGGAATTTGGAAAAATGGTTCAGCAATAAAGGAAAACCCTTAAAAAAAGGGGAACTAATTTTACTCCCTCCATTGCAATTTTATTGTCACCCAAGGAATGGGCATTATTTTTTAAAAAATTCAATTTTATGGTGCGTATAACAAAGTGGTCCCTCGTTATTTAGATAAAACAAGTGAAAAAAGTTTAGTTTGACTGTTTAGCAAGAGTAAAATTGGAGAATCATACAATAAAGTAATGACTTTTTTGGAAAGGTGATAATATAAGTGAATCATCTAGGAATTGAGGAGAATATTGAGGGTTTAATACTTCATTATGACAGAGCACAATGGCGTAGCAAGATTTATACAGCCAACCCTACTTAGTGGGATTTAAGGCTTGGTTTGTTTGTTTGTTTGATAATATAAGTGAAAAGTGTGATAATATAAATGGGATAGAAGGAATACATCGTAAGAAAGGCTGCTAAGGAAGTTGTTCATATAACAAGGTGGCATTTCTTAACCATCCAAAATGGGCTTCCTAGAATGGAAGTCATTTCAAATTATTCAGGTGTTTCATTTTTGGTGCAAATTTTGACATGGGGTTCACAATTGATTAGTTGGTACCTCCAGATTACTACTTCGCTCAAAAGTTAGGGTTAATTACATTTACCTCCCTTGAGGTTGGCCAAACTACCAAACCAACCTTGAGCTTTGGCCAAATTACAAATACCGCGGCTTAAGAGTTAAATCCGTTTTGACTCCTCTAACAAAATAAGTCAAACAACCAAATTACCCATGATTATTTGCTCGACTAAAATGCCCACAAGTCCATTAGTTGCCCATCCCCTTCGCATACCGCTACCCAAACCCTCACCTCCCTCCAGTTGCAGCAACCGCCCACTTCTACCCCCATATACACCCCCCCCCCCACCCCATCCTCCCCGAAACTAGCACCAAAAATTGCAACCCTCCATTCTAAGTCAAAAATCACCGTGTCTCGCGCTTTTATGAGGCTTGAATTGTTAAGAAATTCAAGCCTAAAACCTCATGTTTGGAAGTGAATGACTTGGTGCAGTGGAGTTCAGTGGGTTTTAGAGGTGGTGATGGTGGTGGAGGGCTTAGTCGTAGTAGTACCAGTAGTGGTGAAAGAGGTAAACGGTTTGCAAAGCATATTCAATGGTAATGCCTGCCCATATGACCAATGTTTGTTTGCTCGTGAATTTTGGTTAGAAATCATCCATTTGGTCGGAAAAAAAAAAGAGAAGAAAAAAGGGATCCTGGGGGAATTGTCTAGTTATCTGGAAGCGAATATGCAACAAATCTTTTTGCTTTCTATATCTTTTCCGTGTATTAGCAAGGCAAACTTCATAATTTGTTTTGGGGTACTCTTAATCTCTTATGGCTCAAAAGTGAATATGCTGCTTGGAGCCTCAAGACACACGAATAAATGCTCTGAATTTATGTAGTAACCATGTTTGTAGTTTTGTTTTATGACTTTTTGAGAGAATAACATTTCAAAACCCATTGGCCAAGTCGCCAAGACATGTTTTTCCTTTTGATGAGGGTGGGCATTTTAGGTCTTTCAATATATTTTTCTGCTGAAACCTGTCAGAGTTAGTAGGTCAACCTTAGTTGAGTGACGGTTGGGATGTAATTGTTATGAAAGTTTGGTTTTCGAGGGGGATTTTGTAGTTTGGTCAAATTTCAGGGCTTAAGTGGTAATTTGGCCAAACCGAGAGGTAAGCGTAATTAGCCCTTAAAGTTAATTACCAAAGTATAAATCCAGTTTTCATGTTATTTGAAATAACACAGTGTCCATCACATCAACAACTTCAACATCATCAATAACAACAGATAGAAGCCTCATTCCCATGGCTACATAAATCCTTCAATGCCATTGCATTTTGTCATAATATACCATATTTCAATAATTCCAATAATTCCTAAAACTGCCAACAACCATCACCAAACAAAATAATTGATCTTCATAGAAACAAAGACAATTCCAGACTTTTCTACGAAAAAATCAGGTTACTACTTTATTTCCTATAAATCTCCAATTCTAAAATAATTACTAATAGTGTTAAAAAGGCACACTCAATGTGCGTGCCAAAGAAAAAATAGCTTGTTTTGGGACAATTTACATTATTTAGGCAATAATAAAAATATTCTAGATTATTTTTTAATTTAGAAAAATTAGATGGGTAGTATTTATTTAGTTACTCATATTCTTGGGTAGTGGTAAAATAGATATTTGAAATTGTAAATAAGTAAATTGAAGTGGGTAGTGATAAAAAAGATATTTGAAATTATAAATAAGTAAATTGAAGGGGATGGGTAGTTTCTTTTGCCTGGTAGTTCATTTATACTTTTAAAATTTTTTTTTTTTAAAAATATAAAATAAAAAATAAAGGGGGAGACTGTCAGACCTATTGGGCTCCCCCATGATAAAAGATGCTAGGAACAAACACTATCCAAAAGACATTGCCATGTGAACAATTAGGCAACTCTCTTTGTCATTCTGTTCTCCACGTCTATCCTTTTGACTCATTTATTAATATTGACAAACCCTCTAGTGATACTGGGAGCTATTGGATACATTATTTGCAAACAATATTTGGTCAACCACTAAATGCGTTTGCAAATAATATTTGCATTATTCATAATTTGTCCTGTTCATTTTCCCAAGACAACCACTATTCATTCATTATGTACAATGCATTTGTCTTATTCACGTTTTCATCCACCCATCCGTTATTGTGCTATTCATTTCCACTATTTATTATTTCCACTATTCATCTAATTGCATTATTCGGCTTTGTACTATTTATTATCTGCATTATCCATCCTTTAATTGCACGACTCATCCAGAGTAAGTAGGGATCCTTGTCCCATTAGGTCGAGACCCAACCCAACTCGTTTACTCCGAGTCAAGAAAAGTGACCTAGTACCCGATCAATATAGGGTACCCCGCCATGTGGATACCCGCTAAAAGTGGATTGGATGAGCAGGTACCCAACCTGGTCCATTTTGACATTTTTTTTAATTTTTAATTTAAAAATTTTTAAAAAGTAACAAAATTGACTAATAATTACACACCCTCGTAAATTGGTAGTGGAGGAGAAAACACCCTTTTAAAATTAGGGCATAATGAGTAAAATTATAAAACTAACACTGTATATGGACTGGGTTGAGTACGTTAGGTCGAGAATCACCTTCTACCGACCTGGTTCCCAGCCCTTTAATACTAATCGGCTTGGGTACCCTATTTTTATAGGTTGAAATGTACCGAGTTAGTGGGTTTTTCGGGTCGGCATATCAAGGTGAACACCCCTATCAATAACTCTTCCAATACAATACACCCCACCAATAATTTGCATTGTTTCACCTAAAATTTGAACTATTCTTTATTTGCACCATTCATTATTTTGAAATCACAATGGCTCTGTTTGGATGTTAGACATTAGTGATTATTTAGGGAATATTATTTGGTCAAAAGCAAATCATGTTTGATCATATGGCCAATTTTTACAACAATCATGTTTTGTTCTATTGATTGTTTACACTATTGACTATGCATTATTTGTCCTATTTATTATTCACACCCTCCATTATTCTCCACTGAAGATTTCTCCATAACTCACATTTTCCAGTATTCTCTAATATTGTAATCATCCACATCAATTTTTTGAACCCAGACCAAACCGGACCGGTTCAGCCAGTGTTCTGAGTTTATAGTTCGTTTTTTTATTATATTTAACGTAATTAAACTATTCACATTTTTTTGCTATTCACAACTATTTGTATTCATTTTTTGTCATACAATTCATCAATGTTCATCATAATGAATTTTTCGAGATTGGAGGGAAGTTCGAACGTTAGAACAAGACAAAATAGATGTAGTTTAAGGTTTAGGACGTTAGAAACAAGACAAAACAGTAGTTTAAAAGCTTATATTGTTCAACATCCGAACTTCAATGTTTGTGCGATCAAATGAACTCATACTATGTCCAAGAATCCTTGACCTTAGTGCAGACTAATAGGTTTGAATACGTGTATATGATCGAACAATTCCTGTACCTACTAAACTATGAAGAGGCACCTAAACAGCTTTGAATTCGTAATGTTTGTTATGTCGTTACATACAATCACTTTATGAGTCTATTGTTTCATTTTTTGCAATTTTTAAATTGTAATTTTCATAATTTTTAGTTAAAATATACATGTGTTTAGGATTCATGTAAGTTTGCAATCTCGCTTTTGGAGATTTTGGGTTTGAACAAGCAGGCATACAACTACCTTTACAAATGGTTTTACACAGTGTACATGTATCGAGGTATGGTTTGGTACACGTACGGGTATGAGTATGTAGTTACAAGACATCCTACTACATGGTAAAAAGGTGTAGTAGGCTTAGACGGTTTGCTATTTTGAGATCGAAATTGGCACTATTTAGCATCAACTAGTTAAAAAATATATTAAGCACAAGTAAACTACATTCCCCACAACACAAAGCAATTTGATAATTACAAAAATAATAATTAATAACTACAAGTAATTAGGACACTCTTTGTCAAAAATGGAGAAGTTAAGAAGTAATCAGCTTAAGTATTACTACAACTTTCTTAGCTCTTTAGGTAAATATATGTCTATCCACAAAAAAGAAGTTGATAAGTAGTTTATTTTAATGCAACCTCCTGCACTTCTTGTTTCTATTCTTCTTTCTTCTTCGTTCCTATCTCTGCCCCATGTCTCCTACCCTCCCTCTTACAACTCTCTCTCTCTCTCTATGAACATTAAAAGTAGCGTTATAGAAATAAAATGATCCATACTTCGAACAAACCTTTCAAAATGTAGACTGCAAGGCAAGAACAATCCATGTAACACTAGTTTTATGCGTGAATTTTCATGCGCTACTTGGTTTGATGGTCGGATTGCGTGTTTTTATACTGATAACTTCATTCAACATTCATGTATAGGTCTTTTCTTTCTTCTCATTATTCCATATCTAAACCATAGTAGTCAAAAGTGCAAAAAAGATGCAAAATGCAAGTAAGTCAGTTTTTTTTTTTTTTTTTTTTTTGCGATTGAGGATAATAAATTGTAGGTAAAGCGCAAAAAAAGCGAAAATCAAAACACGCAAATGCAAAACACACAAAAAAACATGCTTTTTTCATTCTTTTACTTTTACATATGATGTGCTATGGATCTCTTTTTATTTTATTTTTCTACCAATTAAAATATAGATTGTAGATGGATGTACTTGCAATGTTTTGCATGAGAATATATTTTTAGGGAATATTTTCCTAAACCACCATCTATTATTGCCCCTCTAACTCATAGTCCAAATGTGTTTCAGGAATATATCTCAAAACCCATATGTTCGCCCCAAAGATACAGTTTGCCCTGAAAGTAAAGTGGATGGAAACATCATCCATAGTGACGAATCTCAATAAAATTTCTTCTCGACACAAAACCCACTACTCTAATTATTTGCAAAAGTAAACCCTAAAAAAACTTGTAACCCTATCTTTAATGAAAGGCTTGGAGGATGCAGATATGTTGGACGGGGGTGCAGGTGTTGAGGGGGAGGGGGGAGGATGAGGAGGGTGTGAATGTGTTGGGGTAGGGAAGAGACCGTATGTTTGAGAGGAGAGGAAGGGGGATGGAGCTTTGTGTGGGAAGAAGGAAGAGCTACTAAGAAAAATAAGGGAAGGAGATTGGCAAGGGATAGGATTTGTGGCTTTTGCGGTGAGGGGGAAGCAGCTAGGGAGGAGTTGGTGGTGGTGGAGGGTAAAGATTTTTGGAGCGGGAGTGATGTTTTTCTGTTAAACACTCACATATGTTACTCATGTATTGTCTCCAACAATTTGGATAATTTTCATTCCTTTTCCCTTTTGCGGCAAACTTACCATATAGTTTAACATTTATGGTAAACTACCTTAATTTGGATAATGTTCATTCCATTTACCATACAGTTTGCCTCGAAAAACTATATGAAGGTTTAAGGTATATACTTGTTAAAACACATTGGGATTGTGGGTTGGAGGGGGCATACAAGGAGTTCTTTTGCAACATTTTACTCTTTTTTTTAATTATGCATATTTTCTTATTAAAGAAGTTTGCATGTATTATTGCATAATTATAAGAGATAAAATTATAACTAGGAAAAATATAACATTTGACATGCATAAGAGTGTGCTCAGGTTTTGCGACTAAACCTTGAGAGACTTTGTGCTCTAGTGCACTTCTTGCCCTCAACTACTATAATCCAAAAAAAAAAAAAAAAAAAGCAATCCAAAATGGTTACTCCAGAAAATTATCCCCTATTGAAACAATAATTCCGTTATTCCACAAAATCAACAAATTTTTCAAAAACTACCAAAAGAATTAACCCAAACATTATTCAAAAATGCCCTAGTGTAGCATAACCAAACAGAGCCATTAATCTATGTGTTTTAGACAAGTTAAGATGTTCATGAATTGGATTTTGGGCTGGCAATTATCTAGGTTATCTGGGATGGATTTTCAGGTTTTTGAGATGTTCAAGTTTAAAATTTAAAATCCAACCAAACTAATATAGAAACTAATATAGAAACTCAAGCATACCAAACCCAAGTATTACTTAGGTGGGGCTAGGGGCTACTTGGTAAAGAACTACAACAAATAAAAAATAGAACATAAAATCCCTAATTGTAAAATCATCCATTAGAAGATACGTCCATCATGGTTAGGTCAAGAATGGAAAGGATAAACATATAATTATAAAGAAAAAAAAGGTAGATGAAATGATTAGATCAAGAATGGAAAGCAAAAACTTACAAGTTCAATAAAATAGTTAGGCAAAGATCGATAAAAAAAAAAATTGAATTATATCATGTTGTTGGGTTAGGTTTGGTTGCTAAAATAAATCCCAACCCAAAAGGTTTTTTTCATGTAACCTAACCCAAAAAACCCAACCACCCAATATCTTACATTTAGTCCCAAATTCATACAAATTCATTCAAGTTAGGTTATTCATCTTTCATCTAAGAAGAAAGATGATAACCTGAGCATTTCCTACAAATTTTGTCAATCTTATGGTGAGATTGGATAGGCCACAATTTCAACACTAGAGCTTGGTGTCTAAATTGCAAGATTGTGTCCGCGTTGTGTCCCATCCGTTCTAAATTTTTGAAATGTTCAAACTTTTGGGAGAGTTAAATAAGTCTAAAGAGTACAGAAACGTAATATATTATCGAAGCATTCAGGAATCAAAGGTGGAGGAGGCTTTGAAGAATATGAAGAAAGGAAAAGTAGTTGGCCCCGATGATATTCCAATTGAGGTATGGAAATGCTTAGGCAAAACGGGCATAAGTTGGCTTAGCAATCTTTTCAATAAAATATTGAAGAGTAGAAAGATGCCTGACCAATGGAAGAAGAGTACTCTCATATCCATATTAAAAAACAAAAGAGCTATACAAAATTGTGCGAACATCTACCCTTATAGAGGTATTAAGTTAATGAGTCATACGATGAAACTTTAGGAGAGAGTAATAGAAAGAAGGTTAAGGAACGGACTAAAGTGTCAAATAATCAGTTTTGTCTTATGCCAGGGAGATTGGCAACTGAAGCCATACATATCTTAAGGAGATTTACCAGGGGATACCGTGACAAGGAAAAGGATTTGCATATGATTTTTATTGATCTTGAAAAGACATACGATATAGTCCCTAGAGAAGTTATGTGGAGAGTTTGAGAAAAAATAAGAATCAAAGTAGCATATATAGAATCAATAAAGGAGATATATAGGGATGTGGTTACAAGTGTTAGAACACCAGGAAAGTTGAAATGAGAGTTCCCTATAAACATAGGTTTACACCAAGGTTCACCTTTTAAGTCCTTATTGATTTGGATTGGTTATAGATGAACTTACAAAGCACATAGAGGAGGAAATACCATGGTGTATGTTGTTTGCAAACCACATTGTTTTAGTAGATAAAACCAAAGTTAGATTAATGCTAAACTCGAGATCTGGAGAGAGGCACTTGAGGCAAAAAGGTTTCGACTTAGTAATCAAAAACAAAATATATGGAATTTAAGTTTAGCAAGAATGCACATAGGAATAGAATTGGAGTTACTATCGGAGATCAAGAGATACCCATAGTGAGAATTTTAAGTATTTAAGTTCAGTTCTTCAGAGTCATAGTGGTATAGATCGAGATGTCATATATCGGATACAAGCGTGTTCGGCTAAATAGAGAATGGCAATGGGAATATTATGCAACCGCAAAATTCCTTTACAATTTAAGGGTAAATTTTATAGAACGGCAATTAGGCCAGCGATGCTTTATGGGTCTGAATGTTGGGCAGTGAATTACAAACCTGTTCATGGCACCATTCAAATCCTATAGTAAAGCTGCATAGTTAAAAAACTTGGTCAAAACCGGTATGAACTGGTTCAACCGATAAAGAATGATTTTGAATTTGCCAAACAAATATATCACTTAAAATAAAACCAAACCCATTATTCCTGGCTAATATCCCATATCTAAACACCTATTGGAAGATATTTTGTATCCAAATGCTTATTCCAAAACATTATTGCATTATTTATTATTCCAAATACCTATTCTATAATAATATCCCGTATCTATATACTTGCTACATTATTCAAAAACAAATTAACCAAATAATATTTGCAAACGCACCCCTGATTGGCTTCTTTTGGCAATAAAAGTAAAGACTTCAGCCAAATTTTGATCTTCCACTAAACCATTTTGAATAAATAATAGTCTTTTTAACTTAGTAGTATCGTCCATCGGACATCAAGTAGTGTAGGTTGGATATTATATTTCTTATTGTCCGTATGAAATACCATCTAAACATTTTTTCCCAGCTAAAGTCACATAACACAATCGTAGATTACGAGTCCATTAATGAAATACATTTCCACAATGGAGGAGTTAGGCCAAATGAAGATTAAGAAAAAGCACAACACATTCAAAGGCAATAATCCATCCTTAAAAAAGGCAGCTAGTTTGGCATTAAGCATTTGCCCTTTAGTGATAGCCTGAATGATTTTTTTTTCCCCCGACAAAGTGATAGCTAGGAGGTTATGCAATCAATAACACAATGCGAAAAAGTTATGGTGCCAGAACTTGAGTGAGCCATAGATATCTCTATCCTTTACAAGCAATCCATTTTGCTTGAAGATAACAGCAAAGTCTACCGCCGATTCCCGAAAATACTATAACAAAAGCGTATAAAGAAATTATGCATTAGTAATGCAACAGGATAGAAATAAGATAATGAAATTATGCATTATTAATGCAAAGGATAGAAATACGATAACTCAGTAGCAACAACAAGCATACCATATTGTCAAATTATTATCAAAATACCTCAATGCAGATTAAAAATTTCTTTTTGTCTAATCCAAAAAAAAAAAAAAAAGAAGGCTTGCATTTTAAGTATAACGCCAAAAAAGTAACTGTTCAAAAAAATAAAATTTAGAATAACATGCCTTACTGCTAAGCTTAGGTGCTTACAAGTCCCACGGAAATAATACTGGTCACAAAATCTCCCACACAAAAGAGATAAGGAAACAAAAATCAGTCCATGGAAAATCAGGCCATTGTTTTGCATGAGGTAGAGGGAAAAAAAAAGTTTCCACCTATTGCAATCAAATGTAAATCTATATAGAATATCAATAGAACGCAAACAATGTCAAAGAAGCATGAATTCATACCACACAAGGATCTAGACAGATAAGTGCTCTCAAATCTTTACCAATCCTCTCGAACACCCAGAAGAAGTACAACATCATCTTCATCTCAAACTTCTTATCCTTCCAATTCTGCATGATCTCATTGTCAACTTCAGCAGCCAAGGATCTCTTCTGAAGCATATCTATAATTGCAATCTCTTTTCCAACAAAATTATGTAACTCAATTGGTTCATCATATACAGCAAGGCCATGCTTTTCCTTGGGGATTTTAATAGGCAAAACTTTATTGTGAGCTACCAGCAAAAGGCTCGAACCTACTTCAACGAGCTTGCCATTCTTAACATAGTTAAAAAATTCTTCCCAAACATTGTCAGTCCTTTGTGCAAGCAATCTTAAAATTTCCAAATTTGCTCGCTGCATGAAAAGTTACTCATAAGGAAAAACCACAAAATAATAAAAATGACAAAAGAACCCTCGCCTTCCCTTTTCATCCCATAGAATATTCAAAAGAAACCACCTTGCTCTGTCTAGAAAGATTGAATATGAGCCTGAATATTGATTTCTTATGGGTCCAAATAGCATCACTTATCGATGACCTGAGCAAAGAAAAAATTATTAAGGCTGGACGATGGCTTAACTGCAAACTTAATGCACCTACTATTTCAGGTAGATAACTAAGGAAAAGAAGGAAAATTGGCCTTGCAAGCAGTGATCGGGGTGGTACCTCATAGCTTTAAGGGCAAGGTTGAGTGGCAGCTCATCTTTCCAAAAGTCAATCTCGCACCTTCGATTTGCTTCGTCTCCATCCTCAATACCCTGGGCTAACAACCACTTAGTTATATCAAGAGATGAACATGAAGCTGCCAAATGCAAAAAGGGAGGTCTGCTACAGCCGCGGAACATTTCATGTGTAAAAAAGTCAAATTTCCCTCTAGTTTCACCGTTGAGCACAGCAGTAAAACATTTGACGGAGTCAAGTATAAACATCTGGTTCAATGTCCATTCAGGCAGATCACATTCATTTATTAAAGCAACAAATTCAATCGCGTCATCATGCAGGAGAGCACGCTCAATTAGTTCTTCGTCAGAGAAACCGGGGTGATACACTTCGTCACAAGAGTTATAATAGACATAATTGAAAGATGAAAGTTTCTCTTCCGTTCCGTATTTGCGATAGCAGTTAGTAAAAATCCTTTTCCATTCAATTCTATCATGAACGGGAATAGGCTGCTTTTTGGGAGATCGAAAATCGAAGAAAAAGAAGCCAAAAAACAAACGGATATCATATGTCAAGTCACAGAAAAACAAGGTTCAATGGATATAATAAAATTACAATGGGAATACACAAATATCCAAATAAAAGAAGGAAAACACAAAAAAATTCACATAAGCATCGGAAATAGGGCGGGATAGAATATGAGGAATCCAACATCTTCAAAAAAAAAAAAAACCAGTCAATCTAAATTTCTTTAAATTCATAATTGGGAATTGCAATCTCCCCAATTTTCAGCCCCAAACCCCAAGATCGGCCGTAGAATGAAAATATCTTTACAATAGATTCTCAAGCCTACGGCTTTTTGTATTGCATAAGCATAAATTGATCTTCCTATTGTTTCTTTTACTCTAATAAATAATAATGTGTGCCTAAATGATTGCTTTTACCAATGTTGACTAACAACTAATTAATTAAACTGGAAAAAACGGCTGCCACCGCTAAAGAAATCGTAGATCTTGGGGGAGTAAAACTAAGGATTCGAGTTTTGGGAGATTTGACAGAAGCAAGCACTCTACTAAAAGATTTATATCAAAATAAGAGTTTAGAGCAAAATAACAATATTGGAAATTAGACATTGTAATTTTTTTTTGAAACGAGGTCCTCGGTAACATGAAATAACGACTCCTTATTTAGAATGAATTTGATTCTTATTTTTATTTTAATTATAAAATTTTTATTTTTCAAAGATTCAGTACCATATTTTGTTTGGAAAATTACAAGGAACCCTTTGTGGTTTTGATAATGTTCATGTTACATTGTTGACTCGCCCGAGTCATAGACGGAACCGTGAACACCGAACGAAACCAACCGGACTCTTCTGCCGACGATATGTGATTCGCTGTGAATCGACTCGGGATTCATACAAAATCAGATTCTCAGATACCAAAAAGTAAAATTGAAAACAAAAAGTTAAGAACAAGAATCTTAGATGGTCATCAATGGCGGATTAGTGTTCGGACCCAAAAAAAGCCAAAATTTTTTATGGACATAAAGCAAAAGAATCAAAACAAAGAGATAAAGGAAACATTCACTCACAAATTCCATCTGCCGTTCATCTTCACTTCTATTTGAAAAAGAAAGTCGATTTTGGAGGAGGAGCAAAGGGAGATTTGTTGGGTTTTTGGGTTTTACCATTTACAGAGGAGGAGGAGGAGGAGGAGGAGGTGCTTGAAGGTCGGCATGAGAGGAGGAGAAGGCGAGAGAAGCTGGACTCTTCAATCTACTATATTATTTTTGGGCTAGTCAATATCTTTGTTTGGGGTATTTGGGGGTACTATTAGAGCCCAAAGAAATTAAAACAAAAAAAAAAAAAGGAAAAAATTTGTAATATTTTTGGGCTTTCATTAAAGGTATTAAAACATAATTTTTTTTATTAAGTTTGTTAATTTAAAATTTTGTATCAATATCTAAATAAATGATTATTAGGAGATATATAAAAATAATTAGTAAATAAAATATGTTTATAAATATAATATATCATTCTTTTGAACTTCATATATTTATTGAAAAATTAAGTACTTTATATTTAGGTTGTAAGTGTTTAACAATGTCTAAAAAATAATATACTCAGTACACAATCTCATTAGTTAGAGTGTTTAAACCTATATAAAACTTTGTTCAGCCTTATTATTTTTATATTTGGTGATTTTAGTTTTATAATTTTTTGGGCTGAATATAATAGTTAAAATGACAAACAAGGATATTGTTTGGGAACATGTTAAACTTGTTGGTGGTAATTAAAAAGTGGTAAAGTGTAATTACTGTAAGAAAGTCACACATGGTGGAATTACAAGGTTGAAACAACATTATCTCATAACAAGTTGAAACTTGTCCAAGAGTTCCACAAGAAATAAAACAATTTATACAAAATCATCTAAAGGCAAGTAAAGTTAAAAAAGCTGCAATAAAAAAGAAAAAGAAAAAATTTTGAATTCTCTTCAAGATGAAAGTGTTAATGTTATTGATGATGTGACGACATATATGAAATCAGTAAAGAGAGACTGAGAGCATTGGAGAAATCAAGTTATAAGAGAAAGTCAATATTTTCAATTTGTTGAAGAGTAAAGAAGGCATTCATAGATGTTCGAAATTCGACTTACCATACCCTGTGTACCAGGTATTACATGTGGAAAATTAATTATTAAGATTTATTGTATTTTAGATTTTATATGTCATATAAAATATTGTTTAATTTAAATATTTACAAACTTTAGGGACTATTAGTGTGATTACCTCAAACATATCAATTTCTGGAAGCAAAAGAGACTTTTCACATAATTTCAGCGTCAGAGAAGGTAGAGGTATGTCAAGTAAAGGAGATGATTTGTACGTGTTTCCATCAAAACAAAAATCAATAAAAACTATGTTTTCAAAAGAAAATATAAAAAAGGTTGGTATAGCAATTTCGAAATTCTTTCATTTCAATGCTACACCATTTAATACTGCTAATAGTGGTCCATATTATCAATCAATGATCGATGAACTTGCAAATGTTGGACCCGACATTAAGAGGCAATTCGGTTACCAAGAAATAGCATACTTTAGTTCTCATTACTTTGAGCCGCATGTCCTTTGTAGTAGAATTTATAGAGTTTATCGTAATGACGATGGTGTTGACAATGATGAAAATAATCAACTCTTTCAATCTTCAATTTTCTTGGATGTACGTCTGGCAAGGGCATAACTCGATGGCTAAGTGATAAAGAATTGCAAGCTGCCCAATTATATGTTTTGTTAAATTGTGCGGAAGTTAAAGAATATCTTGGGTAAGTAGTGCCCCATTTAAGTCTGTAAATATGTTTTGTTAGATAAGACTCTTACCATATCAACAATTCTGGTACAGCATGTATGAGAATCAAGTGAGAAGTGTGTATGGTAATGTTAGCGAAGCTATCACTGATCAACAAATTTAGGCTAACTTCCCTTATTGGTTCCGAGAGCATGTAAGTATATACATTTGACGTTTATAACGGATACAATATTGTCAATGTATATCCTACTAACAAGATAAATTTAATAGGTAACCAATAACACGGAATGCATGTCACACAATCCTTATTTGCATTACCTATTTTTAGGACAGTTGCAGGCACGTCATGGCCTGTAATATTCATTAAGGGCTACAAATTTCATGCTATTGTATGGGGTGAAGATAGACAAACATACAATAGTGGAATGTGTGTTAGGGGCACGACAAAGCTCAACTTGCAATGATTATTACACTATCCTCAAAGATATTATATTAGAGTGGCTAGTATAACTAATAAAGAATCTAATATTATTTAACTGTGAGTGGTTTGATATATATCTAAATGGTGTGAAAGTACATGGGAAGTATGAAATTATTGAGGTGAAGAAAAATAAAAAATACACAAAATTTGACCTTTTTGTTTTTTCTTCAACGGCAACACAAGTATATTATGGCCTTTATCTTAGAAAGGAAATTGGCAAAGTTGATTGGTGGGTAGTTATAAAAAATAAGCCAACCGCAGCTATGGATAAGAAGCAAGCATTAGAAAATGCTTATTAAGAGGATCAAGCCCATCTTAATGCAATGATTTATGAAGACCCAATTGATCAATTGCATGATGATCCAGTGAACACAATGGTGAAGAAGTTCATTTAAGTGGGAAGCAAGAAGGGAGGAGGAAGATGAAGAAGAAGGAGAACGAGAAGAAAAATGTAATGATGAAGAAGAAGAAGGAGAAGGAGAAGGAGAAGAAAAATATAATGATGAAGAAGAAGAATAAGAAGAAGAAGAAGACAACGAAGACAAAGACGAAGATGAAGAACAGGAAGAATAGTAGATTTATAAGAATAATAATAGTTCTCTAAGACAAATGATTGCTGTATAAGAATAATTATTTTTGCATTTCTATTATTTTATGGTTTGAACGTGCCTTTTGTTCATGTTATTTTTTCAAGATTACTTATATTAATGCTATGTGATTTTATCTTGCATGTCTACTGTATTATCAACAAAATAGATAAAGAGACAAGGGGGATTGTCCAATCTTTGGTCTAACTTTTCCTGTCAAAAACATTTATTTGTTTGATTTTAAACTTAGTTTGAGAAGCAATTGATGTTTAAATGCTAATTTTCATGTTGGGATGCTATATAATATGGAGTTTTGGAATATTGAGATTCTTGGGTAATTATTGTATTTTTGTTCTTTTTTACAGTTACATAAACTATAATAATTACTTAAGTTTTTTTTATTTTTGATGTTCTAATTGGGATCTTTTCAAATTTTTATCATAAAGAACCATCATCTCATACATATTGCATTGCTATTGTTTTATGATTGCATAACTAATGTTCATGTTATTTTTTAAGAATCCTTATATTATTGCTGTGTGATTTTGTATTGGATTGTGATGTATCTTACTTCATTTGATTGTTTGTTGTAGATGGCTGATGCAGGAGATAAAAGAGGAGCACAAACCAAAAAGATTGGGAAGAAACAAAAAAGGGATAGTACAACAGCAGCAGGTGTGTCAGCCCAAGTTCCTTCGCCGCCACGCTCCCAAGCATCACAAGCTTAACAAACAAATGCCAACATTTCTAGGTTAATCCCCATTACTAACCTTCGTGCCATGTGTCAATCTAGTCCGATCCACATCTCAGCAAAATTCTCAGGCTCAACTAATTACTCAGCCTCCCCTCAATTAGTCTCAGAGCAATCCCTTATTGATATCTTCTCCCGCTAGTGCCCTTCATACAACCGCCAGTTCTTCTGGTGCTATTGGCAATGATGCTAATAACATAATAATTTGGATAGAGCCCAATGGAGATGGGTTAATATTATTTATGATAAATTGTGATTTAATTGTTTATATAAAGATAACATGTTATACCAATCTTGTTTGGTTGTAACTAGGTTTTGGCCTTGCAAACCACCAATTGAGGGCATTGTTGCATGTATAAAGACCAAGTTTGAAGAAAGCAAACCCTCATGGAAGAAGTTTTCTACAACTACAAGAGACGTGGTTTGAGGAATTTTAGGTATTTTTGTCTATATTTTTTCAATGTATTAATTGACTAAGTAATTCTATTTTTTATATTGTTATATGAAACTTTACTTTGAATGTTGCAAAAAAAAAAATTTGAGATGGCCACCTATATGGGGTACAATGCAGCAGTGCGGGAGAATTTTGAGAAGAGATAGGCAGATAGGCTGGCCTAGATGCTACAAAAAGTCTGAAAAGATAGTAAAAAACCATATTGGATGAGGGATAGTGCATGAGCAGACCTGAATAAATATTGGCAGTCCCTAGAGTTCAAACAAAAATTCAAACAGAATAAGAAGAACCATGACTCCTATGCGGGTACATCACTGCATACGGGTGGTTCTATAGTGCATAGATTGCATTTCAAGAAATGGTAATACTAATTTTTTTGTTTCGTTTTAATACTTCATTATATTAAAATGCCTTCGTTATTAATGACTTGAAAATATTTATTTGTTTTAATTACAGAAGGCTGAGAGGGGTGAAGACCCGCCATTCTCTAATTTCTATTTCCGCACCCATGAGAAGAATGAGGGAGATTGGGTTCATCCTCAGGTCCAAGCTGCTTATATAAGTCATTAGGCTTGATTACAATCTTTTCATGATTTGTCCTTTAATATTCTTGTTTCGCAAAAAGTTGACATTTTTTTTTATGATTTTTGCAGGAGAACTTCGAGAAGAAATATGCTAAAATATCTTCTCAAAGTACTGTTGAGAATGATAATATGTCTGCCGATGGTTCTCAACACTCACATCAACTGCCATCTGATTTGGATATTTGGTATGACACTATAGGAGGAAAAAAGAAAGGTAAAGTTGCAGGGCTAGGTTCTTTGGGTAGGATCATGAAGGGTTACTCGTCCAAACCTGAATATTGATGAGAGGATCAGGAGTACAGTCCATTTCTTTAGTACTAAACTACAAGCCCAACTGGAAAGAGAGAGATTGGAAAAAGAAGAAATGAAGAAAGAGGAAGGTTCACTACAAGCCCAACTGTCTGAAACAAGAAGCCAGTTGAATATTTTGATGGAGCAGTTGGGTGTTCTTCCTAGATTCTCTTGTCGTCAGCGCTCCCTACCTCCGGATACAGATGATGAGGATGATGTAGATGGTGGCTTGGATGATTAGAGTATATTTGGTATTGTTTATTTAGATAACTAATTTGTAATATATGTATTTGAATTTCTTTCGTATTATATTTATTTGACTATGAATTGTGATTTGAGGTGAAATTACTGGAATGTGACATAATGGTACAGGAGTAAGAAAAAACCAAACAACATTAACAAAAATTTACTACAAAAATTATTTAGGGTTTTGTTGCGGAAATTATTTACTGCAAAAATTATTTGGAAAATTTGTTGCTGAATTATATGCGGACATTTTTTACCTGCGAAATTTTCAACAGATATTACTTGCGGATTTTGCTGCTAAATTTTTACATGGGGATTTTGTTGGGAAATTTTATGCCAATTTTTCTAGAGATTTTGCTGCGAAAATTTACATGCGGATAATTTCCTCATCAAAATCCCCATTAAAAGTCCTTTTTAATGATTTCTTAATGGAATATTGATGCGAAATTAGTTGCGGAAAATATCCACATGTAATATTCCACAACAAATGCCACATCAAATTTAGCTGCTGATTTTCATGATCTGCAGCAAACAATTATCCACGGCCTTTTTACCCGTAGATTATTTTTGGCATCCAAATTTGGGGAAGGCTTATTACTTGCGAATTTTTGGATAAAAGTCACGTCAAAATATGCATGTAATTAACAATTTTTTTTATCAAAAATTACACTAATCAGAAAATTCTTAAGTGAACTGAGTTATGATGTCATGAATCTTTTAGGTATGACTTTCTCTCTATTGGTTTTGAATAAATCCTAATCAAGAGGTCAAATGACGCATACTAGTATGAATTTGACCAACTTAATAATTTCCCTCCAACCTGTATTAGCAATTAAGCCAAATGAATGGAGATGAAAGATGTTTGAGTTGGGACTTTCCACCAAATCATTCTGAATTCTTCAATATGCTAATTGGTATTACCAAAAACTATCTAAGAGTGTGTAATTAAAACACTGTTGTTGAAAATTATACATAGTAATGTACAATATTATTAAGTTTGTACTGGGCAAAAAGTGGATGTATAGACAAATGGATGAATTTATTTGATATTAATATAGTCTAGTACGCTATGATAATGTAACAACATGACAGCTCCTAAACACAAGTTTACTGGCTTTTAAGTACAGATTGATGCTAACATACTTGGGTGTGAACAAAATAATACATCTTTTATGATTGTGTTTACTGGTTGATTCATATACGTCTAAAGCATTATAAATCTTTGAAAAAATAATTTTTTTCAATAGGGGTGACACATATTTTATAATTTTTAAAAAAAATTACTCTTTATTGAATTATTCTAACGTTATTAAAAAGTTTGTACAGTATAATATGTGACTATAGTATTATTTGTGTTAATATTATAATTATTATTTTTTGATGTGATATATAAAAAATAAAAAATTAATTAAAAAGTATTTTAAGAAACAGAAAAACCATTCAAATAGAACATCATTTTATGAATAATTATCATGTTATTAAAAAGGTTGTACAATATATTATGGTCAATAATAATGTTTTGACATTAGGAGAATTTAGAAGTTATTGGAGGGAAAGAGATACATGCAGATGCATCCTTTTCTTTACCCTTTTTGGCTCAACTCCCAAACAGCAAAATATTTTCCCAATCAAATCCCTGTCTTTCCCAATTCTTTTCCACTTTTAACTTAAAATTACGAAATTTAAGGAGCCCTTCTCCCCCAAGATTGCAAGAACCCATTCACCCATCAGGTAAAACCATGGCTTCAGTTCACTATTCTTCTTTATTTGATTCAGCAATCATTACGAAATTGTTTACAATTTTTTTTTTTTTTTTTTTGGGGTCTTTTTGAATGATCAAACATGCAATTGAGTGATTGAATTTAGTTCTTCTGCTTTAGAGATTGCATTTTTTGTATTCTCTATCTTGTTGTAAAGTTGAAATATGACTCCATTTCTAGCTATTTATTTATCAAAAATGTATCTCATTTTATTTGATTTTCCTAATTTTTTGGGTCGCATTTTAAGGTAAAGATTTGATTTTTGTGAAAGGGGTGTTCATTTGTTTCTAATTCTTTATTTATCTGCCAGTGAGTTGTTGGTTTCTATATGTAAATTGCTTTTTTAGAGCTAAGAATTATTTGTCAAGACTACACTGATCAATTAGGTGAACCAGTTTTCTGATGAAATATTTTCCGTACATTATTTGTTACTATTAGCTAGAATTAACATTTGTAAAGTGGGCTTCTCCATAATATTTTAAGTATTAAGTCAATTGCTGATTGCGCTTGATGATACATTTTTAAAAAAATTTTGTGAGTGAGTCTACTGACTCACTCCATGGCAAAAATGTTACTATGTGTGAGAGACTGTGTGTTTGTGAACCAATTATAAAGCTCCGCTTATTGCTGAATATTAAAGTCTCTGATTTGTAAAATTTAAAATTGTACTAAATTGCCGAAAGTGACAGAAAAAGTTTGGGACTAATCTAACACTTTTTTTGGGAATAATGAGCATGCTTGATTATTGCAACTTGTTGCTTTCAGGTTGAAGCAGCAGATAGGCATGGGTGACACCTTCGGAGAATGTATCTGAAAGAGACGATCCGGGTGTGGATGTGATTCGAAAAGGTTTCCTGGAAGCCTTAAGTGGTTTGGCATCCAAAGAGAAGCAGTTGAAGGCAATCCAAGAATCAATGGCTGAAAGTTCAAAAGAACTTGATGGCATGCGAAATTCAATAGAAGCTCGGTTAAAGGAAGCTGAGGATAAGGAGAAAGATTTTCATGTTTTTCAAGCAAAAGTCTTTAATGACTTGGAGCTGAAAAAGGAGGAACTGAGTTTGATTAGAGAGGATGTTATGGTTAGACAAGAGAAGTTGAATGAGCAAGAGAAGCTGATAGAAGGGCTCTTTGAGAAGATAGAAATGGAGCGGAAGCAATTTGAGACTACTCGAAAACAGATTGACGACAAGTTGGTAGATATATGTTTGAAAGAAAAACAGTTGAACTTGATTAAGGTACAGAATGGTAGTAGAGCAACTGAACTAGGTATGAGAGAGCAAAATTGGGAGAAAAGTCACTGAAGGAAATTGAACTAAGGGAAGTTGTTTTGGCTTCAAGGAAGGAGGAACTTATAGCTAAGGAGAATCTTCTCGACGCTAGGGAAAAGATTCTAGATTTAAAAAGGGAACTTGATTTAAAGGAGATGGAGCTTGACTCAATAAAAAATTCTAAAGGGCAGTGTCCTGGTAAGCTTGATTCACCCAGTCCAACGCCTGCTGCAGAACTAAAAAAACAAAGCAGGAAAAGATTAATAAATTCAGCTGCGAAATCCAGGGAAATTAGTGATGCTGACTGCAATGGTCCTTCAAAAAAAATTTGCCATGTTAAAGGAAGCTATAAAAGCAAGAGTGTGTGGGGAAATTCAGCTCATTCTCATTCAGACACAGCGTCTGGTGATACTTCGGGTTCATATGAGATGGATAAGAATCATCTTAGCTCACAACCATCCAGCAGGGTACCAGCCAATAATGCTGAACACATTTTTGTTAATGAGGTTTCTGAATCAGATTCAAATTCGAGGGACAGAAATTCAGTTTCAAATACTATTGATTATTCAAAAACATTGATTAATGATTTTGAAATGCAAAGATCAAAAGGATGCTTCAGATCTGGTCAAGTATGGGCTTGCTATGATTATCATTTTAGTTTAAAACATAAAACGCCAAGGTTATATGTCCAAATCATGGAGGTAGTCAGTGATGGTGGTGATGATAATCTTAGGTTGCGCACTTCTTTTCTCGTGCCTGCAGAACATGCAGCAGATTGGAAAGAACTTCAGGAGCATGAAGACTGGAAGGCGTGGATTAAGGCAGGCTTACCTATTGGTTGTGGCACTTTCCAACGTGCTAACAGACGTATTAAATATCCTGGAGAGTTCTCACATCAAATGAGCTGTAAAAATTATTTTATTCCTTTCCACATATATCCTGTGAAAGGAGAGATTTGGGCACTTGACATGGACTGTAATATTGCTACATGGGCTTCAAATCCATTGAATTATAAAAACTGTAAATATGAAATCGTTGAAAAAGTTCTTGACACTGATGATTTTACTGGAAGTACTAGCATTGCTTACTTGGACAAAATGGTAGGATTTGTGAGCTTATTTCAGCAAAGGAGGCCGAATGAGAATGATTCGTTTGTGATAAATAGAAGTGATATCTTTAGATTCTCCCACAAATTGCCTTCTTTTAAAATGACTGGCAATAGTAAGAGACAAGGTGTGCCAGAGGGATCATTTGAGCTTGATCCTAAAGCACTGCCTGATGATCTTTGATGGATTTGCCAGGTGAGGGTTATCAGTTATCTATATGCCAGATTTGCTGCACCAGTTTTTCTCTCTGTCATTTGAATTGCTCTACTACATCCCAATTGGTGGGCAAATGTTTGTGAAGAACTCCAGAAAACTTTTGGCTAGCTCAGGTAGTCTAATAAATTAACATGCTTAGTTCATTTGTGTTTACCCCAGTGAATTTTTATGCTTTGAATTTCTGTTCTGGCCGGACTAATGGATCTTTATAATCAAGAACCACATGAGCATGTTTATCCATTTAAGGTTCAGTGCTACCAAATTTACAGAAAAGGTTTATGGTAGAGATGTCTTCTTTGTCTTCTTACTTATCGAACCAGGTAGAGGTATCAGCTATTGTTTGCCAACTTAATGAAATAACTGAAGTTCAATTTTAAAGTTTTCTAGTTCTTAAACTTATTCTTTTTATCAATTTTGCTCAAGATAAAGTTGATTTATCTTCAGAAGGCCAAAAATGCAAATTTAATCCAAGCTATTTTCTTCTTTCATTTCTTTCTTTCTTTTTTTTTTTTTTTATAAAAATAAAATTTAAAAAATCAGATTTTATCTGAAATGGATGGGAGATGGTAGGATCAACACCATGATTGACCAAAAAAAAAAAAAAAATCTGCATGTGTAATTTCAAGTTGTAAATTGAATCTCACGAGTAAATAATATCTGAAATCTACACGTTTGCTTTGTAATTTACACCTTGTGAGATGTTCTAGTCCCGAAGTAATGTTCAAACCCCTTCAAATATTTTAGCATTGCATGTTGAGGTAAAGTTTCTTTCCTTTGGAGGTAGGTGGTTGAGTTAAATTTCTCCCATAGAGTAAGTCTTGCTTACTCCCTCGATAAAGTAGAACGACAGCTATTAAAATAACTAAAAACTAAAATTTTAATATTTTTTAGTCATCTAATAGTGTATAATACTCACCCTGCAATACGAGGTGAGTAATAAAGGATTTTTTCTTAATTTAATATTATTTGGTTTATTTGTACTAAAAATAATTTTTGTATGAAATTTTGTTACATATTATTGTGTAATGTTTAATGACCCAACGAAAGAAGAAAAATAGTCTGATATGAATCCAGCATAATGGTATTGAGAGGGAGAAACGCTTGAAATTGGACCTCATTCGTCAATGTTTCATTGGAGTTTTAAGTGGATTGGAATTGAAAGAGAAGCACTTGAATGCAAATCAGGAATCGGTGGCCTAAAGGGGAAATTTTTACTCTCGTCTGGATTTGCTTCTTTATGACCAATGGCACGCAAATGCTTCGTGTACTAAAATGTACGGTCCACATAAACATAAAATGTGTGAATTATATTTCAAGACTAATGTAGAATTAGTATTTTGGTTCATATAATAATTTATCGATAGATAACTTATTTCTCTAATAAAAAAATTGATCACTTTTTTTTCTCACTTTATATATACATAGACGATTTATTTATATATTTAGTGGTGTGTATTATATTTTATAATATAAATGATACTTTATGTTGCAACTAATGTTTTATAATATTTAATTTTATTATAAATATATAAGTGAGATAAATCAATCCAATATGTTTCAAAATCAATAGTCGTAGAAAGAGAAAAAATAAAAATTGGAGATAGTTTGAGGGTGTACGTTGCAATTAACCTAAAATAAAAACCATAAACAAGTACTACTACCAACCGAACCTCACACAAGTACGGTATTATTCGGGCGACAGAATATCTTTCATGGGCAAACTGAGAAGTTCGGATGAGACCCAGACACATGATTACAAAAGAACCCACCTGGTAATAACATTGTTTCATCTACCTATTCTTCTTTTCTTTACTGATTCAGCCACCCTTAAGATATTTGTCAGAGTTTAGTATTTTCTTGGGTTGTTTTTTTTTTTTCAGAGTTTGCATTTTTGTATCTTTATCTTGTTGTAGATTAGAAGTCTGACTCCATCTCTAGCTATTTTATATCATACAATCTTTTTGCAATTTTTTTTTTCAAGATTTCAGAAGAAGTGAAGTTTAGACTTGTCTTCAGTTGTTTGGTTGCTTTTTAAGGTAAAGTTTTGTCTTTTCTTTTTCTTAAAGGATTTTTTTTTTTTTTTTGGGGGGTTCATTTTCTTTCATTTTTTTTTTTAATTTTTTTGGTTTATCAGTAAGTAAGTTGCTATTTTTTAGATGTTAGAATTATTTCTGTCTCAAGTATTGACTACACTGATGAATTAGGTGAATTAATTTTCTGATGGAAGATATTCATTAATTGTTGTTAGGTAGGACTAAAATAATTGTAAAGTGGTATTCTCCAAAATATTTAAAGTCCGAGGTTGATTGATTGTTAATTGCACTTGATGAAACATTTCTAAACCTGTTAACATGGCTAAAATGTTATGTGCAAGTGATAGTGTGTTTGTGCGTGAATTATAAAATTACAGTTATTGCTGAATGTTAGGTTCTCTGATTTGCAGAATTTTGAACTTTACTCGATTGTTGTAGCAGAAAGGATGTAGAAAAAGTTTTGGATTAATGCAACTTGCTTTTTGGGAATATGGAGTACACTTGATTATTGCTACTTGTTGCTTTCAGGTCGAGCAGCATTTAACCTTTAATTGTTTGAATGCAATTGAATTAAAAAAAAAAAGTAGCATATAGCGATGGGCGATTCAGAGAATGACGAGCTGAATGTGGATATGATTCGAAAAGATTTCCTAGAAGCCTTTAGTGGTTTGGAATCCAAAGAAAAGCAGTTGAAAGTAATCCAGGAATCAGTGGCTGAAAGTTCAAAAGAACTTCTGATGGGATGCGAGAATCAATAGAAGATCTGTTAAAGGAAGCTGAGAAAAAGGAGAAAGAGTTTCAATTGTTTCAAGCAGAAGTTATTAAAGACTTGGAGCTGAGGATGTTATGGTTAGACTGGAGAAGTTGAATGAGCAAGAGAAGCTGATTGAAGGGCTCTTTGAGAAGATAGAAATGGAAGGGAAGAAATTTGAGACTACTCGAAAACAGATGACAAACTGGTAGATATCTGTTTTAAAGAAAAACAAGTAAACTTGATTAAGGAACAGAATGACACTAGAGCAACTGAACTCGATAAGAGAGAGCAAAACTTGGAGAGACGTCTGAAGGAAATTGAGCCGAGGGAAGTTGTTTTGCCTTCAAAGGAGGAGGAACTTTTAGCTAAAGAGAATCTTCTAGATGCAAGGGAAAAGATTCTGGATCTAAAGAAGGAACTTGACTTGAAGGAGTTAGAGCTTGACTCAATGCGAAAATCTGAAGGTCGGTGTTCTGGTAAAGTCTTGACTCACCCAATTCAAGTCCCTGTGTGGAACTGAGAAAGAAAAGCTGGAGAAGATCAATGAATTCAGCTGCAAAATCCACGGAAACTAGTGATGCTGACTGCAACGGTCCTTTTGAAAAGAAGTTGCCACATTAAAGAAAGCTCTAACAGTGCTGGTGAGGGTGGAAATTCAGCTCATTCTCATTCAGAGTCGGCGTCTGGTGATATTTCAGGTTCAGATGAGATGGATGAGAATCATGTTAGCTCAGGACCATCCGCCAAGGCACGGGTCAATAATGAACACATTTTAGTTAGTGGGGTTTCTGAATCAGATTCACATTCGAGGGACAATTCAGTTTCAAATGCTATTGATTATTCAAAAGCACTGATAAATGATTTTGGAAAGCACAGATCAAAAGGATGCTTTGATTCTGGTCAAATATGGGCTTGCTATGACTATGATTTTAGTTCAAATCGTATGATACCAAGGTTATATGTCCAGATCGTGGATATGCTAGTTGCGATGGTGATTATAATTTTAGGTTGCACACGAATTTGTTCTTGCCTCCAGGTAATCCATATTGGCCTGAGCTTTGGGAGCATGAAGACCTGCAGACACGGATAAAGGCAGGCTTACCTGTTGGTTGCGGCATTTTCAAATGTGCTAGCCCACGTACCAAGTATCTTTATCATTTCTCGCATCAAATGTGCTATGAAAACTACTGCAGGAGTCAGTTGCGCATACATCCTATGAAAGGAGAGATTTGGGCACTATACAAGGACACTAGTATTGTTAAATGGGCTTCGAATCAAGCAAATTATAAAAACTGCAAGTATGAAATCGTTGAAGTTCTTGGCCAAGGTAAGTCTTATCGGAGTACTGGTGTTGCTTACTTGGACAAAGTGGTAGGATTTGTGAGCTTATTTCGGCGAAGGAGCCAGAATGAGGATAATTCATTCGTGATAGATGAAAGTGACATCTTTAGATTCTCTCACAAAGTGCCTTCTTTTAAAATGACTCACTTCTCAGGCAGTAAGATACAAGGTGTGCATGAGGGATCATTTGAGCTTGATCCTAAATCTCTGCCTGCTGATCTTTGATGGATTGCCAGGTGAGACTTTAGCATCAGTTAACTAATTGGTGGGATTTGTTTGTGATGTACTCAGAACTTGAAAGTCAGAAAAGTCAACATTTGGCTAGCTAAAGGTAGTATTATGAGTTTTAGTCTAGCAAATTAATGTGCTGAGTTCATTTGTATTAGCCTTGTGAATTTATGGTTTGTGTTTCTGTTCTAGGACTGATGGATCTTTATAATCAAGAATCAGCCATACATGTTGATTCATGTAAGATTCAGTGTTCAAAACTTCCGTAAATTATTTTCAGTCAAATGGAGAAATATTAGAAATAGGAGAATATTTTCCGTTGTTTAGTTCCAAGAAAATTTTTGAAAAATAATGTTGTATATATAATTAGTTACAAATAACTCAATTAAGCCGAATTTCCACACTAATATCAGCCACTGTTTGCCCAGAACTAAATATTCAAATCAATATTTGGAAATAGCTGAAGTTCTATGTTAAAGTTTCTGGTCCTTAAACTTCTTCTTTCTATCAATTTTTTATCAAGATAATTTAGCTTCAGAGGGCCAAAAGGCAAATTTAATCTGAAATGAAATAAAAAAAAAAAAAAAAATTCAGATATTACTAGAAATGTGGTAGAAGATTTGAAATTGACGGGAAATGGGCAGGACCTATGCCAAAAAAAAAAAAATGTGCAATTGTTATTCCAAATTGTAGATTGAATCTCATTTTTAAATGGGGTAAAAAATAATTTTAGTCTCCAAAGTTTCGTCCAATAATATTTTTAGTTTTTAAAGTTTCACAAAAAATAAATCACGTCCCTCATCGTTAAATTTTTACTGGATTAGGATAATTGATAAAAAAAGCATACTTTTTTTTATTAAAATTTATGAGAAAGAGCAATATTTATTGATTTAGCTAAGAAAAAGTAAATATCAAGGGTAATTTTTTAAGATTTATCATCATAAGAAATGAAATGTTTGTTAAGTGAGAGACATAGAAATCAAAACTTATGTTATTTCTATGTCAATGATCCTAATAGAGTTAAAATTTAAAAGATGAGGGACGTGATTTATTTTTTGTGAAACTTTAAAAATAAAAAATGTCAATGAATTGAACTTTAGAGAGTAAAAGTATTTTTTACGCTTTTTAAACAATATTTTACAATATAATATATGAAATCTACACATTTACTTGTGATTTGCAACTTCTGAACTCATTAACTTTGTCTCTTAGTTGGTGAATTGTTTACATAGATCATATCAAAGAAAAACGAAAAGTAAAAGGAAGGGAAACACAGAAAAAAAAAAAAAAAAATTTCTTGAGTAAAAAAAAAAGGTCTATTGTAATTAAATAGAACTCATAAAAAAGACAGAATAAACACGCTTACTGATAATACTAGAATGTTAGTACTTTTTGTCACTTTTGTTGATTGTTTGATAAATTTTGTCAACTTTTAGAACTTTACTTTTAGGTCCTAAATATATTTTTAGTATTTTTGAAATTTCAAGGTTTTATATTATAATTATTGCGAAAAGATTTAATACTGTTTAGTAATACTTTGAAAAACTAAATAAATCATACTAATAAATAATTATTACAATGTATTTTAGTTTGATCTGAATTTGATGAGGATAACAAAAAGAATGAACCGAGGAATATATGAAATGTTTCTAGTAGGAAATAAATAGAATAAGGGTTAATTGTAATACACCATTAAATTAGGATGGTAATTTTTTTTTATTTTTTAAATAATATTTACAATCATTTCATACATATTTTTTAATTACTTTTCTATCTTACATATATCACATTAAAATTATAATTTATATCCTAAACTATAAATTGTTTCTGTTAAGTACATTATACTATTAATTTGTAGTACTATGTTTAAATATATTATAATTAATAACTTTTGATAGTTACTACTATTTATTTTTCAATAATAAGTCTTTAATAACAAAATGAATAAGTGTATTTAGTATATTAACAAACGTAAATTACATATATTAAAAATTCTCCATTAAAAGTAAGTAGAAAAATTTATTAATTTTTAATTTATTTAAATAGTATGCTACAAAATACAAATTGTTAGTATAAACTATAAAGTGCTAAATGGTAAAATTAATAATTTAAAACAACTATTTAGTTAGATTCGATCTTTGACTCCACTTGTAGATCTGTGGTATGGATTAAAGTTTAGAAAATCTATGACATCTTCATTAAGGTTTAATCTTGAGGTGCTCCAAAGATCGAGTCTATCGAAGTATTTTTCATAATTTAAAGCCTAAAATGCTAATTACTGATAGTTCAAGGGTGTATATTGCAATTAATCCTAAAAAAATGAGTACTAACCAACCGGCCTGGACACACAAAAGTACTTTCCCAAGACAGGTCGTGTGTGTGTGTGTTTTTTTTTTTTGGTCAAGTTTGCTTTTTGTATTATTTATCATGTTCTAAAGTAGAAATCTGACTCCTTTTCTATTTTTTTTTTTTTTTAAAAACAAAAATCTTATGCAGATTTTATGTTCAAGGTATCAGAAGTGAGGTTTGAAGTTTTCTTCAGCAGTTTGGTTGCATTTTAAGGTAAAAGTTTTCTCCTTTTTTTGTTTTTTTGGGTCATTTGATTTTCCTGAATGATTGGTAGCATAATAAGGTTTTTTTTTTTTTTTTTTTTGAGTAAATTGTTGGTTTTTATATATAAAATTTCTAACTTTCTAAGCTAAGGATTATTTGTCTTGACTATACTGAATAATTTGGTAAATCAACTTTCTGATGGAAGATTTTTCATACATTAGTAGTTCTTAGTTACAGTTTGGGGTGTAAATGAAGTTAAGCTATTCAATACTCGACTCGAACTTGGCTTGGCATGAGTTTGTTCAAATGTGGTTGAGTTGGTTGGTCAATAATCAAGTCAAAATTAATCGGCATTCGTTAATTTGTTTTTTTGTCATGAACTCGACTTGATAAGTTAAAAATTTTAAATTTTAATGTAAAAATCTCAAGCTACTCTCCACGACACTCGAGTTTGGCTTGATAAAAGCTCGTTTAAGTTCAACTCTATAAATAAATAAACCAAATTTGAACATAATTTGAAACTCGTTAAAATAATCAAACAAGCTAGAACACTAGAATTTCCGGCTTCTTTGTATTAATTTACAGCCCTAATTACCGTACTAACAATTGTAAAGTGGGCTTCTGAAAAATTGACTATTTTGGAGACATGTTATGATGGCTCTTTTCTTATTCACTTTACGGCTAAAATGTTACTAGTGTGAGTGACTGTGTGTTTGTGTGTGAATTATAAAATTCCGGTTATTGATGAATGCTAGAGTCTCTGATTTCCAGAATTTTAAGCTTAACTAAAATTGTTGTAGCATAAAGGATGTAGAATAAAGTTGGATTGATCCCATATGGGTTATGGGAAGAAGCACAGTTGATTACTGCTACTTGTTGCTTTCGGGTTGAAGCAGCATTTGATCCTGATTATTTGAATGCAATTTACCGACAAGGCAAGGATCAAAAGGGCAGCATATACTGATGGCTGATTCAAAGAATACATATGAAAGGGAGGAGCTGAATGTAGACGTGATTTGACTAGGTTTCCTAGAAGCCTTGAGTGGTTTGGAATCTAAAGAGAAGCAGTTGAAGGCAATCCAATATTCAGCGGCTGAAAGTTCAAAAGAACTTGATGGGATGCAAGAATCAATTGAAGCTTGGTTAAAGGAAGTTGAGTTTAAGGAGACAGATTTTCAATTGTTTCAAGCTGAAGTCTTTAAAGACTTGGAGCTGAAAAAGGAGGAATTGAGTTTGATTAGAGCGGATGTTATAGTTAGACAAGAGAAGTTGAATGAGCAAGAGAAGCTGATTGAAGGGCTCTTTGGGAAGATAGAAATGGAGAGGAAGCAATTTGAGACTACTCAAAAACAGATTGATGAGATGTTTGTCGATATCTATTTGAAAGAAAAACAAGTAAACTTGATTAAGATACAGAACGATTGTAGAGCCACTGAACTCAATACTGTGAGAGAGCAAAATTTGGAGAGATGTACGAAGGAAATTGAGCTGAGGGAAGTTGTTTTGGCATCAAGGAAGGAGAAACTTATAGCTAAAGAGAATCTTCTTAATGCAAGGGAAAAGATTCTGGATTTAAAGAAGGAGCTTGACTTAAAGAAGGTAGAGCTTGACTCGGTTAAAAAATCTGAAGGACATTGTTCCAGTAAGCTTGATTCACCAAACCCTACTCCCTCTGCAGATCAGAGAAAGAAAGCCAGGAAAAGATTATTGGATTTAGCTGAGGAATCTCTGGAAATTAGTGATACTGACTGCAACAGTCCTTCAAAAAGACGTTGCCCTGTTAAAAGAAGCTCTAATGGTGTGAGCGCTGGTGGAAATTCAGCTCATTCTAATTCAGATTCAGCTTCTGGCAATACTTCAGGTTCAGATGACATGGATGAGAATCATGGTGGCCCGCTACCATCCAGTTGGGCACCAGTCAATAATGCTGAGCACATTTTACTTAATGAGGTTTCTGAATCAGATCCATATTCGAAGGATGATTCAGTTTCAAATGCTATTGATTGTTCAAAAGCATTGATTAATGATTTTGGTAAGCGAAGGTCAAAAGGATGCTTCAGTCATGGTCAGATATGGGCTTGCTATGATTCTGGTTCAAAATGTAGGATGCCAAGGTTATATGTACGGATTGTGAAAGCGCTCGGCGATAATGATTATAGTTTTGGGTTGCGCACAACTTTGCTCTTGCCTCCAAAAAATCCATATTGGTTGGATCTTTGGGAGTATGAAAACCGGGAGCCGTGGAAAAAGGCAGGCTAACCTGTTGGTTGTGGCAATTTTGTAATGCTGTCACACGCCTCAAATATCCTAGTTAGTTCTTGCATCAAATGTGCAATAGAAACTATTACAGTAAAAATTGCAGCATATATCCTATGAAAGGAGAGATTTGGGCACTTTACAAGGACACTACTATTGTTACGTTGGCTTCGAATCAAGTAAATCATAAAAACTTTTGCAAGTATGAAATTGTTGAAGTTCTTAGCGAAGTTTAGTCTTATTGGAGTACTAGTGTTGCTTACTTGGACAAAATAGTAGGATTTGTGAGCTTATTTCAGCAAAGGAGTCAGAATGAGGATGATTCGTTTGTGATAAATCGAAGTGAGTTCTTTAGATTCTCCCACAAAGTACCTTCTTTTAAAATGACTGGCAATAATAGGATACAAGGTGTGCCAGAGGGATCATTTGAGCTTGATCCTAAAGCACTGCCTGATGATCTTTGATGGATTGCCAGGTGAGACTGACTATCATTTATCTATATGCCAGATTTACTGCACCAGTGTTGCTCTTTACCTTTTGAATTGCTCTACTGCATCTCATTTGGTGAGATAATGTTTTGTCAAGAACTCTGAACTCACAATTAGTCAGAAAACTCTTTGATATTCTGGCTAGCTCATGTATTATTGAAGTTCTAGTCTAGTAAATTGATGTGTGAGTTTGTTAGTATTTGTCCTGGTGAATTTGTGCTTTGTATTTCTGTTCTAGGAATAATGGATCTGTATAATCAAGAACCAATGTACATTGTATTCCATGTAAGATTCAAGGCACCCTTAAATTGACAGCAAAAGCTTATGGAAGAGATATCTCAATATCTTCTTATTGAATCACTTTCATATGGTTTAGATTAGATCCATGTAAGATTCTTATTGGATTGAAGCCATGGTGTTTAGAAGTGTTGGGGTTGTTATTTTTTTTTCTTTAAATAATATTTGTAATCATTTTACATAGTCAAAACACGTTTTAATTATTTTTTATATCATACATATCATATCACAAGAAGTTATTATAATACTTTTTAAAAAAAATAATGTTTTGAATAATAATATAATAGGTGTTTAAACAGAGTAGGACCACTTATCTGGTTCAATCTATGAAATAATCAACCTGATAAGCTAATCAAGATAAAGAATGTGTCCTCCACTAAAGTCAACTTTCTTCAGCAGAAGGTACTTAAGAAGTTTATGGAGCTAAGGAAAAAAGATATATATATATATATATATATATTTTTTTTTTTTTTTTTGTGGACACTTGTCCAAATACATTACTACGTGGGAAGCTACGAGAGCCAATGGATTCAGATTCTGACAAATGTTGTTGACTCACGATCAATATTTCCTCATCTATTATGTCTCATTATCTTATATAAACGAATCAAATAGAATAAAACCTTTGTTTTTTTCAGCTAGGAAATAGAATAAAGCCATTATTCATAGGTCACATTGGTCAAGAAAACCTCTTGAAATATGCTAAATGCATTGAGATTGCTAAGGGCACAGCCATCTCTCCTTGTTTCCTCACCACTAACTTTTCTATATAACCTTCCTTGTAAAACTTGTGTGGTTAGATTTCAACAAACTTCAGCCGGAAATAGTAAACCAGAAAACAGTGAAAAAATGGACCAATCTGATCAAGGCAAAAATCCAAGAGAGGAAAGTATGAAATCTTATGGAGAAGGGTATGCAACAAGGTCTGATATACGAAGAAGGGTTTGGAGGGATATATGGAGAAAATCAAGAATTCACTAAAAAAAATGAAGAGAAAATTGCTTATGTAAAAGTCCAAGAATTTGATGCTAGTCTAGGAAGTGGAGTGAAAGAAAAGAAAAAAGGTAGCCATCAGAAAGGATAACTCATGCTAAAAGAATTAAGAGTATCATTTTATTCTCGTTGAAGAGTTAAATCTCTCGTCCGTTGTTTCATTTGGCTTTATTTAAGTTTTTAGTTATTATCAAATCATGTATTGGCATGTAGGATTTTGGTTAATTTCAAAGCTTTTTGGATGATTATGAAGGACTCCTCTTTCTTCTTTGTTTGTTTGTTTTTTGGTTTCTAGAGGATCCACAAAGACTGGTGGTAGGTGATTTGAATGGAAAGCGTTTTATCAATTAAATTGTACTTCTGTATTACCCTTTTAAAGGGCTCACCTGATATGAACTTTCATGCAATTTATTTGATGCTTATTATGTGTTTTTATTAGAAATCCCAATAGAGTTCTTGCAATAAAGGGCTAGATGGAATTTCTATTGTACCATCTCTTTTCAACTCGATTAGTGTAGTTGATAATTTTGGTTTGGACCTTTTGCCATATGGAAGGGTTTTCCCCTTATGGTTAAGAATTTTTTAAACATGATTACCTTTGCCCTGCCCTTTGGGAAATCCAAACAAGATTTTGATGTAGGACGAAATCTGCCACGAATGATGATTAAAGACATCTACATATATTAAATTGTTCAATAAAGAGCCTGCAGTATGGGTGTAATAGGGTCAGATCTATCTGATCCATTATATTCAGATTTGAATCGATTAATATAGTTATATCCGAATTCGAACGAGATCTATAAAAATAGATTTATATTCGAATTCGTCGAGTCCGGATCTAGATTCGAATTTGGATAATTTTTAAAATTATATGTAAAATTATTACAATTTATCGAATTAGGTATGGATCTAGACCCGACTCATTGACAGGAGCATGCATCAAGCATGCAACCCGAATTATGATAGCAATATTTGGTCTAATGATCGATGTAGACGATAAGTAATTGTTGTATTGAAATTTGTGCTTTAGTGGACAAATATTCTTAGACAGAAGGAAAGCAACAAAGATATCCAATATTTTAGATGTAAATTAGGAATATAGCCGAACAAAAATATGGGATTAAAAGAGAAAAGTATTAATTTTTCAAATGATACATGTTCTAAGGACGTTGCTGAACGCATATATACTTTCGTTTTACTTTTATTTATAAAAAAAATTAATACTTGAGGCTCTAATATATTAACGTCAAGCCAAAGAAAAATTATATTATATTTGAATGGAGGGATTTGGATAGATTTAATTTGAAATTTTAATTTATAATAAGTTATTTAAATAAATTAATTAATGTAGTTGTAAATTTGAAATTTATTAACAAGTGGAGAGTGATTTTAATGATTAAGCGAATAGATTTAAAATTTATCAAAATTGCGTGTCATTTCAAATATCTACAATTGATCATAAATTTATTCATTTTAAATCTTTTCTTTAATTTAAATTCGCCCATCTAAACCCAACCTTAACCTTAGAGTAAAGAAACATTTTGCAATGATAGTCTCTTTTGCACAGAAATTTTGATTAGGCATTAAAATGAAAGCTTGAAAATTCAAGAATTGACCCAAGAAACATTGTGCAGTTCTTTGAGTCATTAGTCTAACATACAATCAAAAAAGAAAAGGAAATAGCAAAAAAATTCAACACATGAGAAAAGAAGCAACAATTTGCATCTGATTCTTTGCCTCCTCATCATCTGGATTGAAAATATGAAAAGAATGATCCTTTCCTTCCACTTCAAACAGCTCTACTTCACCTTTCCATCCACTTTTCCTCACAGCTTCCACATAAAGAATTGCTCTATCCCTAAGAATATCTTTCTCAGCCACATTGACCAGCAATCTTGAACATCCTAGGCCAGATAAACTTGGTGCATCATCAGCCAGAGGAATTATCATTGGATTATCAATTACCCTTTTGGAGCAGATGGATAAACAAACATCCAAATATTATTGGCCAACCTCTCAGCTAGATTATCAGTAGAGTTTTTAGATGTGAAACTAGAAGCCCAAAAATAAGGTTGAGTGAGAAATGCACCAAAGATTTTGACATCTCCAAATAAGTTTTCAGAACCAGCTCTCATAACTACATTGTGGACTATATTGGCACCAGCACTATCCCCTCCTACATAGAGTTTATTGAAGTTTCCATGGTTTATTAGCCATGGTTCTCTTTTAATGTTTGAGTTTTCAACGTGTGAAGCCACCCATTGAAGGGCTGCCCAACAGTCTTGATATGCAGCAGGTAAAGGGTGTTCAGGGGCAAGTCTGTATTCAACAGAAACAGCTATCACATTGGCTTGGGAGACTAAGAGGTTTACGTGACGATGATGATCAGAGGAGAAGGCTGATTCGATGCAGAAGCCGCCTCCGTGGATGTATAGTAAGATTGGGAGGTTTTTGTTGGGGTCGACGTGATCTTTGGAAGGTAGAGTCTAGCTGATATTTCTGGTGATATTATGATGTCTTTGGAAGAAACACCTGTTATTGGATCTTCTTGTGATGGTGGAACATATTGTGAGCCGAAAAGTCTCTCTACTTTGCCATCTTTATAGACTCTGATTAATGGAAAGAGATCTTTGACAATGTCATTGGTATTGGAAGCCATGAAAATAACAATGTGTGTTTGTGTTTCAGTGGATTCAGTGATATATACTTATATAGCAGAATTAACAATTAGTCCATATTAGTTTGCTATATATTAATGCTACTACAGAATGATAACAAAGTGTAATTCTAATAGCAAGACGTTTTCTTATGACTTATTAGTTATGGATTCGAGTCAACAAAAAGTTTTACATCAACAACTGTAGACTGATTTGAGAAAGCAAATAAACAACTAATGCATTATCCAAATGGAAAGGAACAGATACCAAAAGAAGGAACTAACAAAGCATAAAAGAAATCAGTTCTTTAAGATAAAAGAAGCCAAAAGCTTTACAAGATTCTTGGCTTTCTCAGACTGTATGTTGAATATGTGAAAACAGTGATCCTCTCCTTCAACTTCAACCAGCTCTACTTCACCTTTCCAACCACTTTTCTTCAAAGTTTCAACATAAAGACCTGTCATTTCCCTCAACTCATCCTTCTCAGAGGTGCAGACAAACAATCTTGAACACCCTATTTGGGATAAGCTAGGTGCATCATCAGCTAAGGGATTTATCATTGGATTCTCAAGCCCATTTGGAGCTGATGGATAAACAAACTTCCAAACTCTATATATCATACTTTCTTCAACATTTTCTTTCTTGTTTTTTGGGTCCCAAAAGAAAGGGTGAGACAGAAATCCACCCAAGATCTTTACATTCCCATTTAAGCTCTCAACTCCAGCTCTCATGGCTATGTTATGAACTATATTGGCACCAGAACTATCACCCCCTATATAAACTTTATTGAAATTTGCATGGCTCAGAAGCCAAACTGAACGTTTTCTTTTTGAATGTTGGAGTTGTCAACTACATGGGAAGCTATCCATTGAAGGACAGCCCAGGAATCTTCATAAGCTGCAGGTAAAAGGTGGTCTGGGGCTAATCTATAGGCAACAGAAACAGCAAGTGCATTGGCTTCAGAGACTAATAGGTTGAGATAATTATGATGGAGAATGGAAAAGGCTGATTCAGTGCAGAAGCCTCCACAATGGAAGTAGACTAAAATGGGGAGTTTTTGGGTGGAGTCTTTGATCTTTGGAAGGTAAAATCTAGCTGAAAAGTCTGATGAAATGGTGATGTCTTTTGACGATATTCCAGTAGTTGGATCTTCTAATGATGGTGCAATATATGGTGAATTGAAGAATCTCTCAACTGTGCCATCTTTGTAGACCTTGAGGAGTGGTGAAAGATCGGTCACAACCTCTTTGGAATTCAAAGCCATGGCAGAAATTGGAGATTTTTTCACTCGTCTATGCTGTTTTAGTCTTTAAGAGTGGACAATAAGATTTAATCCATTGGGCAAAGAAAACAAATACTTGTTAAATGACAGATTTTGACCAGCAATTAGTCAATATGGCAGAAGGCACAGGAGCTTTGATTGTTTGACAATATTTTAACTTTTAAGCATCCATTTGCCGTTTTTCAAAAACGACATCCCTATACAAGAATACAAATTAACAACTATTGAAGTGTTAATGAGATTTGTAAAAAAGGACAAAATTCGATCAAGTATTTAAAAGTAGAGAATTGATAATTTAACTGGATTTTTTCGTGAATTAGTTCTGACTAATTGTCTAGAATTAGTGATTTATTGTGTTAGAGATGATTTTCGTCTCAAAATTAATTTTGGTAGACCCCAAATGCTTACATATATTTTGCTTACGAAGCTATATATAGTGATGAGAATATATATATATATACACACATACATACAGTAGAAAAAAGTACGTGCTTCGCACATATAATACTCCTGATTTGTTGGATATTTTTATTTTTTTAAAAATAAATATAAATAATTAGTGAAGGATAACATAGAGTATAAAGTGCAAACATTTTATTTGTTGAATTTTTTTATACAAAAAGTGTATATTTAAAAATATATATTTAATATCTTTACTCCTTTTTTTTGTAATTATTTTCACCTTTCTTTTTTATTTTTATTTTTTTACTATTGTTTGTTATTTGTTTAATGTCATTTATTTTTACAACATATGCACTATTTGCATCTTATTTTATTTATCTTCTATACGCTTAGATAATGATTTCTTATAGTGGCATTACCAATTATTTGATATATTTTGCCATAACTAAAAGACAAAATCACTATTAAGTACCAAACATTATTTTATAGATAAAGTATTGATATTCTTTGATTATCAAAAAATATTTACATAAAATCAAATGATATATGGATAATAATTACAAAAATTAATTACAATTTCAAAAAATAAAAAATAAATCTGATTAAAATGTAAAGAATAAATACATGAAGAAAGTTATTATAAAAATTTAAAATCTAACAATTAAATTAATATATTCTACATATTATTGAGAGGTTCACATAGTATATTAAAATCATTAAAAAAAATTAAATTGATAATTTATTCTTTTATGTTGATATGAAATGCATCGAATGTTTATAAAATCAATCTTTTATCTTACTATAAAATACACGCAATACTAATGAAAAAATATATAACTCTAAAGATATCCAAATTTACACGTTGCTTTAATTAAGATATTATATAAATCTCTTTTACAATTAATTATTGTTAACATACTGTGTAAATGTATATACATATAGTGAATATATTGGTATTTTTTATATTTTTGAAACTTATGATAACATTTGTTTTAGTATTCTATTGAAACTTTGAAATTTGTTCTCTTCATTTATACTAATGACACAAAATGTGGTTAATTTCTGTCTAAAATAGTTTCTATTTCTCATTTAGGTTTCCAAATTATAATTTATTATAACGACACCATTAATGACGTGATCAGTTAAAAAAAAAGATTTTTCATAATGTTGAACTTTTAGATGTATCTATATATTGTTTAATCATTATCAAGTATCAAACATCATTTTATAGATAAAGCATGTTAAAATTCTTTTAGGGAAAATCGCCAAAATGGTCCTTAAACTTTTTTACTTTAGCCAAAATAGTCCCTCAACTTTTTTTGTAGCCAGAATGGTCCTCCATACTTTTTTTTTTTAGCCAAGATATTATATACTTTCATGTTAAATTTATCTAATAAAAATAAAAAAAAATTTATGGTGACTAAACCATAAAAGGACTTTTTCTAAAAAATAAAAGTTAGAGGACTATTCTGGCTAAAAAATAAAAGTTAAAGGACTATTTTGGCTAAAAAAAAAGTTGAAGGACCATTCTGGCTACAAAAAAAGTTGAGGGACTATTTTGGCTAAAAAAAAAGTTGAGAGACTATTTTGGCGATTTTCCCATTCTTTTATTAGGGGAAATATTTACATGAGATCAATTAATATATGGTAATAACTACAAAATGATTAATTAAATTTTCAAAAAAGAAAAAAATAGACCTAAGTAAAATATAAATAACAAAGATATCAAACTAAATAGATTAAACTAATATATTGTCTATAGTATAGATAGGTATCACGTAATATATTAATATCATTATCAGAAGATAGAAATAAAATGTTGTTATTTTATCTTGCTTTACATGTAAAAAACATTAATGAAATTTTTTTTTATCTTACTCTAAATACATGGAATTGTACTGAAAAAATGTAGTTTCTAAATATATCCAAATTAACACTTAATTTTTATATAATCTTTATTGCAATTATTTTTTTAACATATTGTATAAATATGTATCAAAATAGAAAATATATTGGTATTGTTCCATATTTCTTAACTTTATGATAACATTCACTTGAGACTTCATCGATATTCTAAACTCTTTCCTTCATCCTGAGTAGTATCAAACATGATTAGCTCCGAAATTATATGTTGATATAATATTTTACTATGAAATTAAAATTTGTATTTATGAAATATATATAAAAAAATAAATGATAAAACTAACAAAAGTGTGTGAATTTTATTTTTATTTTTTGCGTACTTTTTCAATTAATTTCTTGTATTGTTTACCAAGATATTTAATCTACATTTTTATTGTTTTGTTAAATAGTGTAAAAATTGTATTGTACTTTCCAAAGTTGACATATAACGCAATGTATATTTGTAATTATCTTAAAATATCTAATATTATGATTTTATTTGCATAATTCATGTTATGTTTTACATTACTTACCTACTTATTTTTTCTATATGTCATTTCAATAATTTATGGGTAGTATTCTTATAAGTTTTACAATGACTAGTCTAGACTATTTTGGTAATTCATCGTACCATTTGTTGAACTTTTTTTACCTTATCAATAATTAATCAAAATCAATATTATTTTATCAAATACTACAATAATTAGTATTGTAGTTTTCAAAATTAACATTTAAACTCAATATATACCAGTAAATACTTAGAGATTAATGCTATGATTTATGTACATAATATGTATATGTTTATATATTAATTACTTATTTAAGATTCTATATTAGTATCACAAATTATGCGTAGAATTTTTGTTTGTGTTACAAATATTTTGAAATATTTTAGACATTACATCGTATTATCCTTTGAATTTATTTTCTATCTCATCAATAGATACGTAAACCAATATTTTACAAAATGATATTCTTAAAAATAAGGATTTTGTAATCAATATTACTATTAAAGATGTATAAAGTTAACAAATACTTTTATCTGAATTAAAAATTGTGAGTTTTCTATTTTGCACCGAGTTTTAGTTTCATTGCTTGGTTAATTTTTTTCTGCATGTAGGGAAAGGAAAACAAATCTAAACGAATCGTATTAAGAAAATATAAATGAGATAAGAAAATAGCTTATATACTCCATTATTTTTTTCACTTTTATAAATACTAAATTTTTATTTGTATGGTTATTAATTTTGTGATTTTAAAGATGGAAGAAAACTTTGATATTAAAAAGATAAAGGTAAGGAGAACTTAAAATGAAAGAATATATTAACACTAATAAATTTAAAAGTGAATCCAACAATTTAACTTTTCTACTACGATAGACAACAAAGTAGTTATTATTCATAGATCCTAGATCACAACAATTTCATGTTGTAACTAAAATAACTACATGATTAATCACATTATAATAGAGTCGAAAATTTTATATTTTTTACTCAAAATAGTTATAGATGTTTTTGATATATGAAAATGTATAAATTGAGAATAATTAACTAACATGTAAAAGCATACTTGAATAAACAGTTAGAGAAAAAAAATAATTATTTTTGAATTAATAATATATAAAATAGTTATAAAAGACTATTTTTATTAAATAAAAAATAAAATAATTTGAATATATATAGCAGTTATAAAATAATATTTTTATTTATTTTTGCTCATGTATAAATAATTTTTCTACTCTTAAAAATTTATGCCTTCTTATTATGTATTTATGCTAAAATTTTATACTAATGTAAGGAAGAAAAGAAATTTGAATATACACAATAGTTATAAAAATTACTTTTATTTTATTTTTGATCAAATATAAATTTTTTATACAAATAAATGTTTTACTATCTTAATACATTTATGCCCAAATTTTCATATAAATCTAAAGAATTATGTTATAGCAGTTTAAAAAAAATATATAATAAATAATAGTAGTATTATAAAAGATAGATAATCTTATTATATTAAATAGAGAGTATTTTAGATAGGCTAATTATACTTCATGAAGGGTATATTAGACATAACTATTTAATTAAGAGTGTATTAGAAGGGACAAAAAAAAAAGATTATATATCTCGAGTTGAATTGTGTGACTATAAATAGGTGGTGGTTTCCTAAAAAATAGGTAGTTAGATTAGGAGAGGAGTAATTTAGTTATGTTTTTCAATAAAGTATATTTCATTAATGGCGAATATTTTAGGTATTACAAAAAAGGAGAGAAACAACTCGCATATATATATATATATATATATATATATATATATTGTTTTGGGAAAATTCTTACGTGAATTGAGTTCACAATATAGTGTTATAAATTTCTTAATCTATGCTAAGCCACCTCATTATTTAGATAAGTTTTGACTACTCACTTCACAATGTGGGGGAGTATTACAACCGTTGATTGAAAAACAAGAAGGTTTAACTACTTTTTAATCATCTAACGGTCTATAATATTCACTCCGTACTATGGAGAGAGTAGTAAAGAATTTTTTTTATTTGGAGTGAGATAGAATAAAATAGAGTAAAGTAACTTAGCATGAATAAAGAGATTTACAACACTATCTTATAAATTCGATTCATATAAGAATTTTCCTTACTTTTGTTGGCCATATTAGAATTTGAAACATTTGGAACAACAAAGAATTCCTGCCTTTCTTTTGACCATATTTTTTTTGGTAGACCCCCGTATGCCCACGCAAGTTGCCCATAATTGTATGCACAACACAACAAAGAAACTATACATTTATTTAAGTTTTGTGGATGATGTTGTTTCAGTCCTACATAGAAATGTGTGGCATATAATCATGGGTTAATTTCAATTTTCCCCTTAAGATATATACGTATATCACTTTAGTTATTAACATTATTTTTTAAATAGTTAAATTCTTCCGTTAATTCAACTTAACATTCATTATTCTTTTGACAAAAATATCTTTATTTTCTCTTCTTCTTCTTCTTTTTTTTTTTATTATTTTTACTTGGTTCATTTTTTTTTCCTTTCTCTCATATTATTGATATGATTTAATAATTTTTTATCATTTAATCATCATGTCTTAAATTTCATGAAATTCTGCTTATGGAAAAAAAATAAGATATTATGGGAGGATAATTTATTTAACCCCCTTAAAATTAAGGGTCATTATCACATCATTTTAGTCTCTAACGTTATATTTTAGGCACTTAAGCTTCTAAACTAGCAATCAAAGTTAAGGATGTTAAAATTTTAAGCCTAAAATAATTTCTTTTACCCTCTAATTATTGTTGTCTGGATGAAATTCAATGACACCAAAAATATTTTTTTTTATTCCAAAATAGAATTTGATGGAATTTAAGGCATGGTGATATATGATAAAAAAAAATTATTCAATCATGTCAACAAAATGGGAGAGAAAAAAATATATCAAGTAAAAATGAGAAAAAAAAAAATAGAGAATCGTGGTACTTTTCTCAGAAGGATAATGAATAATAAATTGGATTAATAGAAGGATTTAAGTTCCAAAAAAAAAATAATACTGTTAGGAACTAAAGTAATAGCGAGTATAGACATTAAGGAGGTAAAGAGAAATTAACCCTATTTTGGGTGTTATGGAAAAAATTTTCACACATCAATAATTTGAGGGTAAGAATGTCATTTTAGGACAAAAATATAACACCATTATCTTTGATCATTAGTCCAGAGATTTAAGTGTAAAAAATAATATTAGAAACTAGAGTGATAAACTTAAATGTTGAGGGGGTAAAATTGAAATTAACACTATAATCATTCTACTAATTGATTAATATAGATTGAGAATATAATCAACATTATATGAGAGCCATACAAGCAATACACCATAGATGGAGAATATTCAACATTATACGAGAGCCATACAGGCATACACCAAAGCAAAACGAAAGACAATAATCATAAAAGAGAACAGCCAATAAACTCAATCATTAACAAAACTCAATTCTTGATAAAGGAAGCCAAACGGTTGATGAGACTCTTAGCTTTCTCAGTATCAGGATCAAAGATGTGAAAGCAATGATCTTCTCCTTCAACATCAACACACTCCAATTCACCTTTCCATCCACTTTTCTTCACTGCATCAACATAACGAAGAGTGATTTCTCTAAGCTGATCTTTCTCAGCAGTACAAACAAGCCACTTTGAACAAGCCAGTCCTGACAATTTCGGTGCACCATCAGCTAATGGATTAATCATTGGATTATTAATCCCGCCAGGAGCCGATGGATAAACGAACATAAACAATCTATAAGGCAAACTTTCTTCTTCATCATTTTCTTGATTTTTTATCATTATCCCAAAAATAAGGATATGATAAGAATGCACCGAAAATTTTCATCCCACCAAATAAATTCTCAACACCAGCTCTTGTGGCCATGTTATGCACTATATTTCCTCCAGCACTATCACCCCCCATATAAATCCTATCAAAATTGCCATACCCAACCAACCACTCTTCTTTTCCGGTATCAGAATATTTGTCGTCGACAACAACATGTGAGGCCACCCATTGAAGTGCAGCCCAGCAGTCTTCGTAACATGCGGGTAAAGGGTGTTCGGGGGCCAGCCTATACTCCACAGAAACAACAAGACACTCGGCTTTAGAAGCTAATAAGTTTATGTAACGATGGTCGAGAAACGAGAAGGCTGATTCGAGGGCGAAACCGCCTCCGTGGAAGTAGACTAAGATGGGGAGTTTTTGGTTGGGTTCGATGATTTTAGGAAGGTAAATTCTGGCTGAAACGTTGGGTGAAATTGTGATGTCTTTTGATGATACATGAGTGATTGGATCGTATTTTCCTAGTGATGGTGGAACGTGTGGTGAACCAAAGAGTCTTTCAACTCTGCCATCTTTGTAGACTTTGAGGACTGGTGAAAGATCAATCTCGACCTCTTTGGAATCTGCAGAAGCCATGGAAATGTTTGTTAGTACAAAACTCTCTCTCAATGTGTGTACTGTGTGTTTTTGTTGATGCATTGCAATGAGATTTGGTTCATTATAAAGGGGAGTAAGTCTTCCATCCACCTTTGGTTTTCTGTAACACTTTTAGTGTGATATTTATATAACACTATTTATATGATTGATATGTATTGTTAGAATAATATGTGCCACTTATTTAAATGGTATCACATAAGTGTCATACTAAAAAGTGTTATAAAAAACTCACACTCGAAGTTACTCACCCTGTAATACGGATTAAATATGATAATTGTCAAAATCAGGGGCGAACGCTGTAATTATACCTTGAAGGGGTAAGATTTAATAGCCACATATTTATTAAGGCTAATTTATATTTTTCTTAAAAATTTAATCAGGGACGAAATATAAATTTTATAATAATACAAATTAAATTTTTAAAATTTTAAAATTTTAAAGAATAAAATTTATAATTTCTAGAATCTTGTGGGGCGATGACCCCTGCCCATCCCCTAAATCTGACCCTGATCAAAATAACTAAAAATTAAGAAAGTTTCATAATTTTTAATCATTTAATTGAATACAATATCCACTCGGAGTGTACTGCAAAAAAAAATTCTACAAAGGGGTGCAAAAACGTGAGGAATTGGTAGCGATAATAATATAGTAAAAACAATTAGTAGTTGAGTAGTTGCAAGCGCCAACTTTGACTATATGCAATTAATAGTTCTGATTATTACTTAAATTTTCTTGGCTTTCTTTGGTAGTCGGTAGTCGAGGAACAAAAGGTTTGTAGATTTGGAGGATTGTTTTGAAGGTTGCATGACCAAATCTAAGTACATGTAGGATAAGATTTTATCAAAAATAAAAAATATAATTTTTATTTATTTTTAAAATTAAATATTTAATTTTTAATTTCTAACATTGTATATGGTTCAGAAGATATTACAACTGAATTTGATTTATTAGAAGATGAAGATGAAGATGTAGATGAAGATGAAGCTGTAGAAGACCAATCTAAAATTTTTGATCTAGTATCATTATCAGGAATTTGTTTAAGTAATTCAAGAATATTATCATTTGTAATCATATTTATTTGAAAATCTTGAAATTGAGAAAGAATGTTATAATATTCTTTATTTTGATTATCATTTGAAATAGTATTAACATTATTATTACAAGTATTACAACAAATATTATCAGAATCTGTAGAATTATGATCATGTATATGAATTTGATCAGAATCATATTCATCAGAAGAAATACTAGTATCACTATCAGTACTAGAATTATTTTCTGTATCTATAATTTTATAAATTTCATCAGAAATTACTTGTCCTTTATTAGGATTTGTTTGTAAATTATTTTCAAAATTAAGAGTATTAATTTTTAAAGAAGAAAACTTTGCTATCTAAAAGTTTTTCTAAATCAGTAAGAGGTTTAAAATTAAAACTGTCAATATTAGGTGGAGGTTGTAAAAAAGCTTTAGCTGTATTATAAACTTCTAAAGGTTGATTTTCATTTTCTTTATTTTGAAATTTATAAATTAAAGAAAATAATTTATCCATTTTATTATGAAGAGAACTATAAGAGAATCACCTAAAACTTTAATAAAAATATTAGTATAATTATTTTGTTGATACATATTATTAATATGTTGCAGAGTAATAGGTAACATATTATTTTCTGCTAATTTTTGAAAAGCATTAAATGAAAGAGAAGTATTATTGGGTAAAGTAAATAATTTTTGTGGATTCTAGATATAACTAAGAGACAGTAATAATTGTCTTGAGATGTATATACATCAAAAAACCATTGTCTAAAAGTATTCCAATTTGAAGATAAAAATTCTTCTTTTATTAGCTGTCTTGCATAGAGAACCGGGACTAAAATCTATAACTGTAGTCATAAATTAAAATCTAATTCGGATTCAGTAGGAATTTCCTTATCTAATTCATTATTATGAATTGGTCTAATTATATTATTTTCATTTATATGTAAATGATCAACATGAGAAGTAGATGAAATATTATCATCAATTGTATGTAATGATGCAGGTTTTGAACGTGCAGGTAGATAATTATCATCAATTAATGAAAATTGAGATTTTGAAGAGAATGTCCTATAAGGATATCTAGATGATGATGGTCTAGAACCAGTACTATGTCTGGATGGAATATTTGTTTTATCAAATCGAAGAACAATTTGTCCATTTGGTGTTGATATAATCTGAGGATCATACTGTGTAATATTTAAAGCATGTGATGAAGAAGGAATGCCTTCATATTATTATCCAATGATCAGGAAATTGAATTTCATTCCATTTAATTGGTTGTCTAGTTATAATCTGAGATTTATTAAAATTAGTCTCAATTAAAATTGTTTCATTAGTTGAAATATCAACTAATTTACACTTTGGATTCAAAGTCGAAAGGAGTTTAAAACAAACTCTATAACATAAACATATAAGTTCAGATCCTGGTACATAATTATAACCATGAATTTTAACATTTAATGTTAAAGCATCAAGTATATTAACATCAGATAAAGATAATTGTAAATTAGGATAAACATTAAAATAAATTGGGCCATTTGCCAGACTGGATTGAATTATCCCCATTAAGGATTTTTCCAATCAAGATTACGAGCATCTCGTAAAGCAGTTATAAATGATTCAGGTAAACCTTTTAAAGTTAAAGGTTTAAAAGCAATTTGCACTAAACCAATATGCATAAAATTAAATTTACCAGCATTTCTATAAGAATCAATATCATTATGATCTAATAATTGTAAGTCAGTAACATGTTCATCAGAATTTAAGGGAATTGATTTTTCTGTTGTTTTAATAACATCTTTAGATATGATATTATCAAATAAACCATATTTATAAATAACAGATGGTGAAATTTTTAGAATTGTCCACTTATTAAGCAGATCTATATCTTGAGGAATATCATATTCTTCTTTTAATTTATTTTTGTCATATGATGAAGATGATAATGGAAGATTTTCCATTTTTTGTAAAATAAATATGTCAACTGTTATCAAATCTTAAGTCCTTGCTCTGATACCATTTTCACTAAACCTTGACCTTAAGGCCGTTATACGAAGCCCAAACCGTATTGGAATCCCGTATTGGTTTAACACCGTATTGAAAATCCGTATTGGTTTGCAAATCGTATTAACTTTAAGTTCAAAATTTAGATCTAAGGCGATTAGCCCAAGACCGTTCGCCACTAACCACAACATACATAAATTAAAGTCAAACTCTTTCTTTGTAAAATTGTTTTTAATAATCAGTAGTGTTTGGGGCTAGGTTTTTGGACTCACATTTTTTACTTTTAAAATTTTCTGTCAATGAACATATTTAATTTATTTTTGCTATGATGCCTTTCTTTTCCCCTAAACGCCTTCACTCACGGCTAAGCGGGTACTTCCGGAATTTCATGTAAATTAAATACATACTGCCTCTAAATCTTAAAAAACAGAACCTAGAAAACTTTTTATTAAAAAGTTTTGAAAGAAAGGGTTCAAAATAATTTATGCATCGTCAAACACTTAAGATAAGATAACAATCAACATATGATAATTAGCCTGACATATTATGTCAGGACTTAACAAAATTAAAAGGGAAAGGGAAGAAGGTACCTCAGAAGAGGCTGATGAGGAATACCTCGGGGTCTTCTTCTTTTATTAAACTAAACTAATTACAGAAGAGTAGTAGAGATTTACAATAGGAGAAGAGAAGGTAGGAGAAACTAAAAGAAAAGTTCTTAAAGGTACACCTTCCCCGGCTATACAAATGGGGAGCTTTTATAGACTTCTTTTCTGTCGGATTTGAAAAAAAATTAAATGTACAGTAGGATTTTTGAAATCCGCACAGTAAATATACTGTTTCTACAGTGAAATTACTGTTTGTACAGTATTTGTACATAAATCCGTGATTGCACAGTGATTTTTACTGTTTATACAGTAATATTGAAAGTGAAATTACTTGTTGTGTGGGATCCTCTTTGATGCCGACATTTGTCTTGAATATTTTGATCATCGATCTATCAATTTTCTGATGGAAAACAATCTACGGAGCTGTCTCTTATACACTTTAGATGTGTATCTTCTGACAGCTACAAGAGGTTGTGATTCACCAGTTAAGGAATTATTAGAATCCATTGAATGCTCTTGTGATTCATTATCATCATTTTCATTATCATCAATTTGATTGAGATCAATAGAAAGATCTTGTTTAATATGTTCTTTAATTTGATCTTTGACTTGCTCCATATAAGCAGCTATAATTTCTTCTTTTGTCATAGTGCCTGATTGCTCTTGTAGTTTCCTGGCAATATGCCTGAAAGGACTTGGATCAAAACATTTATTTGGTCAAGATAATAGTATCTGTATAACTTCAAATTTTTTCTTTTATTTGATCCAATAAATCTTGACCAAATAATTGTTTTGTGTCTGGGTCAATTTTCATGAGTTTATCCCAAAATTTGGTATAATAGGTTCGATATAAACAAGGAAAATGATCGGAAGTATAACTAAATTCAGGTTCCCATTTATAAATCCAAGGGATTGAAAATTCAAGAAAGAAATAAATGGTAGCTATTTCTGTGGGTAAAGGAATATTTTCCTGAGAGTATAATTTTTTGAGAGTAGGTGAAAATTTTATCCACGAATGATATAATTGAAGAAAAGGCTCAGGTAAAATTTTTACTGAGGGTCCATGGGTAGTCCACCAATGGATAAACCAATTGGGAATATGCTGAGATAGGATATTCGAACACAGTTTAATAAACCAAGTGTGCTTGTGTTTAAAATTTTCATAATAAAAAGTTTTATGAAAACTTTGAAAATAATCCCAATAAGTATAATTAAGTGGTTATTTTTCAACAAAACATTATTTTTCTGTGAGGGTAGAAATCTCCCATTCTTCAGAAGATATAATTTTCTTAAAAATAATTTTTGAAAAATTAATTTTTGAAAAATTATAAATAATAGTAGAAGCCACAGGAGGCTGAAAATGCTGAATTTCAGCTGTTTCACTATTAGTAAGAATTTTTTCATAATACGTACGAGTCTTATATGATTCGCCTGGAAACATAACTTTATCAGTCAAATACCTTTGAATTATTTTCCAAGGTTGATCTTGCCATTGACAATCTTTTTCATCAAGAAGAAATATAATTTCTTTTTCTGGTCTCATATAATAAGACTTAGAATCTGATTCAGATTCATTTTCAGTAACCGAAGCATAGGTATTACCTTTATACCTTTGCTTCTATAAATTGACAATTCTAGAATAATTATAATATAAGATCATTAATATATGAAGATATCCTGATAATCCAGATATATCTGAATTATATAAATTTCTTCCTCCCCTAGATATTACTGGGGATCTTCCACCTCGTCCCCTATAAGGAGACTGAGAACTTCCTCGTCTCATGTAACCTGTAAAAATTTTTGAAGGGTTTATTAAATTGACAATTCATATAATTGTTTTATTTTTAAATGATATATATTTTTACAAAATTTTATTTCTGGTTGTTCTATATTAAATTCTTGCTGTAATAAAGCATATGTCCATAAAGGATCTTGATGATTTGTATAATCATAAGCTATTATTCTTCTTTTTATTTGTGCTAGTCTATTTTGTGCTAGAATAATTCTAGATCGAAAATAATTTTTACTTCTTATTAAATCTGATTTATATGTTTTATAATTTTGATTATAAAAATTTCTAATTGGGAATTCCATATTTGTATAATCTATGGAAGGAATATTTTCTAAATATTTTAATTTCAATGCTCTTGCTTGCGAAGATGTGAATGAACGATAAATAATGAGCTTTATCAGTCATCCTTTATCTTGTAATTTCTTCCTGCAAAACTTAATAAAGTTTTGTAATAAGACAATTGATTTAATAGGAATATTATAAATTTCTGCAGTTAATGAATTTAAATGCAAATATTGTAAAGTAATAAGAGAATTTATATCTCTAGTAACAGTATCAGTTATAAACTGAAAGTAAATTTCTTGGTTTTTATAAGTACCAATAAAACCATTGTTATCCAAATTTTTAATAGGATACAAAGCATTAATAAAAGGAATTCCTAATATTATAGGAGGATTCATCATATTTTTAACAAGTAAAAATGTCTGAGGAATACAGATATTATCTTGACAAATATAAGCAGAAGGAATTTTATAATAATTTCTAGTTTATCACCAGAAGCAAACCGTAAAGTATGAACTGTCTTTTATAATATTTAGTAGGTATTAAACCTTCTTGAATACAACAAAGATCAGCACCACTATCAATCATGGCAACTGATTCAGCTAAAAAATCATAACATATCAATTAAAAATTTAATTTTTATATACCATCTTTGAGATGTTACAATTTGCATAATATTTAGAAAATTATCAAATTTACTATTAGTGGAAGAATTATTATTTTTTGAAATAACTTCTATTTCTTTTCCTTTATTAAAAGATTTTTCAACGAAAGAAAGTCTATTATCTATAAAAACATTATTTTGTTTTAATAAATGAATTTCATTTTTTATATTTTTTATTTCATCATGCAAATTTGCTAATGTGAATTTAATGAAAATTTATATAAATAAATATAAAATTTATTATTAATTACAAATAAGTTTTTTCATTTAAATTTATAATATTTGACATTAAATACTCGCAATGTAAAAAGTTTTGCGTCATCATAAATTTAATATTATTTTTTATTGAAAACTAAAAAAAGTAATAATATAAATTGTCTAAACTCATGAAATATAACATTTGAAAAGAAAATTTATCAAAACACTAATTTAAATTAGTTAATATAGACAAATTATAAAATTCTAACGATTAACTAGCATTTACTTATAGTACCGATCTTACCTTTAGGATCGGGATCAAATTTGTAAATTTGAATCGTAAAATCATAGGATCATAAGGGTAGGATCTTGAGAAAAATGGATGGTTATTCAACCCAAAAAAATGAAAACATAAAAAGATGGACGGTTATTACACCTAAAAAAAAAATTTGAAAACAGAAAAAAGATGCACGGTGGATCACTAGCTGGGATGTTTCCTAATAGAAACAAATTTATTTTGGAAAATGGGACTAGATGGACGGTTATTCTACCAAAAAAATAAATAACAATACAAATAAAATAAAAAATGAAATCGTATGTACAAGTGTAAACATGCAAATAATGCTAATTTCTATCATAGTTGATTACATTTCATGTTTGTATTTTTTTAAATTTATCATATTTAAAATGATTCATTTTCTTCATTTACAATTCAAAACGTACCATGCATTTTGGTCTCTCAACCTAATTACCAACTATTTCGATCCATATAAAACAGTCTTCAAGTTTGCAAACCCAAAACAACAAATTCACTATTATACAAAAGGCACACTCTATATACATATAGGAAGAGAAAAAAATTCGTCCATTATTTTTTAAACAATTAATTTTACATTATTTAAGTAATAATAAACTATTTTTTAACTTTTTTGGAAACTAAAACTATTAGATAGTTTTTAAATTATATAACTTTATGTTAATTACAAATTGATTTAACTTTTTAAGTAAATAAGATAATGAGAGTAGTGGAAGTTACTTTTCAAATTTTAAACTAAAAAGAAAAGAGACTATGGAAAGTCCACTAGACCAAATGAGACTTTCTTTTATATATTGTATTGATATTCATATATACATTAGAGGTATCAACTGAGATTTGTGAATTAGACTTTAATAAACCTCGTCCCAACTTATTTAAAAGTCTAGATATTGGTTCCAAGATCAATCCACCAAAACTCACAAATGTTAGACTCATTCTTGACAGACATAATTAATTTTCTGAGAGTTCTAGGTCGAGTTCAGCCTAGCTTAAATTACTTATACTTTCTAAATTTTGTACCTCTATTTCATATCGGTTACGTTTGGATGGGTTGAATTGATTTGTACAAATAATTTGAAGTGAGTGTATTTGAAATAATTTAAAATTTAGGTAAATTTAAAATCTTCTAATTTTAATTATTAAACTCCCACATTTATTTATTGGTACATTTCAAATTACCAACTAAATTTCTTAAATTGTTTAAGTAACCTTGAAATTCAAATCCACTTAAATTCATCCATCCAAATACAATCATAATTTATTTATTAATAAACAAATTCTCATAGTTCTATATGCTACAGTGATACAATACTAGTTCACACCATTTTCTATGTATAATCTTATAGAATATAGATCATGCTAAATCACTAATAAGAGTTAAAATTTTTCATTGTAACTTATTGTTTTAAATTGAATAATGAAAATTATACTTTAACACACGCATATATATAAGGGACACTTATATAACATGCACACTTTGTGCATTTTGTTCTGTATGCATTTTAGGCAAATTTTGAATTGTCTAGGTCAAATTTGTATTGAACACAGTTAATGAAGTGAATTTCTAGACTTTCACCCCATGGGGTAATTACACTTTGCTCCCTCAAATTAATGGAGTTTATACTTTTAAACATCTTGGAGATTATGAAATTTTGATTTCCAATTATGCCCTTAGTTAGCATTTCATAGAATACACTTTGCCCCCTAAGTAAGGAGTAATTACACTTTGACCCTAGAAACATAAAACGTAGAAAATACCTCATTTACGCTAGTCTTTAAAAATGATTACTTTTCTAACTATTGCCAATTTTCTTACTTTTTGAAGTATAAATAATTTTAAAATAGACAAAAAGTTGACAGATTTCTTTAGATTTTGAAATTCACTCCATTGAGTAATAATCTTTGCTGCAAAAAATAAAAAATTTTCTAAATGACAAATTGTTTTAGTTTATTAACTAAAAGGCCAAATAGTGTTTTAAACTATAGTTTCTTTCTTAAGTGTCTTAATTTTTAAATTTATTTTTAATATTGTTAAAGATGTATTTAAATTGTAGTCTTTAAGTTCCATTTAGCATTATTTGAATTTTGACAAATTTCTTTAGATCATGTGTGTGTATATACCAATTATCATAATTTTTCAATCCATTTGCTATTATTTTGATTTTGACGTTTCTTCGAACAGGTGGCAAGCTTCGGAAAGTAATCTTTCTAGTGAATTTTTCTAGTGATTTATTTTTTAAAGATGATTTTTATGGATTTTGGACGTCTCTATTTATTCTGTGTTTTATGTATTTTGAATTAAATTGGTGCAAAGTGGTTACTAAAACTTGAGTCGAGTCCTTCACAATTTCTTACTCTTTTTTTAGCCACCAGTTATCTGTTTATCATTTTAGTATTTTTTAAAATAATTCTTACACCACTATAAAAATAATTTTACTCGTCATCGATTTAGTATAAATAGTTCAATTTCATCAAATTCAATTTTTTTACTAATTTATGCATTTAACGGGAAAAAGATTATATTAATCCTTAGTTTAGGAGGTAAAAGATAAGCAAATGTCATTAACCCTAAGGTTATTTTGTCTACTTGTTTAGTTGATATGGGATAGAGTGTATATTTATTTACTTCAGAAAGACAAAGTGATTTCACCCAGTTTCCTACAGTCACTTCTACCTTCTAAAGCTTCGAGTTGCAAAATTTTTCTTTATTCCTACTCAAATGGACGAAATGGATGGAAGTCCTTGTAATTAACGTTTTACTGCTTTTGATTTCACACAAATTCTATGATTTTTGTTTGAGTGCTTTATCTTTTTTTTTTTTTTTGTTAATTATCCTAATTTTGATATTAAAAAAAAAACCATTTTAGTCCCTCATCTTTGAGATATCCTCCAATTTGGTCCCTTATGTATTGAATAAAGCTAATGTAGTCCTTCATCTTTCAAAATATTAGCTATAGGATTTTGATATAAAACCTAGAAAATCACTAATTGCGGAAGACACGTGAATATCACATAACCGTTTCCCGAACTTTTATTTTTCTTTAATTTTGTCAACCCTAATTTTGTCTCATCTTCAATATCATAAAATAATGAAGTAAATTTTATCATTTCAAGTTTGTAACCTCCCATCATTTGTATTTTAAATTCCATGCTATCATCAAAAGCGCTAGATTAACTAATATTTTGAAAGATTGGCGACTAAATTGGTTTGTTTTGATACATAAAGACCAAATTAGGGAAGGGACCAAAATTATCTTTTGATATCAAGATCATTATTAAATCTCAAGCAAAAAATAAAAATCATGTGTTTGAATCTCAATTGAAGTAATTTGGAACCTTAGATAGAGAGGTTAAGATGCATTTGTCATATTATCTTATTTCATTTTGTAGGATGCTTTAATTATATTTTTAGAAACACTCCCCTCGGTATCTGGCCTCCAAACCAGATTAGTAAACGTTTGACTAGTGTTAATAGATATGTTATAAGTATCTATTAGTCTACATGGATTTACAAAAAATAATCTCATTTAATTTGTGTCCAGATGGTTAGAACTTTCATACCAGTTCTAACGGATAAAAACATGAATAATCGGTTGAAATATTCTCCCATAAACTCAAACCCTTAATAAGGGTGGTTTTAAAGACTTTTTTTTGAAAGAATAAGAGATGGCTATATTAGCAAAAAAAAAAAAAAAGGCAAAAAAATTATCAGTTTTCATATTAGGTTTTTCCATCTGATAAAAAATTTCATCTTAATTATTACTTATTACCTTTTCCTTGATTAATTTACCCCACAAAAATGCTTCTAATAAGTAATGTTGCATGCGTAATTGCTAATAAAAAATAAGTAATATGTTGTTGTAGATTATCTACTCTCTGGAATTTAAGTTATTGTATTCGATTGGCAAATTCATTTCTACACGTCTCTTTGTTGCAGTATTTATACAAAAATTAGCATAAAAGTGACAAACAAATACAATATTTATAAGTTATCTTCAGCGTTAGGGTATGTAAAGAATTTTTACAAACATGAGCTAGATTAATTATTTGAAATATGTTAAAAGAGACTTTAGACACTTAGTTCTCATCAATATTCAATATATTGCAAACTTGTAGGGTATAGATAAAATGTACAGTATAGTTTATAAATAATTAAATTCAATATATTGCAAACTTGTAGGGTATAGATAACATGTACAGTATAGTTTATAAATAATTAATATACAAAGTAAAAAAAGAGTACAAAAATAGAAATCAAGCTTCCAAACATCGGTATGAACACAGTAGAACTTTAAATTAGATCTTTTAACTTTATCAATCACAAATTATATATGTACAATTATGAATTTACCTGTCTTATCCTTGAGCCTATAGTGATTTTAAATCTGACGAAACTTTACCATTTTAGTAAAACTTGAATATAGTATGAAGTTTGTCCTAATAATAGTATTCTTGTCAATTCAATGATGCATCATAGAGTGGAAAAAAATAAAATTTGAATTTATATATATGACCTAAGTATGAAGATTAATTTGAACTAATTAGATTTTATTTTATTTTATTTTATTGAACACTTTACATAAGTAATATTAAATTCTTTTCATACTTCAAAAGGTAGTTAATCTAACTTGTGAGAGCATTTTATGAGATTTTAAAATTTTATTAATTGATTTTCATACTGATGTGGGTTGAAATTTTATTTTGGTTTAAAAGTTTTATAAAACTACATCTTTTAAATGTTCCAAAAAAGTATACTGCAAACGATAAAAAATTTGTTATCACATCATAATTATATTATTACTATTAATTTTGGACACATCACATCGAGAGAATAACAAATAAATGAATGAATATATAAAACTAACTCGTTTTAATTCATTAATTGTTGAAATAATACTTTTAATATAATGTCCCATGACCACCCAACAAAATTAACACACTAACTTGATTTATAAACTTAAACAATTAATAGCAAGATATTTACCTATTTTCTGAATCCGTAGAGATTTTAGTAAGGGGATTTCTTTTTTCCACCTCTTTTTTTTGAACGGCTATAACCCTAAATCCCTATATAACATGTCATATGATTTTTTAACCCTAGACATATATAATAATTCTCAGCTTTAACTTATTGCAATTAATTAGTCCCTTAGTGTCTAATTACCTATTAATCTAACCTAATAACTTGTGCGTTCAATTATCGAAGAGTGGACGGTTGCGTTATCACATTCTACCCTCCAAATTTTGAACTTGACATTTAGTGGTATGAGAGTCTAAACTTTGAAATCTTGCAAGTAATTTTAATCTTGACTTGTATGTGAGTAGCTATTAGATATTATTGAAATTTTTGGAATAAAATAATTGCTATTGGAATTTTTTGTTCCTAGATGGCCATAAAGTGGATGGAGATAATGATGTTGTGATAAGTACTACTTTTAGTAATTTTTGTATTGCCTCAATGACTGGCTTGCATTTATGCTCTTAGATGATTGTAGGGGGAAAAAACAATAAGTACGTTTAGTTACCCCAACTATAGGGGTAATAATGAATTATTATAGCTTTTGGATTAATTGAAGACGTGGTGTAGTAGATGCTTATGGTGTTTGAAGTTTTTAGGACGAAACTTCCATTAAGAGGAGTTACATTGAATGTGTAAAGATTAGTATTAAAGTGAGGGAGAATTAATAGAAAATTTTAATTCTTAATTGTTCTTTACATTAGAATGAATTTTAGTTATATTAAGTATGTAACTATTTATAACTCTTTTTGTTGGACAAGTTGAACTTAATTCAAACTTTTATTCTATTCATCTCTATTATTAGATTAAATTAAAGTGAAGATATTTTGAACAAAATTGAGTTTCTTGCATGTTAAATAAATATTGTTAGAATTGTAAAGAGAAATAAGAGAAAATATGTGTATGTTGACAGTTATATTAGAGAAAATTTATATGTATTGATAAATGATACAATAGCCTATATTTATAGGCTTATAGGTACAATAAATTTAGACTGTACAATGAATCTAGACACTAACCATGGATTGATGAATGATAAAATAGCCTATATTGATAAGCTAATAGGTACAATAAATTTAGACTATACAATGAATCTAGATACTAACTAATAAGGTAATTGTATATAAATTTAGGTACTAATGAATAATATAACTATACAATGAATCTAGACATATATACATTAACATCCGCCTCTCAAATTCAATGTGGTTTTGCGCAGACCAACTTGAGTTTGAAACTAAATGAAGGAAACGCCCAAGAAGATGTGCTTTGGTGAAAATGTCAGTAGTTTGATCAGAAGACGGAGTTGAGAGAAGTTTGACAGTCCTTTTTAAGATGTGATAGCGTACAAAATGGCATTCAGTTTCAATGTGCTTGGTTCTCTCATGGAAAACATTATTGTGAGAAATTTGAATAGCACTTCGATTGTCAATATGAAGAATAGTGGGCAAGTTAAGTGAAATACCCATATCAGACAGCAACCAACGGAGCCAAATAAGCTCTTGAGTGGCATCAACAAGAGCACGATTGAATATTCGGCCTTAGCACTAGAGTAAGAGACAACAGTTTGCTTTTTACTTCGCTACAATATAAGAGAGTCATCGAGAAAGAAACAGAAACCTGTGGTGTTCACCTATCAATAGAATTTCCTGCCTAATTAGTATCAGAATAAGCATTAGTACAAGAGAAGATTGAGAAGAAAAGAAGAGAGCATGATACAAAGTTTCTTTGATATAGCACAAAATATGAAGAACAGTTGCGAAGTGAGAACTCCGGGGACTAGCCATAAATTGACTGACGATATGAATAGCATAAGCAATATCTGGACGAGTAAAAGTAAGATATACCAACCTACCTACCAACTGTCAATAAAGGGTTGGATCAGGAAGAAGCGAACCATCACTAGGAGTGAGATGAATATTGGCCTCAATAGGGGTAGATGCAATCTTACTATCAGTTAACCTAGCACGAGAAAGAAGATCAGATGCGTACTTAGCCTGTGTAAGATAGTAACCATCAGATGTAAAAGATACTTCGAGACCTAAGAAGTAATTAAGAAAACCAAGATCTTTCATCTCAAAATGACGATTCAAATACTGCTTGAGTTCAAAAATACCAGTTAGATCATCTCCTGTGATGATCATATCATCAACATATAAAAGCAAAAGAATGATACCCTGATCAGAACGACAAACAAATAGAGCAGAATCATAAAAACTAGATTTGAAACCAAACTATTCAACTGTGTGACTAAATTTAGAGAACTGGGATCTTGGAGCCTATTTGAGACCATAGCGAGCCTTTTGAAATTTTCAAACCTTTCTAGAATCGCTAGTATATCTTGGCGGTGGCTACATATAATGTCTTCTGAAATATCTCCATTGAAAAAAGTATTCTTCACATCCATTTGAAACAATTCCCAGTGTCGTACAGCAGTAACTAAAAGTAAACTTTTGACAGAGGTAAGTCGAGCAACGGGTGCAAAAGTTTCCGCATAGTCAATACCATATTTTTGCGTAAAACCCTTAACAACAAGACGGGCTTTATAACGCGATCCACACTACCATCTGAGCGGATTTTAATTTTGTTCACCCGCTTGTAGCCAACAAGAGATTTATTTGGAGGAAAATCAACCAAGTCCCATGTGTGAGTTTTTTCAAGAGCCTGCAACTCATCAGACATAACTTGTTGCCATAAATGATTAAGACAAGTTTCTTTGTAGGATGTAGGCTCATGAAAAGAAAGAACAGTGGAAAAATAATGAAAATCACGAAATCGAGTAGAGTGTTCCCTTACCCTAATAGACCGATGAGGAGGTAGAGGTGATGCAATAGAGGACTCAGGAAGAATGGATGACTCAAGAGAAATGCGTGTGTTAGGACCGTCAGCTGGACGTTGATCCTCGGAAGATGTGAGATGGTGGTCATCAGAGGTGGATACCTCATGAACTGAGTTAGGAAAATCTGTTACAGGGATAGTATCTAGAAAAAGATCTAGTACATGAGAGGTAAACAGGAGCGGTGAGGAGAACGGTGATAGATTAAACTTGGACATTTATTCGATCTAAGAAGAGAACATCTTATTTTCCCAGAAGATAATATGACGGGAAATTTGTAATCGTTTAGATTAGGGATCCCAACAATGATAACCTTTGTGCTCAATACTATAGCCAATAAAACAACATAACCTAATTCGAGGTTCTAATTTAGTATACTTATGGGGTTGGAGAAAAACAAAACAAGCACAATCAAAGACTCTTAGATTCTTATAGTTTGGAGGGGAACCATATAAACATTCATAGGGAGCTTGGTTGTTAGTAATAGGAGAGGGAATTCTTATTGATAGTGTAGACAGCAGTAAAGGCTGTTTCACTCCAAAAACGCTCTGGGCAAGAAGAAGAAAGTTAAAGAGCACTAGTTGTGTTAAGAATGTGTCTGTGTTTACGTTCAGCATGACCATTTTGTTGGGAAGTACCTGGACATGAACGATGAAAAATGGTGCCCTCTTGGCAGACAAAATTAAGAAGAGAAGTTTCTTTGTATTCCTTGGCATTATCAATGCGAAAATTTTTGAGTAGGGCATGAAAACTGTGTTTTTACCATTGTAGCAAAATCGCGATAAATTTAAGGTAATTTAGATTTATTTTTTATGAGAAAAATTCACGTAAATCGAGTAAAATCATCTACAAAGATAACAAAATATTTAGAACCACCCATAGTTTGATTTGCTTAATGAAAAGCTAATCTAATGGTTGAATATGAGTCCTTGCTGAGACAATAAAGAATATTCCCCATAAAAAATATCCACTCTCTCATTGAAGTCTCTTGTTGAGACAATATTTTGTCCCTATCTTGTGTTGTAAGGTAGATTCGATTTTTTTACTTAGTACAAATGAAAAATTCCAAGTTAATATCGTTATTGTCTCTTGCATGAAAAAATCTGTAGCTTTTATCGAATGGGAGAAAGGCTAGCTATTCAACATGCTCTCGGCTTACAACACTAGTTCCTTACCGCGTGGTTCGCTCATTCAGTACTTGTAGTAGGCCAAATGCTCCTTCAGGTTTCAAGCTCTTTAATGAATTCGGTAGGGAATCAAGTGAATGGAAGCCTTATTCAGGCGATGCATCCAGTGATGCCAACATTTAAGACAACAATGCATCCTTATCTCCTGGCTGTGAGCATCATGAGAAGGATTTGACGAGCATCTAGAACTGTTTTTAATGGGTTTATTTTGTCTTCGTTGTTGTTTTTTGGTTTGATTGATGTGTAAAGTCATAAACCTCCTTTTTTGCCAGCTAAAACAACATTAGTGGGGTGTGTTATGGTACCTGATCCCTATGTAAGGCTTTGGAGATGCCCTATAATTTTAAAATTTCTATTATTTCCACTTGGAAAAAACCAACCGTTTCAAGCCAACCCACATAGCACAAAAGAAATGGAAAAATGTTTTTAAGTGCAGGTAATCTTCTTATCTTTGTATAGGCCGATTTCTTCGCAATTAATATGGCAAATTTTATGAGTTTGGAAAATTTTTAGGTAGACTCGATTTTTTGACTCCACCTGTAGATCCAGTGGTCAGAATTATCCAATATTAAAGAATCTTGCTTACATCAGCTGATGTCATAAATTTTCTAAAATTTAATCCACATCACAGGGTTTACAAATGGAGTTAAAAACCGAGTCTACCTAAATCTTTGCCTATGAGCTAAATTATACACATTCATTGTTGATTAGGCTTGAATAGTAAGATATTTGTTGCAAAATTTTAAACTAAACCCTATTCAAGAGATAATGTGTCTATAATATATATAAAACAAACATCGAAATATTTAGATAGATTAGATCTTTGATTTCACTTGTAAATTTTATGGTGTAGATTAAATTTTATAAAATTTATTATATGAATAAGATTTTATAAGATTTAATATAATTTTGACTATTTGAGATTCTATAAGATTTAGTATAATTCTAATTATTAGATTTACCAGTGGGATTAAAAGTTGGATTTACCAAAGTATTTTCTAAATAAATATATATAAAACAAATAAACGAAGGCTAATGTTTTTGGCACTCCCATATTAAGTTTTAGCATACTCCATTATAATTTTTTACTAAGAAAATGACCTAAACATTCCTGTAGCATTTTGCTTTACAAACTTATTATTATTAAGGAATTTTTTTTTTTTTTTGTGTGTGTAATCTTTTCATACTGTTAACTAACATTTCACTTTTTGATTGACTCTAATACTATATTTTCAAGGTGCTAAATTTTTTAAAGTAAAACAGTTCTTTATTTAAAGAATAATATTTTTTTATTATGAATTATAAAAGAAATTTTTATATGGTACGTAAAATGTATTTTCTTTGGCTTTTTATTTTATTATATTTGATTTTTTTTTTCAAATTTTAACATTTTTTATTTTTGATTATATATGTTTTAAATTTATATTTATGAAGTTCATTAAATATGATTTTAGTAGTTTGGATATTTAAATTATTTGGATATGGATACTTGTGTACTTTTATTAATAAAAAAAAGTGTAGGTAAAATATCAAGCCCTATATAATATAAATATGAAACATATAAAAACAATGTTCCTTCATAGTGCAGTATTTTTATTTGTTTTGTTTTAATTGATAGATCCTCAATTCTTAAAGCCACAAAACTACAATCAGTAACCTATACACCAGTACCTACAAAATGTTTCTATACATTACTTTCTTCCCCGCACGATACGCGAAATTGGTTAGGGATGTATAAACTATGCATATGAGCCGAAATTGTGAGTTGATATTAAACATTCTTGTTACGCCTTAAAATTGGGTTCGCAACACGCTGCACTCTAGAGTACAATCCCAAAATGAAAGGCATTAATATAATGAGTAATTTAAAATAATCATTAATTGCTAATAACGATAAATATCCAAACGAATATTAAATTAATTCCTACAATTGTCGAATAAAAATCTTATAAAATCCATAGTACTAAAATATTTACTAAACATGCTTAAATCGAATAGATTAGTTGGGCACAAGTACCTAAAATCTAAATCCTAACAGTTAGATCCGTGTTAGGCCAATGAAGAGTTGCTACTCCCAAATACTAGATTTATTTTCCTTCCTACTCCAAATTATCAACCCTATCTGCAAAACAATTATAAATAATAGGGTGAGAAAAAATATGACTTAGTAAGTAGTTCATGTCCTCTTTTACCGTTTTCAGTATATTACATAAACATAACTTTGCATATCTTGTTTCACACCTTAAAACATGTATATACATATATGGATATAATTTTATAAAAATCACAAGAGCAAAACATTTACATATAGGCAGTATTTTGAAACTCGAAACAGACCAGTTTGTTCAACCAGGACCCGGCCATAGCTTCGGTCCGGTTGCATACTAAACTCAGACTAGCTTAAAAAGCGGTAGAAATCGATAAAAATTAGAGAATCGGTTTAACCGTTAAGTCCCGGTTTACTATTTTAAATGAAAAAAAAAAGTTATATATACGAAAGGTCAAAATTAGAAAAACCCTATTCTTTTTTCTCTCTTGGGCCGCGGCACTACTCTCCCAAATTCTAAATCTCAGTTCCTTCCAAATCAATCACCAAGAAACAATGGATCAAAAGAAATTGCCGATTCACAACATGAACTAATTGGCAATTGGATTTCTCTTCACGATTTCGTATTCTATGTCCTTTCCATTTATTCATCATTTATGATTCTTACTTCTATTTTCACTTGAAAAATCCCTAATCTCTCTTCGAGATGTTAGAAAATTTACCTGAGCTGCCCTTCCCACATCATCCACATCAGCCAGGACTGCAACCCTCACTCTTTGATTAGTACAAAGCTGTTGTAAGTCTTCATACTACACTCAAAGATTGCAACAGAATCATCTAATAGATGCTTTAAAAGTACTCTTCCAATTATCACAAGCAAAGTTCAGAATCTTGTACATCTCAAGTCTCTCTCTCAGATGTTCTTGTTTGTTTACATTTTGTATGCATAGCACCTTTTTTCAATAACACTAAAAGGTTTTAGTCTTGTAAATTCTAGCTGATAAGATTTAAATAATAAAAATAAACAATGTTGCAGAGCATAACAACAGAAAATAAAATCAAGCAAAACAACTAAATTTGCTTTTTGAATCCTCTAATCGAGTATACTGGCCCCATTGTTTTTGCAGAAATTGCTGTCAAAAGGTACTGTAGTTTTTTTGGACATGAATAGGACCCGGAAAGGTGTTTTCGTTTCGGAAAAAAAAAAAGGAATAAGACCCGGAAAAAGAAGTTATTTGGGGTATGACTCCTTAGAAAACCGCATCAGTTACTTTTCCTAATAGACAAGCCACTTTGCTTCCATTAGAAAGTATGGCAAACAAATCCTGAAATACGAATCTTATAGAATTTGCATGTCAAACTGTACCTTGATGCCTTGAGCTGCGGCCCATACTTTCAACATTTCCTGCTCTACTGAGACAACTGCAACCAGAGAGGAGTTCAGGCTGTCACCTAGCAACATCAAGGAAAGTGAGCCCACAGTGTTTCTTAGAACAGAGGAGAGAGAAAGAAATTCATATACTTACCATACACAAAGTTCTGTGCAATAAACTTTGCTGGTCGCATATACATTCTCAATTTTTTCAGGAGCTATGTATTCCCCTTGTGCCAACTTGAATATGTTCTTCTTCCTGTCGAGGAAGAAATAAGGAGATGTGTACCTAAAATTAGAGTAATTTCTTTTTTATCTCCAAGAAGCTTAACCAGATTTCTCAAAACTAAAATAATGATCATTTTCCTCAGTTCTGGGATTGACCAATTTTTTATCAACTAAGAAGGGATTGATATATGACTGAAGAATTTTTCATATGAATGTGTTATAGTACTACCTAGATGCTATAAATACTCTGATCAAAATGACAAGTACATACAAGATTTATTGACATAAGAAGCAAGAGGCATTAAAATCAAAGCCATTCTTAGCTCAGATAAAAATAAGGTGCTTTCTGAAGATTTAAAACCAGCTTAGTGTAAGTTACCCATGCTGAATTAAATAGAGATGGATACAGAAAGAAATCAAATGTCTTAGGTTCACTAATGAATCCGTTAATGTGGATTAGGCATTTGGTTAAAAAAGTGCACAAACAACTAAAAGGACTGGCAGCAATAATAGGTTTCCAAGCTGAGACCAAATTTATTCTCATCTATCAATTATCTTCACGTGACCCCCAGGTAACCATAATCCTATATCTCCTGTGTGAAGCCATCCATCTTCATCGATTGCTTCTCTCCTAATTATCTTAGAAGTTTCATGAATTTGCAGATAAAGAAAATAGTAAATAAACAAGAAAACAAGAAAGGACTATACGTTTGTGGTTCACCTTTATAGTAGCCTTGGAATACAATTGGGGGCCCCTTATACAGATTTCACCACGTGGATATGGCTGATCATCAGTTGTATAGTTCATTTCTGGAACATCCACAAGCTTTATTTCTGAAACAGCAAAATAGAGCATAATGTGAGCCTACATAAATAACATATCAAAAATAAACTATAATCCTAAGGTGCATGTTTTCTCATCACATGCAGGGTTAGGGGCGCCAACATGACCATATTGCTTACATTTATGCTTATGACACAAGCAGTCTGGGTCATTCCATGTCCTTCTACCACTTGACAACCAAAGCACCTGCATAAAATTGACTTGTTAGCATGCTGAAACAGATCATGTATATTACAGTGAATCAACTACTTCTTGTAGAAGTCCATTCATGTAGTCATCTTACACCCGCAGAAAGTCCATGACATCAGAAGACAAGGGTGAGGCACCTGAAACCATATAGCGAACTCTGCCTCCCAGCGTTGCCTTTATCTTGTTAAATACTAACCTATCCCACATTGGGGATGACTTCTTCCATGAAATATTTAACATGAAACTGTAAATATCAGAAACAACAACATATTATTCATGTCTTTCTTCTAATTCAATCTCACAAAATTACATTAGAAGAAAAGTAATGATCAAAGTATTTGGTTCCTGATTCTCTCCTTTTCTTGGGCACATCTCAATATTTGCATTGTGTCAATTTAACAACCATGCTTTCTTCGTGGTGAAGTACTCTAGAATTCGATATGATCCATTAGACTTCTCTGATATGAAGGATGATTTAAAATTTCCTTTATCCAGAAATTTTGCACAACCACAGAGAATTAATGCACTACAATACCCAAGGCATCCAATCATTAGTAATCTAACTTCCCCAAACGTAATAATGTAAAAACATTAGCATCCTCAACACTACGATTTTGAAGGATGACCTTGAAGGGAAAGTATGCACAATCCTTATGGAATACAAAAACCTTTAAAAGAACATTTCCTGCTAAAGTTCCACTCCATCATGCTATTATCTGATATCTGAAATGGCTTTGGTAATACATAGGATTTTATAGGTCAGCACCTGACTACACAAAAAAATTTCTTCAGAACAATGATGAGGATTGGGAAAGACTACTCAAAGTGACCACAGTTTTCATCATCAGGTTTCTTGAAATCATTGTATATGGTTGAAAATATTAGTTTCTGTAGACAACCATCAAGAGTTTATCCATCAAGCTAGATTAACTACTTGTTTAATTGATTAAACAATATACATAGCTTTAGAGGTAAATGGAAACCGAAGTATCACAAAAGAAAATTCAAACGGACACAAGAAAGAATAACTAATGAATTAAGTTCCCACCATTGAATATTGATTCTTTTTTAGAATTTTATGCAGCATGAAATAGCCTCTGTCTCAAAGATACAAGACGACTTTACTGCATTCATGATGCTGCAGCAAGAAAAGAGATTGAGATTGAGTAGGCTGCTGAATGACCACAAAATTGCCATCAATAATGAGACTAAGAGAAGCAAAATGGTTTCACTTTACCCAGCATATAGTTTATTATATAGTCGAGGAACACTGCAAAATATAGTGGGTTTAAGAACAGTCATATCCTCCAATAATTTTAAATGGTCCTGCGAAGACATAACAACATATTATGCTTATCAGAAAATTTGTGCCTTATGATAAATGTGTACAAAAAATGCAGTATTCAAAAATAGAATTCCAATTATCCCAGTATATTCTTATGTACCAGCACCAGGCAAATAAACAAAAAATGTTAATGTCAACACATTCCTAATCGTTTATAAAATATATTGCCAATATCTTTGTGTCATTTTGCTTGATGAGTTGGAAGAATTCACATGTCAATTTTTACTAATAGGAACATACAATATGCAGATTTGTAACTTTTCTTGAAATGGACATGAGCAACTAATCAAATGCACAATATAGATTCACATAATATGTAAATCCCTTCAGACTTTCTCTCATTCGTGGTGGCCAAGTGGCAAAACAATGATAATTTCATACATAAAGGTTGATTCCTTAAATGTAGCAAATGGCCCAAGAAGAGAAATTCTAACAGTATTCATAGTGCTCCAGAACAAATAACAAGTGTTACTCTTGTCCACCTACAAAATTAGTTATTTGATATTTCATTGTCTTATGAGAAGAAATTTCTTTACTCCAACTATTAAATGTTAATATGTTGTCAATACGTAAACATTAGTCTGTATAATGCGTACATGTGTATAAGCTATTGGAGAGAGTGAGAGAGATCGTGTGATTGAATTTTTTCTTTTCCATTCTTCGGAGATCTTTTGCTGTTTGTAATCAATTCAATGCGCATGATAAACAGGTTATGAACTCCCTGGGATAGTATGACTGTATACGCATTTAAGTGGACAACACTAATTAGATATGAGCTGCACAAAATATAGTAAGGAACGTGTACAAGTTCGAGTTACATACTCCTTGATAGAAACCCGATGCTTCTCCATAATATACAACCAAAATTTGGTTAGCCCGTTCATATATGTGTGCCAGAGGAAGACATGATATGTAATTGCCAAGGATGTAACACAGATTTCCAGTTAACCTCAAATATATTGTGCAAAGAGCTGTAAAATAAATAGCAATATTTTCTGTAAATTTTGCAAGACTATGATAGACTTACAGATCTGAAGGATACAATAATACCATAGGTTGCACCAGCAACATTTGCAATCAAGTTTGCATGGGTCAATACAATACCCTAAAGAGTTATCGAATAATGCCAGAAAGAAAAGAAAGATGTCACTTTAGACAACCAATACATCGACATTGCACAAACTTATAATTACCTATCAGAATGAGCAAGATAGAGATTATATATAGACACACACGCATACATGGAGAGAGAGAGAGTCCTGAAGAGAAATCAGTGTAGAAGTCATACCTTTGGTGTCCCAGTTGTACCACTTGTATACATTATTGTAGCGATATCGTCAGGCTTAGGTGGACAAAAAGGCTGAAGACTAGCAAGTTCCTAAATAAACATAAATGGCCTGATATGAGAGAAACAATTATTGCAGTCTTACCCATACAAGTTAGTGCTATTTCTAATGTATCAAATCCATGACCACTGAAAGGGTGAGCCTTATAGGATAACCAGCATGGATGATACTATTGAATCCACAACCTGTAGACTAATTCATTCTCATATAACCCCAACTTATTTCCAATAGATTAGGTAACATAATTAAAGAGGGAGACGAGAACTAAAAAGATTGAGTTCGACACTCATTGTTTGAAATCTCTTATTTTATCTGCTGGTAAGTTCATGGAAAATTTTGATCAACTTTCTAAGGCATAGGGGTTCAAAGCTTTGGATTTTGATTCTCAAGATGCCACTCGAACTCTAATAAGGTTATAAACACTCAGAACTATCTGAAGTAGCAGGGATTAAAAATAGTGAAACAGAAAAAGAACACTGGTAGAGGACTGCAGTTCCCTACCAAAGTAATATGCACAAAATCATATAAAGAAAGAAGTGGCATATGGCTTTTTTCCTTGTAACATATGACTGCCATGAGATTATGAAATATTAACTATCCTGGGCAAGGAACTTAATTCACCTGGCTAAGTAATTTTGAATATGATATGACCTCTAAGCCAGTTGTTGAGGGCAGTGTTGGTATCTGATTATCTACACCCCCGACCACCTACAACCAGGAGAAATTAGAATTAATATGGTGACATAGCGTCAAGGACTCAAGATCATACACAATTCAAATTAAAACAGTCAACAGTAATCTTCCATCCTAGTAACTTATTTATTTCATTTTCTGGGTGAGTGGCTGTGTTGGGGAGTGGATGGAATGGATGTTCTTACCACAATTAGACGAACTGAAGGAATCTCTGATAAGAACTTTAGTAACTGCATTGCCACCAATGGAAGACCAAATTAAAATCATTGGGAACCAAACAAAATATTTACTCTTTTCGCAACGTCAATTGTAAGACAAGAAAATTTAAGAACTCATAATATGCAAAATAGAACCCTTTTGTAGAACCACATAAAAAAAATTCTTCATGAACTAAATGAAAAATACCAACAGAAAGCCTATAGTTAAGTCACAATTTCTACACAAGATTATCTGGAAACATAAAACGAAGTCACATCTAAAAAAGGATATTTCGATACGTGACCATTTATATATAAATATCTTCCTTTATGTGATAAACTTACAGTATCAAGAGTTTGTGGCACACAAAAAATAGCTTGTATAGATGCATGATTTAAAATATATTACATTGACTGCATTTGGACCTGCAGGGAAGCAACAATTGACCATGCATTAGGAGACCATGGTCCTAATGGATGAACATTCCACTAAAACTGCAACAGAATTGTTCACAAACCAAGGGTATCATATAAAGGAACCGAAATGAAAGAATATGCAGAGCAGGCATGATCAACAATTAGCCACTCTGTCCTGTTGATAAAATACAGCCCAACGCAGGAACCCGACCACAATGAGAACAACTTAAAAAATCAGAAAAGAGAAAGAAAGCCTTCAAGAAATCCAGAGGAATTTTCCCTCCCCAAATAATTCCTTCCAAAGGATATAACTTGCCTAAGGTATTCCATAGGACAGAAGACCTGAACCAATTGCTGATCTCGCAGTACTTGCTTCTCCATATGTAATCCATTTGTACCTGTGAAAGTATATACCTAAGTGCTAAAGGAATTTCAAGAATAGAACATAATATTGGTTCAAATAACTCACTCTCCAACTGTTCCATCATCTTGAACGGTCGTGTCCCAAGATATTTGTGATCTGGAAAAGAACTTGCCGAATGTCTACAGCCAGAAAGTTAAGAAAGATAACAACTTCATCAATTTTCTCACTCAAAAACATCAGTTGATCAAGGGAGAACCCAATGAAATAAATAAAAACGGTGATTCTAACACAAAATTATCCTGCAAAGTAGCAAGTTCCGGTTTATTAGCAAATCTGCTCACGAGTTTCAATGGCGACGTGCTGGTCTGTAATTAAAATAATAATAAATTTGTCTCAAATACCATTATTTAGATGATAAAAAAATAACTAATCATTTTCTTCACTACTACTTCTCCTTTCAAGGTTTAGCAGCAATCCTCAACACAAGCATCTCATGTGAATCTACTAGCTGACAAAATTTTCCAAGAAGACACATCACAATTTCATATTTTTCATGAATGCACTTTTTGCTCTAAAAAGAACTTGAGATTTTTTTTTTTTGGGTTTCAAAATAACGTATGAATGATACTTTGGAAATTCTACATATACAATAAATATGGACTTTATTTTTGTTTTCTATCAATTTTAATTAAAGTTTCTTTAGATATGTCTCGCATAGGATTGTTGCTTTGCAAATCTTGTCATGCAATTTAGGTCTGATTCGATTCCTTGAGAAGTTCTTATACATGTATTCAGTTAGAGGGTTGCAATTTTTGGTTTCCTTTGCAATGGACTGCAGCCATTCTACCCTTTACTGCAATATTAATAACTCCATTTTGTGGTCAAATTGCAAGTCATGTAGTTGGCTGCAAGTGACAAGGTATGTTAACCTCTTTGGCATTACTGATATATTTTGCAATGTCGCAGGATCGTTTATTTTGCGACAGATAGAATGCAAAAAGTGGAACTTCCAAGCGAGTATAAAACATGAATCCCAGAAAGAACTAATCCAACTCTATTTCTTCTTAGTCATGATGGAACCTCCAAATGGTGAGAACAAAACTTGGAGTTCCCTTCCAACCTATAATTAGGCCTTTTCCAGTTAACATTTGACCACACCCAGCTCGGACATACGGACACGTGACAACATTTACCGATCTCCTGATAAAAAAGGCATCAATACAAGACTTGAATGAATAACTATTCTACTCGGAATTCAACCCACACATACAACAGTTCGACCTTCAATCATTCAACATAAGTAGGTTGGCCGTATGACAGTGCGGTAGCTCGGTAGGTCGGGTATGTGAACAGTTGTACGATAATATTTATTATGGGCCTACTGTCCCCTAGATACTATAAATAGTTCACTTGGCCATACTAACAGGGACAAGAAATATTGTAATCACTAGACAGAGCAATAATATTAATCGTCTCCCCCCAAATATTTGTTCGATAAAATTACTTTTTCAGTTCTAATATTCGTGCATAAAATCACTTTTTTCAATTTCGCATCGATTCTGAATCTCGTCAGTTTATCTGCAGGGTTCGCATCAGTCAAAGTCAGAGTCAAATGATATATCGGGACCTGACTCTGATGATGATAACACAATTGTCGATGGCTGCCAGATTCAAGATAATGTTCTTGCGTATCAACCTCAAGGACTGGCATTCTTCAATGATGTTGGAAACATGGATCAATATGACCTTATGGATTGTAGTGATGATAAGGGGATGTTTTACTAGAATGAGAAAAAGAATGCTATTCGGTTGATTATGTGTTTGTTAGCAAGGAGCAACAGAGGTAAACTATCAGGCTGTGGTCCGTTGCACAAAACAGAAAATTTAAAATGGTAGAAAGCAGAAGAGAACATGGTATGCCAAATGTAAGTCTTGGTCGTCCAACGACTTAACGTCCTCAAGCTGTGACTGGTGTATTTGAGTTCTTCATGATGCAACACTTGATATTTGGAAGGTCACAAAGTGGGTGGATGATCCCTTATGCCATGAGGACATCACTGAAAACAACAACCAAAGTCTAACATCAACGGTTGTTGCAAGTCACATTGTGCATTTAGTTAAAAATGATCCTGGCCACAAGGTAGAACAAATCTAAGTGCACATCGCAATGACAAGTTGAAGATTGATGTTATATACAAGAAGGTTTGGTATGCACGGAGGAAAGCAATTCAACTTGTTTATGGAAGTTGGGCGACTAATTTTGCACAATTATCACAATTTGTTGAAGCACTAGTTTGATCCAATCCACAGACTATGGTATAGTGGCAATATCATCCCGGGAGTAGTGATAATGTAAAGATATTCAAATACATATTCCGAGCATTTAGGCCTGCGATTGATGCATTTCATCGGTGTAGACCTATTGTATCTGTTAACGGCATACATCTAAGAGGGGAATACGAGGGAAATTACTTATTGCTGTTATTAGAGATGCAAACAATAGTATAATACCGGTTGTTTATGGCACTTGTTGATGAAGAAACAATTAAAAGTTGGAGTTGGTTTATGGAGCAGTTCAGACATCACGTTGTGGGTGATATGGAGACATTTATTTATATTTGACAGGTATCGTGGCATAATTTATCCAATGACCGAGTCCCATTTGTGGCGTGGTTCAGATAAACCTTGGGCCTATCCTAGGTTCTATCTCCACCATGTTTGAAGCAATGTGATAACCAGGTTCAAGAAGGTGCACATGAAGAAGTTGTGTTGGTCTCTTGGTGTTAATATACAGATGCACAAGTGGAATAAGCACAAAGAAAAATTGCAACTCGAGTGCTTAGAGGCATGGGCATAACCTAATGATATTGGCCTTGAACGATGGTGTCTTACGCATGATGGCAACCACAAGTGGGGAATGGCAACTACAAATATATTTGAGAGTTAAAATAATGTCTTGCGAAAGGGCTAGACAACTGTTGATTAAGGTTTAAATTGATTGCACATTCCATCGAACAGTGAAATTATTTGTTGACAACATTGCAAAAGTTGAACATTGTTGTATGCCTCTTATGCCAATACATTGGAAAAGGTTGAAGGAACTTGACCAAAAAAGTCGAGGACATAAGGTGATGACCTTTAATCATTCTACAGGCATATACAAAATCAAGACGTACAACCTTGTAACATCTAGACTTGGTGATAATATACAAATTATCAAGTATTTAGACAAAACATGCTCCTGTGATAAATGACAAATGTATAGATTTCCTTGCTCGCATGGGATGGCAGTTTGCAGGTTTAGGAGTAATGAACCTATACGCATTGTCAACGATCACTATACTACTGTCAGATATCATCAACAGTTCACAACTAGTAAACTTGGTCCAATACCGGACCCGACTAAGTGGCCAAATACAGATTGGGAGTTACGTGGAGAAAATAGTTTGTTCATTGCCCGACGTGCAGACTTAGTGTATGCAAGCCGCATTTGGAATGAGATGGATGTCAGGGACCTCGGTGAGCCAAGAAGGTGTAGCATATGTTATCAGCCAGGGCACAACCGCAGAAAATGTCCCTTCCCTTGTTAGTTTTTACTCCATTGTATTTTCAGCGGAATTGGTCTTTTATTATATTGTTGAAATATCTTATTTGTATAATTTGAACCTAGTCGGGCATATGTTCAGTCACGTAGGTTATAATGCATTTGCAATATCTTGACACTACATACATTAATATATTTGTTTTCTTTGTCACTGTAATTGCACATAATTTTAGAATATTTGCTCACTTATTCTCTTTATATATCAGTTGTTAGTGATGGATGATCGGGCATGTTGTAGTGTTTATCCCAGACCATATATTCATGATATTATACCCCTTACATAGCAGCATAGAGCACGGGCTATATTTGATGGTCATATAGATTCTGACGTACCACTAGGTGTGAGACATTATGATGGGGCATTTTGGCATCATAGACCTATTCCTGAACGTGTTGTGGATTATATTACTGTAGCTGGGTTTGCTGGTGTTACGTTGCCTGGATATGTTCAGGTCGATCATGCCTTAGTCACTAGTTTTGTAGAACGGTAGTGACCCGAGACTCATACATTTCACTTGCCGATAGGAGAGGCAACAATCACACTACAAGATATTAAGGTCTTATGGAGCACAAGTTTCAAGGAGGGACATTTCTCATACAGTATACACCATGAATGAGTAGGCCCTGCCAGGAGTTGGTAGGTATTACGCCTAGTGGGACAAACATAAAAGGAGGTCACCTAAAGGTTTTTGACTTATCTGCTGCATTAGATCAATCCTTCCTAAATAATGTGCCAAATGAGATGTGTAGACAACGTGCATACACGTATATACTTTTGTTACTTGGTGAACTTCTTTTTGTTGAAGATTCAGGTAACATGGTGCCGTTACATTTTATGATGATATTTAGAGGCTTAGAGATAGTTGGACTTCTTAGTTAGGATCTGCAGTATTAGCTTTTTTGTATCGTGGATTGTATGATGTTACTTCACCCACTACAAAGGGTATCTGTGGTGTTTCCCTTTTGATACAGGTATTATTTATACTCTACATAAAATGTTAATTCTATTTTTATTATTTTATATAAATCCTAATAATTATACGACAGTTATGGGTTTGGAAACGCATACTGACTATGCGGGCTGATAGATTGGAGTCGTCACAGGAGTACTCATACGTTCACGGAACATATGTCTCTAGGTAAATACTTTGGCAAATGGTAGTTTAATTTCATATCTCATAAAATATTTATTTCTTTAATATTAAGCTTATCGTGAACACATTGTTCAATAGGTGGGATGCGAATTTTGATTTGCGAAGAACAATAAGACATGTCTTACCTGCATTTCGAGATCAGTTACATGGCCTACGATCCACAGAGGTATTGATTAATTTGATTTTCATCAGATTATATATATTCTGATGTTACTTAATTGAACATTAATCAAATTTTTTATTTTGTAGTTCATATGGCATCCGTACATAGATGATATACTTGATTGGCTTCCCCATTATAGCATTACTGGTCGTCAATCACATATCATATATGGTGGGAGGTCATGGAATGCCACCTTCCTCATCGTGTTATGCGACAATTTGGAATGCACCAACCTATTTTGAACGAAAGATTAATTGTTGATTATAATGTACTTCATGCGACGGGTCTTCGTGGTAGGTCTAATACTCTATAATTGGTTCACAATTAATCAAGTTTATGTCGATGCTTGGAGAGCACGTTCAAACACATATAAGCTGGGTATTCCATGTATAGATACTATGAATGCATCTTTAGATTACTTGCGTTGGTATCGACAGAGAATAGTTTTATATATATATATATATATATATATATATATATATATAATCCAAGTATACAATTTGATTTTCCTGAGAGTTACGAAGGTGACTGTGCACTAGTAGATTATCTAGTAAGAGTCTACTTATTTTCATTTTTATTCTGAACTTTTTTTTGATTGTATTAGCTTATTGTATCTCACTTTATGTAGATAGATCGCATGTGTCAGATGTACCATATGACCCTAGACTTGGTTGGGGATGACGATGATCGGATCAAAACTATTGGTACACATTTCAGAGATTTTGCAGCTCAGTTTTTATATGAAGCAAGATAGGTGGGACATCTTCAACTTGCTCGTGTAGTTATCCCCAAGTATCATCCAGAACCAGTTCCACATCCGTACAGAAGGTACGACGCACCTCTCAATCTAGACGACAACGTGGTGGTGGTTGTCATCCATACAGAGTTAGGTCACCTATAAGAGCCTAAGCCTGATGCAAGATTGCATGATATGTATGAAGATGATGAGAATCCACATTTACCTATGCCACCCCATTCTCTGGCAGGTTTTCGTGCATCTATGTCATTTTCTAGTGACCAGTTCATTAGACAAGACACCATTCCATTATAGTCATCATCATCAATACCTCTCTGTGGCCTAGATGGCATGTCACGAGGAGCTGGTCCTAAAGATTCGTCACAGCCTGGTTTTGGGGGCTCTAGCATCACTGTTACTCGAGAATAGTTTACCAGAGTACATAACACATCACAATTTTATGTTTACCAGTCAAAGATTATACACAGACCAAAGGATTGTGGCATTGGTGGGAGACTTGGGGGGCATAGGCATTGATTATTGTAGTATAACTATAGGATGACTTGTGTTATTGATTATTGTACTACTAGGTTAAATTTGGATCTTCTTTTGTTTATACATGTTGCCCTTGTTGGGCTTTTTATTTATATTGAACCCTTGTTGGGTATGGTTGCTGGTAGGAAGAATCTCTAACAAATAGGCGAAACTCTGTCAAAATTTATTAAAAAAATAATGATTAAATGAAAGATTATATTACTACTACAATATTTTCTTTCAAATTAAACTTTTTTATTTCCAAATTAATTTCACAAGTATTGACTATATAATATTATTAACTTCCAATACTTTTGTCATAACAGTTGAGCGTCAAAATCTACATTAAAAAAATCTCTAAATATGTAAATATTTTATGTTGCGGTTATTTTGCACTTCTATATTATTGTTTTTCTACACTTTAAGGTTTTTGGGTCAATTTAAAGTATGAGATTAAGAGATTTGGATCGTATTTAGACCTGCTGTCCAATGCTTTTGCTTCAGCTAAAGAAGGAAGAGTCATTTATGGGAAGCATAGTTTGTATTCATTGAATATGGACTATCATTGTTCGTACATATGTTCAATGAATACGAACTAAGCAAATTTTTTTAAAAAAATTACGCAAAATTTGGACCTAATTTGCATTTAGAAGCTTAGTTCATATTCCACGAATACGAATAGCACCTGATAGAACTGCCTTACAAAACCAACACCAGTACAGAACACTTTGTAGAAATGGCACGTTCTTGAAAATTTCTCTATATGTATATATGTATATGTATATATACATATATATATGTATATATATATATATGTATGTATGTATATATATGTATGTATATATATATGTATGTATGTATGTATGCATATGTGTTTTTCACTTTTAACTTGATGGGTAATTTTGACTTAATGGCATGTGTTTTTCACACGCCCTAAAACTGGTAGTTTTGTTGACGGAATTAAATTTTGGATTGAAGTAGGAAGAGCTAGACATTTTGAGGTGCAAAGTGTCCAAAAAAAGTATAGAGTGCAAAGTTTGGGGGTGCAAAGTAGAGTTAAGTACATACATATAAATATATGTGTATGTGTGTGTGTATGTGTGTGTGTATGTATGTATATATACGTGTTTTTCACTTTTAGCTTGATGGGCAATTTTAACTTTATGGCGTGTGTTTTTCACACGCCCTAAAACTGGTAGTTTTGTTGATGGAATTAATTTTGGATTGAAGTGGTAAGAATTACGTATTTCAAGGTGCAAAATGTCCAAAAAAAGTATAGAGTACAAAGTTTGGAGGTGCAAAGTAGAGTTAAGCACATACATATGATATACATACATACATACATACATACATACATACATACATACATACATACATACATACATACATATATGTACGTATGTGTATATATATATGGCTTTGAAAAGTGGTTTTGAAATATGACTTTGTAAAATATTTTCCTATATATATATGTATGCGTGTATATATGTATGTATGTATGTATGTATGTATATATGTATATATATATATATACACACACACACACACATAGATATGTAAGTATGTATGTGTGTGGCTATATATATATGTTGTATATATGCACACACACATGCACATACATACATACATAAATATATATACACGCACGCGCGCGCACACACACACACACATTTATATATACACACATACATATATACACACACACACATATATATGTGCGCGTGTGTGTATATATATTTATGAATGTATGTATGTATATACATACATATACACACACATATGTACATATATATATATATATATATATATATATATATGAAAATATTTTACAAAGTCATATTTCAAAACCACTTTTCAAAGCCAGTTCACGTGGCAAGGTTTATAAAATTACGACTCCCTAATTTTAGATTTTTGACTGTATTTCTTTTCTTCTTTTTCGAATCTAATGACACTTTATATAGATGCACTAATATATATAAGTATTTATGTGTGTGTGTGTGTGTGTGTATATATATATATGTTTGTATGTATGTATGTGTATACATACATTGGATGAAATGGGTTGTGGATGGTGGTTGCTGGTGGTTATTGCCAATGGGGTTGTGGATGGTGGTTGCTGGTCGTTATTGCTGGTGGCAGGCAGTAGAGAGTACACAAATAATTTTAGCAAAATCTGTTAGTCTAGATGATTCCCTTATATTCTATCTCTTAGTCTAAAACATATTGAAATTTAAGGTATATCTTCAAAACATATAGGGGGTGTAGATTGAAAGGCTATACCACATGAAAATTTATGATAATTTACCCTAAATTAAATTAACTGACCATAATGTCCACTTTGGCCTTTTAAAAACACAATATCAGGCCTTTATATTTATTTCGATGAATTATTTGCCTCCATTCAATTAATCCAATTGTTTATCAATCATACATATAAAAACCTATCCTTGATTGGAGATTATTAAGCTACCTATAGTCAACAGAGAACTCCCAACTTCCATTCTTCTTTTTTTCACCAATAGTATTGCACAAGGGAAGCAAAAGGTTGTTACTAGGTTAAATAATTTACTACTTCATTTCTTAACCATCTTTTCTACATTGATAAAGATTTTTGAATATAATGATATTTTTGGACCTTATCTTGAAAAACTTAGCTTCTTCCTTCAATGGGATGTGATGATCACGAGTCTTGTTTGGTGGCAATCCCCTTGACTCTTGGAAAACATCAGTAAACTCCTTCAATTCATCTTGAACCTCTTCAAGAATTTCTTCTCCCATGTTATTCTCCTTAATTTGAAATTGCCTTTAGTTGGGTTGTGCCTGTCACATCATAACCAGTTTTTCTAAACCATTTCTGAATTTTGTTGCCCCTGATTAATTTTAACTAGGTCTCATCCTCATTCCTTTTGTGGTGATATCTCATTCCCTTCTTTGTCAAAACTAATCCTTTAACTTTTTGAAATCCATCTGAATTGGATTGTACATTTCCAGCTAGATCTGCATCAAGAGACTATGTCATTCTTGTGGTCCTATTTTTAAGCTCACTTAATGAATGTGACCCAAGCACTAATTACTTATAAACTTTATAAAGTCTAATTTTTTAAATACAAGACACAAGGGTTAGTTGCATTTATTTTCCTTGATGTTTTGCTAAATTACTAAAAAATCGAGATTTGGCCAAATAATAGATACATTCTTAATAGTTCGTTTGGATGCAAGGAAAAGAAAAGAAAAGTAGGGAAATGAAGGAAAAATTAGACTTCTTCTTTTACTTGAGAGTTTTAAGTAGATAGAAAATAAAACACAGCAAGAGAAATGGAGGGATAAAAACTTAACAAAACATTCCTACCAAATGTAGAGTGAAATGGGCTAAAAATTTAGACTAACTTATGACTAATTATGAAATGTCACATTTGTCTTTAAAATATAATATAAAAATATTAAAAAAGAGTGGTATCTTTGTAAAAGGCTAAAATTAATGAAAATTTTCTTCCAAAACTCTCAAACTAGTTAGAGATATCTTCTTTTCCCTTTCTTTCTCTCCTCAAAAATGTTTTCCCTTTCTTTCTCTCCTCAAAAATGTTTTCCCTTCCTTTCTTTCCTTCCTAAAAACTCCCAAACTAAGCATAAAACTCATAAAACTATAACAATGAGGTAGGGTTGACAATTTCTCACACGACACAATAATATGGCATGAAATTAACAGGTTATGGCACAACTTAAATTTTATCAAGTCATTATTAGATTAATTCGTATTTGACACAGAACTAAACAGGTAGGGTTGGGTCAACCCATGAGTTGACAAAGTAACCCGTTAAATTATTGAATAAACAGGTTTTGCTAATATGTTATCTCAATTATAATTTCAATGTAAGATTATTAAATCAAACATAATAATTATTTTTTATACTATCTAAAAAATTTCAAAAAATATTAATAATATGTTCTAAGTTTGTTAAATCAAAAAATTAAAAGAAAACGAATTAGTGACCAAGTGATCACTTCATGGCCCATAAAATGCGGCTAACTGGTCATGGGACCACTTGCCTTATGCTTGCAAATAAATAGCTCTACATAAACAAAAAATAGGGGAAGTTATCTTCCATAGATCACCATATTCATTCTCTTTATCAATTTAGTGGCAAAGTGGGGTAGTTCACATGCACATTTTGTAGGAAAAATTTTATTGGTATTGACAAATTTTGTCATTAATTCACTTTTCCTGGCAACAAATTTTTATTTTTGATTTATTTAAGACTTCACAAATTTTTTTTATATAGTCTCTTGTCGAGAAATTTGTTTTTCATCATTGCAAGCTTTTCAAATAAGTGTTTTGAATGTTTCAGGTTCAGCGATGCTAGCAAATGTTGCTATTTTGGGCAACATATTGTTGTAGCATATTTGAACAATAGTTTATTCAGTTAAATTTTCAGTGCATTTGAGATTCAAATTTCTCTATCATGTAACGAAATCAATAACACTTTCATTTGGATTTTGTCGTGCATCAGCTAGTCAATGATAAAAACCTTTTTTCTTTGATCTCACAAATTGAGCAAGGAAGGCTCTTTTCATGGCATCTCAAGTGAAGATTGAACTAGGATATAGTTGTATGTGCCAACTAAAAGCAGATCTGTATTGAGCTGACCTTTAAGCAATTGAACAAATTGATGGATCAATAGAGCATCAATTTGTGCTGATTCACCACAGGTCGAGTAAAAAATGAACTAAGTTCTTATGCGGCGAGCCATTGATTCATTAAACTTTTTAAATTTTGGTTTTTGATAATTGGAAGGATATAGTATCATGTCATAATAAGAACGATATAGTTTACGATATCAAAACACGGAATCTAAAGATGCTTGAAACTCCCTTATTCCTTTTATTATCAAACTTTTAATATCAACTCATATAAGAGATGAATTTGAGTTTTGGCCAACTTCATGGAGTTGTACATGCTCACGAATAGAAGTACTTGCTTGGCTGGCAACTTGAGTAGTCAAAGCGGCTATTTCAGCTTTCTTTTTAGCAAGCTTCCTTTTTAACTCTTGGATTTGTTCTTCAAGAGAAGTGATACCGATATGTATTTATTTTGAGTGTCTTTAGGCTTTAATGGTATTTTTGCCTTTTTATTTGAAAACTTTGAAGAGAGAGGATATATCCCAACATTTCTCAAGGTTTTGGATATTATTGCTTGAGAAGTCGGAGAAACAATGTTTAAATCTTTTCAAGGAAATATTGCCATTACAATTTCGGTTGATGACAAGTCAATTCACAATTGACCCAAAAATCATTTTCTTGAGTTTGATATTGACCTCCTCAACTATACTAACTGTAACTTGATCTTTTTTGGACTTAGTAAAAATAGACTTGCGAGAACACTTTTGGATAAGGTTTGTACCTTCTACTGGAGCCATTTTAACTTGCTTATTACGAGCATTTGTAGTTGGGACAATTTTGTTTTTCACATCTAATGTCAAAGTAATTTTTTGATACTTCTAGTACAATGTTACTTTTGAAGCATTTATTTTTCACTCATAGTGATTTTAGAACAAGAAATACCTTCTTTTTGCCCCTCATAGTCTTGGTAATTGTGAGTGTAGCAATTTTCTTTTGACACCAAGCAGTCTTGACAATTGTAGGTGGAGTTAATTTCCTTAACACATAGTTGGAGTGAGTTTCTTTTGCCCCCTTACATTGTTGGAGGTCACAAGTGGAGGAACTTCATCTTGCCACCTAGCAACTTTTGTGTTATAAGTGGAGTAAACTTTCTTTGCCCTAGCAGCCTTGGTGGTAGCATATGTACCAAGTTTCATTTGCTACTTTCAAGCTTTGGTGGTTGGAGTGCTTCATTTTTGCCCCCTCATATCCTTGGTGGTCGTAAGCGAAGCAAACTAGGAGGTAGTTAATTCTAAAGAAATATTTGGGGTGGTCTAATGTGAATGTCACCATATAGTCGCCATTCTTTGGTCCTTGTCCTATTTCTTTCGTCATCTCAAACTTTTAAGACAACATAATAAAACTAATTAAATAATTAGAGATGAAAAGGAGAATGGGTTTCACTGGGCTCGCCAAAAACCATGTTAAGTAAAAATTTAATATTTTGTGAATTAAATTCTCATCCAACTTGATCTCAATCGTACGATTTGATCATGCAAATTTTTATTTTATTTGTGTGAGTAGAACCTATTCAAGATATTATATCTCTTAATTACATTTCTTGATTTGAGAGAAATACCTTTTGATTCTAATTATAAAATTAATTTAATTGACTTCCAATTAAATAAACAAGAATAGGAGAATTTATATGTTGTTTATTTTTGAGATTTTATCTAAGTAATATACTCAGTTTGCCTACGTACCTGTTATAGTGATCAAACCTCACATAGTTTATGTGAATTAAAATTCACTTGTATTTGGAGCAATTATTTTAAATTTAATCGAAAATAAATTAATTTTGACCCATTTGAACTTTTGACTGGTTACTTGAATTTGACCCATTTTTAATTTAGTAAAGGATAAATTACCGTAAACCCTCATGTGGTATGTCTATATGACCCATAACCCTTATGTATTTCAAAAATATACCTTATACCCACATATAGTTTGGATTAAAGGTAAAGTAACGAAAACCATCCAATTTAACGGAGTTTGAAATACACTCGTGGCCTAGACTGAGAGTGTTTATCGTTTTTCCTCTAAAAATATTAACTTTTATGATAAAAATACCCCTTAACACACCACCTTTCAACAAAAACCACCACAACCACCTTCAACCACCCACCATCAACATCACCATCACCTACCATCCTCCACTACGCATCTGGAGCTAAGATACATAGTGATAAACTTCGAATATGCTTCGTCAAGGTTTGAAATGGAGTCCGATTCGAAAATTTCAGCAGCAAGAAATTGGTTTCCCCCATTCTTCTTCTCCTATCCCCAGCCGCAACCTCACCCTTCTCATAGTTGGCGATCCTTTTCTCCTCCCCCTCTTTCTCCTCCCATTCCCTCTCTTTTCTCTTCCCCCTTCTTCCTCCTCCATCTCTTTTCCCGTCACCCACCACCTATCCCCCTCGTAGCCTTTCCCCTCCCTTCCTCCTCACCCCTCTTCTTCCTCCCTCTTTTTCCAGTAACCCATCACTATCCCCCACGCAGCTTTTTCTCTTTCCTCTTCCTCCTTGGAGCCTCCCTTTCTTTTCTCGTCACTCATCCTCATCCCCTTCCTCTATTTTCCCGTCATCCTTCCACCACATATCTCTCCAAGTCTTCACCCTTTTCCTTTCTCCTCATTCACGCAGCCCCTTCCCCCTCTCATTCTAAGTTTTTTTTTTTTTTTTTCAAAAAAAAGAAATAATCTTTGATTTGGTTGGAAGCTTAGGTTAATCTTCTTTATTGGTGATTTTTAGTTTTTTTTCCCATGTAGATGGATAAAGAATTTGATTGGGAAGAGTTGCTAGTAGTTATTAATGATGGTGGTGGTGGAGAAGGAAACTAATGGATGGGAGGGTAAATAAGTAATTTTAATAAAGTATGTTAATTTGTATGATTTTCATCCATATCACCTTTTAGTCTAAAATACATAGTGCTTTAGAGCATATTTTTGAAACACATGGGAGTTTATGGTAAGTTACCCTTTAGTAAAATTTCAGCTGATGGAAAATTTTCACAAAATAATATATTTTGTAGTTCTTGAGTTTGATAACATCCTGGCTGAACTCTTTTAAGAAATTTCCTATATTTATTAGAATCAAGGCACATGTAGTTCTAGATGAACTAATTTTTTTTATTTTAAATATCTTCTTTTTGGCCCTTTGAGGCAATTGACATTTAATTAGAATTTGGCCATTAAATGTAAAAATAATTTAGACGAGTTCAAAAACTTGTCTAATACTTTAAAAGGCAAGACGGACATAACGTCCAAGGTCAATTAGTTTAATTTGATAATAAAAGGCGGACTAATTTGATTTGATTTGATTAATTGACATGGAGGACAAATTGGGCAAGAATGCCAATTTATTTTATCTCGTTTCTTATCCATGTCAAAATTAGCCTTTTGAGGAAAGAAATAAAGAAAAATTCTTTCAAGCCAAATATTGAAGTCATATCCTACTACCTTATGATATGATTTTGTGTACTACAATTGCAAGAATATTTGATTATATAGTTTATAATTTTATTAGTTAAACAATGTGACCAATTACAAAATCATGTTTGACCACGCATGAATTGAGCGACTTTGGAATTCGAAAGGAACAAACTCCATTTTCTTTTAGCAACTCTTCTCGTAAAGACAACTGATTTTAGTCATAGAGAAATGATGGAAACTTTATAAGAGTTTGACTCCTGAAAATAACAAACTTTGAAAACTTTAAAAGGAACTAAATGCCTAACATGATTAGTTATGAAACATGCCTCAATAGACAACTTAATTTCTCTAATCTCTAAAACAAAATAATATGGGAGTTCACAAATAAAAAGTAAACTCAAACTATTTTGTTTAGAGAGTTGGAATTACGGAAAGAAAATAATATCCGAGACAATAAAGTAAAACACGTTAGAGGACATACAGGTGATAATTACCTTATTATTGGTTTCCTTCTAATCCTTTTTATGCCTTCCTTCTATTTATCAAACTATTTATCCGTTATTCTCTCCTTATATACATATTCTTTCCTTTCCTTCTCCTTTTCCCCTTTTTTTTTTTTTTTTTTAAGTTTTAAGTATAAATTTTGCCTGCCTTATAATTGCTTCTCAATGCTCTTGAATACCTCTTTTTTAGCCTCCTTGAATAACTCTATTGCCTTTGCTTTTATAAGGCTTCTATAAGCCTATTTCAATATGGGATAATCCTACTTTTTTCACTAAAAAAAATGTGGGTTTAAGCATGTTTCATGAGCAGCCAAGTGGTTATGAAATCACTTTGGCATTTTGCATGCACATGAGTAGTGTAACTACCCAACATTTTGATCCTTTTTTTTTTGGTTTATCAATTAGTGTTAATAATTGTTTAAGTTATTAAAAAAATTAAAATATGAGATTTTAATTCAAATGGTTTACAAATTATTTAACTTGTTAAATATGCTGATACATCTATAGTAGAGTATAAAATTAGACATAAACATGACACGACACGACAATAAACGAGTTAGACACAGATACAACACGATAAGAAACGGGCTATATATGACACGACACGAATAAGATGATTAAAACGATTCCTACTGATACGATTAGACCTATTGACACCCCTACAACAAGATCCCTATAATTAGTCGATAAATGTTCACAACTTTTAACTAGTCATGCCGACCATAATGTGTTGTAGAAGACCCAAATTACCATTCCAAACACATGGGCCTAAAACTTCTCTATAGTATACATTTGGAAAGGACAATGATTATCTTCGTTTAGGAACAAATGAAAAAAAATTCATTTATCTTTGAAAAATAAATTTTAAAAATACTTTAAAACTCAAAATCTTTCATAATTTATATCATATATATTTCATATAAATGCCTTCTATCAAACAAGTCTTGAATGAACATTGAGAACAAAAAGAAATGAAAATGATTGCTCCAAAACAAAAAGTTGGATAATTTATTAGATCGGGAAATACCAAGTCAAAATCACCAAAACTAAACATAACCCAAAAAAGGAAATAAGGGGTCAAAACTTTAAGTAAGAAAAATTAGCAAAAATCCATGAAATGAAGCATCCAAAAATATTTCTTAAAATTGCTACAAATATAGAAAACCCATCAAAATCCATGACCATTTGACCCCACTTAGTCATGAATGTGAAATCTTTGATTAGCCCAATTTTTTATTTTTTTTTGAATCCCCTTTAAGTTAACTCAATAAATATGCATAAAATGGAGGAAAAATAATAGCAAGTGGTGATGACAGAAGAGAATGGGATTGACAAATATAAAAATAGGATGAAAATAGGAGGCAATAATATCAGCCTCAACCACTTCTTTTATTTATGTTATCAAACTCAAATGACAATGAAGTATAATTTAGGTTGTAATACACTTTTTCTATGATTTATTGGTCATAAATTCAAGTCACTAATAAGTAGTGAGAGGATAGTTTTATCAAGTTTAAATAATTTTTGGTTCATCAATCAAACCCCTTTTTTTTTTGTGCGTGTGGTTTGAAGGAAAAATTGGATTATTTGTGGGTTTGTATTGGTTCGCTTGAGTATGTGAAATAAGGGAGAAAGAGAGCAAAGAGAAAAGGAGGGATTTTTAGCAAGGAAAGAATTGTTGGGAGAGATTAAGGTCGAGTTTGGGAGTTTGGAAAGGAAGATAAATAAGGGAAAGTTTTTAATGAGGGAATAGAAGTTTCCTTCAAGTTTTTTGGGAATTTTGAAAAGAAAATTTCATTAATATTAGTTTTTTTACTATAGTGTCATTTTTTTTGATATTTTTGTATTATTTTTGAAAAAAAATAACATTTCATAATTAATTTTAGAGTAGTCTAACTTTTCCTTTCATTTCTTCTCACAGAAAGTTTTTTTTTTTGGTTTTTTTTTATAAAAAAAAAAAAATTATCCGTTCATGTCCCTCTTTTTCTTTTTCTTTAAACTTTTCTCTTATAAGAAACTTAAAACTCCGAAAAACTCTAACTTTTTTTCTTTCTTTTTTCTTCTTTCCATTTCCTTCCATCCAATTTACCCTAAGTTTTAAAAATTAAAACAAGTAATTTAGTCTATCCAAGAGTTTTGTTAATAACCTGGATAGAAGTTAGGAATAATGGATATTGATTATGTCGACTAGATCTCGTGCTGTTTTTATAATTTGGCAAAATATCTAGCGAAATAAATGTAAGGATAAATGTAAAAGGAAAACTGCAATTTTGGTCTTCAATGTTTAGAAGAGGAACCAAATTCGTCCCTAAAGTTCTAGCAAAAACAAATTTAGTCTCTAATATTTTTAATTTTAACCAAAAAAGGACAATGAATAATGGTCGAAATCAAATTGAAATTACTCAACTTGATTTTGTATTTTTGGCCCACAAAGTTTCGGAACGTAGATAAACAAATTTGATGTTCATTTTCTTCTTTTTTTTTTTGCAAGGATAACTGCATTTTTCCCAAGCACTACAGAGTACAGAACCGATAGGCCCATCCCAACTAATAGCGTGCGTGATAGAACGAGGCTGAATAAACCAAAAGGCCCGCCTAACCCAATTAGGATGTTAGCAAAACAAGAAAATCGCCTGTTGTAAGCACATACGGATGGGGTTTGCGTGTTTTCGGGTAAGCCGCAGTCATCTGCTTCTACTTGGTTTCGAAGGTAAGTTTTAGCTTCTGCGGTTTCGTGCAAACCTTTATAGTTTATGCCTTCGGTTATTTAACCTGACCTCCTTTGAATTTTTTTTTTTAAATATCTATTTTAATACAGTAATTTTTTTGGGTCTTTTCTAGGGTTTGCTGGCAGGAGGGAGGGTTTCGGATGGAAACGGTAACAATCTTCCTTGTAAATCCAAATTTTTACAAGTTGTTCAATTTCTTATTCTTAGATTCCTGTACTTAGTGTAATGTTAGCATGTGCATATGTATACATTCTACGGAAATTCTACAGTAAACCATGCCGTTGAAAAAAAAAAAAGAAAAGCATATTGTTGACTTTGTAGGCTTGTGCAGTACAGGCTTTTAAAGCACGTAGTATTTAATTGTATAAGTATTTAAAGTACAATAGGATGATTTCGTTATGGGACCTTAGAAATTTCCACGTTTTATTTATGTTTGATATGGTGTAAATTACAAAAAGCTTGTGGTTTTTCTTAGCCAGGCTAATATTTTGGTTGCCCCATTGTGATTTGTTAGAAGATTGAAAATTTTTATTTAAACGGTTATTTTTGTCATTTAAAGCCTCTGATATGGTTTGCTATGTATTTTAACATAAAACTTAGTCCCTGGGTGTTATGATACTAAGGATAGGGGTATTTTTGACTTTTTGTATAAGTACTTTGGTTTTTAATTTTCCATCCATTTTTCAAAAAACCTAAACTTTACGATTTTCTCCTCTAGCCTTCCCCTTTTCCACTCTTTCTTCTATCTTACCCTGTCTGTTTGTCTTGGTAGGTGCTGCATGCACCTTGTGTAATTTACTGATAGGCTTTTTTATTAATCTATTGAATTTCTTGAGACTCGTCTCATTAATGTCGATTCAAGATAGTCCCAAAATATCATAAATAAGAATATTTTTTCACCATCCACAGATAAGAAACCCAAATCCAAACACACAAAAAAAAAAATTAATTGGCCGTATCGCCCTCAATTGCACACTGCAATCAGTTTAAAGGTCAGAATAGAAAAGGCTATCCAAGAAAGGCACATGCAGCAGTTCATCAGCCGAACGACTACGAAATTCCAAAGAAATGCCAATAAGGGGTGGATTATAAGTTTACAAACCATGGGGACCTGAACATTACCAAAACCACTAGGGGTTCTTTGTAATTGTCCCAACAAAATATGGTGCTGAATCGACTTACAATGTCTAAGATTTTTAATTTTTTTTAATTTTTATAATTAGGATTTCTTGAAAGGCAGAGTAAAGAAATGTTACTTTCATTCAAATCGTGAATATTGTGTTGCTCTAAACTCTACTTTGATATAAATCTTTTACTAGAGTGCTTGCTTCTGTTAAACCTCCCAAAACTCGACTTACAATGTCTAATTTTTTTTTTATTTTTTTTTTATTAGGATTTATTGAAAAGCAGAGTAAATAAATGTTACTTTCATGCAAATCATGAATATTGTGTTGCTCTAAACTCTAATTTGATATAAATCTTTTAGTAGAGGTGCTTGCTTCGGTTAAAACTCCCAAAACTCGAATCCTTAGTTTTTTCTCCCCAAGATGTAGGACTTCTTTATTGATGTCAGGCATTTCTTAGTTTGTTTAGTCATTAGTCAACGTCAGTAGAAGCAATCATATTGGCAAATAGTATTATTTATTAGATTCAAAGAAACAATAGGAAGATTGATTTATACGAAAAGCCAGAGGCTCGAGAATCTATTGTGTTGGAAAGCCAAGTGTAAAGAAATTTAGTCATTCTACAACCGATGGGTTTGGGGCTGAAACTTGGGGAGACTGCTATTCCAATTATGAATTTAAAGAAATTTAGGCTGACTAGTTATTTTTCTTGACGATGTTGGATTGCCCATATTCTATCCTATCTATGTCCAATGCTTGTGTGAATTTTTCCTTGTTTTCCTACTTTCATTTGGATATTTGTGCATTCCCATTGTAATTTTTTATCCATAAGATCTTGTTGTTTTTGTGACTTGACATTTGATATCCTTTTTTGTTTTTTTGGCTTCTTTTACTTTGGTTTCCGATCTCCCAAAAAGCAGCCTGTTCCCGTTTGTGATAGAATTGAAAGGAAAAGGATTTTTGCTTGCTGCTATCACAAATATGGAAAGGAAGAGAAACTTTCATCTTTCAATTATGTCTATTATGACTCTGAAGACAAAGTGTATCACCCCGGTTTCTCTATGGAAGAACTAATTGAGCGTGCCCTCTTGCATGATGATCCAATTGAATTTGTTGCTTTAATAAATGAATGTAAGAGTGAGAAAAACGTGCCCGAATGGACATTGGACCAGATGTTTATACTCGACTCTATCAAATGTTTTACTGCTGTGCTCAACGGTGAAACTAGAGGGAAATTTGATTTTTTTACACATGAAATGTTCTGCGGCTGTAGCAGGCCTCCCTTTTTACATTTGGCTGCTTCACTTTCATCTCTTGAAATAACTAAGTGGTTGTTGGCCAATGATGATGGAGATGAAGCAAATTGAAGGTGCGAGATTGAAGCCTCTGGAAGGATAAGCTGCCACTCAACCTTGCCCTTGAAGCTATGAGGTATCAACCTGATGACCACGGGCAGGGCCAATTTTCCTTCTTTTCCTTTGTTATCTACCTGAAAGTCGGTGCATTAAGTTTGCAGTAAAGCCTTCGCCTGCCTTATTAATTTTTTCTTTGCTCAGGTCATTGATAAATGAAGCTATTTGGACCCATGAGAAATCAATATTCAGGCTCATGTTCAATCTTTGTAGAAAGAGCAAGGTGGTTTCTTTTGAATATTTGGTGGGACGAAAAGGGAGGGCGAGGGTTCTTTTGTCATTTTTATTATTTTGTGGTTTTGCCTTATGATTTCTTTTCATGCAGCGAGTAGATTTGGAAATTATAAGATTGCTTGCGCGAAGGACTGACAATGTTTGGGAAGAATTTTTTAACTATGTTAAGAATGGCGAGCTCGTTGAAGTAGGTTCCCTTTTGCTGGTAGCTCGCGATAAAGTTTTGCCTATTAAATCCCTAATCTCTAATAGGAAAAGCATGGCCTTGCTGTATATGATGGACCAATTGAGTTTTATAATTTTGTTGCAAAAGAGATTGCAATTATAGATATGCTTCAAAAGAGATCATTGGATGCTGATGTTGACAATGAGGTCATGCAGAATTGGAAGGATAAGAAGGCCGTGATGAAGATGATGTTGTACTTATTCTGGGTATTCGAGAGCATTGGTGAAGATTTGAGAGCATTTATCTGTCTAGATCCTCCTGTGTTACGACTTCATGCTTCTTTGACATTCTTTGCGTTTTATTGATATTCTATGTAGATTTACTTGTGATTGCAATAGCTGAAAGCTTTATGAACTTTTTTTTTCTCCTACCTCATGCAAAGCAATGGCTTGATTTTCCATGGACTTATTTTTGTTTCTTTATCTCTTCTACGTTGGAGATTTTGTGCCCAGTATTATTTCCATGGGACTTGTAAGCACCTAAACTTCAAAAAGGCATGTTATTCTAATTTTCATTTATTTTTGAAAAACTCAGTTACATTTTTTGGCTACATATTTAAAATGCAAGCCATTTTTTGTTGGATTAAACAAAAAGAATTTTTAATCTGCATTTTGATGATAATTTGACAATATGGTGTGCTTGTCGTTGTTAATGAGTTATTGTATTTCTATTCATCGCATTACCATGCATAACTTCGTTATCTTATTTCTACCCTTTGCATTACTGATGCATAATTTCTTTATACACTTCTCTTATAGTTTGGGCGGGAACAGGTGGTAGACTTTGCTTATATCTTCAAGCAAAATGGATTGCTTGTGAAGGATAGAGATATCTATGGCATACCCAGGTTTTGGCACCATACCTTTTTCGCATGTTATTGGTTGATTGCATAACCTCCTAGTTATCACTTTGTTTCGGAAAAAAAATCATTCAGAGTATCTCTAGATGGCGAATGCTTAGTGCCAAATTAGCTACCTTTTTTAGATGGATTTTTGCCTTTTCATGTGTTGTGCTTTTTCTTAATCTTCATTTGGCCTAGGTAACCCCTCCTTTGTGGAAATCTATTTCATTAATGGACATGTAATTTGTGATTGTGTTATGTGACTTTAGCTGGGAAAAAATGTTTAGATGGTATTTCATATGGACAAAAAGAAACATAATATCTAGCCTACACTGCTTGATGGCTGATGGACGAGAATATTACATTAAAAAGACTACTATTTATAGGTTAAATGCAAATAACCCCTTTGTGGTATTGCAAATATGCACTTTAACCCTATGTGGATATCAAATGTGCATTTGATCCCTTGTGCTGTAATTTCACATCTACAAAACGGATGGAAAACGTTAAAACTAATGTCAACTTGAGAAATGTAATATTTGCCCCTAACCAATTGAAGTGTATAATAATGTATCTTGGGGTAAAATAAAGCTGATAACTTTTGGGGTCAAATTGCAATATAAAATAAAAAAAGGTTTAAATTGAAAACCAAAAAAAATCCCAAACCCTTCCTCTTCCCCCCTCCCCACATAGCCAGCCACCACTATCCTCTCTTACTCCAGCAATCAACAACAGCAGCCATCATCATCCACAACCCCCACAGGCCCAAATCCCCCATGCCCTCACGCCCTTCACCTCCCCAAATCTGGCACCCCAAACCCCCACCACCTCCAAACTCCCCTCCCTAACCCATCACCAAACTCCTCTCCCTTTCCACCCAATCCCTGAACTCTCCTTCCTTACCAATTTTGAAAAGAAGGAAATGACGAATTTGAATATACATGAAACTTTTGTTTTGATTTTAATTTTCAATTACAAACCTAATCATCTATTGTTGTTTTTTTTAAATAGCCGTTTGTTGGTTTTTAGCAATATTTGTTTATGAATTTGTGGATGTTGCCGATGATTTGGGTAGGAAAGGGAGAGGGAGGTGGCTGACGTGAGGAGAGAACTGGTGGTAGTGGAGGGTCTCTATATCACATCTGGTCCCTGTCTCTTCCTCTGTCTCTTAAAAGGGACACTGTTAGGGGTTGGGAGGGAGATTAAACGGGGCTGGGGTGGGGAAGGGTGGTGGTGGTGGTGTTGGTGGTGGTGGTGGCTAGGGTAGGGTAGGGGTGGTTGTTGGGTAGGGGTAGGGTTCGATGGGGTGGATAGGCAGCTGTTACTGCGGTGGTGGTTGGGGTTGGGGAGAGGAGGAGGTGGCAAGTTGTGTCGGAGTGAGAAGGGTTAGGGTTTGTTTTGGGGTAAAAATGTAATTCACGTCTTATATGAGTTTTAAATGTTTTTAAACAACTTCAGACGTGTCTTGGGCATGTGACTATCAGTAGTGACGGGTTTTGTTGCAAAGGTTCTGTCAGCTTTGCAACAAAAACTAAAGTACAAGGGGTCAAATGCACATTTGATAACCCCAAGAAGTTTAAGTGCTTATTCATCATACCACAAGGGGTTATTTGCATTTTACCCATTATTTATTTAAAATGATTTAGTGGAAGATCAAAATTTGGCTGAATTCTTGGCTTTCTATTGCCAAAAGAATGCAATTCAAAGGAGTGTTTGCAAATAATAATAATTATTTAGTTAATTTGTTTTTGAATAATGTAGTAAGTATATAGATATGGGATATTGTTATAGAATAGGCATTTGGATAGTAAATAATGCAAAAATATTTTGGAATAACCATTTGGATACGGAATATCTCAGAATAGGTGTTTAGATATGGGATATTATTCAGGAATAATGGTTTTTTTTTATTTTTTTATTTTAAGTGATATATTTGTTTGGCAAATTCAAAATTGGTCTTTATCAATTGAACCGATTCATGCCGGTTTTTACTGAGTTTTTCAACTATGCGGCTTTACTAAAGGATTTGACTGGTGCCGTGAACGGTTTGCAGTCGAACCAGCCAGACCAGTTTGAGTATCAAAACATTGATCATCAATAAATAGTAGAAAATATGTATGTTTCAATTAAATAAATTTATTTGTATACTGTGACACATTTTGTGTTAATTTTTCTATTTAAATAATTTAATGTTGGTTATTAATCACTATATATTAAAATATTTGTATTTGTTGATACTCTGACACATTTAGACTTGTTTAAGAATTATAACTTGTAATTAATCAACTATTAAAAACTAATGTAATTGTTTTCTAATGACGAGAGGATGATGCAGGATAAATTTTGAGATGATAGGATCAATGTCTAAAAAAGGGTAAATTACATGGAACCCCTATGGTTTTGGCAAAGTACATATTACCCCTGTGGTATTGAAATATAAATTTAACCCCCTGTGGTTTGGACTAAAAATGATCCGTTAGTCATTCCATGCAATCTAGCAGTCAAAGGTTAAAAATGTTTCAATTTAAGAGTAGGATTGTCTTTTAATATTAGTTTATTATTATTGAAATTTTAATTTCAATATCATTTTTTAGTTAAAAAGTTTAAAAAATAAATATTAAAAGACAATCTTACCCTTAAAATGAAACTTTTTTAACCTTTGACCGTTAGATTAAATGGAATGACTAATAGTTTCATTTTAATCCAAACCACAGGAGGTTAAATGTATATTTCAATACTGTAGAGGTGGTAATATATAGGTTAGCCAAACCATAGGGGGTTCCGTATAATTTACCCGCTAAAAAAAGATAAGAACTTTATATAAATTAGGACTTTGGAGATAAGTATTAGAGAGACAAATAACTCTTATTAGATTAGGATTCTAGTTGGGGATTAGACTTCTATAAATGGTAAGTTTAGCATCAATTGTAAGAAATCTTTTGACAATTAATGAAAACATCGTTTCTCAAGTTCTTCTAATAGAACTCTTTCGGGTTTTGAGAAGATTAGCTCCCCTAATAAGTTTTTTTCAGGTTTTCCGTAATAAACCAAGCCTTGTCATGGATCAAAGTAATTTTCCTATTTCTTACACTTCTACTGGCACCATTTGGTATGAGAGCCAAATGCAGTCCTTAACATGGCAGCGGGAATTAGAAGAAGTCAAGCAACAGCTTGAATGGTTGTTCAAGAGGCTTGATCGACTCATGAATTTGGAAAATTTGAAAGATCATGAGGATATTTAAGATGACAGCATCATCACAAGTCTTTAGACGTACCAGAAGGTAGTTATGGAGAGAAGTTGTTTTCAGAAGAATCGGAGGTTGATCTCTGGGAAAACATTCTAGATTGGAACTCTCCTCCAATCTATGATGTGTATCCTGATGATAGTCTAGCCTTAGGTGTCACCGTGCTCTACAATAAAGACTGATTTGAACCAGTTGTAGCCGTTGGCTAAATTTTCTTTAGAGATGGATATGTATCTAGTGTTCGAAAAAAGTCCAGAAAGAGATGTAGTAAATGATAGTAATATGTCTACACCCATTAATGTCCACCAAAAGGCATCATAATGATTCAGAGATCAGTTGTCATGTTGGTGGCAGTATATGGGTGTTTCAAATATCTCCTAGATTGTTTCATTTAGTTCTTGGTGAAGGCAATTTTCAGCATGATGCATATTTTTCCAATAAATTTCTGTGCTGTTAGTGCTAATGGTCTTGGAGTTTTGGTGATTCGATAACGAGCAATTTTCCTTCGAAAAAGGGATGGAGAGCCTTGGTTGGATATATTTTTGATTGTGAAAAGTAAATTTAGAACTTGAGGACAAGTTTTTCTCCAACTCAAGGAGAATTGATGCAGGATAAATTCTGAGATGATAGGATCAGGATAATCTAAAAAAATTATTAGGACTTTGGAGACAAGTATTAGAGAGACAAATAATTCTTATTAGATTAGGATTCTTGTTAGGGATTAGACTTATATAAATGGTCAGTTTAACATCAATTGTAAGGAGCTTTTGACATATTTGTGAAAATATAGTTTCTTTTAATTCTTCTACTAGAAGTGTTTAAGGGTGTGTGCTGAATAAGCCCCTATCAAGGTTTTTCTACTGGTTTTTCCAAAAAAACTGAATCTTTGGTCATGGATCAAAGTAGCTTCTTGAACTCTCGTGCTTCCGCCTGCAATAGAGGATGAGTAAAAATAAAGGGAAAAATAAAAGGAAATAAAAGGGAAAAAATAAAACAAATATAAAAATTATTAAAATAGTAGTAATACTGATAATTCTGTCCACGTATACAAATAGTAGTGATATTTCTGAAAGAGTTTAGGTGGAAAAGCTTAAGATATGGTTCAAGCGCTTATTGCATATTTTTAACATGAGTATGTTCACGTATTAGGAGCCAAAGTCTTTGGCCTGGAACTGTTGTTAGGTGATAGAAAAGGGATAAATTTACAATGGGCTGTTGATTTTTATATTATTGCCGCATAATTAGTGGTGGAAGACAAATTATCTGGTTTTTAACAACCAAAAACTGCTTGTGATGCTTTTAATGTCACAAACATGTGACTAGGCCCCAACTACCTTATCCTTATTCTTTTGAGGTGTCCACAGTAGATTACTACTATTATTATCTTTCAATTCAACGTATTGACCACTCTCTCTTGTCCTTTTGAGGTATCCAACTGCACATTACTACTTAGTATCCATATTCTTTTTCTTTTATTCTTTTTCAATGCAACATATTTACATCAAAACACGATCATCGCTTTCCAATTCTCGAGCCCTTTTTATTCTTTTCCGATGCAAAATATTTATAACAAACACGATCAACGCAACAATTGCCAGAGAGAAACTCTCAAATAAAGGATTTTGTTTTGCATACGATATTTGCTTTAGTTATTTTGTTCTTTGAGCATTCACTTGGCTGCAAGAAGAGTCCAGCTACAAACAAAATCAGAGAATACTATGAAAGTGCGCGCCTTGAGCCTATAAGCCTGAGAACCAAGGCGTGCGCCTTTTCATATTGGCCTGTTGATACTGAACTAGGTGCCAAAGCTGAGCCACCGCTGTGTCTGTGAGCGTAGGCTCACACCTAGTGTGCCTTTAACGAGTGTAATGTTGGCCAAGACAAATTAATGGAATAGGTTGGTTTGGGTTGACATAAGAGTGGATGTCCGAAACCTTTTGGGTTGGGATTTATTTTAGAAACCAAACTTAACCCCATAACCTGATATAATTCACTTTTTTTTTTTTCTTTTCTCTTATCGATCTTGTAAGTATTTTTTGCTTTCCATTCTTGATCTAATCATTTCATCAAACTTTTTTTATATAATTATAATTTTATCTTTTCCAATCTCAACCTAACCATGATCTGATATATCTTGTAATGGATGATCTTACAATTAGGGATTTTATTTTCTATTTTTTTATTGGAGTTTTTAACCAAGTAGCTCAAGTAACCCCACCCGAATAATACTTGGGTTGGGTATACTTGAGTTTCTATTTCTATATTAGTTGGGTTGGATTTTAAATTTTAAACAGAAAACCTTAAAAACCTGAAAATCCCATCCCAGATAACCTGCCAACCTAAAATCCAATCCATGAACACCTTAACTGGTCTAATAGATTAATGGCCATGTTTGGTTATGCTACACTAGGGCATTATTGAATAATGTTTGGGTCAATTATTTTAGTAGATTTTGGAAAATTTGTGGAATTTGTGGAATAACTGAATTATCGTTTCAATAGGGGATAGTTTTCCAGGCTAACCATTTTGGATAGGAATTTTTTTTCCCGAATAAGTGTTTGGATTATAGTAGTTGAGGGCAAGAAGTGAACTAGAACACAAAGGCTCTCAAGGCGTAGTCGCAAAACCGAAGCACACTTACTGTTATGTATATAAATATTATATTATTCCTAGTTACAATTTTATCTCTTATAATTATGCAATAATAACACATCAAACTTCATTAATAAGAAAATATGCATTATAAAAAAAAAGATTAAAATGTTGTAAAAAAAAACCCTTGTATGCCCACTTCAACCCATGTCCCAATGTGTTTTAATAGTATATACCTTAAACTTCCATATAGGCAAACTATATGGTAAACGAAATGAACATTATCCAAACCGTTTACCATATGTGGTAAACAATATGGTAAGTTTGCCTCGAAAGGTAAAATGAAAATTATCCAAATTGTTGGAGACAATACACATGCAACTTATGTGAGTGTTTAACAAAAAAAATCCTTCCCACTTCAAAATTCTTAACCCTCCACCAACGCCAACACTGGGACTCCTTCTAGCCCCTTTCCCCTCACTGCAAAAACCACAAAGCCTATCTCTTTCCAATCCCCTCCCTCTCCCATATGTTTCCTAGTAGCTCTTCCTCCTCCTTTCCACACACAGGTGTTAGTCGAGTTGAAAAAAATTTGACTCGATTTGTTTGACTTTTGAATTGATTTTGACTCAGTCAAATTAACTAAAAGATTCCTTGACTCGAATTTGACTTCAACTACCAAGTCAAATTACCGGTTGAATACCGATCTGTTTGACTGGTTTATTGGTCAAACAAGTCATTCGACTTTGCCTATCAAATACCAGTCAAATAAGCCGAACTATTAGATTTCTTTTGATATTTTTGCTATATTATAATAATATATTAATATATTTGTGTACATAATATTTTAGACATAATATTTTCAATTCTTAATAATTAAATATGTTAATAACTGATAATATTTTTTTCCTTAATACTTAAATATCTTTTCTTTGTATAATTGTTGGAGTTATCAATGTACTTTAATAATATAATACTTCACATTATGTACAATTTATGTACTTATGTATTAATATGAGTGTACAACTTATTAATGTAATACTTTTGTTTCAATAACTAATTAAATGGATTACAAATTTCCTTTTAATACGAGTTAAATAATTATATATACTTGTAACAAAAATATGTTTTACATAATGTCTAATTTTTATACTTATGCTACATAACTTATTAGTGTAATATTTTTACTATCAACAAGCATATTAAATGCATTACTAGCTTACTATTAGTATAGATAGAGTTAAGTAATTATAATATATATTCATATATACTTATGGGATATAACTTAATAGGGTTGGGGATTCAATAAGATTTTACTATGTGAATTGTCTTTGGTAAATGATCCTGAATTAATGACTTAGTAAATCATTTTTATTATCTATATATGATATATACACTAATACACATTCATATATTAAGATTTGAAGCATGTGTGTGTGTGAATTTGTACATATAATGTATTAAACTTAAATGTATATATATATAATATATTATATGAATTACATTTTAGTACACACATTTTGTTGAATGATGTGATTATAATTTGATTATGTATTTTTGTTTGTATTATCTATGAACTTTGTAGAGATAAGGGAAAAGAAATCAAATCCTTGACCTTATCAAGTAATTGGATGAAATAAGTTTTGTTTTCTGTTTTTTTAGGAATATTCTTTGAAGATAACAATCTCCTAGAATCAAGAGATTCCCCTAGAATTAAGGGATTTTTATTTTCTGGTGATGAGCTACTCCTATAAATATTGTAGACTATTGTACAATCTTGATATATAGAATTTCGGTTTCCCTAAACTTACAAACTTGTATTTCTATAATGTGATATTTTGAATTTGTGAAATGATATGGAATTTGTAGGAGGATGTACTGAATTTTGGAATTAAAATATGGAATGGTAGCGGATTTATGTTTGACTTATTAGACTTACCGGTCAAACAAATCGAATTTAAACGACTCGACTTTTGAATTGACTTTGGGTTTATAGGACTTGGCTTTGATTTTGAGATTTTCAAGTCCAAAGTGAAACAAGTCAAGTCAAACAAGTCGAAAAGTCGAACACCGGTCATATGAACACTTCTACACACAGCCCCATCCCCTTTCCTCTCATACATGCGATCTCTTCCCTACCCCAACACATCCACACCCTCCTCACACTTACCTTCCCTTTTCACACCCGCGCCCCGTCGCCCTCCCCCAACACATTTGCACCCTCCACACAGCCTTCCATTAAAGATAGGGTTACAAGTTTTTTCAGGGTTTACTTTTGCAAAAGATCAGAGTTGTGGGTTTTGTGTTGAGAAGAAATTTTATTGAACGTCATCACTTTGGAAGATTTCCATCCACCTTATCTTCGGGGAAAACTGTATCTTCAGGGCAAACATATGGGATTTGAGATATATTTCTAAAACAAATTTGGACTATGAGTTAGAGGGGCAATACTACATGAGGCTTTAGGGTAATATTCTCTAACAACTATATTGTTATGCAAAACATTGCAAGTACATCCGACCACATTTTAAGTGGTCGAAAAAATTAAATAAAAAAGAGATCCACAGTACTAAAAATGTAAAAGTCAAAAGAATGAAAAAACGTGTTTTTTGTGTGCTTTGCATTTGCTATTGTTGTTTTACACTTTTTTTTGGCACTTTACCAACAATTTATTATCCTCGATAGCTTTAGACACACACACACACACAAAATGACTTTTGTTTCACCTCTTTTTTGCACTTTTGACTACTATGTTTTGGGTATGGAATAATGAGAAGAAAAGACTTATACATGAATGAAGTAATCAATAGTAAAACACGCAAGCCCACCGTCAAACCAAGCATGTAAAAACACATGTAAAACCAGTGTTACATGGATTGTTCTTATCTTGCTATCTACATTTTGGAAGGTTCATTCAAAGCATGGATCATTTTATTTCGAGAACGCTACTTTTAATGTTCATAGAGAGAGAGAGAGTTGTAAGAGGGAGAGCTTTAAGAGTCATGAGGCAGAGAGCGGAACGAAGAAGAAAGAAGAATAGGAACAAGAAGTGCAGGAGGTTGTATTGAACTAAACTACTTATCAACTTTTTTTGTGGATAGATATACATTTACCCAACAAGGTAAGAAAGTTGTAGTTATACTTAAGCTGATTACTTGTTTAACTTCTCCATTTTTTAACAAAAAGTGTCCTAATTTTGTAGTTATTAATTATTTTTTGTAATTATCAAATTGCTGAGAAAATGAGAGAAACGCGCTTAAGGTAATTAAGTCATGTGTTAAAACAACTAGTAGATGCACCTGTTAGTCAACATAAGAGGGGTAGGGGAAGACCAAAAAAGATTTAGTGGGTAACTTGTAAGAAAGATACAGCCAATCTAGGAATTAAGGAGGATATGATCCATGACAGAGCGCAATGGCGTATCAGGATTCATGCAGCCGACCCTACTTAAAGGGATTAAGGCTTGGTTTGTTCGTTTGTTTGTTTGTATCAAATTGCTCTGTCCTCCTGTTGTGACTTGTGTTAGTTTACTTGTGCGTCGTATATTTTTTAATTACTTGATACTAAGACTAAATAGCCCCAATTTCGATCCTAAAATAGCAAACCATCTAAGCCTACCCCTTTTTTCTTTTTTCGATGTAATGGTTTGCCTCTTTTATACCAAGCCTTATGTTGTTGTAATTTTAAAGAATGATGATCGATTTTTGCAAAAGCATCTGAAAGGTATACATCCCTTTTAAGTAAATCTATTACAGTGCAACGTCCTGTTTCTCAAGTCTAAAAGCTCTTTTTATTTATCTAACAAGGCATCATTGTCTTGAATTAGAAGGATCCAAAGTAAAACAGGTTTTGTGAAGAAATCTTTCCCCTTGCTCTGCTTGGGATGTCTAATTCAGAAAAAAAATCTAAGAACAATTTGCATATTTACACAATCATGTCACATCTTCAAAGCATGCAGAATAGGGTAGTGCAGGGTAGCGTACCTAAATAGGTAGAAGTATCCATTGGAGATATTAGATGACATCCTTGTCTCAGTTGCCTACCCCTTTTTTCTTTTTTCCATGTTCTGGTATAAGTCTTGTAACTGCGTGCTCATACCCATATCGCGTACCAAACCATACCTTGACACATGTTACACTGTGTAAAACAATGTGTAAAGGTAGTCGTATGCTGCTTGTTCAACCCCAAAATCTCTAAAAGCGAGGTATGCATGTACACGTATCCTAAACAACTTTGAATTCGTAATATTTGTTGTGTCATTACAACAAATATTACGAATTCCAAGTTGTTTAGGTGCCTCTTCATATTTTTAGTCGGTACTGGAACTGTTCGATCATATACGTGTGTTCAAACCTATTAGTCCGCGCATGGCCAAGGACTCTTGGACCTAGTATGAGCGCATGTGATCGGCCGAATCATGGAAGCTCGAATATTGAACATTATAAACTTTTTAAACTACTGTTTTGTCTCATTCAAACGTTCTAAACTACTGTTATGTCTTGTTCTAATGCCTGAACTTCTCTCAGTGGGCTAGCTCGAAAAATTCATTCTAATGAACAGTGATGAATCGTACAACAAGAATTGAATACAAATAGTTGTGAAAAGCAAAAAAAATGTGAATAGTTTAATTACGTTGGATTATAAACTTGGAACACTGGTTGAGTTGGTCCGATTTGGTCTAGGTTCAAAAAACCGGTGTGAATAATTACAATATTAGAGAATAATGGAAAATGTGAGTAATGGAGAAAATCTTTAGTGGAGAATAATGGAGGGTGTGAATAATGAATAGGACAGATAATGCGTATTGTAAACAATCAATGGAACAAAATATGAATATTGTAAAAATAGGCCATATGATCAAACATGATTTCCTTTTGACTAAATAATATTCCAATCAGTAATGTCTAGTATCCAAATGGAGCCATTGTGATTTCAAAATAATGAACACTGCAACTAAAGAGTAGTTCAAATTTTAGATGAACAAACGCAAATTATAGGTAGGGTATATTATATTAGAATGGTTATTGGTATGGGGTCTTCACCTCGACAAGAAAAACCAAATGATTCTGTCCATTTTGACTTGTAAAAATAGGGTACCCAAACCGGTTAGGGTTGGGTAGTAATAATACCAGGTCGGTTGTGGTCGAGAATCTGTGACCGGCAGGTATGGGACCGGTCCATATATAGAGTTAATTCTGTCATTTTACTCGTGGCCTAATTTTAAAAGGTATTTTCTCCTCCCTTACCAATTTATAAGGGTATTTGTGTAATTATTAGTAAATTTTGTTACTTTTTAAAAAAATTTAAATTATAAAAAAATGTCTGAATGGGCCGGGTCGGGTACCCGCTTATCTGACCCACTTTTAGGAGGTACCTAGCCATGTATATGGATCGGGTATTGGGTTGCTTTTTCCTGATCCGGTGTAATCGGGTCAGATTAGGTTCTAACCTAATAGGAGACCGAGAACCCGGTCCATGAATACCCCTAGTTTGTCGTGCAATTAAACAATGGATAATGCAGATAATAAATAGTGCAAAGGTCTCCTATCTGAATAATGCAAACAATAGGTAAATAGTGCAAATAATAAATAGTGGAAATGGATAGAACAATAATGGATGGGTGGATGAAAAAGTTAATAAGACAAATGCATTGTAAATAATGAATAGTGGTTGTTTGGGGAAAGTGAATAGGACAAAATTATGAATAATGCAAATATTATTTGCAAACGCAATCAGTGGTTGACCAAATATTACTTGCAACCACTCCCGATATCACTATATGGTTTATCAATATCAAATCTGCAGGAAATGGACTCTAAATGAGTCAAAAGAATAGACGTGGAGGACAAAATGACAGAGAGTTACCTAATTGTTCACATGGCAATGTCTATTGGATAGTGTTAGTTGGAATAGTAATTATTTTAGGATTGGAGGGTTATAGGAAATAAAGTAGTAACCTGATTTTTCTCGTGGAAAAGTCTGTTGAATTGTCTTTGTTTCTATGAAGAGTGATTATTTTGTTTGGTGATGGTTTTTGGCAGTTATAGGAAGACTTATTGGAATTATTGAAGATATGGTATAACAAAATGCATTTGCATTGAAGGATTTATGCAGCCATGGGAATTATGCATTGAAGGATTGTTGTTGGTTGTTGTTGTTGTTGATGGACATTGTGTTATTTCAAATAACTTGAGAACTGAGTTTATACTTTGGTACTTACCTTTTAGGGTTAATTACGTTTGCCTCTCGGTTTGGCCAAATTACCCAATAAACCCTGAAATTGGACCAAACTACAAATTCCCCCCTCGAAAACCAATCTTTCATAACAAATACACCCCTATCGTCAGTCAACTAATGTTACCTCCTCCCTTTGAAAGATTTTAGCTCAAAAATATATTGAAAGACCCAAAATACCAACCCTCTTGATCAAAAGTAAAAACATTTCTTGGCCAATGGGTTCTGAAATGTTTCTCTCTCAAGAGCCATAAAGCAATACTACAAATATGATTACTACATAAATTCAGAGCATATGTTCATGTGTCCAGGCAGCTTATATTCATCACTTTTCAGCCATAAGATATTAAGAGTACCCCAAAACAAATTATGAAGTTCATCTTGGTTAGAAAAGATATAGAAAGCAAAAAATTTTGTTGCATATTCACTTCCATATAACTAGACAATTCCACCAAGATCCCTTTTTTCTTTTTTTCCGACTACATGGATGATTTCTATCTAAAATTCGCAAGAAAACGAACATTGGTCATATGGGCAGGCATTACCATTGAATATGCTCTGCAAACCCTCTTACCTCTTTTTGCCACTACTAAACCCTCCACCACCGCCACCGCCACCTCTAAAACCCACTGAACTCCACTGAACCAAGTTCTTTGCCTCCAAAAGTTTGAGACAAGGCGATTTTTAATGTAGAATGGAGGGTTGCAATTTCTGGGGCCGGTTTCAGGGAGGGGGTGGGGTGGCGGTTTCTGCAGCAGCTGAAGGGAGGGAGGTGAGGGTTTGGATAGCGGTAGGCAAAAGGGATGGAATGGATTTTGGGCATCTTAGTTGAGCAAATAGTCATTGGTAATTTGGTTTTTTGACTTATTTCGTTGAAGGGACCATAACCGATTTAACTCTTAAGGGGTAAATGTAATTTGGCCAAAGCTCAAGGTTGGTTTAGTAGTTTGGCCAACCTCAAGGGAGATAAATGTAATTAAACCTAACTTTTAAGCCAAGTAGTAATAGGATATGGGGAGCTCTTTACTTTTCTAGAGGTACCAACTAATCAACTATGAACCCGTGTCAAAATTTGCACTAAACATGAAACCCTGAATAATTTGAAATGACTTATATTCTAGGAAAGCCCATTTTGGATGGTTAAGAAATGCCACCTCATTATATGAACAACTTCCTTAGCAGCCTTTCTTATGATGTACTCCCTCTGTACCATTTATATTGTCACCCTTGTATGTCGCAAAAATAATGCACCTTTTCAAAAAAGTCATTACTGTATCATATCATACTCCAATTCTACCCTTCCTAAACATTCAAACTACAATTTTTCACTTGTTTGATCTCAATGATGAGGGACCACTGTAGTATACACACCATAAAATTGAATTTTCTAAAAATTCATGACCATTCCTTGAGTGAATAAAATTGGGATGGAGAGAATAAAATTAGTTCCCCTTTTAATGGGTTTTCCTTTATTGCTGAACCATTTTTCCAAATTGCTGATCGCTGACACGTGTGTTTGGTTCTGCAGTTCTGTTGGTTGTGGACTTGGGAAAGTTGATAAGATAGGTAAGTGTTGCATTCTTTCCTCTGAGATAATTATAGATGTGGTTTCTAATATCATTTTGCTTCAAGAATGGCATTGATATGTTAAGTTATATTGTCAGCAAGTGCAATAAAAGATGAGCCCAGAACTTCCAATGTTTTTGAATACGAGGAGAACTGGTTGCATGGGAACTGCAAGATAGAAATTCCTAAAGTTCAGGTAATAAAACCATGTATGTTGTGGCAGAGGAAGATTCTCTTTAATCAGTTGACTTGTTGATCAGCCTTGCTGTTCATAAATCCAACAATAGTTAATGATCCTATTGTTGGTTTTTGGCTTTGTAAAACCATCTAATCGTATAGTTTAACTTACATTATCTAGCATGAATTTCAAAATGGGCAAAAGATTTGATATGCATAGAACCAAATTGGTCTCTTTCTTTCTGCATTCTGATGGTGGGAGTAGCCAGTCAGCTTTAAATATAAAATAAACATCAGATTAATTGAGCCTAAGGTATATGACTTGTGTTGATTGAAATAGAAATTTCTGTTAGTTTCATGATATTAGATGATCTGACCTGCTGTTAAGGAATGAGCTAATAAACATGATATTAGAATTCACAACCTTTGGTTCAAAAAACAAATCTAAACTTTTATTCTATAAAAAAGTGGAAAAAGTAAAATACTGCATGTTAAACATCACAAATTGTCAGTGTCTGAGTAGATTTTGCACTAACTGTATCTCATGAAGTTCTTTGTAGTATCACTGCCAAGTGGGCAAATTTACTCGTTAGACGGGTAATTTGAGTTTTCATTTATAATCAATTCCTGCTGAATCCAGTAAATAATGGGCTTCAGCAACAACATAGCAAATGATATTTAATATATGATTGCAGCAAATGTGAGTAATTGGGTCCTCTTTTTGTATTTCTTGTTGAATGGATGATAAAAACTCTGAATACCCATGATGTTCAACAATGTTAGTTAATCCACCTTTACAAACTTTTTCCAGTTCCTTCTACTTTGATTAGAATTGTTAGATGGACTTTTGTAGTTCAGGTTCTCATCTGTGTCGAGAGGTAGGGGTGGTTTCCCTGCCTTTTCAATTAAACAAAATAGGGTCAGCTGCTTTTGGCTGCAAATTTCAAATACCCAGTCTCATCTTTAGGTGCATTAGGTTTTCTAGGTGCTTGCTCAACTTCAAAGTAGCTTTGTCTGGATTAAGATGAGGATTCTCAACTTCAAATTTTCTTGTTAAGCTACCTTAGACTTCTCCTTTAATCTACAGGTTTATAAAACTTTAAAATGATATCTAGAGCTAGTTGAAAACCATCTTTGTTTATACTTTAATCTCTGTTTCTGCAACTCTATCCGATTATCTTCTCCTGAACCGGGCAGGATTTTCGCTAAGTTGACTTGAAACAGATAACATATCAAAGCTAAGCATATAAACAGGCATAAATGTTTGTGTATTTCAAATTGTAGACATGTTGAATCCTCCTTGCAGGATTCATGGCTATATTTTTCTTTGATAGAAAAAAAGATGCCAGATCTTTAACTTTTACCTTGGAAAAGATTATATCTTATTGTAGGTTCTACTTTAGGGCTTTAAGTTTGAAGGAAATGCTACAAAAATGCAATTTAAGAAACTGGTAATCAGTTAATGATGAGATTTTATTGGCTATAAGAATGCCGATTGTATTTTAGTGCTTGGAAGTTGAATGCAGAAATTAGAGAGGAAGAGAACAAGAGAATGAATAAAGAGAAGGTTTGTAGACTGTTGTTGGTTGCCTGCTTGTATTAAATCAGCGCTTGGTGGTTATTATGGTAATCCATGCAGTTAATGAATGCTCATATACAGGCTATAGCTCATCTAGCCTTTAAGCTTATTTTTCATCCGGAAGACCTTGAACAGAAATAGTAAACTAAATTCAGCTGAAAACCTTGACCTTGAGAATTTGAGTTTTAGTTTAAATCAATATTGGGATATGCTTTTTGTTTATAGTGATTTTAGTCTCATTGCTTGTTGATGTTTCTGTCTGCAGTTAAAGTATGTGGCGATATTATCATAAGCTTATCCACAGTGGTTAGTTTAACATTAATCATTGTTTTCCTCCAAATCAAATTTACTCGTTGCAACTGTCAATTTATGTAACAGTATGTCCTATGAACTAATAACATCTACGGGTATTGACATTGGGGATAATCCTTCTATCTGTGTTGAGCATATAGTCCTAACCACTTCAATGCACTATTTCTAGTAAAAACAGGCAGTAATATTAATATAATCTTGCGGAGGGGGTTTGTATTGGCATTAGTCATTTTGCTTGAAATCTTAGTTTGAATCACTGCTGCTATCAGTTTTTGGTCACAGGTATGAGATGTCTACAACTACTGTCTTTGTATAGTGATTAACAAACCAACTTTTACCCCCATAGGTTTGGCTTGTGTGGGCAATCTGCACTTATATTTTTTCAGAGAATGGGATGTACTTTTATGCTAATGTAATAAATATATAAAGTTTTTAGGGACCAAATTGATTCATGTCAAACGTTAGGAGCTTGAAAGTTAACTAGTTTAAAACCTAATCCAGCAATTTAATTATTGAATGTGCTGCACTCGACTCTGGGAAGGAGTTATGACTTCTGACAAACATCTCTTGTTTTTCAGGATATTGCTTTGCATTTTGGGACAAGAAGTGTAATTTTATCATACATGAGTTGCATTTCATCTTTCATCTAAATCACTTGAATGTTTTGATTAATGTTGTGTTGAGTTTCTTAGTTAAATCTCATGGAACTGAGGTTGATTTTCTAGATAAAAGAATTTCCGCTCTTTCATAATGTTTCCTTTTGCTTTGTGAAAAGCAGCAGTTACCTCATCCCTTCTGCAAGCAACAAGCTTCATCTGCTACTCCTGTCAGCAAATCATATCATACACTGCCTTGTGGGAAAGCAAGCAAGGAATGTAGATCTACTGCTCAACCTAAAAGGACATATAACATGATGCCAAATGCTGGCCTGACAAAACACTATCCTCTCTTTTTGACAACCTTGAAAAGGGGAATGCGATACTTGTAGTTCCTTTTACTGTGGTGTTGTCAAACTTCACAGGTATTGCCTCCCATCCATCTAAAACTCTTGATAATCCAGTGTAGATGGATTTTCTCCGTCTTTCTTTGAACTTTGTATTCATTTCATTTTTATGATTCATTTGGATTCCTGACATTTGGAACGTCTATTCTAATATGAAATGAGAATTACTTGTTTTTTCATGTCAGTTCCTTGTTTGTGATTTCCTTTGTATCTTGTTCTTTTGCATTTTCAGCATGTGACACTAGGATTTAAACCTTAGTGAAAGAAAGTCCTTTTGGACTCATCAACTATTGAGTTGTACTTTATGGTCGTGTTTTTTTTAACACTTCATTCCTAACTATTTTGAGGATGATATTGGGTTTTTTTCTTCTTTTTTTTTTTTTTTTTCCAGCTCTTAATGGGTCCATGATTGATAGGCTATACAGATTATAGAATATCATAGAATTTGATATGTTGTGATGATGTTTGCAGGGTGGAGGTTCCAGTTGGGTCAAAATCTTGCACTCTTGAAGCCTAGTAGTACCTCTTTTGCGAGATTTTGTTGATACTCTAGTGAAGACCTTATTTAATATGTGCCTTATATGTGGGGATTGAATTGGATGTGGTGATGGTATAGAGTTATTATTAAAGACCATTTATCCTTATCCTATATTGGTTGTGTCGCTGACTGAATGCACTCTTCACATACATCGCAGCCAAAAAGATATCACTCACTACTGTATAATATCTGTTGAGTATGGCTCTGTTTATTCTCTTTTGCTTTAGAAAGGAAATCTTCACTAGCAATCAACTTTAATTGAAGATTCTGCACAAATTGCTAATACCACTTCTCTAGTAGAAACAGTTTTAGCATCTTCTTTCAAAAATGAGGTTTAGCTCAAAGTTGTCTCAGTTGGAGCCATGGGCTATATGCCGATATCCTATTGACCAATTCCGTGCTCTAAGCCCTTTTCTTTCATTATATTACTCGCGATACCCTATACCTGGGGATGGATGAGAATATAATCTTTGTGGCAGGAACTGTGGATGTTGCTTTTTCTTTGCCTTACCAATTGATACTGGTTATGGATCCTGCTTTTGACTTGTATAGGAAATACAATTCCTGACTGAAAAAGGTGTATTCATTTGAATGGATCTGCATTGAAACCCAGTAAGTAATAGCCCTAGGATGGACGTTCCCTGTTTATGCAAGAACAGCCCGAGGGAATTCAATCCTCCGAAAGGTCTAGTGACTCGAATTGAACCTCTAGATGGTTGGAAATTGGATCTAAAACCTCGTTAAGTTTTAGACGGATAAGACTTGCAACAATTCCTTTACTTAGATGACAGTGAAATGTTAACTTCTACTGCCCTAAAAATCTGAGGCAGTTGCAAAATATAGCTGGAGTATGATCTCATATTTGCAATAATATTTAAAAAGAATGATGATGTCAAATTCTTCATCTATCTACCGACTTTTTTTTCTTTTTTTTTTTTTTTTTTTTATAACCATCTTAGATAAAAGATATAATATTACAGCAAAAACATAATTCCTACAAACCAATCTAGGAAACTAACCTCCCTTGCATCCTCCAATAGAATAGTTTTAAGAGGGAGGACATTCACAAAAGAAACAAGAAAAAGTTTTTTGCGTTGTCCCTTGTTTACCAAGATGATTCGCAGCTTAATTGGCCTCCCCAACGTGGGTCACCTGCACTAGGAGAATTTTTTCAACAATTCTGTGCAATCACTGAGCAATAACAAAATAAATGGGATAAAAGGTGATATTGTGAAAGTCTCAGGTCTGACTCAATAACTTTTGACCTAAATCATTGAGTCAAAACATTTGCTATCAATTAGTCTAGTAACTTATAACTCTAAATCATTGGGTCAAAATATTTAAATAAATTATTAATGTTTCACAATCCTGGACATACGTTAGAACAAAGTTAAATCAAAACATAAAAGCTTAGAGCTTACTACAAAACAACATAGTTGGAATGAGAGATAATTTCAAGAAGTGTTACATTATACTTTTATAAAGGTTTAATTTGTCTCTGCTGTAATTAGTGTGCAAAAGAGTTTTACAAATTATCTTTAATATACAATGAAATCTATTGATTGGCTGTATTTTGTACTAACGAAATCAATCTACTAAACACTCAAACCTTTGACAAATTTGTTAAATTCGTCTTATTTGTAGAAGAAAAAAGAAGGAAAAGAAATAATGTTTCTTGTCTACACATACATGTTAATATATTTATAGATGTTCAAAACATCTATTCATTGAGAGACACACATATTCATTCAACTATGGTTTAGTGAATAGGCACGTCCATTAAATTGAATAGACACCACAATTACCGGTTATATAAAGTTGCAACTTTTCTTATTTTGAAAATTCTCCAACAATCCTCAACCATTTTCAAAATAGTATGAACTTGACAAATTTGGAGATTAGTGCACAATAAAGGTATATTTCAATTTAAACCCTTATTTAGTGAGGCAAATTACAACAAATCTAAAGAGCATGGTAGATGTAATAATTTTTGAACCTACAAAGCTTAATTGACAAGTTGTATTTATTTCACAAACTAACTTTTATAATTTGAGTAACTTAGTATCTATTGACACTATTTTTGTCATGTGTCTATATCCCTTTGATGAGTGTGTAAGAGTTAAAATCCTTAAACTCCTAGAAGTGATCGTATCATCAAAAGTATTTCCATTACCAACACTTTACTTGAATATTAGTTCATTAAGAGCTTATTCTCAGATCATCCTTCAAACATATGGTAACTGAGTACTTTACTTGGGATAGATATCAAATATATTATAGTACTTGCAATTACACACATAGTATATTTTGTCTTGGTGAACTTAAAATTTGACGTTGTATCATGCATTAAGTCGAGTTTCTACTATTGGTGATTTTATAATACGGGTTTTACGCTATCTCCTTTGGTTCACAAGATCTTATGTAAAACCTTTTGCCATTGATCAATCTATTTTGTTACTAGATCCCACAAAGTAATAGTGATCACTTTATATATCAAACAATAATTATCTTACATAGTTTTGTTTTAACTTTATATGCCTTTACTTGCTACTGTAAACTTGAATATATGTTATTCAAAGCATAGATTCTCTATTACAATGGTATTCCGGTGGTGGTTTAAATACTAATGGAAATAAATTCCTTAACCATTTCATTTTTATTCATAGAAGTCAATTCTTCTAACTTAACCTTGGTGAAATTAATTATAAATATGTATTTGGTTTATATTTTGAGGAAATCACACCTCCACCAAATATAAAGATCAATGCATTAATTGGTGAATGATCTTTCTGTAAGATTAAAATTTAAACAATGTGTCTTTGTTTATGAAAATTTATATCCTTTACTCATGTATCTTTTATTGTAATGACACATTTTTTTATCTATCTAGTTGACTTCTTTTAATTAAAGACATGTCACTTTAATTAAAAGTTACAATTCTTTGTAAAAGGATCAAACATTTATAAATGTATGTGTAATTAGCTGTCTTTTTTTTAATTTTTTTAAATAAATTTTGTAATTTTACATATTAAGATCCAATAGTAAATGACTTTTTCTCTTATCCTACCCATTTGCAGGGGTATTTATGTAATTAGGTAATCAAACTGTTTATTTTTTTAAGTTTTGAAATACAAAGTTGTCATAAATGTAATTGGTCGAGTACCCATATAAAAGGATTGGGTATAAGGTCAATTTCCCTTAACTCGATAAAAATAGGTCGGGTCGCCATATAACCTTGGGTATTTAGACCTAATACCCAATTCGTGAATACCCTATATATCCAATATGATATCATATGATATATGGTCATAAAGTTTAGTAGGGATAAATTAGTAAAAAAAATTATTATCTTATATAGGAGTCATCCCCCTATGATATTATTTTTATCCCTTTCACAAGGGATTAATTTGGGTAGTTAGAATAACAATTCTATATCAAAAAGTCAACCAAATATAGGATGCCATGAAATTAGTAATCCAATCCTATGTCATCTCGTGGACCAAACGAACCCTAAAGAAACTGAAACATTTCTCTTACCTTGCCATCCAACCTGATTCAACTTGGTTTTGCATTTGCCACTTACCTTTTCAATAGAATTCTACTTTCACAGCAAAATATATATATGTATAGGGGTAATAATTTAAAACACTCCACTTTTAGCTTCATATACTGCCTCTTTTATTTTTTTATTCGGTTAACCTACTGATAAGCCTTATTCCAAGAAGAAGTGACTTATTGGTTCTAGTAAGAGAATACCCAAAATCCTAACAATAATTATATATCCATAGTTATATATATATATATATATATGTAGTTAATAAAGCACAAAGTTGGTCATCTATTGGGAAAATTATGGTTCAAAGACCTGTTAACAAGGAGTTATTTACTTTGTTTTAAAAAGGATAGATGTTAAGATAAGGAGGACCAGCAAAGGCCAAGAAACAGTTTGTTATTGTAGGTTTTTAGAGAACGGGGTATAATATTGTTGATTATTTTGCTGGAAAAAGAGAAAAGAGGAATATGTTATTTAGTCCACTTGAGTGAAAAACTGACTAGTGAAAAATAAAAATTAATAGTTGTCATTCATATGCCTTCTAAAAGTCCCTAAAAAATTAACAAATTGTGTATTTGCTCTTATTAATGGTCCAAGTTGGCTTATGAAAGAATAATATTAACGATGAATGGTAAAGAAAATTAGAAAAAATATCATAATTTGGCTTAACAGATTTACTTTCTACTTATCATTTCCATTCCAAAACAACCTAATTCCCATTTTTGCAATTTAAACTTTCTAAAAAATATGTAAAGGTGCGGTAACTTTTTTTCATTTTTATATGTATATAAAGGTACAATGGCTTAAAGCCATTAGTGAGAAAGCATTTCTCAAAAGGCCTAAAATATATTAACTGCCTGCTCTTCTTTTTTTAATGCATTTTAACAAGTTGTACACCACCAAAACTCAAATTATTTTAAACTGGTATCAAATAGAAGAGGAAACACATGATATTCAAGCTTTCAAAACCAATGCTTACCAGCCTAATAATTGCTATATGCTCATAATTTATCTGGTTTTCAAATATATGAACTCATCTAACTACTCGTCATAGCCCCTTTAATTCTCCTCATCAAACTCACATAATAGACCCAAAAACTTAGTCAAAAAGAACTTTTACCTTCTCATAATCCTTCTTGGCCTAATTACGATGCTAGGAGGTGGTCTCATGGAACCTTCAGAAAAGAAAGCTTCATATTCAAAAGAGTGTCACTAGAAGCTTAAATGCATCAAGTGGATGTCTGTGAAAGGCTCATGCTTCCATCATGCTCGTGCTGATTTTCTTACAATGGTGATCAATTTGATCGCTACCTTCTAAGTTTGCGTACTTCTCCAGGATCAGAATCTGGCAATATGCATGTTTAGTAAGACAATTGAGTCAAAATTTTGGCCATGTAACCACAACAATCACAATATAATACTTTTAATTCCCATATTCATGTGTATTGTAGGCAAGATGATAAAACTCTGGTTCTGATAGTTGGAGTAAATCTTGACTACCCACTCCGCAATGCAAAGTGAGTATGATAGTCGATAAAATGACTGAAAAGGTGGTAGATTCTATTACAAAAAAGCTTCAGTTTCGTGTTGAGGAATGAACGACATTCATATCCTTTCATCTAGTGTTAGTTTAGTTCATTTAATAATGAGAAAGGATGTAGTCCAAATGTTGTTACTCTTCTTAATGGTGAAAGATTATTAAAAGGCATCTCTCTCTCCCTACCCCCCACCCTCACCCTCCCCCTTCCCCTCCCTCTCTGTGGTTGGGTGGCTGTGGGTGTGGGTGTATCCTCTGTGAGTTTGCGCCCACACTTATGATGATCAAGGACTGGAGTTGATGGATTCACTCTTCATTAGCCGGCCAAACATGCTGCAGAAGTTTCGGCTGTCTAAAGCATGCTTGTGGAAGTGAAACACGAACTCGCAGACATGCAGGAGCCTGTGATACTTGCAAAATGTCATTAGTCGGTGCAAAAAGTAACGGATAAACTATAGGATAATTACGGGTTAGGCTTCTCTCAAAGTCAAAATCAAATCATATTAATTCAAAATCGATTAAAGTCGAGTCATTTAAATTCAATTTGTTCGACTGATAAGTCGTACAAGTCAAATAAGTTGAGTTTAAACATGTCTTTCTGGGAGAACATGATACCGCTGCCAAACATTCACATTATTCTAGACAGTGCTACCTGTCATGAGATGGAATATGACTTTTGTCGATTGTTTTGCTGGGTGCCGAAACACAATTATACTAACGTCCATACAGCCTGTATTTACCCCCTAAAACTTTTTTGAGAATAGAAATAAAACTAACAATATCTAGACGAATCTAAAAAACGAAAGGATTAAGACTTGGGTAGGGTTTACTTTATTTGATAATAAAGTGCAATTTAGGTGAAGCAAGACCCCCCGGAAAGAAATTGGTAATGGTACAGAAGAAGAAAGCGATGAGGCCAAGAGAAAGAGAGTTGAAAAGCTAAGAAGAACATGGAGCAAAAATATCTTTTTAAGAAAAAAAATTCCAGGAAAATATTTGTCTGGAAAAGATGGTTTTCCCTATCATTTTCTCTTGTTTGGTTAACCCATAAAAATATTTTCCAAAATAAGAATAGGCCTGTAAATCCGATTGGCATTTAGACCCTTTCATGAATCGTTTATTTTGATATAGATCAATGTGTAAATCCGATTACCTAGATTCATCTATCCGTGTCTACGATCTAAGGATATTTACGAGTAAAATATAACTTCTTAGAGAAACTCATCATCATAAATATTTGTTATATATATATAACAAATATTTATGATGATGAGTTTCTCTAAGAAGTTATATTTTACTCGTAAATATCCTTAATCGTAGACACGGATAGATTAGCACATGGTAGCTGCGAGGTCTACATTCATCTACATCACCCTAAAGAAATTTATTTTATTGAATTGAAGTGGTGTGAATAAATGTGGATCATGGGGTCCATGGTAGGTAGTCCAAATTTTTTCACAAATACTTCTTTTCTCTCGAGTATACTTTTCTTTAACTCCTTCCAATAATCTATTATATTTAAATAACTAAAATTAATAAAAATTATCAAATTGCATCAATAATTTTGTTTTAATTAGTAGATCAATATATTTTAAAATTAAATTTATTCGTGAATGTTTTATCATTCAATTATGAACGGTGTAAATTGAATCAAAATCAAGACAAAAATTGAAACGTTTAGTCAACATAACGGAAAAAATTAATCTATTTATTTACAAATTTTATATATAGCAAGTATATATAATAAATGACAATAGAACTAGATATGATTTTTAAAAAATATTTTTCAATTATATTCTTATAAGGTGTATAAGAGAGAAATTCTCTCAAATTACTTGAAAGGAGTCAAACTCGATTAATTACCGTGTTACCACGGGCGGATGAAGTGGGGAATGGCGAGAGGCGGGGGCCATCCTCAAGAATTTAAAATTTGTATTTTAATCCCTTAAATTTTATAAATTTTTTATTATGCTTTATTAAAAATTAGTTTTTGCCTTCCCCTAAAATTTTAAAAAAAAATATAAGTATTCTTTAAATATATGTTTATATAGCCTTGTCCCCCTCCCCCACCAAAAAAAAAAAAAAATTCAAAATTGTATTATTTTTTTGAGATTTTTAAAAATTTAATTGCACTTACAAAAAGTTGTGCTTTACTCTCCTAATATTTTACAAAATTGTTTTAAAAAAAATTCTTAAAAAATATCTATGTCAATGTACTCTTGCTGCTCCAAAGTTGAGCTCTTGCTTCCGCCCTTGACAGTTATTGTTGTTATTTTCTGTTTTCCCCAAAACGTCAAAGTTGTATTCCTTAATTGGTAACCAATTTACAAGTATTAGGTTACTCCCCTTTGTCACAATAAGTTGGCGTGATATTATTGTTATTTTTTATTTTTTATTTTCTCCAAAACGTCAAAGTTGTATTCATGTCTCTTCATAAATGTGTGTGTGTGTGTCTAAAGTAAAAGGAACAAGATTGAGACTAGATCGGGTCTGAATTCGGATCTAATTCGATTTCGATTCGTTTATCCAAGTATGAATTTGAGTCTAGACTCATTTATTCGAATTTGATTTGGATTCGATTGGATTATTATATAAATAAATCGGATATGAATACATCAGTTTGATCCGTTTAAAACTACAATCCGACTAGAAAAATAAAATATACATGTATATATATATATATATATATATATATATAATATTCATTAGGTAAAGGATCCATAAGCAGCCTCCATTCTTTTCCAATTTTACCTTATTCTTCTTCTCCTTTCTTTTTCTAGTTTTCACATATGCTTTTCTTTTCTCTTCTTCTCCTTCATTCATTTCAATCCCTTCATTCCCAAATCAGTAGTTTTCTTTTATTTTCTTATCATTTCAGTAGTTTTCTTTTTGTTTCTTTTATTCATCTTTTTAAGCCCATTGCTGTTCATCGCCATCCCGTTGCCGTCAATAGCCTTTCAACGGCATCTCGTCGCGGTCAACAGACTTCCAACGCCATCCTATTGCTGCCTTAGTCATATGATTTTTATGTCTCTATTTTAATATTTTAGAATTATTATATGTGGAATCGGAATGGTAAAATTATTGTTGTTGTTCTGATTTAACGATTTGGGATTGAAGGTTTGTCACGCTCCTGACCCGTTCTTGCCAGGCACGTGTTAGTTGCCGTATCCTCAAGAACAAATTCCATGAATACAAGGCATCATAGCATTAATAGGACTATTTACTTTAAACATCTAACTATAATAGCAAAAGCAATTCTCTAAAAATATATTAACTTGAAATAGTGCAGCTTTTACCAAATCATAAACAAATGTACAACCGTTAAATATGGATAATCATTAGGAACATGCAGGCTGAACTTACAAGAATAAACCTATAAACAAATCCCTAAGGTAGTGACCACCTTAAGTTCATTCCTTGCTCTTGAACAAGTCCTTATCTTCAACTAATACATACTCGTATTCGCCTGTGACAAGTCACCCAGTAGATAGTACTTCCTCCTGTTGGAATATGCTATTACATATATATACAGTTCATGCATACATATCACATTATCCCATGCTTATACTTTTATCCAAATTATTCTTGTGAAACATGTAACACCATTCTTGCAAAATATGTGACGAAATAAAGTCACATACTCGTAGCATTCTTCATTTATTATGTAACATTTCTTAATAACTTGTACTTTGATGCAACATTCATAATTTCATATCAGCTTCATAAAACATGCATCCATTTAAATGGCTCAAAACAAACAGGCAATCATCGGCTTTTGAGTACTCAGCCTAGTGATTAACCTTACTAGAAAAGGCTATCAAAAAGTTCGGCAGTTTTTCTTGACCTTCTTCTTGTATTGCCAAGTCTTTTTTGGCTCTATTGTCAAGTCCTTCTTGACTCTGTGTTGCCAAGTCTCTCATGACTCTGATATCAAATCTTTTTTTACTCTAATTTAGGATTATAACCCCTACTGACTATTTCATATTCATTCAGAACCATAATATCTTATTATTACTCATACAACACAAACATGTCATGCATAATCAAAACCATATATATAACATATTTCTATATACTTTTAAAACCAAAGAGTCACATAACCATATATGATCCAGAATTTCATAACAAAATAATTTTTAAGCAAAACACATTTTCACAAACGACTTTTAGAGATTATGTACAGTCATAAAATAATTTTTAAAACACATAGTTTAGAAATATAATTTTGAAATTTTGTGTACAGAAGTAAACACCACCTACCTCAAACGGTCGAATAATCGTGTCTTTATTCGCCTTTTGTTCCTTGTAGATAATCCCTAAAAAAATTACAATACTCTATTACTAATAATTCAAAATAAATATTTTCTTGTTAAATCCTATAGCAATTTCTCTAAATATTGTTCTCTCTTATTTAAAGTCTAATAATTTCGATTACTCATCGTCCAGACAAAATATTTCCCTAACCTTTATTTCAAAATAATCCTTGTATTAATCGATAACTTTTAGAAACAATTGAGCTCAAGATAGTTCAAAAATAATATTTATCATATGTTAGTTTAGCCGAAATAATCTAATCACTTAAGTTTAAATTGAGTCAAAAATATCTTTGTTATGAATTTTCAAAACTTATAGGCTTTGTTACAACTTTCAAAAACTCATAAGGCCTTACTATAATCTTTGAAAACCTTTTAGTCTTTACCATCAATTTAGAAAGTATTAGGACTATTCTATACTTTATTTATTTGAAATTCACTTAAGGTATTTTAGTCACTTTTGAAAACTATTTAAGACTCTTAGACAACTTATAAAACATACGAGGGTACTTTAGTAACTTTAGAAAGTCAGTTAGAAACTTTTGTGTATCTTACAAAACCTTTGAAGATCATTTGTTAACTTTATTAAAGTTATAGGGGTCAACTTGTCAATTAAAGAAACCTTTTTAGGTCATAGTATCATTTTTATAAATTGTAGGGGCTATTTTGAAAATTCCAGAACTACTCAGGGACTGCTAATGACCGTATAAAATTGGGGGTAATTTATAATTTTCAGAAGCTGAAAAGGACTTAAGTTGACTCTATGTTAAAATATTTTTGGCCTTACTCTAAATATTCTAAAACTAAGAGGTTAATCCTGTAATATATGCAAACCTCCTTAATTCCTTTCACCTTCTCCTCGGAATACTGCACTTCCCCGTCCAAACTTCTCCAGCCATCAATATATATATATATATATATATATATATATATATATATATATATATATATTGTAGTGGCCTCCTCCAAACCACAATTGTCACCTTCACCGACATTGGACGGATGAAGCCGTCCGACATTCCATTGACAGCTGTGGCCCTTTTTTTTTTTTTCCTAATTTCTACCATTTTTTTTAGTAAGTATTTATAGTTTAAAAAATAATTTAATTCTTTTTCAAAATAAACATAAAATTGTATATAGACTTTCTTACATCAATAATCATCAAATTCATGAAATCAATCACCAATTTAACAGACTAACCAACCCGAAAATCATAATATAAGTATCTGTATAATTAAAATAATAAAGAGAATTTAATAAAGAAAATTCAAAATAAATTAGGCTAGTGTGCAAACTAGTTACTCTCTTCCCAAGATTTGTGTAACTTGAGAAAAAATACATTTATTATGTATATTTATATAAAGTGTTAAATCCAATTACCTATGGAATGTATACTACTTCCCTATAAGATATATATTACTCTCCAATAGTGATCAAGTTTAAAACTATTAATCGTAATCTATTTTTTTGGTTAGGACTCTTATAATTATTTTATATTTATATATAAATAAATAAATAAATCCAAAAAAATTCTAGGTATCACAAGGTTGGATAGAATTTTGAAATGTTTAAGAATTGCAAATTTTTATATGCTTTGGAATCTAGATTTTTAGGCGGGTATATCCGATCCGGATCCGATCGGATTCGGAGACAGATAATAAAATTCACACTCTCTGGGTAATCAAACCGGATTCAAATTTGAAATTCTTAATCAGATCCGAGTCTAGAATTACTCATTTCGATCCAGACTTTATCTGTTTATAGAATTGGACTCAAATTTGAAATTTTTAATCGAATCCGAATTCAAAATTACTTATTTTGACCCTAACTCGACCCATTTACAGAACTAATTGAGACAGAGAACTTAAAGCTCAATAGTCCTCCAAAATAATTGCTAATGCAAGGGTATATGTAAAATTATTGGAATTTCTTCATTATCTAGACATTATGGGCTATAAAGTTCAGCGGCAAAATATCAATCCAAAGAATTAAAAGTAGGGAAAATCGTCGAAATAGTTTTTCAATTTTTTTTACTTTAATCAAAATAGTTTTACAATTTTTTTTTTAATTAAAATCGTCCTTCAATTTTTATTTTTTAGTCAAGACAGTCTTTTTATGGCGGAACCACTACAAAAATCTTTTTCTTTTTTTGATAAATTTCACATACACCCCCAGAGTTTACTTATTTTTTCACATAACCCCCATACAGTTTAAAATGGGAAAAATAAGAAAGAAATTAATTTGAATGGGTGACAAAGGAAAAAAAAAACTTCAAAACAATTTTCAAAAAAAAAATGAAACATTTATTTTTTACAAAAAAAAAAAAAATCTTAAAATTCTAACCTCTCCCTCTTTCCCGCCAAAGACCATAGTCAGATCCCCTTAATCAACTACTAAATCTTCTTTTTAAAAGTTAGCCATAAAATTTTGTAAAATTTTAAATTAAGCTAATGTGGGAAACAACTAAACCTACATGAGGTGTGTGTGAAATTTATCCAAAAAGAAAGAGGTTTTTTGTGGTGGTTCCACTACAAAAGGACTATCTTGGCTAAAAAATAAAAGTTGAAGGACTATTCTAACTAAAAAAAATTGAGGGACTATTTCGTCTAAAGTAAAAAAATTGAGGGACTATTTAAGCTATTTTTCCTTTAAAGTAAAAAATAAATAAATAAATCATTGCAACTAGTGTCACCAGTTCACCACCTTCTAGTTCAAGGTACAAACTGGGGTGGATCAAGAGAAAGATAGCTAAAGTTATCCCTTTAGGCCCCCAAAAAATTTGGACTTCAAAATTTTAGGCTTTATTGTTATGGTAATAATAATCATTAAAAAAACTTTTTGTTTTTAGAAAAAAATCTAAATAAAACTCCTTATTAATTTAGGCCTCAAAATTTTAGGTCTATTTATAATTATTAAAAAAAAAAAACTGATCAAAACTCTTTATTAAGAAATCAAAAATTTAGGCTCCAAAATTTGGTCTGATTTATTATAATTATAAGAGATTTTTTTATCTTAGAAAAAATTAATTAATTTAACCTACTCTCCACAAATAAGAGTTTTTTTTTTTTAAAATTAGAAGAAATTAGTGAATATTCAAAAATTAAAAGTAAGACCAATTGTTTAGCAATATATGAGTTTTAAAATTTTGAATTTTTATACAGTATGACAATATAGTATGATATATTGTTCGCTATTAACTAAGTTAGCAAAAGTTTACAATAGAAACATATGTGTATTGATGTGGCAATAGATCAACTAAGATCTTTTTTCTTCTTTTAAAAACATATATATATCTATAATATACATATATATATATATATATATATAGAAAATATGGATTTGTAACCGCTATAATATTTGTTAAAGAAACTACATTTGAAAGAATATAGAATCAAAATTTTGTGAGAAATGTGTGATTCGTACACTAAAATAATTTGATGAAAATATTGATAATAAAATAACAAGGTCTCACAAAGCATTATCTAGAATATATCTTATTATTTTTGTTACATAGTAGATAATGCAATTTCTTCACCGCAAAATAGATTTGAACAATATATATATATATATATATATATATATATATATATTGATTTTCTATTTTGTAGTGAAAAATTGAGATCATTAGACATCAAAAATTGCAAGACCGCTGCCTTAATTTTGAAAAAATCTTAAAATATATTGTAATAATCATTATGATATTGACATTTTAGATTTATTTGTTGAAATAAAAGTTTTAAGAGAAGTTGTACAAGTAAAAGATAAGACTCCAATTGATATATTTAATTATTAAAAAAAGAAAGAGTTGATTTATTTCCTAATACATATATCGCCTATATAATTATTTTAACAGTTTTTGTTTTTGTATCTATAGTAGAAAGACGTTTTTCAAAATGAAAATAAATAAAATCTTATTTAAAGTCAACAATGTCTCAATAAATATTAAATGGGTTAGGTTTATTATCAATTGAAAAATAATTATTAGAAAAAAATTTATTATAAAAGTTTAATTTTTAATTTTACATTTCAAAAAGATAGAAAAATAACTTCACATGAAGATTTATATTTATTTTATTAAGAAAATAAAAAGTCCTCGTGATAGAATTAGCTTTAGGCCCCCAAATCGTTGAATTGCCCTGTTTATAAAGTTCAAGCTGCTCCTATTAAATGTATAAGCTGCTTCTATAACTTTTTCTTCTGAAAAGAATTTAAATTTTGGGGACAGGAAAATTGCATAACCTCAAATGATTAATCGACTAAAACAAAAAGTTTTATCAGCAAGTCATGGAATTGAAATAAGGTTTTGGTGCAGAAATCATTGAGGAGCATGATTGCATTCAGATTTTTAAGAAAGAATTAGTAGCTCACAATTATTATTTCTTTCTTGCCAAAATCTTAACTGCATTTATTGACCTGATAGCATAAGTTAGGTTCCTCAAACATACATGCATTGAAGTCTAGGACCCAACTTTAAAAAGCATAACCAGATGAAAGTATGAACAATACAATGTGCTTATATATATATATATATATCTATATATATATATATCAATATACATATATATATATATGTATATATATATATATGTATATTTTCGTAAGGATTGGTGTGATGCAAAATTAATGTATTATTAAAAATATTCTTATAAATTTATTTAAATAACCAATCACTTCATCTAATTTCACTCCTCATCTTTTTTAATCACCTATTTTCTTTTGTCTTCTACTTTCAACTCCTATCACCTCTTTTCTTTAAAAAAAAAAAAAAAATCTATCTCTTCCTATTCAGCACACTTATTAAATGTGTTTCAATTACTAGTATACATAAAGGATGTAGACTTATGTGTGGATGAAATGGTCTCCATTGAAGAGAATGCTCGTGATCGCTGGTTAAACTTAATAAAGGTAGTTTACTTGTTAAAATAAGGTTAAAGGGCACTTAAAATGAGTTTAATTCTATTTTTTTATAAATTATTTTCCCCTTCCCTTTTCTTTATCATTATTCCGACTGAATCCAATCGAAATGGATAATTGTTTAGTCCTAATCATTGCATAGAAATATCTTTATTGGATTGATCTGAGTTCATACAATTCCCTTTACTTCATACGGCCTTCTCATCAGTTGCAGGTTCGATGTCTCGAAATTGACTTGACTTCGCCAAGGCCTAATCTCTAAAAGCCCGGCTTGTGAAGCACCCTTCTCGCAGTAGGTGTCTAAACCTCGCCTTGCTCTTGTGACATGCTATTGTTGGATTTTATTATTTTTTGAAGAATTATACAATATAATATTATATATTTTAAAAATTTATACTCTTATAATGAAAATCTTTAAATCCAATAATATGGTACCTTTAAATCCAACTATATGATTCCTTATAATTTGACATGTCTGTCTTTATAAATAAATAAATTACTCAGATGAACCAAAATGCTGACTTTTTGAATGTTCGTTGCATTAGCCGGCAGCAGGCAAGTCAATTGAAGTACAATTCTTTATTTAAGAAATAACCTGTATATAATCACATTTTAGGAAAAAATATTTTACAATTCACTCCATATTGTAGAGTGAATATTAAATTGAATGATTAAAAAATAATAAAATTATTCTATTTTTCTATCATGTTAACTACTGTCAATCTCATTCAGTATTATTATGAAATAAGTAATCAAAACTTTCTTTATTTTATGGGACTCACACAAAACATTCCAATTAACAGAATTTGTCGACCAACAAATCACCATTCAAATAAAAATATTTTATTAGAATTTATTTTTTAATAAAAATACTACTACTAATAATAATAAAGTATTCTCCCATGGGAGGACAAATAATTGATCATACCAAAGATGTTACATTTGCTGTCATCATCTTAGTCTAAATCCAAAGTGCGTTAATTTTGTCATCTATATGACTACCTAAGTTTATCCTTGTACATATACAACATAGTATTATGTATTTAAATTTCATTGTATGAATAAAATTTTGAGGGAAAAAAAATACGAAATATTGTGCGAGCTGCCAGCATTGGTGAATTAATTGCCAGTATTGATAGCTAAAACCCGTCGTTTTAAATCCCAATGGAATCAGCAGCTGAACGCCGATTAAAAGCTCTGCAAAGCCATCTGAAGCCGTGGTCGGCCGGCGATCACCCATCTGTACTCCGGCCAAATCCCACCGCCGGGGAGTTCGTTTCTGGTACTTTCGTCCTCTCTCTCTCTCTCTAAGATGTATATATGGGTATAACATAAAGTTTTGATTTTTATGCAAATAGATACAATAAAAAAGCCAGGGAAATTGGTTGGAGTATCATTTTTCAGTTTAAAAATTTTACTAATGTGGGACCCACTTGGCTTTTTAGTGCACTAATTGATTTTTTATGATTTAGGATTGGGAAAAAGGAGGATTTTGAATGTGGGTTCAGTTCAGTTTCAGCACTGTGTACGTGTGTGTGTGTGTGTTTTTAAAAAAAAAAATAAATAAAGTTTTGTATATGTGTGTGTGTTTTTGTTTTAAAACAAGTTTAAAAGTGGATGTTTGGACAGTGACTAGGCACTAGTATTTAATGATCAGCTCCAATGAATGAAAAAGTTTGTGTCTTTGTTGTTTGGATATTCGAAAAATCGTGTTTTTGTACCTGTAGCTTAGTTTATTATTAGTCAGTTGAAAATATTTTACATGTTCCTGTTTTATTTTCTGCTACATTGTCCAATATTTGTTCTCATTCTCTAGTCTTACATTGAATTGATATTTTGATGGCATTCTTGAAATCCGACAGAGCAAGGGTATAGTGTTGTACTTCCTGAGAAATTGCATACAGGGAAGTGGAATGTGTACAGGTTCGTGATGTCCAATTATCATCTGTTCACCTTGCTGTGTTGTACTAGTATCTAAAAGTTTGTTATTTTCATTGCAGATCAGCACGTTCTCCATTGAAACTCGTGAGCAGATTTGCTAATAAACCAGAAATTACTACTTTGCACGATAATTTTGTGTGAGCATCATCGATTTTATTTTATTTCATCGGGTTCTCCCTTAATTAACTGATATTTCTGAATGAGAAAATTAATGAAGTTGTTATCTTTTAACTCTGTGGCTGTAGACATTCGGCGAAATCTTTACCGGATCACAGATATCTTGGAACGCGAGTTCGAGACGATGGAACAGTTGGAAAGTGAGTTATTTGAACCAATATCGTGTTCTATTATTGAAACTCCTTTGTCACTTAAATATACGTTCACAGATACAAGTGGATTACATATGGGGAAGTAAGTACCGCAAGATCAGCAATTGGTTCAGGCCTTGTATCTCATGGAATACCTAAGGCAAGTATTATCCTTTGGAAGGACTTATTTGGGGAGAGAAAATTCCTCTGGATTCCGTGAAGGCTTTCTTTATCTCTCTGATTTTTTAAGTTGTTTCCATTGTCGCAGGGTTCCTGTGTTGGGTTGTATTTTATCAACAGGCCGGAGTGGCTAATCGTTGATCATGCTTGCTCTGCATATTCTTTCATTTCGGTTCCTTTATATGATACCCTTGGTTTGTGACCAATTCTGTTTGAGTTTTAGCGAGAATTTTCATACATTAGGACCATGACCTCCTAATGCATGGTATTTGCTGTTTCCCTGCAGGTCCAGATGCAGTCAAATATATTGTAAATCATGCGTCTATACAAGCTGTATTTTGTGTGCCACAAACACTTGATATTGTAAGTTTATCACATAAAAGTCTTAGATACTATATGAAAAAAAACTGAGTTATTGATTTAGGAAGATATCTATCTATATATAAATGGTCAAATTTATCGAAATATCCTTTTTTAGATGTGACTTCATTTCAGGTTTCCAGATAATCTTGTTTAGAAATTGCAACTTAACTATAGGCTTTTTGTTGGTATTTTTGATTTAGTTCATGAAAATTTTTTTGTGTGGTTCTACAAAAGGAGTCTATTCTATTATTATGAGTTCTTAAAAAGTTTTTCTGTCTTAGAATTGGCATTGCAAGGAAGAGCAAATCTTTTGTTTGGTTACGTGTAATGGTTTTAATTTGTTCTTTACATTGGTGCAATGCAGTTACTAAAGTTTTTATCAGAGATTCCTTCCGTTCGTCTAATTGTGGTAAGGACATCCATTCCATCCACTCCCCAACAAAACCACTCACCCAAAAAATGAAATAAATAAATAAGATGGGAAGATTATTGTTTTAACTTGAATTGTGTATGATCTTGATGCTATGTCACCATATTTACCTCTATTTCTAATTCTAGTTTATCCTGGTTGTAGGTGGTCGGGGGTATAGATAATCAAATACCAACACTGCGCTCAACAACTAGCTTGAAGGTCATATCATATTCAAAATTACTTAGCCAGGTGAATTAAGTTCCTTGCCCAGAATAGTTAATATTTCATAATCTCATGGCAGTCATATGTTACAAGGAAAAAAGCCATATGCCACTTCTTTCTGTATATGATTTTGTGCATATTACTTTGGTAGGGAACTGCAGTCCTCTACCAGTGTTCTTTTCTGTTTCACTCGACATTTTTCATCCCTGCTACTTCAGATAGTTCCAAGTCTTTATATCCTTATTAGAGTTCAAGTGGTATGTTGAGAATCATATACCAAAGCTTTGAACCCCTAGGCCTTAGAAAGTTGGTTCAAAATTTTCCATGAACGTAAGAGCAGATAAAATTAGAGATTTCGAACAATGGTAGTCTGTTAAGGTCTTGTCACCCTCTTTAGTTTTTTGTTCTCTGATCTATTGGAAATAAGTTGGGGTTATATGAGAATGAATAAGTCTACAGGCTGTGGATTCAATAGTATCATCCAAGCTGGTCATCCTATAAGGCTCACCCTTTCATTGGTCATGGATTTGATACATTAGAAATAACACTAACTTCTAGGGTTAAGACTGCAATAATTGTTTCTTTCATAATCTCTTTAGATATTTGTTTCTCTCAAATCAGGTCATTTATGTTTATTTAGGGCGTTGCTAGTCTTCAGCCTTTTTATCCACCTAAGCCTGACGATACCGCTACAATAACAAAATCCATGTATACAAGTGGTACAACAGGGACACCAAAGGTATGATTCCCATGCAGATTTCTCTTCAGGACTCTCTTGCTCTATCTCACTCATTCTGATAGCTAATAATTAGTTTGTGCTACATCGATGTATTGGTTGTCTAAATGACATCTTTCTTTTCTTTATGGCATACTCTTTAGGGTGTTGTATTGACCCATGCAAACTTGATTGCAAATGCTGCTGGTGCAACCTATGGTATTGTATTGTATCCTTCAGATCTGTAAGTATATGATAATCTAGAAATATTGAATACAGAAAGTATTGATACTATTTTACAGATCTTTGCACAATACATTTGAGTTAACTGGAAATCTATGTTACATCCTTGGCAGTTACATATCATATCTTCCTCTGGCACACATATATGAACGGGCTAACCAAATTTTGGTAGTATATTATGGAGGAGCATCGGGTTTCTATCAAGGGGTATGAGACTCGAGCTTGTACATGTTTCATACTATATTTTGCACATCCAATCACTCTGCAGTGCATATCTAAATAGTGTCGTCCACTTAAATGCACAGCCCATGAAGTTCATAACCTGTTTATTATGCACATTAACTAGATTACAAACAGTAAACGAACTCCAAAGAATGGAAATGAAAAAAATTCAATCACATGGTATCTCTCTCACTCTCTCCAATATATACGCAGTATATAGACAAATGTTTACCTAGTTAAAAAAAATTCTCCTAATTAGACAATGAAATAATTAATTTTGTCGGTGGACGAGAGTAATTAATATTCATTGCTTGTTCTGGAGCACTATGAATAGCACTAGAATTTGTCTTCTTGGGCCTTTATGTATGAAATTATCGTTGTTGTGGAACAAGTGGCAACAGGACGCCACTGATTAGAGAAATCTAAAGGGTTTCATTTTACTGTTGATCAAGTATTTAATATAGTTCGGATCATGCTTTGGTCTTAAAGTATTAGCATGATTAAATAGGTGAAAGTTGTCAATCAAACTTGATTAAGTTAATGCAGTGGATTTGTTTTTCCACAATTTTCTTCTGCAATGAAGTTATCTGGACCCCCCATGTGGATCCAACATCTTTTAAGTTGGCAAATTGTAATCTCATTTCATGTAAAAGGTTTGTGTGTCCGAAATATGAATATCAATGCATGTTGGGTTCCGGAGTTCTAGAGTTTGTCATTGTTACTCTGCTAAATGAAGGGACACAGCTGAAGTGAACTCATAATTGGAAATTGAAAAGAAAACAGAAAAATAGCATATTATGCAAATCTATAATTGGGCATTTAATTAGTCGCTCATTACTGTGTCAAGAAAAATTGTAAAACTACATTGTTTCTATTAGTAAAAATTTTCATGTGAACTCATTAAACTTATAAAGGAAAATGACTTCTAAGTGCTCAAAGATATTGGCAAGATATTGTATAAATGATTGTGAATGTGTTTACATTGACATTTGAAGGTTTTTTTCCTGCGGCGGCACATATGTCATACAGCTGTTTCTGATTCATGCTAAACTTCAAAATTTTCTTCATCACCACTCTATGTTGGGATAATCGGAATTCTTTTCTTGTTGAATACAGCATTTTTCTGTACACATTATTGTAAGGGACATTTTCTGATGAGCATAATACATTGTTAATGTCTTTGCAGGACCATTTAAAATTGTTGGAGGATATGACTGTTCTTAAACCCACTATATTTTGCAGTGTTCCTCGACTATATAATAAACTATATTCTGGGTAATATGAAAACATTTTGCTACTTTTAGTCTCACTATTGATGGCAATTTTGTGGTCATTCAGCAGCCTACTCAATCTTTTTTCTTGCTGCAGCATCATGAATGCAGTAAAGTCGTCTGGTGTCTTGAGACAAAGGCTATTTCATGCTGCATACAATTCTAAAAAGGAATCAATGTTCAATGGTGAGACCTTAATTCATTAGTTATTTTTTTCTCACTGGGTATGAATTTTCTTCTGTGGCATTTACTAGGGTTTCCACTAAGCTCTAAAGGTAACGTGCAAATTTTTTTATATTAAAAGAAGTAATTAATCTAACTTGATGGGTAAACTCTTGATGGTTGTCAATAGAAACTGGTATTTTCAATCATATACAAGTGCTTCAAGAAACCAGACGATGAAAACTGTGGTCACTTCGAGTAATCTTTCCCAATCCTCACCCGCTTGTTCTCAAGAAAACATTTTATCTGCATAAGCAGGTGTTGGCCTATGGAATCCTGTGTGTTACAGAAGCAATTTGAGATATCAGATAATAGCATGATGGAACTTTACCAGGAATTGATTCTTTTACATAAGGCCATTGTATTCTATAAGGATTGTGCATATTTTCCCTTGAAGGTCACCTTCAAAATCATAGTGTTGAGGATGCTAGTGTTTTTAGATAATTACAATTGGGGAAGTTAGATTTCTAATGATTGGATGCATTGGATATTGTAGTACATTAATGCTCTGTGGTTGTGCAAAATTTCTGGATAAAGGAAATTTTAAATCATCCTTCATGTATACAGAGAAGTCAAATGGATGGATTTTGGAGTTCTTCATCACAAAGAAAACATGGGTAAAATTTAAGATTGATACAATGCAAACATTGAGATGTGCCCAAGAAAAGGAGAGAATCAGGAACCAAATACATTGATAATTACTTTTCTTCTGATGCATTTTGTGACATTGAATTAGAAGAACGACATGGATAGCATGTTGTCTTTTCTGGTTATTTCAGTTTGGAGTTTAATATTTCAGGGAAGAAGTCATCCCCAATGTGGGACAGGTTAGTATTTAACAAGATAAAGGCAACGCTGGGAGGTAGAGTTCGCTATATGGTTTCAGGTGCCTCACCCTTGTCTCCTGATGTCATGGACTTTCTGCGGGTGTAAGTTGACTACATGTCAGACTTCTACAGGAAATAGTTGATTCACTGTAATATACATGATTTGTTTTAGCATGCTAAGAAGTCAACCTTTATGCAGGTGCTTTGGTTGTCAAGTAGTAGAAGGATATGGAATGACATGTAAGTATGAGACTTCTTGTGTCATAAGCAATATGGATGAGCAAGATTTCTTATCTGGTCATGTTGGCGCCCCCAACCCTGCATGTGGTGAGAAACATGCACCTTGTGATTATAGTATCTTTTTGATACGTTATCTATGTAAGGTTCACATTATGCTTTGTTTTGCTGTTTCAGAAATAAAGCTTGTGGATGTTCCAGAAATGAACTATACAACTGATGATCAGCCATATCCACGTGGTGAAATCTGTGTAAGGGGCCCAATTGTATTCCAAGGCTACTATAAAGATGAATCACAAACGTACAGTCCTTTCTTATTTTCTTGTTTACTCGCTGTTTCCTTTATCTGCAAATTGATGAAAATTTTAAGATAATTCAGGAGAGAAGCAATTGATGAAGATGGATGGCTTCATACAGGAGATATAGGATTATGGTTACCTGGGGGTCGCTTGAAGATAATTGACAGGTGAGAATAAATTTGGTCTTAGCTTGGAAACCTATTATTGCTGCCAATCCATTTAGTTGTTTTTTCACTTTCTTAGCCAAATGCCTTTCACATTAACAGAAACTTCATTAGTGAACCTAAGATATTTGATTTGGTTTTTTTATCCATCTGTACTTAATTCAGCATGGGTAACTTATACTATGCTGGTTTTAAATCTTCATTAAGCACCGTATGTTTGTCCGAGCTAAGAATGACCTTGACTTTAATGCCTCTTGGCTTCTTATATCCATAGATCTTGTATGGACTTATCATTTAGATCAGAATATTTACAGTATCTAGGTAGTACTATAACATATTCGTACGAAAACTTCTTCAGTCATATATCAACCGCTTCTTAGTTCATAAAAATTGGTCAATCCCCAAATTGAGGAAATTTTTAGTCTAGTTTTGAGAAATCTGGTTAAGCTTTCGGGAGGTAGGAGAAATTACTCTACTTTTGGGTACACATGAACTTCATTTCTTCCTTGACAGGAAGAAGAACATATTCAAGTTGGCACAAGGGGAATACATAGATTGCTCCTGAAAAAATTGAGAATGTATATGCGACCAGCAAGTTTGTTGCGCAGAACTTTGTGTATGGTAAGTATTTGAATTTCTCTCTCTCTCTCTCTCTCTCTCTAAAGGACACTGTGGGCTCACTTGCCTTGCATTGGTAGGTGACAGCCTGAACTCCTCTCTGGTTGCGATTGTCTCGGTAGAGCAGGAAATGTTGAAAGCATGGGCCGCAGCTCAAGGCATCAAGGTACAGTTTGACACGCAAATTCTGTAAGAAGAGGGATCTTCATACTTCAATATTTGCTTGCCATACATCCTGTGGAAGCAAAGTGGCTTATCTATTAGGAAAAGTAATTGATGTTGTTTTCCCAAGGAGTAATGCCCCAAATAACTTCCTTTTCTGGATCTCATTCATGTCCAAAAAAATACAGTACCTTATGACAGTAATTTCTGCAAAACGAAAACGAGAATGGAGAGTATATTCATGTATGGGGCTGGTATGCTTGCTTAGAGGATTGAAAAAGCTGAAATTTTGTTGTTTTGTGTGATTTTATTTTCTGTTATGCTCCAACATTGTTTGTTTTTATTTTATTAAATCTTATCAGCTAGAATTTACAAGACTAAACCTTTTAATGTTAATGAAAAAAGGTGCCATGCATGAAATATGTAAATGAACAAGCACATCTGAGAGAGAGACTTGAGATATAGTACAAGATTCTGAGCTTTGTTTGTGATAATTGAAAAGATCGAGGAAGTACATTTAAAGCATCTATCATATGATTCTGTTGCAATATTTGTATGTAGTATGAAGATTTACATCAGTTCTGTTCCGATCAAAGAGCGAGGGCTGCAGTCCTGGCTGATATGGATGCTGTGGGAAGGGCAGCTCAGGTATTCTATCTAACGAGTTTTTAGTTCTCTTCTAGTTTATTTAGATTTTTCTCATCTTATCCTTGTCTGCAGCTGAGAGGTTTTGAATTTGCAAAAGCTGTGACTTTGGTGCTTGAACCATTTACTCTAGAGAATGAGAGTCTGCTTACGCCAACATTCAAGGTAATAATACTAACAGATTAGTGAACATGAATCTGCTGCATCAAATTGCTGTCTAACTCAACCTCTTTCGGTTCTTCTCTTTCAGATCAAAAGACCGCAGGCAAAAGCATACTTCGCAAAAGCAATAGCCAGTATGTATGCTGAACTTTCAGCTTCTGATTCCACTTCCAATAAAATAAAATTGTAAAATGGAGAAATGTGGGAGAAGTCGATCAATTTTAGAGGCTTTCAAAATGTTTCTTGACATATTGTTATAGGTTGGATCTTTTAGACAATTGCTTCGTTGGAAAAATTCTTGTATAGACCAAAACACAACACCTACACGAAATTTGTGGGTGCCACGTAACATCCCTGTTATATGACCATGCATGTATATACACGAATGTATTCATTTTTCATTTTGTTTTTAATGCTTGCCATCAATTGGACAAATTTGTCATCAGATGGTTTTGGATTTTTGGTTATGTAGAATAAGCAATGTGTATAGTGGTTGAGCGCTGATTCTTGCGACTCCAGGGTTGGATTAGGCCTGGGAGACGTTTTTTGGTCTTAATGGAACAATTTATTCAGCTTCTCACACCAAATTTGAAATTTTGATTTTAGGCAACTTTATTAGAAATGACAATTGGTCATTAATTTTTTAGTCTCATTCATCACCAGACAGAATATAGTTATTCAGTAGATGCTTGGTTTATAGGTACAACAGAGAGAATCGAGAATCAAAATTAATAATATTTAGAGATATTATTTAGTCGAATATTATAGGAATCATTTTAAAAGAACAACAGTATTAGAAAGTATTTACTTTCGGTCTTTCACTTTTGAGTTGAGTTTTAAAGTCACTAATTTATTGGCATAGTGAAAGTGATACAGGTTTAAACCAATCAAATAAAGGTAATTAATTCAAATTCATATTGATAATAAAGTTTAGGGAAAATAATCTTCACAGTCCTTCACATTTCATTTTTGTACTTTTTTAGTCTCTTACATGTCCATAAATCAAAATGATGTATTTTAATCCCTCACAAATTCAAAATGTACCATTTTGGTCCCTCGACATAATTACGGGCATATTTTGGCATGAAATATTCACACGCGTATCGAATGTTACATTTTTTTATGGGCAAAATTGACAATAAACAAATTTTAAATGTTAAATGACACGCTATTCCAAAGTTCTCATCTATAATCACCACCTCTATTTCCCACCGCTTTTCCTCCGTCACCCCTATTCCAACAACCCCAATCTTCTTCTTTTTTTTGAACAATTTAGCATTTAAAATTATATATTGTCAATTTTGCACTTAAATATGTCATATTCAATACACATATGAGTATTTCAAGTCAAAATATGTTTGTATTTGTGTCATGGATTAAAATGGTAAGTTTTGCATTTGTGAGAGATTAAATACATTATTTTGAATGTAAAAAATTTAAAAAATACACATATAAAATGTGAATAACTATTAAAATCATTTTTCTTAAAATTTATGATTTTTATTTTGATTCATTCTTACGTTTTGAATGCGAACAAAATATTTACTTAATCTAAGATGTTTTTCTACCATGGACCATAGTGGAGATAGTTGGAGGGCACTATGTAACATGTTACCATAGAAAACCATATATATTATCCTGGAAAAAGTTTGTGCAAGTAAAGACAAAAGATTTGAGAAGCCACAAAATTCTATCACTTTCACATGCTAATCTCCAAGAGCCACCACAACTTCTTTTTTTTCCCCTCATTGATCTCATGTCACAAATCACAAGAGTATTATATGTAATTGTTACCATCGTTAGTGTTTCAGTTTGGAGTCATGACTAGATATTCTTTCAAAGTCCAAATACAAAATGCAATTAAAGAGATATTTGGTTTATGGATATAAAGAGAAAGAATAGAAATTAAGGATAATAATATTTATAAATATTATTTGATTGATTATTATGAAAATTATTATATGAAAATGAAAGTGAATTAGCTCAAGTTCGACGTGGTTGACATGATTGATCAACTTTACATCAACATAATAAAATTTTTTCTTTATCCAAATCAAATAATATAAAATGATATAAAATCATACCAATTATGATATTTATGATTTTTATTTCGATTTTGATTTTAATTCTTGAATGCAAATCAAACATTTCTTAAATAGTAAATATTTCGAATCTAAAATATTGGGTGTGGATTACTGTCCTAAAGCATATTGGAAGTTTGGCATTGGTTCATCCTCCTCCACAGTCCATTCTTGACCCAAAATTTGTTGCTTTTTAAGCTTTGTGCTTAGTTTATAGGAAGAAAATTTCTATTGGGTTATATGTCAATATGTCAACAACTTAGATCAGTTATATAGTTAGAGTAACATTTTCCATTGGGAAACAAAATTTAAAATGATTAGACCAAGAAAGTGGTTTGGCTTTGTTATACTAAACAATTTTCTACAATCACCAACAATTACAAACACCATATTCGCTATACTTATTATATACCACAACTTTGTCTACTTCCTCCCAACAACTGGACCCTAATTGAAAAATGCGCAACAAAACCTTTGCAAAAAGAAAGTAGGTTTGTAAATTAGTAGAAATCTAGCTTAAAACTTAAGTGTTCACTGTTGTTTATTTATTTTATTTTTAGTGAGTTTAAAAGAGTAAATAATTTAATTGGTATCCAAATTTTTAATTGGGTTGTACTTTGATACTTCACATTTTAATCGTGCTATTTTGACACTCCATCTCTATAAATTGTGTCTAATTGCTGTAATTGTCCAATTCTAGCGGATGGAATGCATTGGAGATCTCATGCGTATTACATAAGAGATTAACAAGTATAATTTTGGAACACAAATAAAACAAAATGATATAGTTTTATTAATATAAATTAAAAAATAAAAAATAAGAGTTTGCATTTACTCACCGAAAATTTTAAAAATTTTCAACGATTAGATGTTGACTTTTACTTTACTTTTTATGGTTTATAGTTGTAGTAATGAAACTAAGTCGATTTTGTCAATTTGTGTTCTGAAAATAGAAAAATTACCAAAATAGTCTCTCAACTTTCTTACTTTAGTCCAAATAGTCCTTCAATCTTGTTTTAGCTAGAATAGTCCTTCAACTTTATTTTTTAGCCAAGAAAGTCCTTTTATGGTGGAGCCACCATAAAAACTTTTTATTTTTTTTGATAAATTTCATATAAAAGGACTATTTTAGGTAAAAAAAAATAAAAGTTGAAGGACCATTCTGGTTACAAAAAAAGTTAAGAGACTATTTCAACTAAAGTAAAAAAAATTGAAGGACTATTTTAGCAATTTTTACTTCCAAAATTTATCTTAATAATCTCTTGTACTATTTCCGGTATCTTATCATCAAAATTGAATGATTACACCAATTAGACACTATTTATAAAGACAAAATAGCAAAATAGCATAATTAAAAGATATCCGGTAAAAAATTTAGATACCAATCATTTACTTTGTTTAAAATTATGGAACAATTTCTTTTACTTTTCGAGGAGTCAAATGACCTTTTGTCAAAGCTTAATTAATTTAAAGTAAAACCAAATATTATCATGTTTAACATGATTTGTTGATCACCTAAACTAAAATAAACTCTTACGTCATCAAATTTAATGCTTGTACTGATTCTTTAATTATGCAAATATAAAAAATATTTTATAAAATCATATTTTAAAATTTATATAACAAAGTTTTTATCAAATCATAATTTTTAATTTTAAATTCTTAAGTGATATTTTTTTTTTATTTTTAAAATTTAATCACACATAAATAATTTTTTTTATTAATTTTTATCACTTTATATAAATATATTATACAAATATATACATCTCCTCTTTAAAAAAATGAAAATATAAAAGTTCTCTGAACATTTGACTAGAAAAGTCCCGTCGAGTTTACGTGTCTTTGTCAGCCTAAATAGAGGGGGATAATAGACAAATATTGAGAAGGAAAAAAAAAAAAAGGCACTGAAACACTATCACCAACACGCAGTGCTCCAACACTTCTTCCCAAAGCAAACAAATTTTTAGCTTTTCATTATTCAACACAAATAAAAACTCTGAATACAAATTTATATTCGTAAAACTCATCATTTTCGAGTTTTGATACGATCTTAATCCAACGTAGGTGAGATTCTCCAGCGGAGCGATTCGGAACTCTCCGGAGAAAACGCCGTTAAAAATACGTCAGTTTTTTTTTTTTTTAATTGAAAAGCTTGGTTAGTTGGACGCTAGGGTTTGGAGATAGGTTGTCGAATCATTTACTGAACGGGATGGAGACGGCGAAGCTGTTGTGGTCGCGGCTGCCGAATTCCGGTGAGGAAACGGAGAGCGCCGTCGGAGTTGCTCATTATAAGAAGACCGACGGCGGTACGGTGGAGAGTCTTGATTATGAAGTGATTGAAAACTATGCGTATCGAGAAGAGCAGGTTTAATTATAAAACCTTAATTCTCATGAAAGTTAGCTCAATTTGCTTAATTTTGAATCTCTGGTTTAAATTGATTTGAATTTTTGGTTTATTTTCGTATGAGTCAGGCGCAAAGGGGGAAGCTTTATATGTATTATTCAGTAGGAGTAAAATGGTTTTTCGCCTTGTTAATTGGGATTGGTGAGTGTTTTAAGCTCTCATTTGAAAATTTTCATTTTTCCGGTTACCTTTTTTTTTTTTTTTTCAGCTTTTGATTGGATTGATCGGCCTTTTCCCTATAATTGAGTTGTTTTGAGTTACTGCTTATTTGATTTTTGGCTTGTAGAGTAGAGTCACAAAATAGGCTGGCTGGTACTTAAGGAAAATGCTCAGCATTCGTTACTGGAAGACTTTTTTTTTTCCATGTAGGCTTAATTATCTGCTTATTAATGAAGTGGGACCTACCAAAAATTATAGAACTTAATCTGCAGTTCCCATGTATGTCAATTGCCCCATTGGCGTGTAAGGGAGATGTTTAATTTCAAGCTGTACTTTTTAAACGTGTCATATTTGGGAAGTTAATTAATTCTTCTGGAGTTGGATTAAAGACACAGTAGGTGATACCTAAATTCTGACTGTGGTGTAGTATCAGTTAAACCCTAAAAAGGGAAATGAATGAGGGGACAAGAAAGTTTTTCTTTTTAATTTTTTTTAAGGAGAGCACTGTAGTTGGTAAAGCTGATACTTTGATCCACGAGGTGCATAATTGTTTTGACTATATTCTATCCTGAATGATCTATTTGGTATCAGGATCCAAAAAAAGATCTAATCAGGTTTGGCTAATATGTGCTAGTTGGATCGTGTGTGATATATTTTCGTACATGTTGAGATTATGGAGGGTAATTTATCAGAACTATTTGTGCCATTAACGAAGGATTTCTTAATCCTTGCCTGGTAGCTCTATACCAAATAGTCTAAAAAAAGTACAAATATTACATGATTCTGCCTTATAAGTACCCTTGGAAGTGGACATATCCAAATCTCAAAATTTTGAAGCACAGTCTAAAGTTTGCCTCATGTAACCTGCTGTCTTCTTATTTGATTTCAGGCACTGGATTTGCTGCTGTTTTTATCAATATTTTCGGTAGAAAATTTTGCCGGATGGAAGTATTCATTGACTTTTAACATAATACAGAAGTCATATTTTGCTGGTTTTATCGTATACATGTTGTTCAACTTGGCTCTGGTATTGTCATGTGTATATATTATCACGCATTTCGCACCAGCTGCAGCAGGATCTGGAATTCCAGAAATTAAGGGCTACTTGAATGGTGAGTTTGCATGGATTTCCAGCTCATTCCATTGTTAAATAATTGAAGATATTTGTTCATTGTATCTTTTGAGAGATTGGTAATGGTCATGTAATATGCAGGAATTGACACACATGGTATCCTTCTTTTCAGGACATTGATTGGAAAAGTATGCTTCTATACATATATTTTCAATTTTATTTGGCTCTGGAATTGCAATTAAAGTATTTCTCATATTATGCTCTATCTGTTTTAGATATTTGGAAGCATAGGTTCAGTTGGAGGTGGTTTAGCCCTAGGAAAAGAAGGTCCGCTCGTACATATTGGTGCTTAGTGAACCTATTGCTTCATTGCTTGGACAAGTAAGTTATAAAATAGGGAATTGAGACTGGGCAGTAACATATATAGATTCAGATCTTTATTGCAGAATTGGACATGCATGATGGTCTTGTTTTTACATGATTTCTGTTTTGGGAAGACTAAAACTTGGTGTCTATTCCATTGCTTGTATCTTTGATTTCCTTCACTTCATTTATCTAATATATTTTTTCTCCCTCCTGATAAAATCATAGTCATCTTAGAAAGAAGAATGTAAATCTTTTTTGTCTGCATCGTGGTTGTGGAATCCATCCTATAATTATAATTTTAGGATAGCCTTTCGGAACTATTTGGATTTATAAAATTTTACAGCAAACCTGCTTGTGGTTCAGCATGGATGTTCTTTATTAAAGTGGCTTGTCGCTTTATCTTTATAACTTTATTTTCTGATTACCTTTTTGGTCTTCATTATTTTTCATAATCTTTCTACTGCTATTGACGTGATGAAATTTTTTATTTTTTTTTCCTTTGTGCCTTAATTCAGGGTGGATCTGCTAAGTATCATCTAAGTTCAAGGTGGCTACAAGTGTTTAACAGTGAGCGAGATCGCCGTGACCTTGTAAGTGAATTATTTTTAAACTCTTAGAGCCTCAAGCCTTTTTTTGTTTTTTTTTTTTTGGGGAGAAAGAGAACTGCTTATGTGGTTTCATCTGCATGTTTGTGCTTTATATATTTTTCCTCCTCTTTCGATTTTCACACAGAATTGGGTTTGCAAACAAAAAATTGTGCTCATATATGCTCTGATTGCTTTAGATGATGTCCTTGTGGACTGGAAACATGCTTTTTGGCATGTAAAAATAGCAATGATGATAAGATACTGTAAATTTTCTTTATTAGGAGTAAAAGCTGCAAAGTTTTCTATGCTTACTTTGTTTAATTGGGCTATACAAAAGTAGGATAAGTTTTGTACCCTGTGAAATCATGGGATATGAGGAGAATTTCATTATGTTGGAAGGCAATGCTTAGGAAAAGTCTTGATTTTTGTTTTTCATGCTAGCATCCTAAAGTTGGAAAAAAGCATTGGTTTCTCTCTTAGATATGAGATCACATATGTAAAACGAATGTAGATTGCATCAAAGATATCACACAATATGCTGATGTGTCTTATCTGCCTGTTGACCAGAGCTAAACATGTTTATTTTCACGTTTTGTAACCTGTCTTTGAATATGTATGAAGTGTTCACATACTTGCTTAGGTTTAGCAGATTTTTCTGGAAAATCAAGGTCCTAACGCTCCATTCCAGCTGAGAAGCTTTTTGCAGTTGTATTTTTGTCAACTTCTGCATTATTAGTTTTATTTCTTGTAACGATAAGGTGATAATGTACAGTTAGATTTTATGATATTAGGCTTCTGGCTTTTGAGTCTTTTCCACCTCTCTGATATTGGTCCCGAGTAGAAAACTGTTCTTTCTCTTACTTGGAAAAAGAGATGATGACATTCCTCTGGTAGTGCTCATTTTTTACGGGTTTAATGTAAGTTTCGAAAAGGTAACCTGTGGATGTGCAGCAGGAGTTGCTGCAGCTTTCAGGGCTCCTGTTGGCGGTGTATTATTTGCATTAGAAGAGGTTACATCTTGGTATGTAATATACCCTGCTTACTTTTTTCTTAGTTGCTAGCATATAGCACCATGCTTATATCAAAGTTGTTTTAAATTTGTATTCTTAACCTTTGGGTTACTTTGGTACTTTATGGATTGATCTCTAAATCTTGACATGCAGTAGCCAATAAGTTGTGGGAAATTGTGACACAATAATAAAGAATGATTTAGGTTGAGAAGGTAAGGAGTTTTAGGAAAGGGTAGGGGGATATTTCGTGTATACAGCATTGTTCACTGTTTGCCTTTAGAGATGCTACCAGCTTTATTAACCTGTCCTTTGGTAAGAGGTACTTGAAATCTAAGTTTACACATTAGCGGTAGTCAAGAGTTCCTTAATCTGGTTTCTGTCATGTCGACAGCTTAATGTTGCTGATGAGAAATTGGGATCTTTCTAAAAGAAATTTCAGATTATTTGCTGCCCTCTTTCTGACTCGATGTCCATTTATCATGTTATTGAAGGTGGAGAAGTCAACTTATGTGGCGTGTCTTTTTTACTTCGGCCATTGTGGCTGTTGTTGTTCGTACTGCAATGGGGTGGTGCAAGAGTGGGAAATGTGGCCATTTTGGATCTGGAGGTTTCATTATATGGGATGTCTCAGAGTAAGGAACTGAAGTTTTGTTCGATCTTCTAAACTGTCTGCAATTGATTTTTTTGCTAGCACTTTGACTTTGTTTTTCCTTAGTGGTCAAGAGGACTATTTGTTTATGGAGCTGCTTCCAATGGCAGTTAGTGGGGTCATTGGTGGTCTTCTCGGTATGGGAAAGGACACTAAAATCATATTCTTGTTTTTTACTCTTGTAAGATACATATTCCAATTTGAAACTTATGAACATATATTTTTCAGGGGCATTATTTAATCAGCTTACTCTTTATATAACTAACTGGCATTCGTCGGAATTATTTGCACAAGAAAGGGAACCATGTCAAAGTAAGTTTCTAAATTTAGTCTTGGACAGCATATTGTTGCACAAGGTCATATGTACAAGTTGAAAGTGATTGGCAGTCTGACTTTACTACCCAACTCTGGCAGATTATAGAAGTATGTCTCATCTCTGTGATCACCTCCATTTTCTCATTTGGATTACCGCTTGTTAGAAAATGCACTTCTTGCCCTGAATCAGATGTCAATTCTGGTATTGAGTGTCCACGTGCGCCTGGCATGTATGGGAATTACGTCAATGTAAGATCCTTTACGATCCTAAAGTTTTTTATTCCATTCCATTTTTTCTGTGTATCTTTTAGCTTTCATTTGCTTCTCTACGTTGATATTGTTTGCAAATTTAATTCCTGCAAATGTAATTCTCTGTTTGCAAACTGAATGCTGCATATTGTAACCTTCTGGTGTTGCTCTAAGAAAACTAACTGCCCATATAAGAACTGAATGCTGTACGGACTATGTGAGGATTTTATTTCAAGTTCACAGATGCTTTAGTGCTTAGGTAAAGTTATTTTGGAGGTCTAAGCGCTTCAGAAACATCTATATATGCACTAATTTCTCTTAGATGATGGTTCACTTATTCATTTTTGTAATTTTGATCATTTTACTCAGGTAGTGCTTTATGTGCTCCTGTATGCTTGAATTTCCTCTCAGCCAAATTACATTTAAATCATATTTGTCTCTGTTTTATATTTTATTGTGGTTTACTTTGGATTCGGACTTATACTTGGATCTCGATATTAGTTTAAGTAATCAATGGGTTGACATCTACGTGTCTACAGTTCTATTGCAGTAGCAAGAAGGAATACAATGATCTAGCAACGCTATTCTTTAATACTCAGGTTTAGTAATTTATTTTCCTGACTTTGTTTCCCCTCACTCCTCCTCACATATTAAAAGTGTGGTAACAATAAGGTTTTCTCAGTTTGTTTTTTGCTTATAGGCTATTTCTGTTGCAGACCTATCTAAGATGATGCCATTCGAAATTTATTTAGTGCAAAGACAATTCACGAATTCAGTGCCCAAAGCCTGCTGACGTTTTTGGTATTGTATCACTTTTTTAGCCCAATATGTTCAGCTTTGTGAAAAATATGTTGTTTTTGTAACCTTTAAACTGAGAATTTCCAAATATATTAGCACCATACCTAGTCAGGAAACATGGTGGTTCATTTTGAGCAAGTCATATTTTTAAGCCATGTTTCACTTGTCAGGAAATGCATGGTTAATTTTGAGGTAACTATATATAAAATGTCTCGACTCATTACAGATGTTTACAACCGCATAGAACAAACATCTCAAAAATCATACATTAGAGCGCAGTAGATCTGACCTCATTGGTACCTACTGTAATTGGTACTTTCTAGGAATTTCTTTCATGTAATATGCAGAGATTTAAATGATACCTGAGCATCAAGTGCATTAAATATGATAGCCATTTGGATTTCTTTTGCTGTTAAACTGATACAACTTACAACATGACGATAATCGTTATTCAAACTACGCAGTGAAGCATTAGGTTACATTTCATTGTTACGCTGGACTTCTCACTTAAATAGAAAATTGAGAAGGCACTAGAAAATCTTTATTTTTTCCATGGGCTTAATAGCATTGCGTCCATATTACTTGTATAATTAACATATGCAAGAGATAAATTTTAGTTTGTGATGGTTGCAGGTAATGTTTTATGCTTTGGCTGTGGTAACATTTGGCACTGCTGTTCCAGCTGGACAATTTGTTCCTGGTATAATGATTGGGTCTACCTATGGACGTTTAGTTGGCATGTTTGTTGTTAGCTTTTCAAGGAGGCTGAATATTGAAGAGGGAACGTGAGTCCTTTATTGCTTCTTCATCAAGTTCTTATTATACAGATCTTTCTGAGTGTTGCAAAAATTTTTACATGATATTTTGCATTTAAATGAATGTTATTTTCTGTCTGGTTTTTTTAAGGCATAATGGAGTTCATGACAAATAATATTCTATATTCTGTTAGGATACTAAGTGTGTTGATGATATTGTTCCTTTAATCATATTGTTAATCTGTTGATGGAATTATAGAGCTTATGTTCTTTTCTCCCAGCGGACCTTCTTTACTGGTTTTTTTTTGGTCGCCTGAATTGTTTGTCATATTTGCTGCTGGATTTTCTAGATATGCTCTGCTAGGTGCTGCTTCTTTTCTTGGGGGATCGATGAGGATGACAGTCTCCCTCTGTGTCATAATGGTTGAAATTACCAACAACTTGAAGCTATTACCCCTGATCATGCTTGTTCTCCTTATATCAAAGGTAAAAAAAGATCCAAAAATTTGCACTTCAGATGTAAATGCTGTATAATTCTACCTAACCTTGACTAACGTTTTCTGTGTGCAGGCAGTTGGTGATGCTTTCAATGAAGGCTTGTATGAAGAACAGGCCCGATTAAGGGGCATTCCGCTACTTGAATCAAGTCCAAAGTACCAGATGCGGAGTATGATTGCAAAGGATGCATGCTGGGAGTCAAAAGGTTAAATGCCATTTTAGCATCCTTGAGTCTTCATTGTTAGACATCTTATTATGAGTTTAATGTGGAGAACTTGTATAAGGTGCGGGACCAAAATTCGGGTGTTTATGCTTTCATATTTAAGAAAGCCTGACTGTTGTTTAGTCGTGAATAATTCATACTAAAGTAGCTTAGGGCCACATTCCCTGGAAGTCCTAGATCGCTGAAATATTTAGAGAACTTGTGACAAAATGAAACACATGTTTAGTATTTGATCGTCCTGTGTTTCTGGTGATTTAGATTAACAGACAAGGGATCTAAACTTAACTGTATACTGTGTGACTATTTGCATGTCATGACTACCTGGCAAGTCAATCTTTTACTTTCCAAACTCAACTAACTGTATTTCATTCCCATTTCTGTAGGTTGTTTACTTACCTCGTGTTGTGAAGGTTTCTGATGTAGTGTCTATTTTGAGGAGTAATATTCACAATGGGTTTCCTGTAAGTTAACAAGGTTTAATAATTTTTGTGGTTTTTGTGCTTGCATTGGGTATTCAGGTAATAATTGCATTATTTCATCCAGGTTATTGATCACACTAGAAATGGAGAAACACTTGTTATTGGATTGATGTTACGAAGGTTCGAGATAATAAATTTGTTTGATTTTCAGGCTGCTGCCATCTTTTCGCTATCAGCTAGACATTGAGAAACTATTCAGTTAAGGCCATCAAATAATTCTTGTTAGTTTTGTTGCAATGAATGCAGTCACTTGTTGGTACTTCTCCAGTCAAAGGTTGATTTTCAACATAGTCCTTTACCATGTGATTTCAGAGGTGGTTCTTTGCCAATCAGGTAACATAATGGCTTAAGTCATGCCATTGTTTAGTTATATATCTTTATCTCTTTTTCCCCCCTCCCCTAAAAATGCTGATTATGCAACAAATTGCAGGCATAACCTCAGTGAATTTGTTAAACCTGTTTCAAGTAAAGGAATATCTGTAGAGGATATTCACATCTCTAAGCCGAGATGATTTGGACATGTATATTGATCTTGCCCCATTTGTAAATCCATCTCCATACATTGTCCCTGAAGACATGTCATTATCTAAGGTGACTAACACCCCTCGTGTATAGCTATCATGTAGCATATTGGTGCTACTACTAGTGCTTTGAAATGTCAAATGAGCAGTGTTTCTAATCAACATCCTGCTGTTGATGGTACAGGTTTATAATCTTTTCCGTCAACTTGGACTAAGACATATATTTGTTGTTCCCCGTGCTTCTCGTGTTATTGGTATAATTACGAGAAAGGATTTATTAATTGAGGTAATTCAAATGCAAAAATCTCTTTCATGTGTAAATATATGCAATTTAACATTATGTAGTGATTGAGGCTAATGTATTGATTTCTCTTGTAGGAGAATGAGGATTCTGGTGCAGTAGAGCTCCAATCAACTAGTGTAAGGTCTCTATCCTGCTTTGACCATTCGTGTGTTACTCATATCATGTTTTGGGAACGACACCACATTTAACTTAAAAAATTCATTTAATATAGTCCATATTGCCTCCTAATTTGGTTATATTTGGTGGATGCACACATTTACGGATTTTTCTTTCCTGTGAGACATGCACTGCCAGATTTCCAGATTTTTATGTGATAGGAGTGTTTTCTTTCTATGTTTTGGACTTTATTGTCTGGAGAAAATTGCCTACATGTAGTATGTGCTTCATACGAAATACTATTTATTGCATAATTCATTGGCAGCTAAGGGACTTGATATCATGTGGAGCATTATGTTGATTGGTTTTACAAGATCGTTCATATGTTGTATTTTCCGAAAATAGCCTTACAGTTCATGGGCTTTATGAAGCAATATGTTAGGTCAATTAATCAGTGAGCTTAGGTTAAGCATTTTCACCTTTAACATAAAGTAACCTATATTTTTTTTTTTGGAAAAAAGAGCATTAAATTCCTAAATCTCTAGTTTATGATGGGATGCAGAGCATATGTAAACTTTATGTACGATATCTTTAACAATATGATTGTTGCAATGGCAAATGGAATAGTTAGGCTTCTGTTTCCTGTAATGGTTAGGTTTTTGTTTCTAGAATAAGATTTGAGATGTTAGTGCTAGAAACAAAATCCTTACTCTACCATCCTGCCTCCAATTGCAACTCTTAAGTTTTATCTCTTTCCCTGTTCTCTTTTAAAGAATTTTGTCATTTTCAGTAAAATGACTAGTAGTTCCTGGATAATCTTCGTTTGATAGTGTTGCACAATGGTTGGGGTTGCAAATTAACTGTCATTTTGACTTTTATCTTGGCAGAGGTCAGAAGCATGACAAAAGAACGAGGAGAAATGCAGATGGTGAACAGCCTCTACTTAATGAACTTCTAGATTAACTTCGTCGATGATATTGCTGGCTATTTTTAACCACTGGTTTGTCATCTGCATGTTTCCATTTTTTGTTGCTAGAAATCTTGTTCTTTATGGCAATTGTATATAATGTATTCATTACCCCCTACTGCTTGGGGTATAGTTAAAAAGGGGAAAAAATAATTTTTTTTTAAAAAAAGCTTCAGTTTCATGTTGAGGAATGAACCGCATTCATATCCTTTCACCTAGTGTTACTTCAGTTCATTTAATAATGAGAAAGGATGTAGTCCAAATGTTGTTCTCTTCCCCCCTCTGTGGTTTGGTGGGTGTGGGCGTGTCGTCTGTGAATTTGCACCCACGCTTATGATGATCAAGGACTGGAGTTGATGGATTCACCCGCCATTAGCCGGCCAAACATGCTGCCGAAGTTTCGGCTGTGCAAGGCATGTCTGTGGACCAAGAACTCAGCAGACATGCATGAGCTTGTGATACTAGCGAAATGTCGTTAGTTGGTGTAAAAAGAAATGGATAAACTATAGGTTAATAACTGTTACCATGGGCGGATGTAGTGGGGACCGGGAAGAGGCTGGGTGGCCACCCACAAGAATTTAAAATTTGTATTTTATTCTCTTAAATTTTATAAATTTTTTATTATACTTTTATTACAAAATTAGATTTTGTCTTCCCCCAAAATTTTTTAAAACTATACCATTATATTTGGATGGAGGAATTTGGATGGATTTGATTTGAAATCTTAATTTATAATACGTTATTTAACAGGTAATTTATTTAGTTATGGATTTAAAATTCTTTAACAAATGAGAATGTAATTTTAATTTAGCCATTAACCCTGGCATAAGTTAAAGTGACATTGTTGTTATTTTCTGTTTTCCCCAAAACGTCATTTACAAGTATTAGGTAACTAACCCGTGTCAAGTTTGGCAGTATTTGCTATCCAAATCGGAAAAGGCTAAAAAATTTTTATTTTACATCTTGTGTCATTTTTTGTTATATCATTTAATAAATTATTAAAATTATTTTATTAAAATTTATTCACAAAATTTTAACTGTTTATTAACCGTTTATTAAGTGATGTAATAAAAAATAATATATAATGTGAGACAAAAAATCATGTGACGTTGGGAAAAGGTCATCTTTAGCAAAAAGAGTCGCCATTAGAACATAGGCTCGTAACATGTGTACGTGTGTGTCTAAAGTAAAAGGAACAAGATTGAGACAGAAAGCTTAAGGCTAAATAGTCCTCCAAAACAAGTGCTAACGCAAGGGCATATGTAAAATTATTGGAATTTCCTCGGTATCGAGACACTGAGCTGTAAAGTTCAGCGGCAAAATATCAAACCAAATAATTAAAAGTAAAAAACAAATCGTTGCAAGTAGTATCACCAGTTCACCACCTTCTAGTTCAAGGTATAAACTGAGGTGGGTCAAGAGTAAGATAGCTAAAGTTACTGTTTTAGGCCCCAAAATATTTAGACTTTAAAATTTAAGGTTTTATTTTTATGGTAATAATAACTATTAAAAAAAAACTTTTTGTTGTTAGAAAAAAAAAATCTAAATAAAACTCCTTATTAAATTAGGCCTCAAAATATTGATATATTTACAATTGTTAAAAAAAAAAAAAAAGTCTGATCAAAACTCTATTAAATAATCAAAAATTTTAGCCCCCAAAATTTGAGCCTTATTATAATTATAAGAGATTTTTTTCTTAGAAAAATTAATTAATTTAACCTACTCTCCACAAATAAGAGATTTTTTTTTAATTAGTGAATATTCAAAAATTAAAAGTGAGGCCCAATGTTTAGCAATATATGAGGTTGAAAATTTTGAATTTTTATACAGTATAACAATATGGTATGATATACTGTTTACTATTAACTTAGTTAGCAAAAGTTTACAATAGAAATATGTGCGTATTGATGTGTTTATAGATCAAGTAAGATCTTTTTTCTTCTTTTAGAAAAATGTAGACAATACGGATTTATTACTGCTATAATATTTGTTAAAAAAATTGCATCTGAAAGAATATAAAATCTAAATTTTGGGAAAAATGTGTGATTCGTACACAAATAATTTGATGAAAATATTGATAATAAAATAACAAGGTCTCACAAAGCATTATTTAGAATTTATTATTTTTTATACATGGTAGACAATGCAATTTCTTCACCATTGATATTGATTCAAAGTAGGTTTGAACACTATATATATCTATATCTATCTATATATATATATGTATGTATATATGTATATATGAAAATATTTTTAGTTTTTTATTTTGTATTGAAAAATTGAGATCATTGGATATCAAAATTTGCAAGACCGCTACATTAATTTTGAAAAATTCTTAAATACTATAATAATCATTCTGATATTGACAGTTTAGATTTATTTGTTGAATTAAAATTTTTAAAAGAAGTACACAAGTAGAAAATAAGATTCCAATTGATATATATATATATATATTGTTTATATATTTATATATATATATAAAAGTTCAATCATTTCCTAATACATATATAGCCGATATAATATTTTAACAGTTTCTGTTTTTGTAACTATAGCAGAAAGACGTTTTCAAAATAAAAATTAATAAAATCTTATCTAAAGTCAACAATATCTCAATAAATATTAAATGAGTTAAACATATTATCAATTTAAAAATAATTATTAGAAGAAATTTATTAAATAATAATAAAAGTCTAATTAATAATTTTACATTTCAAAATGATAAAAAAAATAAATTTTGTGTGGGAATGTATATTTATTTTACTAAGAAAATAAAAGGTCCCCGCGATAGAATTAACTTTATTGAGCCCCCTTGACTATAAACATCTGGCTGTTTCTATTAAATGAATGGGAAATTCTACAATCCCTTTTAGGGAACAATTACCTTGTACTTTGAATGTTTGTACAGTACAATATAATGTGGTTAAAAAATTTGTACTGTACAAGTTTTTAAAGTTAAGGAAATGGTTTCTTAAAAGGGACATTAGAATTCCCTTGAATGTTAAACTTTCTTGCTCTTCTCTATAAATTTTTTTGGGGAATTCTATGGTTCTTTTTAGGAAACCATTCCCTTAACTTTAAAAATTTGTACAATATAAACTTTTAAAGCACGTGATATTATATTTTACAAGCATTTAAAGAACAAGGAAATGATTCTTTTAAAGGAATTATAGAATTTTTCAAAATTTTTATTCAATGTAGCTGTAGCCTGTGGGGTTACTTTTATAACTTTTTCTTCTTTCTCTTTTTAAATTTTGGGGATTGGAAAATTGCAAAACCTCAAATGATAAATCGACAAAACAAAAAGGTTTATCAACAAGCCATGGAACTGAAATAAATTTTTGGTACAGAAATCATTGAGGAGCATGATTGCATTCAGATTTTTAGGAAAGAATTAGCTCACAATTATTATTTCTTGCCAATAATGACCTGATAGCATAAGTTAGTTCCTCAAAGTTACATGCATTGAAGTCTAGGACCCAACTTTAAAAAGCGTAAATGAAAGTATGAAACTAAAATGTGTGTGTATTGGTGTGATGCTAAAATTAATGTATTTTTAAAAATGCTTTTGTAGATTTATTTAGATAATCAATCGCTTCATTTAATTTCACTCCTCATTTTACAATGCACTCATTTAATTAACCAACTTCAAATATGACACATGGCACTAATTTAATAAAACTAATTAAATAAACTAGTTCAAGGTTATTTTTTTACAAAGTTTCCTTTGAACTAAACTCTTCAAATTTAAACATAACCAATATCTTTTTCAACTTCAAAAAAGTCCCTGACTTCAATGTCTTAATAAGAATGTCTGTCACTTGCTCTGTAGTTCTACAATAATCAACCTCAATCTCTTTTTTTTCAAACCAAACCACGTATAAAATGATATTTATTGCCAATATGCTTACTGCATCCATAAAGAACTGGATTCTTGGACAACTCAATCACCAATTTACTGTTACAATAAATCTTTGTAAGACCATCCTACTTGTGTTGAAAAATACCAAGTATAAGACGTAACCACAATGCCTGAGTAGCACTATTAGCTGCTGCTGCAATATACTCTACCTCTATTTTAAACAACGCTATCACTTATTACTTTTTAGAACTCTAGAAAAGTACCCCTGAACCAGTAAAAAAATACATAACCTGAAGTACTCTTCCTCTCAACTATATCATCTGCCCAATCACTGTATGTGTATCCAAAAACTAATTCAACTGGATCACTACCTAAATAAAATATACTATCTCCATGAGTTCCTTTGATATACTTCAAGATCGTCTTTAATGCCTTTGCGCGTTTGTTTTGAACTATAAACATACATTTATTATTAGTTTAATTTAACTTATTTTGTATATTTACTCAATTTCATATGCAATGTTTATATACATGTGTGGTAGTTCTCTTAATAATTGTATCAAATAATTGAGTACAAATTGTTGATTATCTTTTACCATTGTTGATTTTAGTACTTTTTTTTGTTTTTGTTTTTGTTTTTTAATGTAGGATTAATTTAACTTTACTTCTTTAACGTTTAAGGTCACGATTACTTTAATTTTTAACGTTATTTTTTAGGCACTGTAGTTGCTAGACTAACCGTCAAAGCTAACATTAGATTTTTGGCCTAGATGATATTTTATCCTCAAATTATTAATGTGAACAAATTTTCTCATAACATTTAAAATATCTTATTTTATTTTCGTAAATAGCTAGTTTGATAAAATTTAAAGTATGTTGATGAATAATAAAAAATTATTGAATTATGTCAACGAAGTGTGTGTGTGTGACAGAGAAATGAATCAAGTAAAAAATGAGGAAAAAAATAAGAAGAATAGAGGATAAGGGTATTTTTATTAAAATGATATTGGATGTTGAATTAGATTAAACAAAAGAATTTAAATATCCAAAAAATAATGTTGAAGATTAAAATAATAATGAATATAAATATTAAGGGTATAAAGTAAAATTAACCTTTTTATGTATGTAAAGTTTGATAGAATTAAGAGGGAAGTTACCGCTTCAAGTTTTCATCAAATGTAATGCGAGGATAACTGAAAAATTCTCATAATTATTAATTTTTTATTTACATTATTTATTAGTTTTAAATAAATCCACTAAATAATAAGTACTATTTATTATTTTTAATTTAAATAATTATTTAAAAATATTATTTTGTACCTAAATAATTATTTTATTACTCTAAAAATCAATATTATTTCCAACAGAATTACCAAATTCAAAAGACAAATATTATTAACAAATGAAACTCCATTATTTAGAATCCAAACATCACTTGCCTTGTTCGAAAACTGAATAATCTCCAAAATGTATCAATAAAAGACAAGAAAACGTACTGGTCTCTGCAGCTCTGCTTTTTGTTTTTACTTTTTACCTTGCTGACCTCTTTATTTCATCTATTTGTTGTTGTAGTAACATTCAGTATTTTGACAGAGTACAGACGCTCCTCTTCAACACATCATATTGTACTTTCAAGATTCAACTCTTTTTCTCTCTCCCCTACAAAACACGCAAAATCTCAGCTTTCATCTTCAGAAAAAGCCCAGAAAAGAGGTTAGTGTATAAACTTTATTTGATTTTTAAAGTGAAATATGGGATTTTATTTTTGTTCTTGCAAATTTATTGATTTATGCATTTATGGTTAGATTTGTGTGGTTTTTACAATAGGGTGTTTCTTGAAGCCTCAAAATTTTTTTTTTGTTTGTGTGTAAAGATAAAATATTCTGAGTTTGTTATTTTTTCTGATAAAGATTCAATCTTTACTCAGATTTTTGTGTTTGTCTTCTACGGATGAGCATGGGGATGAGGGTTCAGTAGCTAGTAGTGTTACTATGCTTGGTGGTGATGAAACCCTTGTGGAAAATATGGCTTGTGAGGGTCAGATTGAGGAGTCTTGTAATGGGGGAGATGGAGAGGAGATAATGATAGAGGTTGTGGGTTCTGATATCCTTGTTGATGGTGTGAGCGGTCATGGTGATGGCTTGGGGAAAGAGGGTTTGGAGTCTTTTGGGCATGAAGGTGTGGTAGGGGGTGATATGGAGTCGAGAGAAGTTGTGGATTTAGGGGGACAATTGTGGGATGGGAGGAATGAAACTGGGGTTAAAGTGCTTAAGGATTTTCCGTGGGTATCAGACGAAAGGTCTGGAGAGGTTGTTGAGAAGGAGGGACTTATGGAGGCTCCCGGCTTGACTGGTGAACAGGCTAATGTGGTTGCTTTTCAGAGGGAGGATGTGAGCTGAAAAAGCTAGGGGGAGCTGAATTGATTGATGGAGGAGATAAAGCACCAGGTAATCAGTCACAAGGTTCTTGTGCTTTGGATGATGAGGTGTGGAATCCTGGAATTGATGCTGTGGTGGTTTCTTCTTCGCCGATGGTCAAACCGGAGAGTGAGCAAGGGAAAGTAGTTGGGGAGAAAGGTTCTAGATTGGTTGAAGAGGAGGATTTGGGTCATACAGAGGAAATTCTGGGTGGTGATGTGGTGAGGGATAGTTTACAATCTTCGGATAAAGATGAGAGTTCTGTGGTTGAGATGATAGAGACAATTTCTGAGGCTCCCAGTAAAGATACTGTGAGCCATGCAAGTCCTGAAATTCTGAAGGATCCAGCAGAAGCTGTGAGTGATTTTGCTTTAGGAATGGAGCCTGAGTTTTCTATCAGAAAAGCCAAAATTGTTGAACAGGGAGAAATTCCTGTTGGGAATGTTGAGGCCTCGGGTATTGAGCCTGAAGCTTAAAGGGCATTTTCTGATGAAAAAATTGAGACCATAAGTCATTCAGAAGATTTTTCAAGCATGAAGGAGGAAGCAATAATTGGAAGTCATGGTGATATACATGCTGCTCCAGAGTCATCACTTGAGCAGTCTTCTGTTGTTGAAAGAGGAGAATGGATTGCAGTGGACATTGATGAAGTACTCGATTTCAAAGATGAAGCAATTGCTGTGAGTGCACCTGATGCAAGTTTAAGTTCTGCAGGAAATACTGAACAAAATTCTGGTAAACAAACAGTAACTCCTGACTTTGGTGATTTTGCTCCAAAGGTCGCCAGCCTTGGGGATGAAACTTGTGTGAAGAATATTACTGTAGATTTCAGAGGAGATGAAGGACTTGTGCAGTCAGGTATGGGAATATCCAACAAGCACACACAGTTGTCAACAGGATATGCTGAAGTCATAGACGAAAATAAATGTGCAAACTTCAGAGGAGAAGTTTCAGATGGCAATGCTTCTGTCCAAAAAATTGAACAGTTCAACACATTGGATGTCCTTGGAGGGGCTGAAATGAAAGTTGTCATGGAGGCAAATTCAGTTTTGTCCTGCGAACAAAATGGTGAAGTTATTCCCGGGGAAATTTCCGTTGACTCTCATTTGGTTGTCGAGGTTCCTTTATGTGATGCCAGGCCTCTGTTAGTGGAAGGAAATGACGTAGTTGAGAAAGATGATGTGAGCAAGGGTGAAGATGGTGGGTTAAGCATTGATCCTAAAGTACATGCTGAAGTAGAACTACATAATGCTGCTGTTCAAGGAACTGATTCAAATGCTGAGGTGAATACCTTTATTCAAGATCAGAAACCAGAGGTGGTTGAATCACTCATGCCTGATAAGACATGTTGATCAGACTAAGGATACATTTGTTGTTGATGAAATACAAAATGAAGGAGTTTATGTTGCTTCATTCTCTAATGATCAGGTTTCTGCTGGATCTGAAAGTGCAGGTGTTTCTGCTTGTTTCCAAGGTAAGGGTGATTTGTCGGGCAACCTCTTGTCAGATGGAAAAGAAAATTCAAATGTTGATTATGTTAGCTGCGAGACTTCTCAGGCAAATGGAGATCAAACCAGTCGAATAACAGATTCTGAGGTGGTGGATAAGTTGACTGAAAGCAATAGCAAATGCTTCCATAGCAATGATAATGATGTGATGCAAGTGGATATTCCAGAATTTAAGTCTGTGGAGGACCAGAAAGATATGGGAGATGGAACTGATGATGGACTGCTTGACTATAGGGAGCAAGATACATTATGTGAAGAAATTGCTTCTGAGATGGACCAGTCAAAGAAAATGGAAGAGAAAACAACCAAGCTTCCAAGCTTCGTTAGTATACATCAAGATGGATATTTTAAGCCGCTGGGGAATGAAGGTGAATTCTCTATAACAGATTTAGTCTGGGGAAAAGTCAGAAGCCATCCTTGGTGGCCTGGACAGATATTTGATCCTGCAGATGCTTCAGAGAAGGCAGTCAAACATTACAAAATCATAATAAGACTGCTTTTTGGTAGCATATTTTGGTGATCATACTTTTGCTTGGAATGATGCATCTCTACTAAAGCCCTTCCGGCCACATTTCTCGCACATAGAGAAACAGAGCAACTCAGAAGTATTTCAAAATGCAGTCAGTTGTGCTTTAAATGAGGTTTCACGACGGGTTCAGTTAGGTCTATCCTGCTCTTGTATACCAGCCGAGGCATATGACAAGGTGGAATGTCAGATTGTTGAGAACACTGGGATTCATGAGGAATCTAGCAGAAGACACAGTGTGGATAAATCTACTGGAGCAACCTCCTTTGAACCCGATAAACTTCTGCAGTATGTGGGATCACTAGCAAAGTCGCCATTCTGTTTAGTTGATCGACTAGAACTAGTCCTTGCTCAAGCTCAGCTGTCTGCTTTTTGTTATTTTAAGGGTTACCGTGAACCAGCCACATTTGACACAAGGGATGCAACATTTGAAAGTGATGCATGGACTTTGGAATCAATCGACAACAGTGGATCAATCAGTTCCTGTTGCAAATGACGATGTGGAACTATCATCTTCCCAGAAGTGCAAACAGAATTTGAAGGATAACTTACACCATTGGAAGGAGAGAAGTTTGTCAGAGTTGATGGGTGACATGGAATACTCTCCAGAGGAAGAGGAGTATGCAGATGTTAATGCTGTGAGTCAGTCAGTTTCAATGGCTTCTGGGAAGAAAAGGAAAGCAGTTGATTCTCTGACTGATGGATCAGATAGGAGAACAACTTTTTATGCTGCAAAAGTGTCTACCACATCTTTAAGTCCTAAGCCATCCTTTAAAGTTGGTGATTGTATTCGTAGAGTAGCTAGCCAACTGACTGGGTCAGCACCATTTCTGAAGGGTCATAGCGATCAATCTGGAATTGATACTTCTCTGTCAATAAGTGAGGATCTGCAACAAGGTATTATGGTTGTTCCAACAGATATCTCTTCTTTAGAGGAGATGCTATCCCAACTTCAGCTGGCTGCTTGTTGATCCAAAGAAAGGTTACAGCTTTTTGAGTAATATTATAATTTTCTTCTCAGGCTTCAGAAACTCAGTTGTTAGAAAGCACGCATCTGTGGGGAGATCTAGTGGCAGTAGAAAGAGAAAGGTAAATCATACAACTGGAGGATATACGGAAGAATTTGAATTTGATGATATCAATGATTCTTATTGGACAGATAGAATTGTTCAAAATCACACTGACGAGCAATTACTACAGAATAATGTTAATGGTGACAGAGATTATCAGATAGTAGCTTCTGATCCTAATAGAGTCCACAAATCCCATCGGGGTTCACACTCTAGAAAGAGATATTCTAATGGAAATTATGAAATGTCAGTAGATGAACAATCAGAGGAATTTGATAGGAAGAGGCTTGAATTATTACCAGCTGAACTTATATTAACCTTTGCACAAGGAGACCGTCTCCCATCGGATATAAATTTGAAGAAAATGTTCAGGAGGTTTGGGCCGCTGATAGAACCTGAGCACTGACTGAAGTCAATCAGGATTCTCATCGCGCCAGAGTAATTTTTAAGAGGGGTGCTGATGCAGAAGTTGCTTGTAGTAGTGCAAAAAGGATCAATATTTTTGGGTCAATGCTTGTCACTTACCAGCTTAGCTACTCGCTGTCAACTACTTTTAGCTCTTTGCCCCTTCTTATGCTGCAAGGATCCGAGGATGCAAACCTGAAATAACTGCTCTTTGACAAGGGAAGTTTAAGGTACATTTCTTGTAGATTTGAATTTGGTGTCTTATCTGTTCTGTCACATACCTCAGAATCTGGGAAGTGTTGATTTCAGATATTTTCCTTGTGCTATTTTGCGGTAGATTCCTTTTATTTATTTTTTATTTTTGTGTGTGTGTAGAATAGATCTCAGTTAGTTTTTGCTCGGGCATGTTTGAATGTAATAGTTGTTAAATGTGAAGTGAAAGAACTTATATATTGTTTGGTTATCTATTCATCCTTGTTGCCTTCCGTCTAAACTTCTGTGTGAAGAAAGTCCCTTGATTTGCTGCTATGAATGAAGGAGTTATAGTTTTCTAGATATTAAATGTGATAGTTGTTAAATTTGAAGTGAAAGAACTTATATATCGTTTGGTTATTTATTCATCCTTGTTTCCTTCCGTACAAAATTCTGTATGAAGAAAGTTGCTTGATTTGCTGCTGTGAATAGGGGTGTTTATTCGATCATGTTCGACTTGATTTGTTTGACTTTCGACTTGAAAATCTCAAAGTCAAGTCGTGTAAACCAAAAATCGATTAAAGTTGAGCCCTTTAAAATTGACTTGTTCTACCGGTAAGTCAAACAAGTCGAATATTTAATCTTTTTCCATTCTATATTCTAATTCCAAAATTTAGTACATTATCCCATAAATTTCATATCATTCTATAAAAGTGTACTAAATTTATAAGTGTACAACTTATTAATGCAACACTTTTGTTTTAATTATTCCAATTTCCACATTATAATCCATATTATCATCTTTATATAATATATTTGTATAAAAATATAATTCATAATATATTATATGTATAAGTTTCAAATAGATTGTGTGCAAAACATACATATATCTTTGTATGTACACTATATATATATATACACACACAAGTTGCAAATTTTAATATACGAATGTGTATTAGTGTGTATCATATATAAATAGTAAAATTGATTTACAAAATTACAAATTTAGAATCACTTACCAAAATCAATTCATATAAAAAAATCTTATTAAATCACCAACCCTATTAAGCTATATCCTATAAGTATATAAGAATATACATATGATTACCTAACTCTATCTATACTAATAGTAAGTTAGTAATGCATTTAATATACTTGTTGATAGTAAAAATATTATATTAATAAGTTATGTAGTATAATTGTGTAAATACATAAATTAAACATTATGTAAAACGTATTTTTATTACAATTATAAGTTATACAAATCTTATTATATAAACTAAGAACATGTATGTATTGATATATTATATAAAGATGTATTTCCAATAAAAATTAAGTATATATAATTATTGAACTCTAGTATCTATATATATTAAAAGAAAATTAGTAATTCATTTAATTAGTTATTGAAATTAAAAGTGTATAAGATTAACAAATTGTACACTTATATTAATTTATAAGTACATAAATTGTACATAACACTAACAATTATCTTAAGAAAATATATTTAAGTATTGAGGAAAAAAAATATTATTAGTTTAACATATTTGATTATTAAAAATTAAGGATATTATGGATAAAATATTATGTACACAAATATATTAATATATTATTATCATTGTAAATCTTCACATAATATATATATATTTGACTTATTTGGTCGGTATTTGACCAGCAAAGTTGAATGACTTGTTCGATTGGTAAACCAGTCAAACAAACGAGTCAATTTGTAGATCGATATTTGACCGGTAGTTTGACTTGAAAGTTAAAAATTGAGTCGATAAGTCAATTAATTTGATTTTCGAGTTAAAGTCGAGTCAAAAAATTTGAACGATTCAAATCAAATTTTTTTTCGACTTGACTCGACAATTCGATTTGAGTGACTTTTAAACACTCCTAGTTGTGAATGAAGGAGTTATAGTTTTCTAGATCTTAAAGCAGCTATATATTTTAGGAGCTTTTATTCCTATACCTATGTGTTGATTCGTATACTCATCTCTAATGCCACTGTACATCGTTACTTGGCTCAAACATCAAGTTTCCTGTCTACCGTTTGTATCTGAAACTATATATTTTTTTGTTCCATTTATTTCTTTCTTTCTATGTAGTTGAGGGCCTAGATGGAGTGCTGAAAGATGTCGGAATAGGCTACTTAGGAGGAGGTAACAGATTAAGTTTTTCTGGTGGCCTACAATGTAAAATATCTTGTAATCTGCTTCTTTTATCTGTACTATATTAAGATGCATGGCCTATGCTGCCTTTTGCTTCTGAATCCATGGTGTCTTGCCTCACTTGCAATTGACCTTCCATATAGTTTCTCTAAAAGTTTACTTATAAATCATTCAGATTCATGTTTAGCTTTTGTTTCGTTGATTGCTTATTTTGGTTATTTCTTTTATTGGTGTAATAAATAATAATGGGAGGTAATTTTTCTTCCTAGGTTCAGATTGCAAATCTGGTCAATTTCTGGTATGGGTAAATCTGGATTAATGGCATGGGGTTTTTTAAGAACCTTTTGCCATTCTCCAGTTGTAGCTCTCTAACCAAAAAATGAGCTTGTAGTCCATATTACATGCAACTCTTCTGTATTATGTGTAAATAATTTCTTGTCATTTCAGCAGGGTTAAATCATGATTAGTGCGAGTGCTTATCATAGAAGGATTATTTCTTGTAATCTCTCTCTCTCTCTTTTATGGGTTAAGTTCTACAATTATTCTCTCCTCCTCCCCCCAACCACTTGGAGAGATGCAAGACACATTTGTATGTTCCCAAATGATATACTGGTGATTTATGACTGATTGCAAGACACATTGCAACTAGTATCCAGCTAATGTGTTACCTGTTTCAAGGAATAAAGTTCTAGTTCTTTTTATTAAATGTTTGAGCTTTCTTGCTTTTCTTTATTAAAATTTTGGGAGGAAAAAAAAAAAAACTAATTTTGTCTGGACCAGTTAGGTAATATATTTATCATAAAGACTACTTTGGCTTCTCATCTTTAAAAAATTTAACCAATATAAGGTTTGTGACTGTAATTGTGAACAAATGAACGAATTCATTAACAATATATTTGCGGCAAGTTAACGATCACATGATTATTATTATGTGCATTGCTTTGTTAAGATAACACCACATCTGGGGATGGACAATTCAGCAAAATTTTTTAGAACATATGCATATTACGTGTAGGGTTGGGTATTAAAAAAATATAATATTTGCCTCGCTTCCCCTTCACCATTTTTATTTATTTATTTTTAAATGTAGTTGTACTTAAACTTTCACTTTTCATATTTTTCTATTTTAAAGTTTTTAAAATTTCAATCACAACCTTTTAAAATTAGACTTTAGACTCCTAAAATTTTATACAATTATAAAATTATCCTAAAATATAAATAATCTTATAGCAAAACTAAAATAATCAATATCTACATTAATTTAATCAAAATTCATTTCAAGATATTTTTTAACTATATTATTCTTATTATTTGTTTAACTCTTTTGAATCTCATTTTTAAATAGAGTATCATTTTCAATTATAGGAAAATAAGTTCTTTTTATACATTGTCATCGTTTTTCATGTCAATTATTCATTAATTTGTTCATGAAACATCAACTCATTTATGTTCAATTATTTTGTTTTTGAATATATAATTCATTGTTTTAATAGTAAATTCTTATTGTCTATAGTCCCACTTTAAAGTAAAATAAGTTAATTAATAAGTTAATATTTTATCTTATTATATTTTATTAAATTTTAAAATATTTAAGATTCATATAATTGAAGGTTTTAATTTGACCCATTTATCAATTACAAGTGTTTAACATTTTTTAGTAATACGTATTATAAATTAACATCAAATTAGTTTTCATTGTTAACAATTTATAAATTAAGTTTTTTCTTTTTGATTGTCATTAACATATGATTAAAAACTTATATCATTAACTATTAGAGTGTTTATAAATTACTCAATTGAATTAATAGAGTTCCAAAATAATTTATTCTTTCTTTAAAAAAATAAGCGATTAATGGAATTTTAATTAATAATAAAAAATTTAATATTGCTATTTAAATATTATTTCATATAGTGATATTTTGATAAAATATTTTTCGATCGTATGACACGGAGGTCACAGATTCAAGTACAGTCCATTCTCATATACTTTTGCCCCCAATACTCTTTCCTGCGTTCACCGGTGACCACATCTATAGAAAATATAGAACTTGCAAATAATTTACTAGCATTTCTTTCCTTCTTTTTTTTTTTTAAAAAAAATAAAAAATAAATTTGGTGGTTCAGCTACCAAGTAAAAAAAATGAAAATGAAAAGCTCATTTATGTTATATGCTGATTTTATTAAAAAAATATAAATTTTTATCTTAAAAATAATTAATAATAAATGAAGTAGTCATGAACGTTATTAATTAATTTAGAATTCTTTGAAAAAACAGTATTGTACATTTTGTTATTTGACAAACCCTTTAACACGTTAAATATTATAACTTGGTTAATTGAGAGGCAGAAGAGAGCCCAAATGGAACGGACTAAAAATTCAAATCCCTAACTCTAATTTCGTGATAAAAAATATTAATTTCTATTTTAAAACCAATTAATTTATGATGTGACTTATAAACTTAAGTATTAATAATTTATTATTTTTTAGAAAACGATGTTAGACTTTTTTGTTATTTGACAGTGCTCAAGTCTAATAAAACGAAAAAAAAAAGAAAAAAGGATTATAGCTTCCTAATTTTTTTTCTTTTTTTTTTTTTGCTATGAAAGGTGCAAAAATTTGTGGATTAATTTGTGACTGTACTACATTTTATTTCTAACATTTGTCCACTTAAGTGCAAAAGAATGGTATTATTTTACACCACTCGCTCATCCCATTTTTTTCTCCCTTTCTTTTTGACTATTGTCAGATCTTGAATTGGGACTTTTTCCATCCCATAATTCTAGTTTACGTGAGAGGCCATGAATTTTCCTTGTCACATATGACAATGAAACCATTAAAAAAATTAATCTTGGTCAAAGAATGGCATGCATTTATTATGAATACCGCTAAACAAGGTTTATGACTCGATTTTTTTCACCTAAATCAAACATATCCACAAATTAATCCGAATTTTAAGTCCAACAAGACTGAAAACTCCACTATAAAAACAAAACAAATGAGGATTAAAAGATTAATAACCAACATCATCTCATCCCAAGTACATAGAGGAGAGTAAAGAGCAAAGAACTAATTATAACTAGTATCTTGGGCTCTTTTTTACTCTCCTTGTATATATATATGCATTTCAATTTATAGGGTCATAACAGGTGAAAACTGTATATATATAAGATCCCTTTTTAGAGAAAAATAAAAAGGTACATAAAAAAAAAGTTCTTTCAGAGATTTTCACATCTTTTGTGTCAAATTTGAAGAAGCAAAAATGGCCGACCGCGTGTACAAATCAAAGATTACCCCATATGTGTTCGCTTCTTGGATCCTTGCTGCGTTTGGAGGGTTGATGTTTGGTTATGACATTGGTATTTCTGGTATGTTAAACAAAAAAGTAAATCTTTCATGCACTATTTGTGTACAAAAACATTTTACATCAACGGATTAGCATACCACATGTATATTTTTTAAATTTTAAAAGTTATTTTTGTACATGTGATATGCATTTAAACTTGACGGTATAAAAATTTTTATACACTGCATGAAAGATTTACTATAAATAAAAATCTACAAGTCACAAAAATGTTTCCATTTTTTTAATTTCTTTTTTTTTAGTTGATTTGATGCTAATTTGTTATTTTTATTTTACACTAGGTGGTGTTTCGGGCATGGATGATTTCTTGATTCAATTCTTTCCAAAAGTTTATGAGAGAAAGTTACATGCTCAAGAGGGCAAATATAAGAGACAGTTTTAACTAACAACTATTGTAAATATGATGATCAAATGTTGCAACTCTTTACTTCATCATTATACCTGGCTGCCTTGGTTTCTAGCTTTTTTGCATCAAAGGCATGCAATGTGATAGGACGCAAGCCCACTATTCTCATGGCATCCACCTTCTTCATGGTTGGTGCTGGTTTGAGTGCTGCTGCTCAAGTTAAATGGATGCTCATTATGGGAAGAATTCTATTTGGAATTGGAGTTGGTTTTGGAAATGAGGTATTCAATCTTCCAAATGAAGTGCCTATAATTTCTTTTAGTTGCATGCACAATTCATGATCCATGCGTGTAGTAGAAGTAGTACTACATCTATTTCGTTTTCCAAAAGGATTAATTTTTCTTGCATTATCAGTGTAGAAAACTTTTTACATATAAACACATGCTACATAATAATTATATATATATTTTTAAATTTCAAACATTATTTTGCACATGTGACAATAAGATATATATTATATAATTTCAAACATTATTTCTTTTGGGAGAAGAATTAATCTTTACTGTATTATTGGCGTAGAAAATCTTTTACATATAAACACATGCCACATAATTATTATTATTTTTTTAATTTCAAACGTTATTTTTGCACACGTTAAAAGTAAGAATATACTTGTTACATGACTGCATGTGTGGTGTATTGGAAATTTTGCAGGCTGTACCATTGTTCTTGACAGAGATTGCACCAATCCATCTAAGAGGAGCAGTGAACATCCTTTTCCAACTTGCTGTAACCATTGGAATCTTCATAGCCAATCTAGTAAACTATGGTACCTCAATGATGCATCCCTATGGCTGGAGAGTTTCTCTAGGCGGTGCAGCCGTTCCAGCAGTTGTGCTTTTCTTGGGCTCATTGATCATCACAGAATCTCCACCAAGTCTTGTGGAACGCAAAAGAGAAGAAGATGGAAAAGCAGCCCTTAAAAAGATCAGAGGTGTTGATGACGTTGATGCTGAATTTGAGGAAATCTTGATTGCTTGTGAGATTGCAGTAGCAAAATCAAGCATCCATTCAAGAATCTCATGAAAAAACAAAGTGTTCCTCCACTTGTTATAGCCATTTGCATTCAAGTGTTCCAGCAATTCACAGGAATCAATGCTATTATGTTCTATGCACCAGTCCTTTTCCAGACATTGGGATTCAAGACTGATGCTTCTCTCTTGTCTTCTGTCATCACTGGTCTTGTTAATGTTGGCAGCACTTTTGTGGCTATCTTCCTTGTTGACAAAGTTGGCAGGAGAAAATTGCTTCTTCAAGCTTGTGTTCAGATGTTGATTTCTCAGGTATATATATATATATATGTAGACCATATATAACTCCATCAAATTTACCTAAATTTGCACCTGTCCATTAATTCTTCTAAATCGGCTAGAAAAAAAAAGTAGCATATATAGACTTCTTCGCCTATTTTCAGGATGAAGTTATCTTCTTAGCCACGACATGCTTACTTTCTTAAGCAATACGCTTGCTCACTAGGGGAAATTAAGGACTCGGTGTCCATCGTAATTCCCAAGCGAGAAAAGATGGCATAAGGACTAATTTTAATTTATAACACGGCCCTTCTCAATCACAGTCGTCTTGTCTTTTTTTTTTTTTCGTACATTAAACTAATGAATTGTAGTACTAATCATTAATTACAATTAACGAACACTTTTGTTTGCATGCAGATCGTGATTGGAACGATCTTACGTCTAAAATTATCAGAAACAGGTTCACTTGACAAGACACTAGCGGCCGTAGTGGTCTTCTTTGTGTGCACATTCGTGATGTCGTTCGCATGGTCGTGGGGTCCACTAGGATGGTTGATTCCCAGCGAGACATTCCCATTGGAAACAAGAACAGCCGGTTTTGCCTTCGCAGTCAGCTCCAACATGCTCTTCACCTTCGTCATTGCACAATTATTCTTGTCCATGATGTGTCACATGCAAGCTTACATTTTCTTCTTCTTTTCTGCATGGATTGTCATCATGGGCCTTTTCGTAATTGTCTTGTTGCCGGAGACTCTCAAAGGAATTCCAATTAATTCCATGGTGGACAGAGTTTGGAAACAACATCCGGTGTGGAAGAATTGCTTCACGAATGATGATTCGAAGCATTATGACATGGCCTAAATTGAAAAAGTATACAAGTACTTATGTCGTTGAGATGAAAGAGTGTTACAATCTATATCCATTTTTTTTTTTCTATTTTTCTTTTTCCTTTGTTTTTTTTTTTTTTTGACTATATCCCTCTATATATCCTAAATTATTGTTTTTTTTTTTTTTTTTTGTGGATGAATTTTGATGTATTATTCATCCATATCAGAGAAGAGAGTTTATCTTTGTACCAGAAAACGTTGAAAATAATGAAAAAAATGGTTTTGTTTTAATCATCTTCAATTGGTATATTTATTTGGACTAATTTTACCTTGCACCCCTAAACTTATATACAATTCTCACTTTATATCCCAAACTTTAGTTTCGACATTTTACAACCCGAACTCTGAAATTTGTGCCACTTCAGCCCTTTTTTTACACCATGACTAAAAAATTAATGAAATTTTTTTGCGTGTACAACAAATTCAGCAGGATGTACAATAATATTTTGAGTATAAAAACAAAGATTCTGTTAACTTTTTGGACAGGGTTAAAAAGGGTTTAAAATAGGACAAATTTAAGAGTTGGGATATAAAGTGTCCAAAATTAAAATTCGAAATATAAAGTAAGAATTAGTTCTATTTATTTTATGAGATTATATATTTTGTTTATTCATGATCCTATAAATAAACAAGAAACAATGGAAACTGAGAGAATGTTTTCAATATCTAATTACTCACTCTTTATTTTTCACGTATTTAATAAATTTCTTTCTTATATATGACAAACAAATGAAGTGATAAAGAATCACCTTGTCTGATGCTTCTCTGAGGGACAATGTGCCCAAATTTATTACCATTAAGCAAAAAAGAATAAGAACCTGAGAAAAACAAGTAGAAAGTAAAGAAACGAAATGAGAGTGAAAACCTAAAGCTAAAAGTTTATTTATTTATTGTTTAAAAGAGAAAAATCACTCTATCTGGTCATTGGCTTTACTCATATTTAATTTAATAGACATGAGCCCTCCTTGCTTCAATGCTTTGACATCAAGAATATTTTAGTTTATAAGTTACCAAGACATTGTCAATGATTAACCTACCTTGCACAAACATAGACTAACTCTCAGAGATAATATATTGCAAGGGACTATGAATCCTATTCACTAGTACCTTAATTGGAGACAATTTTGTATTAAACATTACAAAGACTTGTGAGTTTAAACTGAGAGATGGATTGGGGATCTATAATTTTTGGGATAAGGACAACATAAGCAATTTTTGAAACTGAGAATGGATTGGGGATTTGCAATTTTCGGGATAAGGACAACATAAGTAAAAGATTATTGAAACGACCCTCATTAAGAAAAATTAAGAACACTACAAATGACATCCTAACCAACCATAGGCCAAAATTTGTGATAGAAAATAACGCTGAAATAGTCAAATCTGGGAGATTTCAAAGTGGGTGCATTTGCCTGATTACTTTATTAACTTCCTTCTTTGTGAAAAGGCGAATAAGACAGCCATTCATTTCTTGCATAACCTTTCTAGGTACCTAGGCTTGGACTTGATTGATCCACTCTTCGAGCGGATTGGTGGACCTAAACAGATCGATAAAATACCAGACTACTATCCCTTCTATATCCTCTTGTTGGTCATACCAGCCCTTATTATTATCCCCGAGTCCTTCAACCATGTTGACCCGATTCCTTTCTATTGCAGTTGCATGGAAAAAGCTTGTGTTTCGGTCCCTTTCTCCATACAAGTGAGTCTTAATTGTTTGTTACCATTTAGTATCTTTATGGTCAAGTAGGGTTTCCAACTACTGATGATCCAACTCTTCCAACTTATGTCTGTTGATAACGAACCTATTTTGTTTTTGAATAAATTGTATTTCCTTCCAGATTTCCTCTATCCTCTTTCAAATATTCCCAATAAATTCCATTTTCCTCCAGATGTCCTTTTTAGATCTATCCTCTTTCTAATATTCCCGAATTATGCTTTACGTCTATCTCAATAGCCTAACCCTGTAGTTGTTCAGTGTCCGTATTTGAATTCTCCATTGCATCCCAGCTATCTTTAATAATGTGCTCACATTCCTCTACTCAAGCCCACATGGCTTTAAAATGAAAAGGTCTAGCCTTCTTTTGGATGCTTAATTTGAGCCCACTGTTGGATTCTAAGAGAATAAGATTATGATTGGAACGATGCAAGATGATATGGGATACTTCAAAACCAAAAAAAGTGTTAACCAACTGGTTCAAACACACAACCTATCTAATCTTCCTATTACCATATTCTGTTTATTCCAAGCCTTACACCACATGAACATGTTACCTTTGAAACCTAGATCATAGAGGCAGCAGTCTTCCAACACATCACTAAACAGTTTCATTTACCAAGAAGCTAGGTCTAATTATTTTGCCTCCAAATTTTAATGCCATTAGGACCTCGTTAAAGTCTCTAATAGATACAGAAGGCCAGGGTAAGTTAGGTCATTGTTTTAGCGCTTGAAATTTTTTTACCATTGTCTCCTTAAAGATACATTTGGATCTTTATATACCCTAGTCAAGCGCCATCCCGTATTGATTCCACTTGCATGGATACTGGTATCAATAAACCTAGAAAAGAAGCCAAGCAAAGTAACGTTCAGATCCTTCTTTTGAAGGAGTGCAATCCTCCCAAACCTCCCTTGAGCGGCCATTGCTAATCCATGTACTTTATTTTATTTTTGAAGTCATCCACTACTCTACAACTGTTAAGAGTTTCAATTAGGAAATAAAAGAAAGTGTACATTGATGAGTTGATATAGTTCTCTAACTATCCAAGGGTTCCCATTCCTTAGCAGTGTCAACTAAGAATATTCATTGCTCTCGGTAAAACTGGAAACAAGTCTCCATTGTTAGAACAATGCTTGCAGTCATTCAAGCCTGAGGATCTTTTTTATTATCCTATTTTTTGAGTATCGGGACCTCTACATTTGCTGAGTCCAAGAAGTTTGCTTCTTCTAGCCTTTTTATGTTTATTTTTATTTTATTTTTCCCCTATTCTGTTAGTAGGGTTGTGTTCTTTCCCCCCTTTCCCTTGGGTTTACGACTCCATGTTCACTTTTGGATGTTACTTGAGTTTTTTCTTGACTTGCACTATTTGGGAGTTTTGGGTTGCTGTCTTCACGTAGGTCTATATCAACTAAGAATATATCCATACCTGTCGAGTCACTACTCTTATCAATTTTCTAATGAGTTTTGGGTGCCTCTATCTCATGGCCCACTTCATGCATTTTTTGGGTTAGTCTTAATGTTATTTCCATATCATCTATAAGAACCACATTTGTAGCTTGGTCCCTATTGATAATAGTCGTTGACTCTTTCCTTAAAGGGCTACAAGTGATTGCTCGATTAATTTCCCAATATGCAAGCCAGTTTCCTGACTTTTTAGAGAGAGTTTAGTAATCTGGCTAGAGAGATATATGGGATTTTGAATATCCCATTAACCCAATTGCAATCCTCCCTTTGTTATGGTCTACTATATCCGGGCTTTGCTGATTTTCTGCACTCATTTTCTCCTTACCTTTTTGATACAAAGAGTAATTGGAGGTTTCCTTTTCTGAATCATCTTCTCTAGTCGTTGAGGCTATCATCAGTTGGCTTGCACCTCTGCCTTCCTTGGTATCAACTTGCAACCATGTACCATATTGAGGTATCGGAAGCTTGGCAATCTCTATTCCCATGTCCTAATCATCTAGCCACATAAATAACATATGGTATGGAGCCTTTTGTACTTGAAATAAATTTTGGGTTCTTCCCCTATGCAAGCCAACCTCATACATCTTATTGGGGGTTGTGTTAATACGAACTCTAATTCCCATAAATTTTTCCCAAGCTATACCCTTTGTGTCAAAGTCGAGCATTATGAATGACCTTAAATGATCTCCAATTAGTCTTGCTATAGCAAGACTCATACGACCAAGTGGCAAGTCATATACTCTAATCCAAAATTCACTCTATTCGAGTTTGACTTTTAATAGTCGGATATTAATTCTAAAAGTACTAGAAACTTATTGTCAAAGCCCAATATGCCCCTTATAGAACCCTTTTCTTGTCCATTTACCTCTTAAACTGAAAAAAGTGTCATATTGTCCCCTATTGCCATTGAGACAACACTTCTCGGTAGGTTCTAAGAATTGCACATAGTTTTATCAAGGCTTTCATATTGGTCAGTCTTGGAGAAAATAATTGTCCCAACAGGCACAGCTCACCCCTCCTTCTGATACTCTCGTTCAATTTATTCTCTGGTTCTTGTACTACTTTATCCCCTACGTCAATAATGCTTAAATTGTTCCATAAGGTCTCTAACTCTTCTGCCATGGTTATTATCTCGCCAATTTTGCAAAGAGTACATAGGGTGGACTGACTTTCCTTTCAGTTCACAGATCATGACATTCCTAAAATTACAAACAAGCACCCTACAAAGCAGAAAAGCCAAAAAAAGTTCATGTGAGTAACCATTTCTAAGAACGCCCCTTTAGTTTCCCACTTATTATTTTTTTTTTTGTAGATGATATGCTCCTATTTGGAAATGCTACACTAAAGGAAGCCTGGAGTATTCTACAAGTTATTTCCTTATATGGAAAAGTGTCAGGACAACGAATAAATTTTGAGAAGTCGACAGTTGTTTTTAGTAGGAGAACCAGGCAAGAAGTAAGATGTGAAATGTCTCAGCATCTACAAATTCCTAAAGTTGAAGCTTATTAGAAATACTTGGGATTATCATTGGTAATTGGAAGGTCCAAGAAGGAGGTTTTCACAGGACTACAAGAGAGGATTTGGAAGAGAATCCAAAGATAAAATGAGCAATACCTATCGATAGCGAGCAAAAAGGTTCTTCTTAAGGCAGTAGTACAAAGCATACTGACCTATGCTATGTCGTGCTTCAATCTACCAGACTACTTCCTAAGAGACATACAAACCATGATGAATAGGTTTTGGTAGGGAATGATAGAGAATAGGCTTAAATATCTTGTGATAAGAAGATCTACTGAGTATCTTAGAACAAACTCTTCATGTCGAAGGATCAAGGAGGGCTAGGGTTTCAAAATTTGGAGAATTTCAATTTTGCCATGTTAGCAAAGCAGGCTTGGAGGATACTATTCAATGAAAATTAGCTTTTACACCGGATCTTGAAAGCTAATTAGTATTTCCCTGAAACATCTTTTATGAAGGCAAGGAAAGATGTTGGAGCTTTATTCACTTGACAAAGGATCTTAAAAGGGAGGAGTTTGCTAGAAAAAGGCTTAGAAGGAGAGTGGGAAATGGGAACTCTATTAGAATATAGAAGGATGTGTGGTAGTCTACGCCTTCATTGTTCAGAGTTGTGGCACTTCTACTGGCAGAGTCTTGTCCAGTCTTGGTATCAGATCTAATAGAAAAGGATAGCAAGACTTGGAAAAGGGAGCTTTGTAGAGACTACTTTCTTGTTTAGAGATGACTCTACGATTTTTAGCTTACCCTTGAGTAGAAATCAGATGAAAGACAAGGATGGTGTTGGCAGTATACAATCGAAAAATGGTGTTTCTTGGTACACACAGGTAGGGGTGTTCATGGACCGGGTACCCGGTCCATGAGCATTTGGAGTGATCCGAACCGGTTTTACCGGTTCACTATTTTTTTGAACCGTACCCAGTCCATATATTTCGGGTACCCGGATGACCGGGTACCCGGTTAAAGCGGGTCGGCTTCCACGGATCCCAACCCTATGACCAAAAAAAAAAAAAAAACATTTCTTTCAAATGTTAGTTCATTCTAGCATCAGCAATAGTAAAACTTTTAATTCTGTTCCAGAAGCAGCAACACAATTCCCATGCTTAACAACTATAAACTATTAACAACAGAGAGTACCTATGCAATTTACTAACTCAACAACCACAAACTATTAGGATTAAACTTTAAAACACAAGTTTAGTAGTCCATCCAATAGCCATTATAGTTCACAAGAAGAAGTCTACTAGATCAACATGCAAATAGCCAAATACAAGTCCATTACAGTTCACTGTCCCTTGGCTCAAACTAAAAAAAAAAACAGAGAAAACACAACCCAAATTTAAAGCCTTCAAATACATATTGTCATATTCCAACAACAAACAATACAAGAACATAAAATTATAAGTAGAGAGTAGATTCATGTGTTATTTAGTCTTCAATATTGACCACCGGATGCTCATTAGTTAAGTTTGACAGTTCTGCAAGTTTTTCAAAAATATAATTAGGAATTAATAGTATCAATTAAAAATAAATCACACATCAAATACAAAATATATAATAAGAATGGGAGTACCAGATTCTATTTCTTCAAGTTCTTGTAGCAGTTCTTCCAAAAAAATCGACTTATGAAAAAAAAAATTTACATATGACATACATTTTTCTATATTTTAATTACACAAACATAAATTAATTGCAACTATATATTATTACAAGAGAAAATAATTTAAAGATTCTTTTAGACAAAAAATTATAAATCAGTTACACATACGAAATTACGAACATAAAAAAAAAAATCTACATATGAACATAAAAAAAAAATCGACTTATGAACAAAAAAAAAAACATATGAACATATATATATATATATATAAATCAGTTACAAATAAATCAATAATATATAAACATATATTGATTTAATTCAGCAAAAAAAAAAAAAAAAACTTACTTTGATTTGAAGCAAGCAGTCACGCGCAAGTAGAAGCAGCTAACAGATCTCAAAAGCAGAAGCAGAAGCAGTCCGAAGCTGAGTGATTTTTGATGAGTGATGAGTGAGATCTGAGAGTGAGGGTGAGAAAAAGATGAAAGGAAAGAAAAACTAATAAACTGCTGATACTAACTGAAACTAAGGATGGAGCACTGGGGGCGGATTTTATTAAATCCGGATCGGGTACCCATCTTTTCGGTTCAGAATGGGCTGATTTCACCTGTTTTTCGGATCGGCCGGTTTTTTTGAACACCCCTGCACACAGGCCATCATTTTTCCATGACAAACACAAACTTCAGACCCAAAGCTGTAAGGGAGGGAAAAGCAGTAGAAATTTTTGACATCGCATCAGTTATAGAAACCGTTCTATATGGGTGCTGATTTTGGAGGCGTATTCCATCAAGGTATAGTTTGAATGCAAACTTATCTTAAATCACATTTTAAAAATGCGAGTTAAGTGAAAATATTAATTTAATTTTTTTAATAAAAAAACTGCTTAGTTCGTATTCCTGAAATACAAACATTCTTAGTTCCAAATCTGGTTAGTTCATATTCCTGAAATATGAAGCATCATAGTTCGTATTTGAAAAATACGAAACGTTCTTAGTTTGGATTTACCTAATACGAACTAAGCTTGACTTTTAAAACCCATTTTCCTTCCTCGTCTGATATTCAATTCTTGTTTTTAAGCCAAAATAAAACAAAACAACTGGTCTCTAGCAAATCCTCCACCATCACTATTTAAGCCCTCCATAACCATCATCTGTGCCTTCACAACCACCATTGTCTACCAATTTCACTTGTGCTATTCTAGTGTTTGAAAAAAAAAAATCCATCAAATCCTTCAACAAATCCTATACCGCCACATGGTCTGTCGCACCAAACAAGGAATTCAAAGTGGTGGAAAGTAGGATGAGAACATGGTATACCAAATATAAGTCTTGGTTATCCAACAACTTAGCGTTCTCAGGTTGTGACTGATGCATGCGAACACTTCATGACGAAACACTTGATGTTTGGAAGGTCACAAAATGGGTGAATGATCTCTTGTGCCTTGGGGACATCACCAAAAACAACAACCAAAGTCTAACATCAGTGGTTATTGCAGGTCACATTATGCATTTAATTGAAAATGATCTTGGTCACAAGGTAAAACAAATCCAAGTGTACATTAAGGACAAATTTAAGATTATGAAACAGATGTTACATACTAGAAGATTTGGTATGCACAGAGAAAAGCAATTCAACTTGTTTATGGAAGTTGGGTGACTAACTTTGCACAATTACCACAATTTATTGAAACACTAGTTCGATCTAATCTACAGTCTGTGGTACAGTGGCTGCAACACCCCGGGAGTAGTGATAATGTGTTGATATTCAAATACATATTCTAGACATTTAAGCTTACAATTGATACATTTCATCGGTGTAGGCCCATTGTATCCGTCGATGGCACACATCTAAGGAAAATTACTTGTTGCTGTTACTAGAGATGCAAACAATAGTATAATACCGATTGCATTTGCACTTGTTAATGAAGAAACAATTGAAAGCGGGGGTTGGTTCATTGAGCAATTCAAATATCACGTTGTGGAGATATGGAGACTATTTGTGTTATATCTGACAGGAATCTTGGCATAATTCATCCAATGACCTAGTCCCCTTTGTGGTATGAACCTTGGGCCTATCTTAGGTTCTGTCAAGAGACTTCGCCATGTTTAAAGCAATATGATACCAGGTTCAAGAATGTGCGCATGAAGAAGTTATGTTGGTCTCTTGGTGTTAATGTACGAATGCACAAGTAGAATAAATACAAAGAAAGATTGTAGTGTGAGTGCTTAGAGGCATGGGCATACCTTAAGGACATTGGGCATGAACAGTGATGTCTTGCACGTGATGGCAATCATAGGTGGGGAATGAAAACTACAAATATATTTGAGAGTTGAAATAATATCTTGCGAGGGGCTAGACAATTGCCGATCAAGGTTTAATTGATTGCACATTCTATCGAACTGTAAAATTGTTCATTGACAACATTACAAAAGTTGAACATTGCCGCATGCCTCTTATGCCAATACATTAGAAAAGGTTGAAGGAACCTGACCGAAAAGGCCGAAGGCATAAGGTAATGACCTTTGATCATTCTACATGCATATACAGAATTAAGACATACAACCGTGTAACCGAACTTGGTGGGAATATACAAATTGTCTACAAATATTTAGACAAAACATGCTCCTGTGATAAATGGCAAATGTATAGATCTCTTGCTTGCATGGGATGGCAGTTTATAGGTTTAAGGGTGATGAACCTATACGCATTTTCGATGATCACTATACAACTGTCAGATATCATCAAAAGTTCACGATTAGTAAGTTTGATCCAATATCGGACCTAACTAAGTGGCCAAATACAAATTGGGACTTACGTAGAGCAAATGGTTTGTTCATTGCCCGACGTGCAAGCCGAGTAAATGCAAGCCGAATTTGGAATGAGATGGATATCAGGGACCTCGGTGAGCCAAGAAGGTGTAGCATATGTCATCATCCAGGGCATAATTACAGAAAATGTCTCTCTAGTTATTAGGTTTTTCTACACTGTATTTTTAACGAAATTGGCCTTTCTATTATATTGTTGAACTATCTTATTTGCATAATTTGACCCTGGTTGGGCATATATTTGGTCATGTAGGTTTGATGCATTTGCAATATCTTGACAGTTACATAAATTAATGCATTTGGTTTCTTTGTTGCTATAATTGCATATAATTTTAAAATATTTGCGCACTTATTCTCTTTATATATCAGTTGTTAGTGATGGATGATCAACCACATGGCGATGTTCATCCCGGACCATATATTCATGATATTATACCCCCTACATTGTAGCATAAAGCACAGGCAATATTTGATAGTCATATTGACTCTGATGTACCACTAGGTGTTAGACATTATGATAGTGCATTTTGGCATCATAGACCTATTCCTGAGCGTGTTATGGATTATATTACTGTTGTTGGGTTTGCTGGTGTTACGTTGTCTTGATTGTTCAGGTTAATCATGCCTTAGTCACTAGTTTTGTGGAGCGATGGTGACCCGAGACTCATACCTTTCACTTACTGGTAGGAGAGGCAATGTCACACTACAAGATATTAAGGTTTTGTGGGATATGTACATTGATAGAGCGCCAGTTTCAGGGAGGGACATTTCTCATACACACCATGAATGGGTAGGCTTGTGCCAAGAGTTGTTGAGTATTACGTCTAGTGGGATTGACATAAAAGGAGGCCGCCTAAAGGTTTTCTGCTTATCTGCTGCATTAGATCAATAATTCTCAAATGATGTACAAGATGAGATATGTAAACAGCGTGCACACATGTACATACTTTTGTTACTTGGTGTACTTCTCTTTGCTGATCATTCAGGTAGCATGGTACTGTTATACTTTATGATGATGCCTAGATGTTTGGAGATAGTTGGACATCTTAGTTGGGGATCTGCAGTATTACCATTTTTGTATCGTAAATTGTGTGATGTTACTTCACCTACTAAGAAGGGTATTTGTGGTGCTTCCTTTTTGATACAGGTATTATTCATGTTCTACATAAAATGTTAATTCTATTTTTATTATTTTATATAAATACTAATTACTGTATGATAATTATGGGATTGGGAGTGCATACCGACTATGCGGCCTGATAGATTAGAGTCGTTGTAGGAGTTTTGTAGGTGGAGCATATGCCTCTAGGTAAATACTTTGGCAAATTGTAGTTTAATTTCATATCTCATAAAATATTTATTTCTGTAATATTAAACTTGCCATGAACACATTTTTCAATAGGTGGGATGTGAATTTTGATTTGTGTAGAATAGTAAGACATGTTTTAACTGCGTTTCGAGATCAACTGCATGGCCTATGTCCCGTAGAGGTATTGATTAATTTGATTTTTATCGTCATATTCTGATGTAACTTAATTGAACATTAATGAAACTTTTTATTTTGTAGTTCATATGGCAGTTGTACACAGAAGATATATTTGATCAACTTTCCTATTATTTCACTACTGGTCGTCACATATGGCAATTAGTCACACATCTTATATGTTGGAAGGTCGTGGAGTGCCACCTTCCACATCGTGTTATGCGACAATTTGGAATGCATCAGCCTATTCCAAACGAAAGATTAATTGTTGATCATAATATATTTCATGCGATGGGTCGTCGTGGCAGGCCTGAGTATAATACTAATTGGTTCATAGTTCATCAAGTTAATGTTGATATTTGGAGAGCACATTCGAAAACAGTTGAGGTAGGTATTCCATGTATAGATACTATGAATGCGTCTTTGGATTACTTGCATTGGTATCGATGGAGGATAGTTATATATATATGTAATTCGAGTTAGCGGATTGTTTTTCCTGAGGGCTACCAATGTGACAGTGCATGAGTAGATTATCTGGTAAGGGCCTACTTATTTTCATTTTTATTCTAAACTTTTTCCTTATTGTGTTAACTTATTCTATCTCACTTTTATGTAGATGGATCATATGTGTCAAATGTACCACATGACCCTAGACTTGGTTGGGATGACAATGATTAGGTTAGAACTATTGATACACATTTCAGAAATTTTGCAGTTCAGTCTCTATATGAAGTAGGAGAGGGAGGACGTCTTCAGCTTGCTTGTGTAGTTGTCTCCAATTATTGTCCAAAACCAGTTCCACATCCACAGAGGTTACCGGCGCCCCTCTCGACTTGGACGACAATGTGGTGGTAGTGGTTGTCGCCCATACAGAATTAAGTCACCGGAGCCTAAGCCTGAGCCTGATGCAAGATTGCATGATATGTATGAATATGATGAGAATCCACAGTTACCTACACCACCCCATTCTCTAGCAAGTCCTCGTGCATCTATGCCAGTTTCTAGTGATCAATTCATTCGACAAGACACCATTCCATTCGAGTCATTATCATCAATACCTTTCCGTGGCCTAGATGGCATATCACAGGGAATTGGTCCTGAAGATCTGTCACAGCCTAGTTCTGGGATCCAACGTCATTCTTACTCAAGAACAGTTTACCAAAGTACGTAATACATCACAATTTTATGTTTACCGATCAAAGAGGATACATAAATCGAAGGATTGTGGCACTAGTGGGAGACTTGGGGGGCTTAGGCATTGATTATTGTTGTATAAATATAGGATTACTTGTGTTATTGATTATTTCATTATTAGTTGTGTTACGCATTGATTATTGTACTAATAGGGTAAATTTGTCTTCTTTTGTCTATATGTGTTACCCTTATTGGGCTTTTTATTTATATTGAAAACCCTTGTTGGGTATGGTTGCTAGCAAGGAGAATCTCTGACAAATAGAATTTATTCAAAAAAGTAATGATTAAATGAAAGATTATATTACTACTACAAGGTTTTCTTTCAACTTAAACTTTTTTATTTCTAAATTAATTTCACAAGTATTGACAATATAATATTATTAACTTACAACACTTTTGTCATAACCGTTGATCGTTAAAAGTAACATTAAAAAAATCTCTAAATATGTACATATTTTATGTTGCGGTTATTTTACACTTTTATGTTATTGTTTTTTAACAATTTAAGATTTTGGGGTCAATTTAAAATATGAGATTAAGTTTTTTAGGTCGTATTTTTTAAGAATATATTTCGACTTAAGAGGGAAGCATAGTTCACAATCAATGAATATGAACAAGGATTAAATCGTATTACAAAATAATTACTAGACCGAACTAAGCAATTTAAAAAAAAAAATTATCCAAAATTTGGATTTAACTCCCATTTAGAAAATGCGAGTTGAACTAGTTCGTATTCCACGAATGCGAACAGCATCTAACAAAACTCCTCTACAGAACCAGTACCGGTGCAAAATACTTTGTAAAAATGAAACGTTCTTAAAAATTTCTCGAAAATGCAGTAGATCGAATAAGACCCGGAAGAAGTTATGGAGGCTAGATACACCTAACAAAGTGAAGCACTTCTGTAATGGAAGGTCTGTACGAACACAATCCCAACTAGAATGCCTCTTGCTTTAAAGGAAGAGTGGTTTAATTCACCACCAGTTGATGAACAGCCAATTTACTTGGCTGAAGTTTTTCATTAATGCTATTCATGTTTTTTCTCTTAGAATAAATAAATAAATAAATAAATTTTCTTCTATGTTTCCTCAATAACAATCATACTATTTAATTTGGATGAATCTTTCCCGCGGAAGGTAAATATTACACGTAGCACAAGTAATTTTCCACATTGTGCAAGTTATTAATGAGTTGTTGGAACCAGTATAACCTTTACTAAATTTATGAAACTATTTTTTTTTTTCAATTCCAATAATTAAAATAAAAAAATGTTCAACAAAAAAAAAAAAAAAAGAAAGAAAAAAACTGCAAATAAGTGAATCAACATCTCCCAAACCCGTTGGACTTTTTTTAAATTTACTTAATTATGCACGCTTCAATTGACATTACGTAGAAACTAAAAGCTTAATTAAAACATTAATCAAATCACTTTAATCTTCTTTCTCTAATTTAGATGATTTTTTTTTTTAGAATTACGACGGGAAGTTATAAAATGCAAATCTATATAAGAGTCGAGGTATTAAAAAAAAAATTTATATATATATATATATATTGTACCTGTCTATATATATATTATGAGTTTGACAAAATTCATGTAAGTGAGTTGCTATTTATGTCACATATCACTATTTTTCATGTGCGAAGACAATTTGTGCAAAGCAAGCGAAATATTTAAATAGATTTAGTTTTTAATTTTATTTATAAATTTTGTAGTGTAAATTAAATATTATGAAATTTATGTCATCAGATGATGTAAGAAAAATTTTATAAAATTTAATTTTGATCGTAAAAATTACAGATGAGATAAAAAATGAATCTATGTAAATATTTTTCTTGCAAGAAAAATGTATGATTGCTTGGAAAGAGAAAAGCAAGATCCCGTATGTGAAGTTATTATTATCTGCAAATATTTAGGTAGATTCGGTTTTTAACTCCATTTATAAATTTTGTAGTGTGGATTAAATTTTAAAAATATATAACATTAGTTGATGTAAGCAAAATTTTTTAAAATTTAATTCTGATCACAGAATCTATAAATAGATCAAAAATCAGATCCACCTAAATATTTTACATTATTATCAATTTGATTCATATATCCGGTCCAGTTCTGGTCATGCCAGGTGAAGGTACAACGGGCAAGGTTAAAATTCGGTCAAACGGGTAGACACCTTGATTGAAATGATAAGTCTCCATTTGATTTTTTTTTTAATTTTTTTTAATTTTTTTTTTGGAATTAAATTTTAGAAAGTCATTAATTATTGCATCACTGGAAAGAGTTTGTGTAATGGGAAAGATTTAGGTAGATATGATCTATAGTTCTACTTGTAAACTTTGTGGTGTAAATCTAAATGTTATGAAATATGTGATATCAGCTTATATAAGCAAGATTTTATAAAATTTAATTTTAACCGTAATGTCTACATGTGAGGCTTAAAACTGAGTTTATGGTAATATTTTTCTTGTTTAATAAAAAGGTGATGTTCAAATATTGTATTGTATGTTTTTTTTTTTTTCTTTTCATTTTAAGATTTAGAATATCTAGTAAAATTTCAAGAATATCAAAAAATAATAATGCTGGAATAGTTATCATTTTCTAAACAGAAATCATATCCACGTCTGTTTGGTTGGATGTAAAACATTTTTTTGAATATTTTACATGAAAAAGTCTATTTTTTATACAATTTTTTGATTTTTGGTTAACAAAATAAAAATATTTTTAAATATAACTTTTTAAGGTTTTTCATCCTCAATTTTATGAATATATGAAACTTTACAAGTAATAAAAAATTAATTTTCTTCAAAACTAAATCATAATATAATATAGTGGTAAAGTAAGTATAATGATAGTTATATTATTGTAGGATCCACAATAAACAGAAAAATGAATGAACAACAATTAAAAATGAAAATAAATTTAGTAAATAAAGGTATAAAAGTAAATATTTGAAATTTAATATCATTCTTGAATTAACCGAAAATAAATTTCCTAAAAAATTTTGAAGTTATTTTTAACCAGAAAAAGGAAAATTGAAACCGCCAATAAAATTTTTGAAAAATACTTTCAACCAAACTAAATAGTACATACAACAGACTTATCGGCGATTGTTTTTAAAGAATTTTGACTCTACAACAATCACCATGTCCATTACACCACCACCACCACCACCACAACCAATCACCATCTTCAGGTTTGTATTTATGTTTTTTAGCCCTTGTCGGGCTTTTATGGATGTTTGTTGCCCTTGTTGGGTTTGGTTTTAGAAAAATAATTGATTTTATCAAAAATACTTAACAATTTCATTTCCCTATTTAAGTTATAGTTTATGTTTTGTTTACTATTTCCAAATATCCTACAATTTCGTTAATGTTATAGTTTATAAACGATTTACTATTTAAATGATTTTATCTTCAAATCCTTCATTTTCTATTTTTTAATAGTGCAATTCATTCGTAATATACATAGTCAAATTTGAAATCATTCATTTCTATTTTTTAATAGTGCACGAATTAATATCATAGTCAAATTTGCTAAATTTACAAAATAATATATATATAAGTCAAATTAGCATAACCAAAAAAAAAAAAACATAAATTCATTACAACGGAATTAAAAAAAAATTAAATGAAACATAAGAATTCGACGAATGCGAATCAAATAATTTTTTTTTTTAAAAAAAAATTAAGCTGTTACTCTTCAACAATTCGCCGATATTAGACCATGCTCTAGCAGCACGAGTGCCAACAGGGTTTAGTTCAATCGATAAAAGGTTAAATACCAAAAAATTCGAATTTAAATTTCACAGTAATGGCATAAATATGAGGAAAAAAAAGTAACATACTCATAATGTCCAATACATTTGGCTTAAGAACATGAAATCATCAACCATAATATTTTTCATTATAAGTTTGATCCAATCTGATGATTTCCACGAATGCATATTAGATCCTCTTATTTCGCTTGATAGGCTACTTTGTCAAGCTATATCCTGCATGGCAGGCCTTACTAACACTTGTTCAAGCCTTGAACTAGATTAGTAGTTCAATGTTACCATCCAACTCCTAAAATTCTTGAATTTGACTCATTTAAAACTAAAATTAGTTCATGGACAACCCACAATTCTTTGACATCTATGGATCAAAACCCTCTTACATTAACTTCTTTCCACAAGAAAACTGATAGTATTTATGTTGAAACTTTTATTCATTAATAGACAAAAGAAAAAAAAAAGATTCACTTCCTAGATTTGTTCAGAGTAAATTCTACAGTTTGAACTTTTAACAAGCAAATATGACATCCAGTAGTAGTGATCCTCCCCCGCAGTATTTCAAATCAAAGATTACTGCATATATGGTAGCATGTTGGATTCTTGCAGCCTGTGGGGGACTAATGTTTGGCTACGATATCGGGATCTCAGGTTAATTAATTGATCTCAGATTCTTGCACTGTTTTCTATTAATCTTTGTTGAATGTAAATCTTTGTTGTGTTGTTTTCTGCAGGTGGAGTGACTTCCATGGATGATTTCTTGATAAAGTTCTTTCCTGATGTTTACGAGAGGAAAATGCATGCCAAGGAAAGCAACTACTGCAAATATGATAATCAGCTTCTTCAGCTTTTCACTTCTTCATTGTATCTTGCTGCACTTGTTTCAAGCTTTGGTGCTCGTGTTCGCTACTTGGACGAAAGCCAACTATTTCGATGGCATCAGCCTTTTTTATAGTTGGAGCTTTAGTAAGTGCCTTAGGAGAGACAAGATGGGTGTTGATCATTGGGAGGATTCTGTTTGGAATTGGAGTTGGATTTGGTAATGAGGTAAATACTAAGCCATTTTGCTATTCAGTCAATTAATTGATTCTTTATATATATATATGTATATATAGATACATACTAGAATGTGTTTCGTACTGTAATACTCTTAATTTTTTAGACATTTTTATTTTTTAAAAATAAATAAATAAATGAATCAGTACGCAGTTCGTAGAGATGGAGAGAATTTCTGGTAACTATGATTCAGTCAATTAATTGATTCTTTATATATATATATCTCTGCCTCTTTATTAATTGCTGTTTTCTGATCCACAAAATTGCAGTCAGTACCTTTGTTCCTGTCTGAGATTGCGCCTGTTGAGCATCGTGGAGCTGTAAATATTCTCTTCCAATTATGTATAACAACTGGCATCCTCATTGCTAATCTTGTTAACTATGCTGTACAATCTGTGCATCCAAATGGATGGAGGATATCTCTGGGACTAGCTGGTGTACCGGCAATCATTCTTTTAATCGGTTCTATGATCATCACTGAGACACCATCAAGATAAACCTGGTTGAACGCGGCAAGGAAGGAGAGGGAATAGAAGCTCTGAAAAAGATCAGAGGTGTTGATGATGTTGTAGCAGAATTTGAACAGATTAAAATGGCTTGTGAGACAGCACGTCAAGTCAAGCATCCGTTCAGGAAACTCATGAAGCGCTCAAGCATGCCTCCACTGATAATCGCTGTCCTGATGCAAGTATTTCAGCAATTTACAGGGATTAATGCCATTATGTTTTATGCACCCGTTTTATTTCAAACAGTTGGATTCAAGAACGATGGATCCCTCTTGTCTGCCGTGATTACAGGGCTTGTTAATGTTTTCAGTACTTTAGTCTCAATCTTTTCTGTGGATCGAGTTGGCAGGAGGAAGTTGCTTCTTCAGGCCTGCGTTCAGATGTTCGTATGCCAGGTAAAAGATTATACACTTGCATATTTTGATGGTTCATGACCGTAGTAAGTGTTTTCAGTATTCTGATAGCCTAAAAAAATGAAACTATTGTTGTTAATGTCAATCCATCCAGGTGGCAATTGGTGTTATTCTGCACTTTCAGTTAAAAGACACTGGTTCACTTAGCAAAGGATTTGCTGCTGTTGTGGTTGTCCTTGTCTGCTTGTATGTAATGAGCTTTGCTTGGTCCTGGGGACCTCTTGGTTGGTTGATTCCGAGTGAAACATTCCCCTTGGAGACGCGAACTGCAGGATTTGCATTTGCTGTTAGCTCCAATATGTTCTTCACTTTTCTCATAGCTCAGTTATTCTTATCAATGTTGTGCAACATGCATGCCTTCATCTTCTTCTTCTTTGCAACTTGGATATTCATTATGGGCGTGTTCGTTGTATTCCTCTTGCCAGAGACTAAGGGTGTGCCGATTGATGTTATGAATGAGAGGGTTTGGAAAAAACATCCTGTCTGGAAAAAATTTATGAGCAGAGAAGTTGTAAGACATTATGAGATGACCTGAAAACATTTGCATATACATGAAGGGAGTGGAGAGATTGAAGTCATCTTCCCTCCACTACTCCCTACTTATTCCCTACTTATTCGATTTGCATTTACCATTTTTCTTCTTGCTGGAAGCTCAGAAGTTGGTGCAGAAACATGTTCCCATCGGAACAACTCGGAATGTCTTTGAGAGAATTCTTAGGATTCCACAGTGCTTGTTGACAGGAGCAATTTTATTAGTCGAATAAATTATTGCCTCGAGTCTTTAGGCATTTTGGTTTCTTTCTGATGGGGTTTTACAATTCCTCCTCTCTGTGGTCTTCTTTTATGCTCTCTCGATATGGCTCGAGATCTGTTCTTATAATAAAACTTTTGGTACAACAGTTTTCTTGAAATGTATACACTGCGATCGAAATCTAGAATGGACTCTTTTCTTTTAGATAAATGTGATATGGAAGTAGTACAGATATGCTTACATAACAAGTAAACTATAAAGGACTGTGATACAATCATTTGATTCAAGATACACAAACTGTATCTTGTATACTACTCCCTGATTGTTTCATAGATATTCAAGATTGAAAATGTAGGAATCTCTCAGTTAAGAGCTTATAGACTGAAGCTCAAAATCTCATTTTTATCAAATAAAACCACAAACTATAGCCACAACAGCTTTCTCTTATTGTGCCAAGGTTTCCCAAAAGCCTATACGAAGCGTGTAGCGAAGCAGCATCATTTGGAGCAGGTGCTGGTGTTGTTTCAGCAGAAGGAGCACTGGATGGTGTTGCAGATGGAGTAGGAGCCAGCGAAGTTCGGAAAACGTTTATGTCGACCTTCTGACCAGATTGGCAATGACCAGGCACACCACAGAGAAAGAAGTGGTGACCATGAGTAGTAATTGTAATTGAATCATTGCCAGTTGTATGAGTTGTAATAGGGGAAGATGCATTGCATGCCTTGTACTCAGCATGTGTTATTTGCATCACATTGTGAAACTGGGGATTGTACACGAAAACTGATCACAAGAAAATGCAGAAATGTACATAATTAAAAGAGTTATTATAATTGAGGTGACTCTATCTATTATAATTGACAAACATCAATATACAAGGAAAAAAAAGAAACAGAGCCAATTGAGGGCAGCGAAAAATTCTAAAATGAACCCGGTCTAATTCGGTACCCAAGAATGGCACGGGGCAGCTACCTTTTCAGCATGGAAGTAATGGGGTTGGCAACTTGGTGGCATGATCATTAAGGCGTGCATCATTCAAGATTGGGCTCTCACTCTCAGAACCAATGTGGTGCAAGCAACCCCAATATAGGGACCACTAAGCATCCTCCACATGGCAATATAATCCCATGCGTCATAAAACTACTAGTTGGCGATAAGGGCCCACAATTTGTTTGAATAATGATGTCATCCCAATTAAGGTCCAGTGAGTGTGACCACAACCATTAAAAGCCTAAAACATTAGGTGGATGGCTAAAGTATGCAAAAAAAAAAAATTCAGGGAAATAATATCTTTAAATTGATCAGGGACCAAATGCCAACTAAGGTTCCCTACTAGACATCCCAACAATGTTAACAGATCCCTTCTATGGTTTTTTTTTTTTTTTTTTTTTTGTGTTAAAAAAAGTCACCTGAAACTCAACTAAGAATCTGATCTACAAACAGAAAATATTTATGTTATTGTCGTTCTCCTTTCTTTTAAACTTTTGGTTAAAAAAGATGAGCCCTTTTACTTTTTAAAGTTTTTTAAGAGTAATTTTTAGAAGGGGAGGGATGGGAGAGAAAGTATATAGAAGGAAATGAGCGCTCACTTCCCATTAGAATTTTCAGATTGATGGAAAAGTAAATGAGTTCTTACTTTTTTCTAATCTGGACCGTTTAATTAAAGGATCGAGAACATACTTTCCAAGGGAAAATCAAAATCAAACAGTCATTCTAAGAGTGACAAAAAAATGTCTTAATAGCTCTCATTTGTTGGATTATTCTCCGAATTTTGAACACTAAGAGATGAATACTTCAGTTGAAACAAATGTATTTACTTTGAACTCCAAATGGAACAAATTGACAGAACTCAAGAAAAAACAAGAATTAGTAATTGATATTATCACTAATTATGTGTATACCTAGAAACATAGGAAAATGATAACGAAGTACAACTTAAGTGATAATACGTTTACTTATTGATTATTAATTCAAATTACTAAGGAAACAGAAGAAGAAGAAAACAGAGAAATTAAGATGGAATTAAAGAAGAAGAAGGAGAGTAACGTACGAATAATATCACCAACTTGAAAGGTTTTAGTGGCAGCCCATTGCTTGTAATCAACATTGCCAATTGTAGTCCAGCCAGAAGAGTCTCCAACCTTGTAAACAGCTCCAATGGAGACCTGCACAGAAGCAGAAACAACCAACAAGAAAAGGGCCAAAGCCCTATGGTTTCCATTTCCAAGACCAAAATCCATTGTGGATGATTAATGAAGGAAATTCTTGAATTTTCGTGTAGGAGAATTCAAAAGGTCAGTTAAAAAAAGGCAATAACTGAAAGAAAAGTAAAGACTGTGAGGAGTCTTTTCAGTTTGTGGGGAGTATATATAGTATAGTATTAGTTGTAAGGCGCATATGAGGCTATGACCATTTAACCGATCCTTTTTTGGAGTGTGAAAATAAATTTGGAGCATTTACATTGGGCCCTTCTGTTGTTGATTATGACTGACACTTGAAACAATAATAGGATACACAACACAAGAAGTAGACTTTCTTTTTAATCCTTTTCTTTCTTCTTTATATTTTCAAAAGATTTAGGAGTATATTATAGGTATGGTTATATATTTGTTACTTGTATACTACTATAATACAAATTTATAGTAATCTAAACATAGCACAAAATTTTTTATAATACTGATTAATATTGTACAACAAATCATGTAACACGTACAATAACCTCACATATTTGCACGAAATTCTAACGTACTAGTCTCAATCTCTTATCATCAATTTTTGTTTTCAAGGTAATTAATTATTAAAAGATGATTGAGTTCTAACTTATATTCTTGCATGTTATGGAGAAGGTCATTAATTACCAATTGACCTCATGTCTTATCTATAAAATTATAACTAGAGGAAGAAAACATTTTGTACTTCTTTTTTCAAAGTAAGAAGAAGATGTAGGAGTGGTTATTAGCTTAATTTAAATGTTAATAGTTATTAGCTTAATTTAAATGTTAGTAATTTCTTTTGTCAAAACAAAAGGACTAAAATATTTTTTTCTCTAAACTAATCTTATACTCCATTGTTCATCAGCATATCATGTCAATTTTCAAGTATTTACTAATTTTTTAGTTTCTTAAAAGATAGCAATCTTACACATTTTAATTGAACGAAAACTTTTATTTTGGATTACAACAACTATTTAACATGTTTGGTGGTTACTTCTAAATTAATAATATTTTTTCATGTACAGTAAATCACTCACTCATCTAAAAATAATGACCCATTATTTTTAAAAAGTGGGTCTCCCATTTCATATACAAGAGTTTTATTAATGAATGAACAATTATTAGGCATACTAAATAGTCGTTCCAATCTCAGATAAAATTTTCCAAAGTTGAACTGTATTACATTGGATAATTTAGTATCTTTTTGTTAAATGCTTGTGGAGGTATTTTGAGTTTCAAAACAATGTAACTATCGTACTGATTAATAGAATACGAGATGAACAACGTAAACGGATCTAAGTACGATGTTTATTGCGTGACGAACAAAATGTAACAATACAAATTCGTCTCCTTGTACATTTTTCCTGAACCACTCGATTTATTGTCCTTTTTTGTTTAGATTTTGACTCCAAAACAGTTATTACGACTAGGACAAAGAAATAATTCCAATTTCTTACATAATACTTCTAGTATTATTACGACTAGGACAAAGAAATAATTCCAATTTCTTACATAATACTTCTAGTAACGTTAAAGGTAGGTAATTCTAAGAGGCCATTTAATTATTTAAACATGTTAGTACCAAATAAAGATTTCGTTGTATTTCCAATTTATTTTGAATTTATCTTAAGACATAATTTAAGATTGATTACTAAATGACAATTACACATCAATAATTAACACAAAAAATGTGGGTAGGATAGGACATCTAACATCAAGCTGTTGGCATGCACTACACAACTATCTTTGATTTGTGAACTATATATGTATGAAAAACTTGCAAGGAAAGGATGCAATGGTAGGCTTTGTTAGGTGATGGATCATGAATGAGGGTGTAAATGAATTTAAATTACTCGATATTCGATTTAAATTCAGTTTGGTAAGAGTTCGTTTGGTTCGTCGATAATCAAATCAAATTTAAACAAAATTTAGTATTTTGTATTCAGTTCGAACTTGGTTTCGATAAGTTAAAAATTTTAAATTTATACGTAAAAATTTTAAATTATTCTACTTCAATTCTAGTTTGGTTCGATAAAAGTTTGTTTGAATTCAACTCAAACGATGAAAAAACCAAACTTAAACAAAATTTCAACTCGCTAAAATAATCAAACAAATTTAAATGTTAAAATGTCTGACTTATTAACATTCATCGCAAATTATAAAATACAAATTACCTATATAGTAGTATATAATATACAAGGATTGTGTGAGGATTGTCATGATGACATTCAGTTGGAGGTATTGCTTTGTACACGGAAGATCTATGTTTCACCTACACTCAAACTCAAGCAGCCAAAATACTGGATACACAGGACCATTTATCAATTTCGAATTTAGTTGCTCAAAAACAGGCCATAAAGGAATGCATTAGTAGTGTATATTCACTGTTGATTATCAATTACGGTTTACTATCGGTAAATAACTTTGACTGAAATTCTGACAGACAAAACAGAATTCAATTGGTAAAATGTTTCACATGTGACATAAAACGCTTCACATGTGACATTGCATATATAAGAGCTTGGAACATTAATTCAAAGATAATTTGTACAAGACACTTTGCGTAGAAGCACATACCTATAACTTAACCATAGCTCAATATTACTAGATCATTATAATTAAAGCATGGGATCAAAATGTTCCTCAGCATATTTTACAATTGTGAGGAAGGATCAAATCCATGAGAATGCCCATTCTTCTTGGCACCCTTTCAAAAAACAAAAATTGATTCTTCTAAGTAGGTATTTCCTCCATCAGCATGGAAATCATCTTCCACAAACCTCTTCCAGAGCCAATGCTGCTTCCAAACTCTTTCAGTCATTTCTTCGATCGGCACGTTTTTGGTTTCAGGGACGAGGAACAACACGAAAAACGACATGATCAGAACCCAACCCGAGAAGAACAAGAAGATCCCAAACTTGAAATGGCACAGCATAGAAAGAAAAGCTTGAGCTATCACGAAAGTGAATAGCAAGTTCACACAAACTGTAACACTCTGCCCAGCTGATCTCGTCTCCAGAGGGAAAGTTTCACTAGGAATCAACCATCCTAAAGGTCCCCAAGACCATGCAAAAGAAGACACAAATGTGCATACCAAAATAACCACAAAAATTGCCCAACCATGGCTAAGATCTTGACTATGATCCTTAACCTTAATTCCCAAAACTATGGCAATCACAACTTGGGATAAGAACATCTGCACACCAGCTTCTAGCAGGAGCATTCGTCGTATGTACGTCCCAATTTGTCGACAGAGTAGATAGACACAAGGGTAGAAACAACATTGACAGCTCCAGTAATAACTGCTGAATATAGTGATGCATTGCCCCCAAATCCTACTGTATCAAACAACACTGGTGCATAGAACATTATCGCATTGATTCCCGTAAATTGCTGGAAGATCTGTGGCAAAAATCGAGGGCGAACCCATATATAGTTAGCAAATATGAGATATTCTCTTAAAATACGTTATTTTGTTAAAAATATGTAAGTATATATACATTCGTTACATTGTAAGTAGTAACAGTACGAACGAATTATTAGTACACAAATTCGGTGTGAGCTTCCAATGTTGATATTAATTAGATTGATACTAATCAATATTGTACTCAAATTGGGATAAAACTAACCTGTAACGCGACGGCAATGACCAACTGAGGCCTATTTCTACGCATGAGGAGATTTCTGAAAGGATGTTTAACTTGTTTAGCTATACGACTAGCTTCTACAAGTTCTCTGTCAAATTCTGGCTGAATGTTATCAGTTCCTCGGATCTTTCTGAGCACTGATTTTCCTTCCTCCAAACGACCACGCTCAATGAGACTGTTGGGCGTGTCAAGTACAAAAAGGGCACCTAAGGTTAGAAGCCCTGCTGGAATTCCAGCCAATCCCAGTGATAATCTCCAACCCCATCCTCCTTTGATTCTGAAATTCAAATTAAAGGGAAACAAAATCTTGGTTAATTAGCCAAATAACCAGAAATTCATGTAGTGGAGAAAAGATTAATTAAAGAAAGTGTTCTTAATTGTAGTACATGCATTATACGTACTAGTACAAATTTTAAGCAAACAAAAATATATGTTTTTTTTTTTTTTTAAATAAGGTACTTACTAGTACAAATTTTAAGAAAACAAAAATTTCCTCAATCATCAGAAATTAAACCCACAATAATTATGCAAATAGTTGATGAAACATTAATGCAAAATCAATTACACAAATTAGATGATGCATGAAACTAATTAATTCTTCAATATGTTGCACAAGAAAAATGGAGGTCAAACAATGAAAGTTGTCGCAACACAAAAAAATCGTTTTTTTTTTTTTTTTGGGTTGGGAAGGGGAGGGTGTGGTGTTTTGTGGGGGGCACAACCAGGAAAGTGTGTCATACACAACTTGATAATAACTGCTAGATGGGTCATTATCTTGAAAGCTTTGATTATATTCCAGATGTGGACCAATAATACATTGAATATTGTAGTCCCGGAGAATGAATCAATAATGTTAGGCCGTTAGGACTTGGAAGTTAGTCAACAAATAAAATACCCATGAATTGGGAATTTGGGACATGGGACTGGGACTAAAATATTGAAGTATTTCTTCTTGGCAGTCAATTATTGATCAACCTGTAAAAGGTTTAATAATTAAGAAACCAACTTAATTATAAACTAATCCCTGATTAGGTAGGTAAACAGCTAGTACACGATGGTTTCGTTTCAAGAGAACAATGTATATAATTTTATACGTATGGTACACAAAGGAATTGATGCAAAAATTTAAAATATTTGTGTGACAACTACGCGATGCGTGGATAGTAAAAAAAATACTAATAAAGATTAGACAAAAATTTAGTATAATATATTTCATTGAATATTTGACATAGGTACGTGGATAGTTAAAAAAAAAAGGCTCAATCAGAATTAGACAAAAATTTAGTATAATATATTTCATTAAATATGTGACATCTATGTGCTACGTATCTAGTTAAAGAAAGGGCCAATCAGGATTAGACAAAAATTTAGTGTCATACTATTACTTTATTTTTGAAAGGGTAATATGTCAAAATTCAAAGCTCGATCAAGTTTAAAATGATCTTGATTATGTAGAATAAAAAAAAAAAAAAAGGAATAAAATCAAATAAAAAAGCATAAACAAATGAAAAACAAAGGAATATAATAATAGGATAAAGAGAGAACTTTTACTTTGCTGTTCCGTAATTGACAAGGTTGGCGAAAAGAATGCCAATGGTGACCATGAAGTTGGAACAAAATGTTGAGTGCTCCACGGATTCTGGTGGGTGCAATCTCCGATAAGAACAGCGGAACTGCCTGAGAATTTCATATATATAAAACGTTTCAATTTTTGTTTTTTTTTTGGATAAAAATTAGAAAAGATATTTCAAGCTCATATATTTTGCAGCATGCTCACTAATATGACTATAGATAACAGATTTCTTTAATCATTTTCGTAGCACATTCAAGTTTATAGGGCAATTTCCAAAGAAAATCTAAATATTTGGTGCATTTCTCTAATAAAATTGGTAGTATAAAAATAGCCCCATGAAAAGCAAGGCATGTGAGTATAATGAAACAGAATGGTAATTAAACTTTTTAAAATATAAATGCTTTTTAGACATACTCTCTCTTTTTTCTTAAAAAAAAAAAAAAGTGTTTGGTTGGTTCCTGTTTTTTATTATTCTTTAAATAATATTTTATAATAATTTTTAACACATTTCTCAACTACCTTTTTATTTTATATATATTACACACACAAAGTTATTACAATTATTATTTCAAAAAAACATCTGAATAATATTTTGAATAATGGTTGTCCAAACATATATATATATATATATAATCAATGAGTGCTTGTTTTTCATTTTTTTATTTTTCAATTTTTTGGTAATATACAGTAAATCTTATCTAAATTACGAATCCTTTATCACCCAAGGTTACATGGACGATGATGATTCAAGAGGCCAGTATCAACAATTCAAAAACCACAAGATTCATGCCCCTTGGATATGATCATTGCCAAGAATAAAGTAAAAGTTGGGTAGCTGAGTGAAGTGATGGAAAATAGGAAATTTCGTCGATATACGGAGGACTTTTTTGGGAAAAAAAAGATTCAAAGGATGTCTTTTTGTAAGGCTTACTTTATTTTATCTTTCTTAGGTTCCAAAAGGGTCTCAATCACATGTGCAACAAGTCAATGTTGGAATAATAAAAGCCAGAAAAAAATAAATAGTGGAAAGGACCAAAAAAAAAAGATCTTTCTGTACAGATGTCAAGTCTCAATGACTCAAAGACGCACGTCTTCTAGTTAAATTGTTTTCTTGGAAAATATTTAGAAATACATATAACAGTATACCGACACTCCAGCCATGTTACATGATAAACGAAGCAATTACACATACTTCTTACTAAATGTAAAAAATGTATAAAACATAAAAATAAATTTTGAGGAGTAAAATTTAAAAAAATTTATTTTGCTCAAGAGCAACAAATTTCAGAAAAAATATACTCCTCTCCAAATAAAATGCTCGTCAAGGTAATTACTCGACATTTCTGAATAATTACTTCTAAAACTTTTCGTAAAATTTTAGAGATAAAATCCAAACGTGAATGACTTTAATGTTATAGACTTTGATGCATGTACCTACTTGAATTAGTAGGTGGAAGAGAATTATAGTATTGAACACATGCAGCAATTAAGCAGTCTCCAAATATTAATTAAAGTAGACAATTTCCCAAAAAAATAAAAAAAATTACCCAAGAAAACAAGAAAGTAAAAGTAGTACCTGATTAGCAAAACCAACTCCACATCCAAGTAAAATTCTGCCTATAATAAGCATAGCAAGATCTTGGGCAGCAGCATTAAGGGTCACTCCAGCAATGAAGAAAAATCCAGCAATCAACATGGTTACTTTTCTGCCTAGCTTTCTTGTGGTGTATGAAGCAAAAAAAGTAGCTGTTAAACCAGCTAAATATAGGGATGATGTGAATAATTGTAGACCTTGATTATCATATTTGCAGTAATTACTATTTAATCTCTTGTCTTGAGTCCTTCGGTATACCACAGGGAAGAATTTTTTCAAGAATGGACGCATTGACGTTACTCCACCTACAACAATTAAGTATGGAAAATGACCATGATTTAATTAATTAATTAATTGAAAAAAAAATAGGACCATTAATTGAGCTAAACACGTGATGTGGAAAAAGGGTTCAAGAAAAGACTTCCAACAACAAGTGCATTATGAGAAAAAGATACAAGATGAGAAAAAAATGACATCCCATGATTATATATCTTTAATTTTTTATTTTTTTTTTTTTTTTTTTTGTGGAGTTTCGAATTAATCTACCACTTGGCCTTGTCTTGTAGGTGGAACACAAGTTTAAGATAACTTTTTTTACGTGGTCATTCATACACAAACATTTATTATTATTTTATTCTTACATCTTTTTGCTTCTTCCTTTTTTTTTTTTTCACTTTTAAAATTCTAAACTAATGTTGTGAAGATATAGTAAGATAAAAATATACATTTCATGGATCTTCATGGCCTTTCCTAGAAATTCATTTTGATGTTAAACGCGCCTAGATCTTCTAGATTTGTATAATCAATTTAAGCAGACTGTATTTTGACAATCATTATTTAGAAAAAAAAATATTATAATTATGTTTTAAGATGTAATATATGTGAAATTAAAAGGTTGTTGAAAAATATATCTAAGTAATTAGTGCAAAAAATCATTTGGAAAATAGCAGAAAAAAAAATCCAAAAATAGGACCAACCTTTTGGCTGGTCTAATTGAGTTGGTACCTCCAAACTTGAAAGTTTTCCACAGTACCGCTTACAAGAAGTTTGGAACCAAATTGTATTAAAAGTTTTTGATACTTTAATTTCAATGATATAATCAGATTATCCATATTGTATTTATCAAGAAAGTTGTGTTTATGGAACATTTTTAAGATAATTAATCATACCAAGCGACTTGAAACATATGATTAACAATATAATTGCCAAAAAAAAAAAACTCATAATTTAGTTGATGCTGAAAAGTGAAAACTAATTAATATTAGTAGCAAAATAGTACTACTACGAACCTGAAACGCCAACATCATAACCGAACATGAGACCTCCGGTGGCGGCCATAATGCAAGAGACGACAACAATAGGCGTAATCTTGGCCTCAAACTCCGTTCCTCCGCCCCCCGGGGCTGACACTCCTCCGGCCACCATGATTAACTTCAAACTTACTTAAATGCTAAGTATATGTATATATATTTTAGTCTCTACTTGATATCTCCTTAAATAAGTAGAGATTTAAATCAAGAAATAGTGGATGATGAAGAAGAGTTTAATACTTCATCTAAGAAGACTCAGAGTAGTTTATATAGAGTCGAGGCTTGAGAGTAATGGTATATTTTTTACTTTGAAAAAAATGGATGAGGTAAGGTGCATGTTATTCACACCTATTATTCGATGTACTATTTATTAGAAATTGACACGTGTACAAATATAATAACTAATTTTATTTATATATATAAAAATATTAAGTAATGTGATTAAATTTTAATTCGTGTTAACACTTCGTTATCGTTTGCTAAAATTGACACCGAAAAATTTGATACTAAAATTTTATTTGATCTAGATGGGTATAAGAGACGTGAATTTTCGTTGCCACGTTTATTTTGAGCATCTTCCTTGTCTTTTATACACATGCAGTCAACGAACGGCTCTCCAATTAAGTAAAGAGATCAAAAGATAGAGGAACGAACGTTATCAGAATCAATTTAACTTTGGGCAAATTTTGATTCCTAGTCGGAATTTGAATATTTGATCGAAAACGTAAAATTGAGTTCTTGATAGCCGACTAATAAGAGACAGTCCTTTCATCTTTTAATTGGTTCATGCTTTGTAATTAAAACAACCCAATCGTAGCACATTTAGGCACATTTCGTTTTAGACCGACGTAATTAATTATAATTATTTTATACCCTTTTGGACGAGGGAAAAAAATTAATGGTCAGTGTACAAAGTTCAATTCAGAAAAAAGGAAAAATGATTTTACATTTACATAAATGTATTTGGCTTCCATATTTCACCAATTATTGAAAAACGACAGGGAAGTAACAAGCATACATCGATTTAGAACTATATTTTAAAGTCACTTCACACGATAAAATCATAATAAAAGATTAAACTTTGATTTATATATTTGATCGAATTTCGTATATAATTAAATTTCGTTCTTTCTAATATTTCGTATATGATAACATCTCAATGGTTTTGTCACTTTATGGACCGATAAAATTCTTTACTATTGTCTTGTGTCTTTATTAACATAATAACACTCGACACGAATTTTCTATATATCAAGAGAATCTGTTAATGTTTTTGCCTAAAGCACTAACTGTTTCCTTTTGCCTGTTCTTTGTTAGGTCCTCAGCCAAACATTACATCACTTGTCATATTTCCTGTTAAGTAATATGTCACCGAAGATCAAGAAAAGGTACCAGCATATTCTCTATCTAAAATAGTAAACCGAATCTGTTTTAGGATCAAGGATTGATGTGCAATTCTCTTGCAGTATGAACAAGGGGCACAAGATTTTAAGTTCATACCTAAAACCAATAATTTCAACAAACAAAATTAATTAACCAAAGATACTATGGAGTAGTTCTGAGTTTTAGCTAGCTATTAAATATGTTTATCTTATTAAAACTATGCATGACTTAATCATTAGTTAAATGACTAATTTTATACTGCACCTTTAAACTTTGGACTTCTTACACCCTAAATTATTTATTATTTGGTGTATCTACTAATAGTTAAGGGTGTTAAGAAAAATTTACAAAATATAGCACTTTAGCATCAGATTTTTACTTTGCATCTATATAATTTTATAGAAAATCATATACAAAACTACAAATTTATAATTACTTATTAAAGTCACTCTTCGTGGTAAGATTTTATCAAATCACGACTCTCCTAATTTTAAGTCTTTGGCTGAATTTCGTTTTTTTTCGAATTTAGTGACACATCAATTACTTTTATTTATCACTTTGTATAGATTCACTCAAATTTTATATTGATTTGCACCTCAAACTTCAATTTTGAGATACATTGCACCCTAAATTGTTTTAGCTATCCGATTTCGGTCCAATCATTTTTTGTGTTTAAAAGAAATGATATTGAAGCACAAGCAAATGAAAATCAAATACTAGAAATTGCAATTGTGTTTAACAATAGAAACTAGTTTTAAGGGTACAAAATGAGATTAATTTTAATTAATCTTAATTGTGACAGATGCTATGTTTTGAAAACAACTTTATTAATCTTAATTGTGACAGATGTTTTGAAAACAACTTTCTCATATGCTTAGAATATGGGAAAGAGAAAACCCTAAACCCTTAATAATCTGACGTTTAATAATGTAGTTGTTGGCCTCGAGAAGTGTATTTGGCTGATAAAGAATTGATTATTTAGGGCATAGATTAATGAGAAGTTTTGACTACTATATGTCATGTAAAACATGTAGCAGTTGGATTTAGTGTCTTTATACGGACATTAAAGGACCAAAAAAATAAAAAAAAATAAAGATTGATTGAATTCAGATAACCTTAAAGAACCGTTGCACTCCATTTCGATTTTCGACTTCCAAGACCAATATTTCCTCCATTTCATTCTAAGTATCGTTCTGGGTTGATTTTCAAAAATTAAAAAAAAAAAATTTTATTTAATTATATTAATTTTACGAAAAGGTTGTTCAAAGTGACTAAATTATCTTTGTACATTAATATTTTTCAAAAACTACATATCTAATCCCCCATTTCTCACTAATGTCCATTAATATGTTACTAAGGGTAAAGTTAGAAAAATCTCATTAATAATTTCTCAAAATTCTACAGTGACACGTAATTTGACCAAAAAAAATTGTATATAGCGATAAATATTACTCCATAAAACGGGGGATTATGTAGTATTTAACTGAAGTTTTGCTACCACAAGTGACAAAGAAAACAAAAGGTTTTGGAAATTGGAACCATACAATTGCTCATATTTTCTAATATATATATATATCTATATTTATATCTATCTATACTATAATAAAAAAATTAATATGATTTAGTGATTTAGATTTTTTTTTTTCAAATTTACCCGTACTATAAAATTTAATTATTTTGTTATGTATCCTAACTGGGATGCCTTCTCTATAATTATTTAGGTTATTTATGTAAATACTCCTCAAAGAGTAAAAGAGGAAATAGAACATACTTTCAAGGTTCATATTAAGAAATAAATTTGATTAAAGTAAATTTTCTCATGTAATAGAATTTAGATTAGGAATGATTTTAGAAATTAAAGAAAAGTAGAAAATAATTTTATTGGGATGGATTTTAAAAATCAAACAATAAAAAAAATAAAATTTACTTGAAAAATAAATTTACATATTTCATTTATACTTTTGGACCTTTAACGAAAAAAAAAATCTTAAAATGTGCATAGGAAGTAAAACTAAATTTTTTTAGACTTATATGTAGAATTAAGGTTCATTGAAGCAAATTTCCTCATAGAGTATAATTTTGGGATAGATTTAGAAACAAAATATGAATATTAAATAAAGTTACTAAAAAAATTAAATGAATATAGACTATAATACATGAAGAAGTTTGATTTAGTTTTTTATTTTCTTTCCCAAAGTTTAATGACTTTGTTATGTTCCCAACTTGAATGCATTTTATATAACTAGTTTGGGAGAACGTGCTTTGCACATTTGGAGATACTAATTGTTTGATTTTTAGTGCTGTGAATTAAAAAATAAAGCACGTTTGGAGATATTACCTTGTTTGATTTTTTTAATTCACTTAATTTTCCACTTACGTAATTTCTGTTTCAATGTTCAACTAAACCAAAGAATTTTTATAGTTCGTATGAGTTTAGAGAAATATTTGCTCATAAGTGATTTTTATACATTTTTGGTAGATATACTTTATTAGAAATATGAGAGATTTGTTTAGTTTAATAGTTCAAGGGATTTTATAAAAACTAAATAATTGTATCTTGTGAATAACACATCTACCTTGTAATTTTAAAATAGAAGTATATTTCCTCGATTGAGAATTATTGAAACATTCTACAATGAGTTAATTGATACTCTATTTAACTTCAAAAATAGGAAAGTTTAAAGTATCATCAAATTAAAGCACAATGTACAATAGAAAATATATTAGAATTTATTATTGTATCTATTTTGTAAGTTTAGTAATCAAAGAGAGTGGTGTAGTTTTGAAAAATGTTGACAATTTATAAAATTTATTGGAACCCTTTATTCTCTTCAATTATTTAGAACTAGTTTTATCCTAACAACTTTGGATTTATCTAGCGCGTTAAGGTATTTGATTATTATTGAATCGCTATACCTCTCTTAGAACCAACTTGATGAAGGAACCATTCATATACAAATGCTAAATATCAATTTCTACTTTAGGAGACAAAATCTCTCTTAAATATATAGTTTGCACAGCTATATGTATTATATCATGAAAATAGAAAAAATAAAAATAATAATAATCTACTACCATTCATCAATTAATGGCGTGAAATTTAGTAATTATTCATTCTGTTAAAACTATCAATTTATATAATAGTAAATTAAAGGGTAGATATTCAATATTATAAATATTATTTAATAGAATAAGATTAACAACATATACTTGCAATGGTTATCAACTTATATAGTAATAATTCAAAAGTAACAATAAATATTTAGTATTTAGGTATTATTAGACAAAGTATACTTTAGTTAAAATCTACTTAGTAATTGATTTGATATCCCTAATTTTTGGTATATATTAATTTATACAATTATTAATATTCAACATTAGATATTTACACATATAAAGACAATAACAATAATTTTTATAGCCAGATAGTAATTTTCTATTAGGAATTTTAGTTAATATAATTCAGGAACTAATTTTTTTGACTATAGGAAAAACATAACTTAAATTAAATATGTGCTAATTATTTAATGCATGAAAAGGGAACTAAAAGCAAAGTAAGAATTGCAAGATAAGGATTATAGTCTTTTAAGAAAAATAAAAGATGTATAGATCACATTTTTCACTCCCTTTCTTACTCATCTAATCAATTTAACAATAATCGAAAAAAATAGGTTCTACACTATATTTTTTTAGTACACCCTGCAGAAATCAAATTCTTTTCATATTGTGGATAACAAATTTCTTTCATCGTTACAAAGTTTAGACAACAAAATTAGAGACAAAATGAATGGCATTAGCAAAAAGAAGGTGAAGATGTTGACAATATCTATGAAAGATAATGCCTTTGTTAATTCAAGTTTAGATATGCTCTTGAGATTTTTAAATAATTTTATATCTCCTTTGCTCTTTTGATTTTTTTTTTTTTTGGCTGTTTTGTATAAAAAAATAGAAAAATATTTCAAAACTATTACAAGAGTCTAAAAGTTTTATACATCATAAATCTTACTTTTTTGTTTAAAGAATATCTCTACTGTTATTTAACTTAATTCTTAATTCTAAAAGAAAAAAATTTATTTGCACACTTGTATAATTTCTAAAATTCATCATTGAGAAATGGATACCAGAAGAACTATCTATTTTGTATAAAAATTCCATTCCAACAGTAAAGAAATCATTAAGATTGAAAGTATATTTTAAAATTGTGCGCTTTTCAAAAGGTTAATGGAATTTTTTTTTTTATCGAAATTCAGTTTGGAAAGCAAATTAGAACAGATTTTCAGTTTGGATGGTTGAATTCATAATCGTTCAGTTTTGGGAGCCACATGGAACATTTGTTGTAGTTTTGAGGACCAAATTGAGACTCTTTGAATTTGGAAGAATATATTGGAATACTTTTTCGATTTTGGAAAGTCAAATCGAGATCTTTTCAATTTAAAATGTCATATTAAGATTTATGCTTAGTTTGAATGGTCAAAATGGTATTTAACCCTTTGAAATTAAAATAATCTTTTTTTCCTTGTTTTCCTTTATTTATCAAACGAATTTTTCTTTTTCTTTTAATAGTTGTTAGTAAACTATTAGTTTCTTTAGTTACATATAAATGTTAGATGGTCGAATGCATAATCTTTTAGTTTTAGGGGTTACATTGCAATATTTATTTTAGTTTTGAAGACTAAATTGAGACTCTTTCAATTAAGATTGGAGGACTATATTACAATATTTTTCAATTTGGAGGGTCAAATTGAAACTTTTTCAATTTAAAAAGGCAGGCCATATTGAGATTTTTGTTTAGTTTGAATGACCAAAATGGTATTTAAATCTTTGAAATTAAAATAATTTTGTTTTCCTTCTTTTCAAAGATTTTCAAACGAAATATTTTTCTTTTAATAGTTGTTAATAAATTATTAGTTGATTTAATTGTATATAAATGTTATCTAACCTATTAATGTATCCACAACCTATATATGTTGATAATGATAGTTCTATTTAATGAGAAATTTTATTCCATTAAGTTTTTTTGATAACTTTATTTAATATTTATTTGCAATTTCTAAATCTATCTTAGAATTATACTCTATAGAGAAAATTTATTCCAATTAAATTTAATTCTAGAATAGAATTTCTCATTAAATATGACAGGATTTGTTTCAATTAAACTTAATTCTACATATAAGTCTAAAAAAATTAGTTTTATTTATCATAGTATATATTCGATTAATTTTTTAATATTTTTATATAATATTTATTTTTTATTTCTAAATCTATCCCAAAATTCTACTCTATGAGGAAATTTGCTTCAATTAAATATAAGTTTAAAAAATTTAATATAAGTTAAGAAAAAAATTAGTCTTATTTCTTAGAACCTTTCCAGGAATTTTTTTTTTCACATTATATGTCCAAAAGTATACATGCAATATGCAATTTTTTTTTCAAGTAAATTTTTTTATTTTTATTATTGCTTGATTTCTAAAATCTATCCCAATAGAATTATTTCCTAATCTTTTTTAATTTCTAGAACTCATTCCTAATATTCTATTACATAAGAAAATTTACTTCAATCAAATTTATTTCTTAATATGAAATCTTAAAAGTAGGTTTTATTTGCTCTTTTACTCTTTGAGGAGTATTTGCATAAATAGCCTAAATAATTATAAAAAAGACATTCAATTTAATGGACATAACAAAGTAATTAAATTTTATAGTAAGAGTAATTTCGGAAAGAAAATCTAAAACACCTAATAAACTCGCTTTTTATAAATAGTATAGATTTTTAGGCTATTTAAGTAAATACTCCTCAAAGAGTAAAGAAGAAATAAAACCTACTTTTAAGACTTCATATTAGGAAATAAATTTGATTGAAATAAATTTCCTTATGTAATAGAATATTGGGAATGAGTTTTAGAAATTAAAAAAGAGAAAAAAAATATAAAATAGGGCTCCCTGAATTTTAGAAATCAAGTAACAATAAAAATATAAAATTTACTTGGAAAATAAATTTGCACGTTTCACCTATACTTTTGGACTTTTAAAGAGAAAAAAACTCCTATAAAGGTACATATGAAATGAAAACTGACTTTTTGAGATTTCATCTAGAATTAAATTTGATTGAAGTAAAATTTTATCATAGATTAGATTTTTGGGATAGATTTAGAAATTGTGATAGAATTATGCATATGATTATTGTCAACATATACAAGTTGTGAATACATCAATAGATTAGATAACATTTATAAGCAATTAAAGAAATTAATAGTTTATTAACAACTATTAAAAGAAACTAATAATTTTTTACAATAAGGTGCAACTTATGTGGAAAGATGCTTCCCCTATAACCTAAAACAAGGTTATTTTAATTTCAAAAAGTTAAATATCATTTTGGCCTTTCAAATTAAACAAAAATCTCAATATAACATTTTAAATTGAAAAGGTCTCAGTTTGACCCTCCAAATTAAAAAACAAAAAAATCCAATATAATCCTCCAAAGTCAAAGAGTCTCAATTTGGTTCTCAAAACTAAAATAAATATCCTAATGTGGGTCCAAAGCTGAATGATTATGAATTCAACCTTCCAAATGTGAAAATCTATTCTAATTTGCTCTCTAAATTATATTCCGATATAAAAAAATACCATTAATCCTTTAAGGGCACACTATGTGATATCTATCATAATTTTGAGAATATATTAGTTTAATCTATTTAGTTTTTTAATTTTCTTTTGATATATTTCTATTTCTATTTTAATTAAATTCATTTGTTTATTATTTTTTGAAATTTTAATTAATCATTTTTGTAATTGTTATCTATAAATCATTTGATTTCCTGTAAATATTTTTTCCTAATAAAAGAATATCAAAATACTTCATTTATAAAATGATAATTGATACTTGAAAGAGATTTTATCTTTAAGTAATGATAATATATATATATATATATATATATATTAAAAAAATTTAATATTATGAAAGATATCTTAATATCTAAAACTATTCAAGTTTGTGGTGTTGGTGTAGAAAATTATAGCCTAAGCACCTAAAAAAGAAATAGAAGTAAAATGCAAAAATTATACATTGTTCTCGTAAAGAATTTAAAAATACTTCATCTATAAAATCATATTTAATATTTGATAGTGATTTTATCTTTTATATAAATTTATGAAAAAAGTACCTTAGAATCACATTTCTACTTTGTATATAAGCACCTCAAACTTCAATTTTGAGATACTTTGCACCTTAAATTGTTTTATCTGTCCTGTCTTTGGTCCAATCATTGAGTACTGTTTCAAAAAATAATTGAAGCACAAACAAATGAACTTCAAATACTATAAATTGCATTTGTGTTTCACAATTAGAAACTAGTTCTGTAGGTGTAAAGTGAGATTAGTTTAATTAAGCGAATTGTGACAGATGTTTTGAAAACAACTTTATGGTATATATGCTAATTAGAATAAGGGAGAGGACAAAACCCTAAACCCTTATTAATTATCAGATTTTTAATAATGCAGTTGTTGGCCTCGACAAGTTTATTTGGCTGATAAAGAATTGATTATTTAGGGCATACATTAATTAGAAGTTTAGACTACTCTATGTCAAGTAAAGCATGGGGCAGTTGGATTTAATAATTCAACGGTCTTTAAAGAAAAAAACAAACAAGATTGATTGAATTCAGATAATCTTAAAGAACCATTGCACTCTATTTCGATTTTCGACTTCCAAGACCAGTGTTTCCTCTCTTTCATTCTAAGTCTCATTTTGAGTTGATGAACAAACATTAAAAAATTATTAAATTATATTAGTTTGATAAAAAAAATTGTTCAAAGTGATTAAATTATTTTTCTACATTAATATTCTTTAATTACATAATCTTTCTTCTCCAGTCTCCATTAATATAATACTAAGTTGATAAGTTTAAAAAAAAATTATTAATATTTTTTTGAATTTGAGGAGCGACACATAATTTGATATAAAAGAATTATTTATAGCAATAAATGTATTATAAAATAGAGGGAGTATGTAGTATTTAACTGAAGTTTTGCTACCACAATTGTCAAAAAGAAAACAAAAAGTTTTGGAAATTGGAACCATATACAATTGCTCATTTTTCAAATTTCTTAAAAAGCAGAAGAAACAAAGGCAAAATAGACTTGACCACCTGAAGACACCTATCACCAGATATCTAGGGACTAGGAAGGTAAACTGACGAATTTGGTTGGAAAATTTTTATATGGATTTTATTCACAATAAATGAAATAAATTTTTTAATTTATTTATATTTATTCATATTACTTTAAGTCATTAAAATTAATTTTTTTAGACTGGTATAAGTGAATATAGATCAAAAAATTCACTTTACCTACTATAAATTGAATCCATATAAAAATTTCATGTATATCGTCATTCTTTCATTTGACTCGATTACGAGTTTTACATTGTTTGATTATATATGATCAAATTCAAAGCTGGCCACCGGAAAAATCTTCTAAAATATATATATCCGTGCTTGATTCCACTGATCTTTTTCAGGCGGATTTATTAGAAATTTCTTTTCGAGTCTTTGCACCTTTTAGATATCAAACGCACTAAAAAACAAATAAATTAATTATTAGAGAAACTTCTCAAAATATTGTCGTACATTAGTACATTGATCATTGTAACCATTTTGTATCTAGTACTAGAATTACATTTATCACAAACAATTGCACAGTCGATACGAGTATAGATTAAACAAAACTTGAATAATACTTTCATTTGGATAAGTATTTATATTTAAGATATTATTTAGAATAATTATTGTGATATATTTTTTAATATGAAATATAAATGATGAAAAGATAATTAATTTTTTTTTATCAAATGATTGCATAATATTATTTAAAAAATAATGATTAATAAACTTTGTCCAAACGAAGAAAAATATTAATGTGAAAACTTGCAGTTTTCAAAACAGAAAGGTGATAAAAATGTAGAAAGCCATGCTCTTAAATCTATCAATTAATTTAGTCAAATTCAATCTTGACAATTTGTGTAAGACTAAGGAATTAAATAAATATATAAAAACATTCCCAAAATCATACAACATTTTGATCAGCAAAAGTTGATGAATACGTAGAGCTCTCAGATTGGTTTTCTTGACGTTTCTCGTGATTTTGGATAAGACCAACAAATGAACGTAAAGTCGAAAATAATTTTACGCCTTTACATACTCTTATACACATCTCATTTCCCACTAGAAACATCAGACTCTACCCTCCTTTTTCTTTTTCTTTTTTTTTTTTCCCAAAAATATTCATTTATATAGATTTTGTGCAAATTATTTTCGATGAGTGACGACAGCATTCATTATTCATTTATTTTTGAAATACTATTTTAAAATTATTTTATAATACATTTTTTTATTATTTTTTTATCTCACAAATATCACATATTAAAAAAAAATTAATACGATAATTATTTTAAAATATTTAAAATAATAGTTGTTCAAACATAACTATGCAGACACGCATATTTCAAGCTAAAGACTCCTTGTGGCTTTATCCAATTCTTAATTAACATAAGTGAACCATAAACTGTTTTTATATTTCACTTTTTTAGTGGGCAGCTTTTGGATAATGGGTAGAGATATATGAAGCCACTTTGCACATTGTGTTTACGCTTATTTTAATTTGAGTTTGGTTCGTAGTTTTCTTTCGACTCTTTAAGATAACAGAGATATACATTTTTTGTGGGCTATTTACAAATCTTGAAAAGAATTTATTTAGATGTATCAAGAATTTATGAGTGATTATTTTCCTTGTATTTCTTGTTTAAATTTTAGAAAATAAATTTAAAATTCAACTTTTTTTTTTTTTTGGTGCTACACAATTTCACCAACTCCTTGTTGGTATACCATGGACTAGCCCACGTCCTAATTGTACAGACTAATAATTAAGATTTTTAACAAAAAAGCATAAGAAGTTGCTATGATTAGTACAATGTATTTTTCTCTAGCAATTTGAAGAAATGGATGTCAATATCAAGCTTAAAAGGAACTTTCCAAGAATATAGTTGGATTTAAAGGAGAGAGATCAGATAAGCACTACAACAATTTTAACCAATGAAAAGCACTTCATATGGCAGACTAACATGATAATTTTAACTGACTTTCTGATTTCTAAATACTATCAAGTATCAACAACACTAGATGATGTGACCATGACAAAGTTGGCCATTGAACATTCTAAATACTATAATAAATAACCAAAATTTTAATATTTAAAAAAAAAAAAAAAAACCCACTAACAATTCCAATATTTAGCATGCAATTTAAAGACATTGAAAATCAAAACACCATTCACAACATTGTCCACACCTGGATTGATGCGAACTTAAAAGTAATAATAAGGTACAGAGCAATTCAACCTTAGATAAGTCCAAAATTGGCTTTAATACTAAGGCCCAAAAGGTTTTACCTTGATCAAGTATCGGGCTCAAATGGTGCAAGGCTCCTTGTGCATTTACAGCCCGGACATGTTTTTCCATCACAGCTACAATTGAGCCCGTTCACTTTCTTTAATTATTCTGATAATTTGAAAAGTCTTGACTAGAGACTCTATAATATTGTGCTCTAGCCAAGAAAACATGCATAGTGTCCTAGTTATACACTCTATAATACGGAGTCGGTAAATAGTTTTTGCTTCGTATAAATATAAGTAAGTCCTCGACTTAGTTCCATAATCAACAAAAAAGAAAAGGTTGGATTTTGTGAACTATCCAATATTAAAGGATGTAATATTAAAAAAAAATTTACTAGTCATTCCGTAATACGAAATAAATATTATAGATCATTAAATAATTTAATAATAATGAAACTCTCATATTTTTTTTAATTATTTTAATAGTTATATGACTACAATTTTGTAGTACGTAAAATTAAGTTAGCTACGTTGCAATCTCTCCTTAATTTTACCTGCAGACAAGGCCGAAAAATTGTGGACACGGCTGTTTCGAGGCCTGCAATCATCCTACCAACTAAGGGTCCATTTTCAACATTTTTCAGGTAATGACGAGTTTCCAAGACCCAAATTTTCTTTCTTTGATAGTGTCCCAAAAATAATTCTAACTATTTTATTTTCCCTTTTGTTTATGCTTTTGTTCTTTTGTGAAATGATTGTTTCTTATATATGCACTTGGCAGAATTGGACCAACTTATTCTGGATGTAAATTCGCATCTTAGCTGCATGCATGGCATGGTGGGTCAATGCGTACATTTTTGTTGCGAAATAAGTATTTGATACCCTAGATTTTTATGAGAAAATGTATGTGCCCACCTCAATTCATGACTAGAACGAAGTGTACTATTAATGTACATGGGTTATAGACAAATAATTAAATAAATTCGTTTTTAGACTTATGTATAAAATTTATGATTATAATTTTAATTAATATTATTTTTCATACAACAAATTAACAAATAAGGCTAAACACCGAATTTAACTACCTACCATGCATATTCCCATCTCATACGCACATTACTATTAATTGGAAGAGTGGACACAATCATTTAATGTGAAGTGTACATTAGTGCTTCCATTGATGGAAATTTATCTTTTTATCTAAAAGTACTCTATAGAAGAACTTATCTCCATTTAAGATCTATGTGCTCCAAAAATTCTAGCATGCACTTTTTCTTTTTTGGTACATAAGAAACGTCATTAATTAAGGAGGAAAATATATATATATATATTTTTGAGTAAGAAGAGGAAAATATTAATTAGTTTCATAACTGATTTTCCACAAAATTAATTTTAATTTATTTTTGTTGTTTATTTAGTGTTTGGAATACATAAAACCAAGAAAATTAATTTTCTCATCATTTATCAATTACTTTAAAATTATCAAGTAAAGTCAAACTGTAAAACATGTTGATTATCCAACCCCCTTTTGGAAGTACTTCAAGTGAATTTAGCAGAAAACCTCTATTCTCTATTGTCTATAACCAGCTAGTTGTCACTTAGTTATAAAACCACAGTTAATTAGAGGTGGCTTATCATAAAACCCAAGTAATTGTAGATAGTCTGATTAGAGTATGATTATCTGATTTATCTTTTGGCCATCCGCAAATAAGTTTGGATCTTGTGATTTAAAAACATCATGGATTGTGCCTACTTTGCCAATTTTATATCGTCCGTCAAGAGCAAACTTGTCGTCTGCCACTACATGAGTAAAATAGCATAAACTAATAGAAACTATTAATTATGATTAGATGAGGTCAAAGTTACTACAAATTTTAAAACAAAAAGGACAATTTCTACATTAGTTTTATATAAAAAAACACTATTTTCATAGTAAAATAATATACAATAATACAAAGATAGATCACAAAGGGCTAGAGAATTTTTTAAGTGTTGCCGAAGTAACTGTACCAATACAGTAGTACATTACACGCTTGTCCCCATGAGAGACTTTTATGACAAACTTAATATGAATGGATTTTTGAACTCTATTTATAAATTTTACGATCATAATTAAATTTTATAAAATATTATTTACATCAATTGATATTATAAATTATATAATAGAATTTTATTTTATATCATAAAATTTGCAAATAAACTTAAAGATAAGATTTATCTAAGTATTTTTCTGACTTCTATATGTACATTCTATGTCAAGATTTAAGAAGCAAAATGAATTTAGACAACCTTCCATCCTAAGTTGATTTATATAATACTAAGAATTTGTCTTGTTTAATTTTTTCTTCTTTATTTCAAAACTTGAAATCCATTATTTAACTGAGTCAAATTACTTCATGCAAACATAAACGTCATAAATTTCCTAAATGATAATATTTTATTTGCGAGTACGATTGCTTTATAATATAAACAAGTTGCTCTTGTTATTTGATATTTGAACTATAAATGTATGATGTAATATAGTTAAATTCCTCGCCAAAACATGTTGCTCTGTTTGGTTTGCACTTTGAAAAAGAAATCAAGAATATTTTAAACATATTTTTAATCACTTTTCTATCATTACACTCTTTTAAATAAAGTAATACAATAATATTTTTTCAAAAACTTTTTTTGTTAAAATAGGAAAGATGTACTATATAATATATTTGTAAACTTTTCTTTATCACAATTGTTGAAGAAAATGGCAAATATGGAGTTGAAGCAAGTGGTTTTAGCAAAATTTGGGGATATCAAAATTTGTAGAATTTGAGGTGTGTACAGTACTATCTTTAAGATTTTGATTGCCCCTACTATATTCAATAGTTTGCTTTTAGGTGAATAGCAATCTACATTTAGGATACAACAATTTTTGAAGATTTCTAATAGCAAAAATCAAAAATCTTTCCAAGAACAATGTATAAAGGAGAGATAGATTTTTTTAATAATAATTGTTATGTTGAATTAGTGGATATATCTCTCTTTTATAGAGATGAAAGTTCAGAAAAATTCATTGAAAAGCACATTTTCAATCCATGGAACACCACTCTCGAACCAAAAGCTGCAACTCTCTCCATTTTACCCGTTTTTCAATTACAAACGGTCATATCTGTAGGGACGCACGCACATGAGTGCACTGTAGCAGCGGACTAGAAAAGACATGTGTGCTGGTCTTATTTGGCCACTGCCTTCAGTGCACATATGCTGCTACAGTACGCACACGTGAGCCGAAATTTTTTTTTTCTTTTTTAAATTGCAACTTTACACCTAATAGTTACTTATATTTACAAACTAAATATTTATATTCCCCCACTTAGTTTGTACCACTCACTATCTCCTTTTTAAAATCATGCATAAAGAAAAGTGACTCTCGTCTTAAACTTTTCTATAGTGTAAATAACTCATTAGATCTAATCAAATCAAGGTGGCATGGTTGCTTAAATCATTATTTAAATTAGACTAGAATTATCAGACACTTGAATTTGTTAAACTTATACATATATTCACAAAATAGATTAGCACTGTTACCGACCATGTGCTCTATCCTAATTCATGATCATGTACAAAAGAGAATTCTAAACTTTTGTTAGAAACGGCACCACTTCTTATGATCATATAGGTGAAATCTTTTCAAACACAATAAGATGATTTCATTAAGAGTATAAATATTTATATACTCAACAAATATGTCTTCACACTTAAGGGTTACCATTTGCACTAACAATATGGAATGATATACACCTAATTTTAGCGCTCACAACTACTTATTAGCAATTTATTTTTACCGTTTAAAACTTTTAATCTAGTGGTAGTTCTAGCATAAAGGTTGAGTTACCATTGCTAGTAGTTTTAGATAAAGAGTTTCAATCCCATTCCTAATGACGTCGTTTTCACTAAATCCCTCACAAGAGATTTAGTCAACGGATCCGCTAAATTATTGTATCTCCTTACATACACAACAATTACGACGTCATCATTTAATAACTGTCTAATATACATATGCCTTAAACTTATATGTTTAGATTTACCATTGTATATTTTATTCAATACTCTAAACATTGTGACTTTGACTATCACAATTCAAAGCAATAGCTAACATTGGTTTAGGCCACAACTTGATGTCTAATAACAAGTTTATCAACTATTCTGCTTCTTTACAAGTTAAAACCAAGATTATGAATTCAGCTTCCAACTTGCCTTGTGGAATGAGTAATTACAGTTTGTTTCTTTGAAACCCATAAAATTGCTCATTCAACTAACATAAAAATTCACTCACTTGTAGAGTTTTTGTCACCAATACTAGTAAACCAACTAACATCAGAACACCCTTCAAGTACAACTGGAAAACTATTGTAAAAAAGTTCAAAATCTTTAGTTCTTTTAAGATAACCAAGAACTCTCTCAATTGCTTTCCAATGATCACTATCAAGATTTTTAGTATATCTATATAATCTATATACGGTAAAAGAAATATCTAATCTTGTACAACTCATTGCATATATTAAACTTCCTATTACACTTGCATATTCAAATTGAACAATAGGTTTGCCAGTATTCTCATTTAATATAAAGTTATGGTCAAAATGAGTATTTGCCCCTTTCACATTTAAATATTGATACTTATTCAAGATTTTCTCAACATAATGTGTTTGTTACAAAGTATAACCCCCACTATACCTTTTAACTTTAATCATTAAGATAATATAGTGGTATCTATTTTACTAAGATTCTTCATTTTGAATTGAGAAGACAGATACTTATTAGTTTCAAGTACACCCGTATAACAAGTACTAATAATTAGCATATTATATATATATAGACTAATAATCACACCATATTTTTCAATGAATTTAGAATAAATGCACTTATCAGCATTATTATATCTAAATCCATTAGAGAGTAAAATTGATTTTAAACTTTTCATGCCATTATTTGGGTGCTTGTTTTAAACCGTATAGAGATTTTACTAGTTTACAAACTTTATGTTCATTTCCTGATAATGTAAAACTTTCTGGTTATTCCATATATACTTCTTAATCCAAGTCACCATTTAAAAAGGCTGTTTTGACATCCATTTGTTGTACACATAGATTATAAATGGAAGCTAATGACATTAGCACCCTAATGGAGGTAATTCTTACAACAGGTGCATAAGTGTCAAAATAATCAATTTCTTCCTTTTGTCTAAAACCTTTAACTACAAGTCTTCCTTTCTCTATATATTAATATGGATCCATCAGTGGCATATTTCCTCTTAAACACCCATTTACAATCAATAGATTTAGAACCAGGAGGTAAATTCACTAGAATTCAAGTATTATTTGATATAAATTGAGTCCATCTCATCATTTACAGTCTCTCTCTAAAATGTTGTATCCCTTGATGACATAACTTCACCAAATGACTTATGATCATCTTCTACATTTAATACGATTGGTATCTTATTAAACAAGTGATCTATATTACTTTCAACTAAGAAAATAATAACTTGTGAATATATGAAATTAGAAGACAAGTGTTTTTCTTTCCTTTGTCTTTGACTTCTTTTATGATCAGAAAGAGTATCAATTCCTTCCTTTTATTATTAGAAGAATGATCAACATTTGGAATAGGTTCTTGTGCTTTACTTGGATCTACATCAACAGTTGACTCAATAATAACATTAGAATAAATGTCAAGTAGTCTATAGGATTTAGAATTTTCAGCATAGCCAACAAATATGTGATGCACTTTTAAGTGCTCTCGGTCCCAACTTTACTCTTTTAATATCTGAAATTCTATAATAGGCTATACATTCTCAAACTCTAAAATAAGTTAAGTTTGGTTTTCTCCCCTTCCATATTTCATATGGTGACACTTTAGTTTTTGAAAAACGGAATTCGATTATGTAAATAACAAACAACTAATAAAGTTTCTCCTACAAAATTTTTGGCAAATCAGAACTTAGGATCATGATGTTAATCATGTCCACCAAAGTTCTATTTTTTCTCATTCTGTCAAACCATTTTGTTGTGAAGTATATGGTGCACTTGTTTGGTGTATAATGTCATTTTATTCACAAAATATTGAGAATTCGGTAGAAAAATATTCAACACCTCTATTACTCTTCAATATTTTGATTTTCTTATCCAATTAATTTTCTACAAGAGATTTATAAAATTTAAAAATATCAAATGATTCATCTTTTACTTTCATCAAATAAACATACACATATCTAGAGCAATCATAATATAATAGTGATGAAATATCTATTACCACCTCTTGTTAGAAAATCATTTAATTCACAAATATCCGAATGCACAAGTTCTAATAATTGTGTATTTCTTTCAACTTTAAGAAATGGCAACTTAGTGATTTTTGATTGAATGCATAATTCATATTTCTTCTCAAAATCGTTTTTGATAGATATTAACTCATGTTTAGACATAAAATGAAATACTTTATGATTAACATGTCCTAATCTACCATGCCATAAAGAATAAGTAGAATCCACAATATAAACAGAAACATTGTCTTTATTGATTAGTTTAAACATGTCATCACAAGAGTAACCATTTCTTACAAATACATAATTTTTGGACAAGATAACTTTGTTTGACTCTAATACAACTTTCAACCCTTTTTTATTCAATATATCGGTTGATACAAGATTTTTTCTAATTTTCGAAACATGAAGTATATTCATTAATACAAGCTTCTTGCCGGAAGTGAATTGCAACTCCATACTTTCCTTGCCATAAAATACTTTGGCTGAAACATGATTTCCCATAAGCACTTCATAACCATCAGAAACATCTTTCATAAGTTTTGAATGGAGACTTATCATTGTAGATATGCACAGTAGCACCAGAGTCATACTACCAATCATTTGATGTGGCTAAAATTGCCATATTCAATTCAGAAATCATACCAATGTGACAATCAGTACCATTGCAACAATTTCAGCATCTCTTTCAACAAAATTTGCTTTAGGGGCATTATTATTATTATTATTTTGGTTTCTTATTTGAATTACACTCATTCTTATAATGCCCTTTCTTGTCACAATTATAACATATTCTTTTCCTTTTGAACTTGTCCTTAGAATTAGTATTTTTAAAAAACTTTCTTTTAGAACTTGTGATTTGACTCTTATTCTCATTAACAAAATTCACTTTTGAAACAAGTTCTAAATCCTTCTTATAAAGATTTCTAGTATCTTTTTTGATTCTCATATGTTTCAAAACTTGATCAATTGTTAAAATTTCAGTCAAGGAATTAGTATAAAGTATTTTCTTTTGATAATCATTCCAACTAGAAGGCAATTTTGCAATAATTGCCCCAACTTGCAATGATTCTGAAATTTCAACACCAAAATATTTGAACTTTGAAACAATAATTTGAGGGTCATGAGTTTGATCCAAAATAGAAGAAGAGTCAACAATACGGAATTCAAAATATTTCTTAATAAGAAATTTGTTCGCACCTTATTTTTGTGTAGCATATTTGTGTTCCAAGATAGCCCAAATTTTTTTTGAAGATTTGATCGCTGTGAAAAAATCATAAAGACGGTCTGAAAGGGTGTTGAGAATGTGACATCTACACACGATCTCATCTTCCTTCCTTTTCTCCTGTTGTGTCTTGAGTTCCTCCGAATCTCCAACGGTTAGTGCAAAAATTTCGGGCAATGCAGGATCCAAAACATAAGCAACTTTTAGTGCAGTAAGGAAAAACATCATTTTGTCTTTTCACCGGTTAAAATTTGTTCCGATTTCATCAAGACGATCTAATTTTACGAAATTTCGATTCATCGTTTTGAAGACAGACTCGCCACTTGTTTCTATGGTTACTCACAATCAAAACTTTAAGATTGTTGAAGAAAATGTAAAATATGGAGTACAAACAAGTGGTTTTAATAAAATTTAGGGATATCAAAATTTGTAAAATTTGAGGCGTGTATAACACTATCCTTAAGGTTTTGATTGTGCCCACTATATTCAATAGTTTGATTTTGGGTGAATAGCAATCTATCTCTAAAATACAACAAATTCTTGAAGATTTCTAATAGCAAAAATTAGAATTTTTTCCACAAACAATGTATAAGGAGAGATAGATTTTTTAATAATAATTGTTATGTTGAATTAGTGGGTATATCTCTCTTTTATAGAGATGGAAGTTCAAAAAAATCTATTGAAATACATCTTTTCAATCCATGGAACAACTCTTTTGAACCAAAAGTTGCAACTCTCTCTAATTTATCTAATTTTCAATTTCAAACAGTCATATTTGCAGGTCAATGTGTGCACATACGCGCACTGTAGCAGCACATGATAGCAGCACATGTGCGCTGATCTTATTTGGCCACTGTCTTCAGCGCACATGCTTTACAACGATGCGCGCATGTGCGTTGAATTTTTTTTTTTTTTTAAATTGCAACTTTACATCCACTAGTAATTTATATTTATAAACTAAACATTTACAACAATCTCCCAAATTAATTATCTCTTCATGTAATTAACCTTTTTTTTTTCGTATGATTTAATTAACCTATTTTGATCAAATGACATACAACCAAAGTAATAGTTCCTTATTTGCATTTCAACAATTAGCTTTCTTGTCCTTTTGACTTTACGCATCTTTTAATGATCAAATTTTAACGTTAATGCAAACTCACATCTTAGTGTTAACTTCTCGCATTAGTGTCATGGATGCTATACTAATATGCATATTATGAATAATCGTACGTGGGATTGGATTTGTTTACAGTTATACCTACCCATATTAGTAGAACATTATACAATATTGACTGCAACACAAATTAATTTGAAATTTTGCACGTAAACTAATTTGCTTTTCTAAAAAAAGTCTTCTGTTGTATTTGGATCGATGGATTTAGAAAAATAATTGAAATCTATTTATTTATTGAGGAATTTGTAAAGGCAAAATGAATGAATTTTAAATCCACCCAAGTTAGAAAATTATTTGAAATCCATCATTTTACACTTTTTAATTTGGACGGATTTAAAATTCATCCATTTCATTCCTACAAATCCCTCCAAAAAATGAATGAATTTTAAATTCTTGTCCAAATCCATCAATCCAAATACAATGTTAAGATATTTGTCTTGCTATGTGAGATAGGTTGTATTTAATACTTCTATGTTTGTGACAAATAGAAAACTAATTACATCTAATATTTTCCCTAAAAATGTTTAATAAAGAAGGAATTAGTGTGGATTTAAGAATCATGGCTTTTCTCCAAGGCACTCCACTTTGCTAACATATAACAATTCAAGACATTTTCAAGTGCATCCTATATCGTAAGATTTTGACTAACTTTTATTTTCACTTAATTGCTCATTTTACTCCTAATTCCCCGAAGTCGTAACATTACTAATTAACATTTTGTGCTGTTACCCATTATTGATCAACGCTTACAACGAATTTAATTTGTGTCAAGAGCATATTAACTACTATTTCATGAAAGCACTTGTCCTAGTATTTCACAGGAAATTATTGCAATTATATATGTAAATTCAGGTCTTGGCTTTTAATTATGTCTTTATTTTCTGTTTTGTATATCCCAAAGTCAAGACCATGAGAAAAAAATGATTTTCTTTAAGTCAGTCATTTTAAAAAGAAACAATTAATTAATATACAGATTTTAAAAATGTTATCTCAAATTAATTAAAAAGAAATGTCATCATAAGTTATATATGTTAATTTTATCAAGTCTACTTTATTCTTGTCTTTTTTTGGTTTTTAATTTTGTCAAATAGTAGTTTCCACACATATAAAACAACTATGAAACTAAAATTTTGATATTAACAAAAGATGTTCCACCATAGAAAAATGGCCCTCGTTTCAAACCCCATCATCATCATCAAACCAAACATGTATTAAATTCCTTAGCCAATTTATCACATAAAATAAAGTCTACCTTCCACTTAACTTGCTTGCTAGCCAGCCATGTATTCAACTACATGCACGAGAGAGCATCATTCTTCTCTAGGTTGCTTCTCTCAAGATAGTATTAAAATATTAGTGCACCATTAATTAATAAGATATATCACTTTCTTCGACTTTTTAATTCCCTACAAAGAGCTAAAATAAGCAAAAATAGTTTCATATTTATTAACATCCCATCATGGCATATTCTACCATATTCAAGCATCACAGAGAATTATACTCATAAATAATTATTAAATTCTATTAATACGACTTATTTTACATAAAGTACTAGTATACTTTCATTTGAATTAGAGATTCAAATGGAGGAGGTGGGAGGCAGACCATAGATTGTGTCAAATTTTATGGTTAAGATATTTATACGGCTTTGGTGTTTTACCTATTTATAAATTTTGAGATGTGTTAATTTTAAATATTAATAAATAAATAATATTAATTAATGTAAATAAAATTTTATAATATTTAATTTACAACACAAATTTTATATATGAATAAAAAGGTCAAATCTGTGTTCATATGTTTCAAATTTTATATAACTGTATTATTCTGTTATATTTTAAAAAATTAAATAATATAATATTATATATTTTAAAAATTTATACTATCCGAACATTTAAGATTAACGGTGTCGGACCAATCAACTTTCACTATATAAAATAAGTAAGGTGCAAAAAATCAAATCACCAATAAACAAACAAATTGGTTTGGGGGTATCAATGATATAACACAATTAAATACTAGGACCTTATCAATCTAACTTTGGTTACATTGAGAGGTTTTAAGCAAACACGGTCACAAGGAAAGCCACGTAAGCCCCGGTGACGTTTCGCATGGGTTGCACACGTGGCACGTCTTAGAAGGGATTTCATAATGATTAAAAAAAAAAAAGGGACAAAAGAAAAAGGAAAGCGATCACTTACCTCTTGTGGTGGGTCAACCATTTAGCATGGGCCCACTTTGTCTGACGTGGTAAAAAGGGGTCCGTATGAGTATTAAGTTTTCAATCAGAAAATGTGGGGAGCTTTTGTTAAAGTAACAGCTCTCTGGATGTCAATCAGAGTTGTACATAATTGACATATTTTATCCGCCTAACCAATCACATCAAGATTTGGACCCTACGCATTGTAAAATATTGGCAAGAAAAAAAAAAAAAAATTTAGGGAAAGAAAAATATGTACAAGATCTAGATGTTTGGATGGATGAATTTGAGAAATAATTTGAAATGTATTTATTTATTATTGAATTTATAAAATTAAAATAGATAAATTTAAAATTTAGTTAAATTAAAAAATTATTTAAAATAATTTATTGAATTTTACAAATTTTTTCAAAAATTAGATAAATTTTAAATCCAGCGTTAAATCTAACTATTTATTACCGGTCAATCACATTTTTATTGAGAAGTAAATATTTTAAATCTAAAAAACTATAATTTGGGCTTTGCTTCATAGTATGAAAGATCACTAAAGCTAAACTTTTTGCAGAAAATTAAATTGTTACGTTATTTATTTATTTATAATTTGTGATTTTTTTTTTGCCACCAAAGTAGCTATTGAAGCAATTTTTGTACCCTTCCCTTTTTATGTAAACTTTTATTACAGTATAACAAACCATTACTGTTTTGTTTATATGATTGTTTTAATAAATAATTAAAAAAAAAACATTTGAAAATATATTACTATTTCCCTTTGAATTTTTCTAATGAATATTCAGAAACACCCATTTATAAATTCGCTTTTTTTGAAAAATTAAGTCCTCAAGTCCTAAACATTCACTCATTAAACATACTTTTTTTTAATATTATTATTTTTATATTTTATCTATGGAAAATTTTAAGGTTTTGTTATGCTATCATATCCTTTTCATTTAAATATTTATACAGTAAAGATATCATGTATTTTAAATATTTTTATAATATAAATTTTAAAATACTATAATATAATACACTAACAATTCTATAAAATTCTCCTTCATCTTATATGTGTATACACATAGTGACAAAAAAATAATTCTAACAGTGGATCGATAAATTAAAAGAAAAGTATTTTATAAATTTATATTTTAAAATTATTTTTAAAATTGATATACATATTAAAATTCTATTAAATATAATTATTTTTAAAATTGAAATGGGTTGGTATTACAAACCAAGATGCCACGTGGTGCAAAAATAGCGTCAGTGGATTAGTCTGAAGTTTTAGCGGTGACTCTATCACTCTTCCCTTTGTTATTAACAAAAAGATATTTGCCGATGAGAGAACGTGTCTCTTAGCCAATGACGGATCATCCAATACAGTGTGGTTTAGGGATAAAAGAGGAAAGGAAATTGAGATTTTTGGCCGTACGTGTCGGAACAGTAGAGTGACACCTCAGGAAAGTGTGCGTGCCATTTCCACGTAGGACAAATGGCTGGGTTCATGAATCTGGTTTTTTTCTTGTCGTAATTGCCCAAAATATGCAATTGTTAGCCTGTAAAATAGCTATGAGATTTGACTGAATAGGGTTGGTGTAATAGGCAATTAGGGATACTAAAAAACAACAAAAATTAGGGGAAAAAGAAATTACTAGTGCTAGATATGATTGGAGGATATGATTGGAAGAAAATAGGAGGGTTATTATTTTTAAAATGTTATTTAAATTTATAAATTAAAATACATTTGATGTGATTAAATTTTTATTAATTTTTTATATTAAATAATTATGTGTTTTGAATTAACGATCTGATGTTATTTATCCTTAAATCTTACTAAAGGATTAAATCATGATTAATGTAAATATATTAAGCTCTCAAAATTTGTAATGAATAATAACACAAGGACTTGTATTGTTAGTTTTTTTTTTTGTTGTTGTTGATGTGAGTGCATAAGGGCAGCGTGGATTGTAAGTGGAGTGAGGGTGGGAGGGGAGTTAAAATACCACATTTGTAGTTCATTTTTCAAGTAAAAATTACCCATATTATAAAAGTAGTAATAATACTATCGTAATTTTTAATATGAAATATATGTGAGATAATACGATAATTGAAAAGTATATTAAAAAATAATTTTAAAATATTATTTGAATAATAATAAATAATTTGGTCATTGAAACTGTATTGGCTCACTTTTTTAATTTATTTTTTAAGTAATATTTTATAATTAATATTTATCTCATGTATATCATATTTTAAAAAATTGTTACAGTAATTAGTGTAAATAATAATCTCAATAACACTAAATAATCCTTCCAGCTTAGATTTACTACTTAGTTTGATTAGATATTTGAATTAACAAAATGCTTGACAAATTAAAAATAAGAATATCTTTAAAGAAAATAAAAGCTTCCCTTTTAGGATATTGTACATAATCTAAAATATAAATGTGATTACTATCTATATCAAGTTCAGAATGCATGTCAATACGAGGTAAAGGGTTGAGAACTTATTATTTTGACATACAAAAAAAGAACAAATTAATTTTGGAGAGAGAATAATATACTATTACTATGCTAATGTTAGTTTTCTAGTTCTTGTATCTCATTGATGAAATTGATTAGACTTATTTTACATTTTAAATATTTTTGACACCCCAAAATAAGGTTAAGACACTTCTTCATTCATTTTTTTTTTTTTTTTCTTGGTCTATTTTGAGTGATTTTTATAATCCAAAGTGAATAATTTTATTTTTATATTTTTTTAAAGTCCCTTTGACGTAAAATTTGTAAAAACAGAAGGTTGGTATTTTTTGTGAGTATAAAATTTGACCACGCGGAGAGTGGAGAGTGGTGGTAAAAGTGGTGTGGTCTACCACAACCCAAAGTAGAGAATTTCACACTACACTAATAGCTTTGCTAAGCAGAAGGAAGGAAGTGGGGCCCAAACCACGTCATCTCATGTGACAATTTAGGCCAACTCGCGAGCAAAATAATTTCTGTACCTAGTCACCCGCTGTGGAAACGTGGTCCCCACCACTTCTTCCTCCCTCTCGGAAGTTCCGTGACCGTGACTCGAGTTTTCCCCACTTCCCCTTCTCATCTCCACCGTTCATTATTTTAAGCAACGGTTCAGATTTGGCCCTCTACTCCACCGAAAATTGTCTGGTTTTTAATTGCCAGCTTGGATTTGTTTGTTCCCTCGAATCTCTACTCCCTTCCGCCACGTCATTCTAAATCTAACGGAGAATACCCTCTCTCTTTTCTCATTTGGAAGATCTTAGCCGTTCATTTTGCCTTTTATTGGGTTTCCCAATATACATGCGGGTCCCACAGGTTCATTTTCTTAAAAATTGAAAAAACAGAACAAGTAGTAGTACTAAATACTCCTAATCACTATAAAACCGTAATAATTGCGGTGGCAAATCAAATAATAAAATACTAAATTAATAAAAAAATTAATTTAATTATTTTTTTAATGGAGAAATATTAAAATAATGAATTTGACCGGGGATTGTAGCGATATTTTCTGCGGTCACCTAGATTCCTTGTGATAATCCAAAGTTCTTCATCTAACCGGCTATATCCGGTTAACAAAAGCCCCACCATTTTCAAACAAAGTGAAAAGGGCTTTTTGAGGTGGAAATTCTCTATTTTAATATTCATTTTCAGAATTAAAGAAGCTGAAAATTTTATTTTAATGAGGAAAATCTAGAAGCTTATGGGGGAAGCAAAGAAATGTGACCCATACGCGTCGGTAAGAATAGTTAATGAATTTTTTCTGAGTGCTTTACATCCAACGGCTGATAAAAGCGCCATGGTGGCAAGTGAAGTTTACGACCGTTGGATGGTGATAAAATGGATGGCTGAGATTGAAAAGTATATGTCAAAAGCCATAATGACTCTGGAGGGTTTGGAGAGCAGTGAAATACAAATACTCCGATGATGATGAGATTGAGTCATTGAGAGAGCAGAAAAAGTGGGGAAGAGAGAGAAACTCCCAACAACTCAAAGGATGTTAGAGAGAGAGAGAGAGAGAGAGAGGGAGAGGAGAGAGAAACCCATTTGGGAGAGAAGGGAAATCCCCCCAAAAAAAAATCCATCTTCTTTTATCCATCCATCTGGGGTCACCGGAAAAAATAGTGAATCTTGAATTCCGGCCTCATTCTCCTGCGAATTATGCCGGAAATTGATGTTTAACCATCTTTGTGTAGTTTATTTTCATTTTCCACGGCAGAAAACAAAGAATGGATAGAAATAGAGAGGCAAGAAGAGCAGCAGCAGCAGCAGCTAGTATGGTGGCCTCATCTAATAATAATAATAATGGCTTATTGTCTCGAAGAAGACATAGAAGCAGCAGCAATAGTCTTAGAGATTCACCAGGTGGGATTTGAAAGAAAGAATCTCTCAAAAATTTCTTAAATCAGATCTAATTCCATGTAAAGATCTGATTTTTATTGACTTATATTGATTAAAGTTGATGACTTTGAGATTTTTGTTTTTTTTTTTTTTTTTGACTTTTTTGGTTTTTGACAGATGAAGATGGGCTAGTTGAGTTGCAAGAATCGGTGAGATTAAGGGAAAAAGTGAAGAAAGATCGAGATCGAGAACGGGATCGAGAAAGAGATCGAGAAAGGGATAGAGAAAGAGAAAGGGAACGAGAAAGAGAAAGAGAAAGAGAGAGAGATTCAAGGTCAAGTAGGAGTAGTAAAAGAAGAAGAGGAGAAAGAATAATAACAGTCCATGGAATTAGTAGTAATAGAAATGATGATGAAGATGGAGGTGAAGATACTTCTGAGGAAGAAGATAGTGTTAATGATGATGAAGATGAATTTGATGAAGATATCAACAGTAGTAATAATCATAACACTGGTGGTGGTGGTGGTGGTGGTGGTGGAGGAGGGGTGAGGTTGCTGCCGCCTAATCCGGCGACGGTAGCTTCTGTTGGGCTGAATTCGATTTCTAACCATTACCATAATCACAATCATCACCATCATAATAGTACTAATCATAATCATCATCAGCAAAATCATAATATATATAGTAATAATAATAATCTTCAGCAGCAGCATCGGAAGAGCTTTCCACCTAAGTTTTTTCGGGCTGCTCCGGTGTGGAAATCCGGTGATGAAGTGATTAGTGTTTCAGTCCCCAGAAAAGCTCGCTCAGGTTGCTACTTTTTTTTTTTTTTTTTAAATCCAATTCTTGCTGTGTTTATATGGATGATTTTTTTGTGCAGAACAAGTTTCTAACTTTTTCTTGCTGTGGTTTTTTTGGATGAATTTTGTTGCAGCAGCTACTAAAAGATCTCATGATTTGATTAATTCAAGTACTACTGGAGAGCAAATTCAGCAACCAAGTCAGGCTTCACCGGCGAGGCAGGGATTAGTTACAACAACATCAACTCCGCCGTTACCGGCGGCAGCAGCTCCATTGTCACCATCTTCTTCCAATGCTTCAGTTAGGAAAAAGATTGTTAGTCCCTTCCCCTTCATCCCCTCAACTAACTTGGTTTCTTCAACCTGAAAAAAACATTATGACTGAGATTGAAGCTTCTTATTAATTTGTAGAAGCCTAATGGGGTGAAGCAGCAGCAGAGGCCACCAAAGTCATCATCTTCTTCAAAGGCTGTGTCTTCTTCGTCGAATCAGAATCCACCAGAGGAGCTTGAGATTGAGATAGCTGAAGTCTTGTATGGATTGATGACTCAGTCACAAGCTCAAGCTCTTCCTCCTCCTACCAAGAATGACTCTAGAGAAGTCAACAGATCAATAAGTAATGATGCTAAATCAAGAGTTTCATCTCCGATCTCCAACTCGCTGGCGACGGCCAATATTCAGTCCTCACCGACCATGTTACCTGCTGGACCCTTATCAGCTGTTGGTGAGAGCTTTGAAAAATTCAGCTCAGCTGATGATAATTTTTTGTACCTCATATTTTGCTGATGTTTTATGGGGTTTTTGCAGCTCCAAAGAGAAAGAAGCCCAGACAAGTATCGGAGAATCCGGCGAGTTATAGTTCTCGGAGCAGTCCCATTTCATCAACAACTGCCAAGTTAGATGTAGAATTACTGGAAGTTGATCACACCCACAAGGCGGAGATTTCTTCTCCCAATCTGGAGAAAATCTCAGGATCTGCAGCTGAAAGTGGGTATGATTCACAGCCCTCAGCGGCGGCGGCAGAGCTATCTGTGTCAGAGACGATGAAGGTGGATTCAGAGGAGAAGTCGGTGGTGGCTGAAGGATTAGGAGAGAGCAGAGATGTTGTTCCTAAAGAGGAGGTGGTGATTTCACCGAAAAAGGAATCCCCTGCAGTGAGATCAGAGGAGACTAATGATGCAGCCTCAGTTACAGCTTTGGCTTCAGCCACCAAGATGTGAGCATCCAAAGATTAGATCTTTGTTCAGTCTAATTTTCTGGGTTGTTCTTGATTTGGTCTAATTTTGCATTTTGGTTGGTAAAATTTCAGAAGTTTGACTGATCCTGAGGTGGATAAGCTAAGAGAAGAAAAATTCCAGATAGACCTTGAGGTGAGATCAAAGATATCAGTGTCTTTCTTTTTCTTCATTTAATGAATAAGAGACAGCGAGACCTTGATTTATGGAGTTTAATCTGTGATTTGGTTTTTTCCTGGTGTTAATTACAATGTAGGCTCCTCCTCCACAATCAAGATTATCACCAGAAAGGGATGGAGAGATTTGTTTAGGGTCGCCAGCAATGATGAATCATAAACCGCCTGTTGTATCTGATGTTGATGCTGTGAGTTGATGGAATTTTTTCTTTTTTTGGGGTGTATTTTTTGATTTGTTGTTGGATTTGAAGAGTGGTGACTAATGAAGTTGATTTTGTGCAGGAAATGAAGTCAATGGTTGCTAAGGATAAGCAAGATGAGAAGTTGGTGAAGATTGGAAAAGAAAATGGTGTAAATGTTGGAGCTGATGAAAAGAAAGTGAAATTAGCAGTTGAAGAAACTGAATCACAGAAGAGAAGTGAAATCAAGGGAAGAAATATTGATCTTCAGCTGGATTTGGAAAAACCAGAAAGTGATAATGGCACAGGTAACAAATTGCAAGCAGCACACAAGCAGCAGCTAACCACCAGTAAAAGCAAGCAAAGAAGAACCACATAATGCTGAAAAATCTGGTAAGTAGATTTTGGTCATCATTTCTTGCTGAGAAATCTATTCTTTTCTTTTTATCTTTACAACCTGTGTTAATTTTCACAGGTCAATCAAACACTATGCCTTTACCAATGTCAATGGCTAGCTGGCCTGGTGGGCTTCCTCCAATGGGGTATGTCGGATTTTTTTTAATGTGTTTCAATGGTCAATTGTTCAAGTTACACTCTGAAATGTGGTTAAATAACTCCATTCTGGTCTACAGATACATGGCACCAATTCAAGGAGTTGTATCTATGGATGGAACAACTGTTTCCCCAGCTCCAATACAGGTTAGGATTTTCTTCCTTTTTTTGCCTATTTGAAGTGTTCAATTCAACTTTGGTTTCTTACCTTCTTTTCTTTTTCCTTTCTGACTATGGAAATGTGAACTGGTGCAGCCATTTTTTTCTCAGCCTCGTCCGAAAAGGTGTGCAACACATGTCATTGCTATATTGCTCGGAATATAAGCTATCTGCAGCAATTCATGAAGATGAACCCTTTCTGGCCAGCAGCAGCAGCTGCTGCAGCGGGCTCTGCATCTTTATTTGGATCCAAAGCTTGCAACCTCAGCGTTGTTCCTCCTGCTGATCTGCACGGTAATATTGCTGGGAGGGGTGTCAATAATGCTGCGGAAAAGGGCCAGGGGCTTGCCATCTTTCCAGGTCATGGTGGAAAGGACAAAGTTGCTCAACCTGCCAATGTTGCAGATGCTGGTCAGAGAAAGCAACAGATTTTGCTGCAGCAAGCCTTGCCTCCTGTAGCACCTAACAATATGCTGGTATGGTACACTCCAACTTGTGTCCGATAAGAAATTTGTGATTTTTTTTTTGCCATCTAAATCTTTTGGACTCTATTTTCCTCTATTTCTTTCTTTAATTTTTTGGGAAGAAGAGGATTTTGGGATGCTTGTTGGTAATTTAATTTTGTTTCTTGATATTTCAGCATGACCTGCCTTCATCTTCCCTATAAGCCATCAGCAGGCAGCTGCGTCTGCTCGGCCTGCATCTGCAAAGCTGCCGCCTACTACTACCAGTGGCAGTGTTGCTACATCTAATTCTACTGCTATTAATGCCTCAGCGACAGCTGGTGGAGCAGCCGCTGCTGTGAGCTTCAACTACCCAAATATGCCTGCACATGAAACACAGTACTTGGCAATCTTGCAAAATAATGCTTATCCATTTCCACTTCCAGCTGTTGGAGCGCCACCAAATTTTAGAGGAACTCATCCTCAAGCGATGCCTTTGTTTAACGGATCTTTCTATTCCTCTCAAATTATCCATCCCTCGCAGCTTCAACAGCAGCAGCATCCACCTGCATCTCAGTCGCAGCAAATGCCACAAAGTCACCAAAATAGTAGTATATCTAGTGGTTCATCATCGTCCCAAAAGCTTTTACAGAGTCAACAGCACCGGCCTTCTGGAGCTACAGTTGGTAGTGGAGCTGCTGCCATTGTTCTGGAAATTTGCACAACTTTCCAGCTCCAAAGAATCGTCCTTCCCAGCAGTCACAACAAACACAAAATCAGCAGGTTGCCCTACCTCAAGGACGCCGGCTTGAGAATGAGGTGGTTAGTGAAGATAGCCCCTCCACTGCTGATAGCAGAGGATCTCGTGCCCCAGTGAATATCTATGGTCAAAATTTTGCAATGCCTATTCATCCCCAGAATTATGCATTGCTGACGCCACCTGCTGCTTTAGGCAGTGCACCTGCTACAAGTGGTGGTGGTGGTAACCAAAGTGAAAAGAAGCAGCAGCAATCCCAGCAGCAGGGATTGAAGACAGTAGTGGAATCATTGCCTCCTCAAGCCTTTGCAATGTCATTTGCTTCCTTAAATGGAGCTACTGCTCCTGGTATTGACTTATCCTCCATGGCACAAAACCATGCCATTCTTCAGAGCCTTCCAGAAGCAACAAGGCAGAACATCCAGATGATGGCTTCAAATGCAGCTCAAGTTCTAAGCTCCACAGAGGAAGAATTTCAGAGTTTCCGAGGACAGTAAAAGTGGAGGAGGTGATTCCTCCAATGCTGATGATGATAAGATAGGATTACAGGGCAAGTCTCCAATAACTGTTGGGCAGTCCATTGCATTTTCGAGGTCAGAATTAGCAGATGCATCTGCATCTGGTCCCCCTGCAGTGGCCAACAGTGTCATTGATAGCTCTGCCCGATCGGGAAACCCTGCATCTGGTGCTGCAAGGACCTCTCGCCCGATGATGCCCAGTAGCATTGGGGCTGCTGGTGTTTCAAATGCTCAGCTGCAAGCTCAGCATCAACAGCAAATCATGCAGCTACATAAGCATCAGCAACAGTTTGTTGCTGCTACAGCAGCATGGAGTAAGAATCTGCCAACAAGTAATGGGAGTGTCTACCCTGAGCATTTGAGTTCATCCCCTGCTGGGGCTACTAAATTTCCAACTGCACTCTCTGCTTTTCCACAAAACCTTGTACAGAGCAGCAACTATAGCATCAGCCCAACTCAATCTCCTCAGTGGAAAAATTCTACTAGGACCACCCCATCACAAGTTACATCATCCTTCCCGTCATCAACCACGTCATCTCTTAAAAATCTTCCCCACCAACAATGTAGAACCCAGCAAAGCCACTCACAGATATCATTTGGAGCAAGTCATAAATCATCAGCGCCTCTTCCAGGACAACATGCCCCTGGTAGTAATCAGGCCCCAGCGTCTCCTATGATGGTTGGATCGCCTTCAAGTTCATCAATCTCGAAAGGTGCTAGTGGAAGCCCAAGGACAACTACTTCGGCTTCTGCAAGTAGTAAAACAGGCCAAGCTTCGTCTTTATCGGCACAGCAAGCCAAAAACTCATCAGTTGCTGTCCAGAAGTCTTCTCCAGTTGGTGGGAGGAATGTGCCATCTATTCTTGGAAACACTCATAGTCCTGTAACTTCAAGTAGTGGACCCAAACCTCAAATACAACAACAGCAGCAGCAGCAACAGCAACCATTAACAAAGAACATGCAGCAAGCTCAAATTTTTTTCACTAGCCCTTATATGCAATCCCATTCTCCAAATTCTACTAGTACAAATTCAGCTGCATCAGCTCCAAGTGGAGGATACTATGTGCAGAGAAGGCGCCCTGATCAACAGCAGCAGCCTCCAGGTTCATCTACGTCTTCAACTGGGATGTTGTCTTTGTGTCCTGTTTCACTAGCTGGTGTTAGCACGTCTGACCCTGCAAAAGCAATTGCTGCTGCAACTGCTGCTGCGAGTAATATGAAAGGGGGTGGTTTGGCGTCCCAGGGCATTCTCCCTGCTGCCCAATTCGCAGCACAGTCCTCTGGTAATCAGCAGCAGCTGATGCCAACAGGCTTCGCATATGTACATGCTGTTCCTGCTGGGGCCCAGGCGAAACCTGCTGAGCAAAAGCAACCGGCTGGTGAGTACTTTCAAGTAGATGATGGAAAAATCTAAGAGTGAATAAAAGATTTAAATTAAATGGAAAAAATGATTGTAAGTTTGTTCAGTAAACTGGAATTTCTTGACCAGGAAATGGCAATGTGCATGCGTGCTGGCAGCCTGAGAAGAAATGAAAGACCAAAGTGTTGCTGTTGCACGTATGGTGTTTGGCAGAGGCGCACCAAGGTGGTGAACTTTCGCTCACAAACAATCCACAATTTTGGCATAAGCATTAAGAGCAAGAGGATTCAAAATGGTCCAATGTGGATTTGCTTGGGACGTGATAGAAAAGATGGACCTGTAGATGAACATGTATCTGTGTATACTCTTGTCTATAGTCTGACGGGGCTAGAGAAGATCAAGGTAATAAACTGGACTTTTTGATGGCAAGGAAAAGGTTTTGGATTGGAAATATTCATTGTCTAGCATGGTAAAAGAGGGTGTTGAAAAATGGGCAAGGGACCAGATGATTGAAGATCCACATATGATTCTGTTTTTAGGTTGGATAGTGGAGGTTCTTTTTTTATCAGTTTCGTATTTCTTTTTCTTATTTTCAACGTTGGGGGGTTCAACTTCCTTAGGAAAAGTATCAAAAACAGTATCTTTCGGATATATAAGAATATATGTGTAGAGGGTGTATTTGTATATCTCTGGCTATGGCTAATACAAGAGTTTCCCTCTCAATTTTTTGATTCATCTCTGTCCCATTTTGCTGTTTTTTTTTTTTTTTCCCTTGTAATGATAGTGATGCCTTATTCGTTAATGTTTGCATAGCTCTTCATTTGTAAATATAAATTGTTGCTTGGTTGTTGATAAAGAAGTGACAGAAATTTTCAAAGTCTTTAGGCAGGAGAATGGCCAGAAGATTGTTTCAAGACTGACATCTTTCATTTCGGATTTGGCTAATTCAGGTTTTCTCTTTTTCCTTGTTTTTGATATGCTTAAGAAGAAAGTATCAAGAGCACTGTGTGTAGCTGGTTGTGTAAATATGATGTGCATCTTTTTAATTTAAAGATTTGCTCTTCCACGGTTTGTAGTTAAATTATCTGTTAATCCTATTGTCGGATAAGTCACAAATTCTTAGATGACTGGCTGTGGAATGTGGACCATTTTGGTTGTATCCTTTTAGTTGATAGGCTGGACCTGGTGATTCTTTATCTTTTTCCTCGCATATATGTTCCTCGTGGAATTTGTGATGGTGGGGTGTCTTGATTTGCTTGTTTGGTTTTCAGCATTTTAACATTGTTGCCAGTTGGCTTGGAATTTAGACTAAACCAAGTATGTTTAAGATTCTAATATGGCTGAAAGCACCCTTTTTTTGTCATCTTAAAACAAGTTTTGCAGCTTAAAATGTGTGTGTGTATGTGTGTGTTTTAACGCAAAAAGACTAATCAGCAGAGTGGTAGAAAAGCAGCAGCCTCATCCCAGAGTAGGCCTCTTATTTCTTTCCTTGGTTATTAACCTTTTGATGTGGTAGTGGGGTTGGAAAAAAAAGTGGTGATGATGCATAGACTTCAAAATATATCCAGTTTCATTCACACACACAACAACACACAGTACAAAGATAGATGTGGATAAGAGGTATTGCTAAAGAGCCAAACAGCAAAGCCTTATCCCAGAGTACATTTTGGAAATGGGGAATGGTGCTTTGTCATTAGTATGTGTGAGTGCGAGTGTGACTGAGTGGGCCAAATTCCTGTCTATATGGGTAGGAATACAATAAAATTTTGCTTTCAAAAAAAGGAATGAAAAAAATATTTAGGAAATTTGATTTTTAATTTTATTTTATAAATTTTTTTAATTTAAATTAAATATTATAAAATTTATAATATTAATTTATGTGAATAAAATTTTATAAAATTCATGGTTACAAATAAAATTTAAAATCGAATGAATGATGGGTAATATTTTTTATTTTTTAATTGTGTAGTCTAAATTATACTACACACACTTGCCTTGACATTCACACACAGTGGGTTGACAAAAATAGGTAGGTTGTTGAAAAGGGCGGCTCTTCTTTGTTGTTTTCTTTTCCATGTGTCCAATATCTACTTCACAGACATCTTGGGGTTTTCCTTTCCTTTATAATAAGTTTTGAATATTAATTCATTAAAAACAATTAAAAAGTAATTTTATTGTAATCTAATCTAATGGGGGATATTTTAATAATATCTAAAAATGATATATTATTGCCCTTCTCCTGGGTCCCATTTGTCTTTTGTTTTTTTGGTGGGCCCTTAAACGAAAAGGCCATTTGGCATTTGGCCCCATTGAATTAAATAAAAAGCAGAGAGAGAGAGGTTTGGTTTTGGCTTCCAGGAGAGAAGATGACCGGTGGGTGGGGCCACATGTGTCCAGATATCATGCCTTAAAGAGTGGATTCTTTTACTTCTGTCATCTGTACACGTGTATTTGCACTTATTTGCTTTTTGCCCTTTATATTGGACCAAATTTTCATCCAAGGCCCCTAATTTTTTTTACAGAGTTTTCATTTAGTCACCACAAGTTAATTTGAAAATGCTCCGTGATTTAAGGACAATCTTTACTTTCCGCATTTTTAGTGTTGAAACAAATCTCCTCATTGATTAGCAAAATTATTATTATAATAAGTACAATAACAAAGGAATGATGTGATTATTTTTACTAATTTGCATAAGTAATTCAAATAATATTCAGAATAATGTTTTAAATAATTATTCTTTCATCCAAGGACATTGAGAGTTAAAATTACCAAGTTCTTGAAAGGCATATATTGGCATGAAAAACTTTTAGACTTGATAACTTTGGACGATTGAAAGTTAAAAACTTGATAAAATATATAGTGGGAAAAGCAATATAAGCAATTGGTTTTGTTTGGGTGCTTTTTGTTTTGATAGGGAGGACCCACCAAAGGAATCAAATTAATGGAAAGTGCAATTCCACAAGCTGCATTAGCAAAATTAAAGAGGCAAATAGTTTTCAAGATTAGGTTTTTCAATGTAGGCCCCACAACTTTAATATATTTGATGTGTACATGTTTTAGACAAAGATAGAAAGAGAAAGATACTAATAATAATAAGAGCCTTAAGAATGCATGTGATGTTGTCAAATCTGGGGGGTTATAGAAAAATCCAAAAATATGTCTCTTTCTTTGATATTTAGATAAAACAATTATGCTTTTGACGTGGTTTGAGCTGAATCACCAACATACTATTAATTATTAAACAAACAACCAGGGAGGAAATTTTAACATTTCTATAGTCCCTGTTGTTTGGGAGAATTGTCACTTTACTCCCTCTTTTCCCCCTAAATTAAATAACTTCTCGCAAATGAAATATATGAAGAAAATGGCTTTCATAATTGAATACATCTCCCATATACTATTGAAAAATTTTACAATATCATTAAAAGAATTATATATTTCCTTGTATTTTAAAAACTTGTACAATACAATATCATATGTTTTAAAAACTTGTATTGTATTAAATCTAATAACGGAACCATTCCCTTGTGCTTAAAAACTTGTACAGTGTAATATCATGTGTTTCAAAGATTTATACTAAACAAATCCTTAAAACTAGTAGAATAATTCTTTCAATGAGATTGTAAGATTTTCCTATACTATATTGTCTATAATACTTTAATGGGGAACCTGTTACATTTGATTATGTTAAACATTAAGGTCAGATTCAGATCATTGAGTTCTGTTGTGACTTGTTATATGAAGGCGACTGTCTTGTGACACTTTGTTTTACAACCACATCCATGATTAATCATTTACATTAATCCTAATTTCAACTTCAACAAATATCTCTTGTAATGTTTGAAGAATTGAGCCAAAACTGTATGAAAAGGTTTTGCTATGTCAAATACATCATGATAACATATTAGTCGACCTAATAACCAGAACCCTTTATCAAATACGTACATTGCAATATATAACAAAATTGGGATTGATAAACTCATTCAAAATTTAGCCTCATTGACTCATAGTATAGCCCATTTGCTAACGAGTTTTTTTCATTCGCGATATATAGTATTTAGAATTAATATTGTGACAATTTTTTAGAATGTGATGCATGTAAGATGAAAAGGTAACTGAAAAATGTGTTAATAAAGAAAAATATTATTTAAAAAATAAACTAAATAATTGTTGCAAACCAAACGTATATATATTTGACAGAATAAAAATTCAAATAGTTTGTCGCAAAATATATATATATATATATTTGAAAAAATACATGAAAAACTGTGGAAACAAGATGCTTCAAATAATTGAACTGTTGATACAAATTAAAGCAGAATTACCACTAAATACTTTATATATCATCCTCAAATTCATACAAAAGAAAAAGAAAGAGGAGAGATCAAAATACAGTTAATTATATATTTAATGCATATAGTAATACTGATGGATATCCTTCTTCTTCTTTTTCATTCCCTTAATTCGTATCTATTCCTCATTTGGTCAACAAAAAACTTGCTCTTACATTAATTATCATTTCTCCCCAACAGATTCTGTCTAACACAACTCTGTACATTCTTCAATGCCTCTACATGTTAAAGAAGCAAAAGAAGAAATCAACATGCTAATTTATTGAACTAAATAAACCATGCATTTATGAGCTTTTTTCACATCTTCTGCCCTGTACTATTCAGACTTTTGTGTGTGTGTTTTTTCATTTTCCATCTCTACCATGCATGCAAACAAAATTCTAGCCAAAAACACCTATATATGTTTACTTGACTAATATATACATGAAAAGAAAATATTTAGATAGACCCGATTTTTTACTTCACTTGTAGATTCTATGGTTAGGATTAAATTTTAAAAAATCTTACTTACATCAGCTGATATCATAAATTTTATAAGGTTTAATCCACACCACAGAATATACAAGTGAGGCCAAAAACTAAATCTACCTAAATATTTATCAAAATGAAATACCCCCTTGCATGCATGATCTTATAGCCTCATTAATTAGCTGGAATTTTATACACATGTCATTTACAAAAAAAGGCCTTTGGAGCTGTAGAAGTTGATGTTCACAACTTCCCTTTACCTTGACTCACTTCCTTTGATATAAATCATTGAAGCAATGCACAAATCTTGTGAAGCAAAGAGCTAGTATCTATCCTTTATAAAAAAAATCTTTAGTACTTATTATGAGTTATAATACAGAGTGAGTATTTAAATTATTAAATAATTAAAAAATAATAATTTTTTTTATTTTTTTAATTATTTGAACTACTTTTATGACTATTTTTTAAAACGAGTAAATAATTTACTCTTTTTATATAACCGATAAAGAAATATTGGTGATTATGATAGTGTGTGATTGTGTCACTCTTTCATTTAATTCAGTTGTGAATGAATCTGTAGGCTTTAGCCCCACAAGGACCACAACCCCTGAGCATGCACTAGCTAGAGATCTTAGGTCTAGTGATAGAAGTTGGAACCTAGATTGCATTAGTAAGTGCGGTGGTCCTCCATCACTTGGATTTTTATATTTTTACCATTTACTAAATAGCTAGCTAGAGATCTTTGACTTCTATATATGGCATTAATTCTTCGTTTCACCAAACCTACCCTAGTTCTAGTTGTTGAGGAAGTTGTCCATTTATGATTCATCTCGAGTTAATTGGTAATCAAAGAGTGAAAAAAGAGAAGAAAAAGATTTAAATCAAACAAATTACACTATCACTTAAAGAATTTTTGATTGTATCACTAATCATTTGGTGATGACGGTTAGTTCATTTTTAATTTGATAATTAAGAGTGACTCAAAAGAATTATGCTTTAGAGATTAAGTTTTAACTTTGTTGATAAAACTACCTTTTTTTACAAAGCCATTTGCTATTATTTAATATTGTTTTCTACTTTAATTGTTGTGATTTACAATCCTTCTTTCTTTCTTTCTCTTTTTCTTTTTTCTTTTTTAATAATTCTCTTTCTTTCCCTTTTGATATGCTAAAGAAAATATGCCTTTCCCATGTATGTTGTCGACACAAAAAGGGAAAAAAGAATTCTTTAGTCTATTTATACAAGGGAGAGTAGTTTCCACCGGATTAATATTCGGGCCCTTGATGATAATGAAAGGAAAATAAAAGTGTAGGAATCCAAAAAGATCTTTAAAAAATTACTAGTGTTTACTCTAGCTATATAACTAGGAGATGATATAAAACAAGATAAGAAAATGATTTATAAATTTAAAATCACTTATCAAAGTTACTTTATATGATAAAATTATAATAAATTATTAATTCTTGATTTTAAATATTTAACTAAATTTCATTTTTTATTTTTAAAATATAATAAGATATTAATGATTCTTATGAGTTTATCACTTCATATAAATACACGTACTAATGTTTACTCTATTGTTTAGACAAAAGAAAAGAAGCGGGTTGGACCGTTGGACGCTTATTAGATGTATTCCACATAAAACATTTCAATGTGTGACAAACTCAACAACGCATGTCAGACACCAATGTTGAAAAACAAATTAAATAAATAAAGATGACGAGTAAAAAATCTTACAGGTTATGCTGGGACGAGTGAATTTCAATTATAAGAAATATTTAATATAAATAAATTTAAATTGGATGATTTGAAATGATATGAAATTTAAGTAAATTTTAAATTTATTTATGGGTTAAAAGCAAAATGTCCCTTCTAACTATTACATTAGTTGTTTATTTACAAAATATCCCCTAAATAATTTTAATAGGTATTTTGCACCCTTGACATGTGGTTAACTATCTAAAATATCAATTTTGCTAGAAATTGACCAATATACCCCCAATACATTAGTTAAGTGAAATGTCATTTTCTTTTTTCCTTTATTTATTTTCTCTCTTGTTTTTCATTTTATTTTTTCTAATCCTTTTTCTCATTGTTAAAAAATTATATTACTTCTAATATTTAATTTTACATGTATCTTATGATTTAATTTTTAAATTAAAATATATTATAATAAACCAATTACAAAATAATTTTACTACTAAATGGCTAAGAAGGGTCCATACAATCTCCATACTACTAAATAATTTTACTACTTTAATTTTAGTCATGCATGAGTTCTAATTTTTATGTGTCTAGATAATTTAATTTATAAAATAAATATAATTTATATTACAAGCAATATTTTTTTTTAAAATTTCAATGTACATTTTGTATATTTATAAATGATATACTATTAAAAACAAACCAACTACAAAAAAATAAAGTATCGAGAACAAAAAACTTTTTTAAAAAATTACTCTTAACATAAACATAAATTATAGAATGAGAATTCATGTAAAATTTTTTACTTTTGGCGTAACAATAATAAAGCATAAAAAAATATTATAACTTGTTAATATAAAGTACAATAAATTTATCCAAAATATGCCGAATGACTCTACATGCACAATTTTTATTTGTATTATTAGAATAAATTCTTTAAGTTTTTTAGGCTATCTTTTTTGTACATTTTTATTCGTTAATTTTAGTATTAATAATTCACTACAAATTTCGTATTACAATAAAATATACATTATTTTATTATAATATATTTTAATTTAAAAATTAAATCATAAGATGCATGTAAACATCTAGATGTTATAATTGATAAAATATTAGAAGTAATATAATTTTTTAACAACGAGAAAAAAGATTAGAAAAAATAAAATGAAAAACAAGAGAGAGAAAATAAATAAAGGAAAAAGAAAATGACATTTCTACTTAACTAATGTATTGGGGTATAATGGTCAATTTTCAACAAAAATAGTATTTTAGATAGTTGACCACATGTCAATGGTGCAAAATGCCTATTAAAATTGTTTAAAGGGTATTTTGCAACTAAGGTAATAGTTGGAGGGGGTATTTTGCTTTTAACCCTTTATTTATTTAACTATTGAAATTTTAATCTCATTTATGAGTGAATCTCAAATCTCAAATTAAATCTCTTACCCTGTGTTTGGATGAATTTGATTTGATATCCAAATCTATAATAAATTATCTAAACAAAATTAATTGATTTAGTTATAAATTTAAAATCTACCAACCAGTGAGAGTGTAATATTTAATAGTTATATGAGTCGATTTAAAATTCATTTAAATTTTCTGTCATTTTAAATTCACCTAATTTAAATTTATTTATTTTAAATCATTCTTTTAATTTAAATCCATCTATCAAAACACAAACCTTAATTCATTTGAATAACTTAATATAAATTTAAATAAATTATTAAATTCCTCCATATAATGAAGTTGACATATTCAATGATTTGCATATGATACATAAGGCCAATGATTTACTATGAAGTTGACATATTCAACACATTGACGCCCAAAAAAAGGGGTGGTCGGAGGAAATCGAGGCAATGTGTCGAACTAACAAAACTCAGACATTCACATCATACACCTATCTTAGAATTTTGATAATTTTATAGTTTCGTTAACAAAATTATTTTATTAATTTTAAGGGCTTATATACTTAAAATTTTTATATCATATGATATTATATTGTATAAATTTTTAAAATAAAAAATAATAATTTTTTGAACAAAATGATAAAATATCTCTTAGTATATATTTTTTCTTTTAAATAACTATCACTTTAGATAATTTGTCTATTGTCATATTATCTGTCATTTTAAAAAATCAAGTAAGTATTAAATAATATTTTTATAATATTTATTCTTAGTACCACACTAATGAAGAGAGAATTATGTAATTGAGATATTAATATAACGAATGATAATTTAATCACTTTGAATTATATTTTTGTAAAATTGATATAATTTAATAATTTTCTTAATATGTGTGTACCAATTAAATGTGACAATTATTTTGAAACGGATGAAATATGTAGTAAAAAATTTTGAAGCCCTAATTGCCGATGTTGAGAAAAAATAGTGACAACGTTCAACGCCCATTATATCCATAAAATTGAGAGTCTAAGACTAATTGAGTGCATGTTCCTATATATCTTAGTATTCTTTAGAAATTTGACAAATTATTGAGAACCATATGACTAAATCATTCAAGGAAATAAAGTTTAGAATTTGAAATCCTTTTTCTTTAAGATGACCTTAAGATTTTTTTTATGACCATCATCAAAATTCAAAAGTATATGATACGTTATTATTCCTTCAAAAGCAAAACCTTCTGTTTGACCTAATTTCTAGTATTTCTTTCTTTCTTTCTTTCTTTCTTTCTTATTAATTATTATGGGTTTTGCCCATCTGATCTTTCCTTGTACTTAAATCACCACAAGAAATTAAGGAATACCTTTTTGAACTTTTCTTGGATTTAAAAGTCAGAAAAGTAGTTGGATATATCTGGACTTTTACTTCCTTTTACGACCCTAAAATTTTTTTTAAAAAAAAAGAAAGAAAAGAAAAAGATAGTTAGGTTGGGAACGAGAGGGGATATCTATACAACTAAAGTTTCTTGATTGTGCGTAAGTACAAACCTAACAAATTTGGGAAAATGAAAAATGAAAAGACAAGGATAACTAAAACAAGTTAAGTATTTACAAGTGTTTTGTATTCAAATTGTAAGGAGAATTACTTATGTACAAAATATTATGCAATCTGGTGACTTGGCCTTCTGGTTGAATTATAAACATATAATATAGTCTAAAATATTTGGTAAAACTTGATAATTATTGGACACTAAAGATGTAAAATTATACAGAAAATACTAATATAGACCTAGTTTTGAGTCCCGCTTTTAGACTTTGTGGTCAAAATTAAATTTTAATTTTAGAAATAAAATTTTTATTAACATTTAATTTACATTACAGGGTCTACAAGTAGGATTAAAAATCAAGTCTATCTAAGTATTTCCCAACTTATATTATACTAATCTAAACGGGTTCAAAAACTGTATTAAGAATTAGATTTTTACATTTTACATTGTAAATGTGGTATGATTTGTGCCCCTTAATGTCTCTTAGAATTTTACATTGTTGTTTATTTTTTAATATTTCATACTTTTACATTGTTAATTAGTGTCATAAAGATTAATTTTGAGATAAATTCTTTAATCAATTATTAAAGTTACAGCAAAACCAATGCTTGCCTGTGGTCCGTCTAATTTTTTTTCAATCTTCCTTGAAACGAATATGTTGGCAAAGATCTGTTAAAATCTGGAACAATGTTAAACCACTTCAATCCTTATTTAATTTTCACATACTCCTAGGAATTTGATCGTTTACTTTTTCTTTTTTTTTTTTAATAATGATTACATACACCCACAATATATGACGCTTATTTATCTAGCAACATAAAATTGAGATTTCTTTTGATCTAATTCATAATACTAATCACTTTGATTGTACGTGTCAGAATTTAATTCCTGAATCTCTTATTCTAAAAGGGTTTTAAATTGCTTTGAATGAGCAACAACCCAATGAACTGTTGGTTAAATTCCATATTTTACTTAAACATGTTATGTTATGCATTTTGTTTACAATGTCTAGTTATGAGGATTATGCTACCACGTACGTAAGCAATGAACTAAAAATTAGTTATTATATATCATTTTATATGTTATTAAATAAGAGTGAGAGTGGATTAGATCAAATTAATGCACTAATTATTTAGATTAGGTTGAAAATTAACAAAGTTCGTATTTAAGCTAATTTTAATCTATTGAAGAATCTTCAGTCAAACCATGCCATGTTGTTCCCCCTAGTGTTATGTTGATTTGTGTTACTTTATTCACAGCCACCTGTCTTATAAATACTGTAGATGTTTTAATAAATCATATTTATTGAACTTATTATCTAAAGAAAATGAAAATGATAGCTAGAGAGAAAATAATTTTTCCAATACCGAAAATTTGAAAATTCGAAATCCAAACAACTTGTTCTTATGGTTTGTAATAATGGCATGATGCACAACTCAACTATATTAACACTTTACATCTTAAACTATTAACTTTTATAATATATTATCTCAAACTTCTAATGTAACGCTTTACCACAATCATTTAAAATCATGTCAAAATTGTCTAATTTGATCATCCTTTCATTGGTGAAATGGCCATTTGTTATAAGGTAAATATACTTTATGTGGGTATTTTATGAAATACACACACTATTAAAATGTTATATTAACATAAGACAAGGTAATTGTAATAAAGTACTAAAAGTTGAAAGTTTGAGGTAATAAATAAATAAAAAAATTAATAATTTAGGGTGTAAATTACTAGTGGAGGGGTGCAAAATGCCGTTAACCCTAAACAAATTGGGAATCTAAAAACCAAAAGTACACAATTAACCTCAGAAAAATGATAAACCACACCAAGCCAAGGTATCTACTCTCAATAGGCATAATAATATAAATAAATAAAGTGTGATTGTATTAGCTAATGGGTCCCATTAGTTGAGATCCAGCTAATGGGTCCCTTATTATTTAATAAGAATAATAAATAAATGATAGGGGGCCCACAAATCAGTCACTATGAAAATGGACTCCCATCTATAACCATGATTTACCAATTAATTACATGCGTTGAGATCATAATCTAATTATTATTATGAATACTCCAATTTGGCTGCTTTCTTGACGTGTAACTTTGTTAATTAGTATTTAATTAAAAATAAAAACATATCCACTTCTGTTGAGATGGGAGACAAAAATACTTGTTTAAGATGGTAATGATGATCTTAATTGTTTAATAATATCTTAAGAGTAGGGATCCAAAGACCTCATTAGTTGACGAAAGTAACTCAAAAGTTTTTTAAATGTTCACAAGACAACAAATAAAAAATAAACAACTCTTGAATTTTGGTTTATTCATATAATAATTTTATAAACAAAAATAAATAAATAAGATGCCAACATCATCTTTAGATTCTATTTTAAGGGACCAAATGAATAATAAATGTCTGTTTTCTTGGCAAAGGTTTTAAGTATACAATAAACAATTCTACAAGAAAGAATCATCCGGCCCGGTGGACGAACCCACTATGCCTGAGACGGTAATTAATGTCGAATAATAATAATACTATTAATGCAGATGATTCTGCCACGTGGATCTGACTTCAATGCATTAGTATTTGATAATTTGACTAATAAGAGAAAGTATGAAAAGAATAAACAATTGGAATTGGAGATTAGAGTAATAGATAAAATATAATTTAAGAGAAAGTATGAAAAGAATAAACAATTGGAATTGGAGATTAGAGTAATAGATAAAATATAATTTAATTATTTTAATACGTCAACGAGACTATAGAAATTTTCAATTAATATACTAATTGTACTACAGTTATAATGCTACTAGTAGTAGCATACCATACATGAATACAGCATTGAGCAACCGAGAAAAACAGCTAATTGTTCTTGCCAAAGAATAGTGAGTTTAGGATCTTCCGATCCCAGCAGTATTGCTAAGAATGGCACTCAAATTTCCCCTAAAAACAATGCTCCCTCATCACCCAATTGCGCATAAAAAATGATGGTGCAATTTTGTTCTTTCTATACAAGTTTTGGACTACTGAAACTGAGTATGAAACAGCTTCCTTTGACTAGTTAAAACTGTCTCTAATTTTCTTTTAATCCCTACTTCCAACCATGACAGAAGGAAAAATAAACCACATAAATTTTCTCTGCAGATTCATCTAGACGATTCACCTGAAAGCTCAGAAACGGATGACTTGTTTTTCAATGCAGCTATGTACCTCTCCTGGTCTTTCTTAAGGCGCCTCTGAGCAGTTGCATTCACAATCTTAACGAAGAAGTTCATTAGCATGAACCACACCACAGTATTCCAAACTGAAGCAAATGAAATAAGTCCCATTTGTTGACCTGATAAGAAACGACAAAATAAACAAACACACAAAAGGAAGTGAAAAGACGATGATACAAGGGCAGCAAACATAAATAATCACAAAACTAGACCAACACATAATGCAAGTACATATCACAAAACCATATAAATCACGATGAATGCTAGTACCTTGATATTTGAAGGAACAGGTGGTTTGGTGGCCAGGTACTTGTCTTTCATGGAATGAAGCTTGGAAATCACATCTGGTAGAATTGATTTCAAGCCAGGTACAAAGCTAAGCACCCAAATCAGTTCGTTTTCCATCCAGTCTAGGAGTTGATTGTTACAAACCGAAATAATAAACACCGTCTGCGGAACACATAGACCAAACAACCAATCAGAATTCAACAGATGAAAATTCCAAGAATTTAAGTAGCTCAGTGGCTTCATAATGAGCAAATAGTGTAGTTCAAAATAAAAAACAAGAGATGCACAAACCTGCATATGGGTTTTGAGAATTGGTCCTTTCCTACCAATGTTGCAAGAAAAAACTCCCAAAAAGGGATACCAAATTGTCCACACATTATGCCAGCAAGATCAAATAGAGGATTTGGAATCTACAAATACACCAAATAATCAACCAGAGTAAAACAGTGAAAACTCATAATTACATAGCCTTGTCAACTTCCCATTCAATTAAAACAAAAAAAAAGGATATATCTTGTCCTGTTTTATATGCCCCAGCCTGAGCAGCCCTGCCCTAAGGGGAAGATGGGTGCTCAGGTAGAGTCTCGAAGAAACTATTGCTTGCAAAGGAGCTACGTCAGAAAGAGTAATCATATAGCCAAAACTCTAGATCTGAAATTACACTAGGTATTATTTCTAACCAAGAAAACTGACAAATAACCCATATAAAGAATAGCAGAACTATCAGCACAGAACTGCAGAACGTTGTGAAAGTATGTACCGATCTCACTAAAATTGTGAAGAAGTTCAGATATTGAGCATGAGAGAGGAACCAGCGCTTCAAGTTATTCAACCGTCTTGCTAGGACTCCATTATTTTCAGATGAGGTAGCATCCAATTCTTCCATGGCATCAATTTGACCACCAGACATGCTAGCTGCAAAAGGATATAAATTTTCCATAAATACCTCTAACAGGACTAGATTGTCATTGTTTGACTAATCTTAGTATCATACTTCAAACCACTTCTAAAAAATAAGATCCTATTATAGAAGACATAATAAGAAGATCAACTTCATTAATAGACATTTACTAATCAAAAAGAATAATATGATCCTGTTCGTTGCATAAAGACAAGCTAAATAGATGTTAAAAATTCAATATATATCATAGCAATGTGTCTTCATCTACCAACACCACATAGACTAGCTCCTTATCTTAGCGAATTGTATGATACAGAAAATCTAAGAATCTAACCAAATCACAGTTCAAATGAAGGTCAGTATAGTAGGTAATTTGTTCCTGCACCTAAACCCCCGAGTTAAGTGAAAAAGATTGGGAACATTTGATCTTCATGAAAGATGAATTAGAGCCCCAAGCCTCGATCACCGTTGAAGGACTTCACCAAACTTTCCACTCACGATATCATTTGCCCTTAATGAACTACCTCAGGCAACACACACACACACTCAAGGTCTTACCTGCCCTTGAGATAAAGTATGGGGGGAGCTCTCCAAGTGCAGTTCCAAGTCCCCACAAAATAGCCTCTAACTGCACCTGAGGCAGTATACTACTAAGGGGTACGCGTGTACTGTGTGAGGATGGAAACAATGGAGGTCCAAATTCGGAGCAATCCTTCCCAAGCCATGAAGGTCCACGTTTTAACTGTATTGTATCGTATGGTGCACTTTTGATGTCCACTCGGCCACACTGCATTGCTTTGATTGTGAATAATGCAATATGCGGGCCCAGATAGAGAACAAAAGTATGCAAGCCTGAACCTGCACCCACAAAAACCGAAAATAAAGCATCAGAAGTAATATTTTTCACAGGATATGGCATTTATTAAAGTCAGGATATATCAAAGTCGAGATGATTTATATGCACATAAATTCAGTTTTCCAATAAAAAGGTGCTAATTTTCACACAAACAGCTACTCAATTGGCCCCAATTCTCCTAACAAACAAACAAACAACCAACCAAGCCTCACTCCCAATAATTGGCCCCAATTCTCCAATGCGAAAAATTTCAAAAGAAAGCTAAAAGTTGTTTAATTCATACAGGTGGAAGACGGGAGAAAAGAAAGGCATCCAAATAAGGATTGGATGTTTCACTACTGAGATATGATTTGTCATTTCATCTATTGAATTTCATAAAAAAGTTTGTCCTTGTGTAAATCTTTAATATAAAAGACTATTTTATAGCAACAACTTAACTATATTCTCATTCCAAATAAGAGACTGGTTTTGTACAGGATATAGGATGTGCTATGAGATCTTGTGGACAAAAAAGGGAGTTAATCTTTAACCCTGAAAAATGAAGCATTCAGATGTTCTAATAACCATAAATGCATCTCTTCCCACCCCCTCCAAATATGTATAAGAGAGAGAGAGAGAGAAGAAATGATAAAAGAAGCAAGCAATAGCCACAATAGAATACCGAATACATAGTTTGCTAAACTTACCAAGGCCAATAGAAGATGCAACACCAAGGGCCACCCACCATAATCCAAACCTTACATATTCAAGAACTTCTTCAACATGCTACAGAAAGAAAAGTAAAAGACACTCAACCATTAGCAAAGAAATCACTAACATAAGTCAGCTTAATGGAAATTAACCTGTTCATTGCAGAATACATCACTTTTTCTAAAAGCAGCTAAAATATTAACCAGATAAATTACCTTCTCATGAGGACCTTCAATTGTTACAAGTAATATCCCAGCAAGCAAAACCACAGCACTCAAAAGCATAAACCAGCCACCATGAGCCAAAAGATATGCTCCTGATTGCTGTGCATTGAGATACTGTATGACAGCAAAAATGAAAAGCTTAAATGTCTTGAAAGGTTGTGTAACTAAATTCAAGTTCTCTAGTTCCTCCTGATGCCTTGCACGAATACCTGCAAAAAAAGTATTAATTGTGTCAGCACAATAAACTGTAACACGACATTTCTTCTGATTGGATGAAATAAAAAACCAGTTTGTGGCAATGTCCTGAAATTAGGGCAAGAACATATAAGCCAAATGATGCTCCTGCTTAAAAGCCAGTAATGGAAAGTAGATTTTATGTCTAAATCAAATGCATAAGAAGAGGACCAAATGTGTCAACAGGTTGCTAAAATATTCATAGTAAACCATTTGTTGAACATTAACATGTTCCTGTTGTAACTCAAAGGTACATAATAAGCACAAAGGGAAAATTGTAAAGAATCGATGACAAAATGTTCTACTTCTGACAGAATTGCTAGAAACCGTTCACCGATAAACTATAATGCTGAGAACCATTATAGCTGATGGTAGGATATTATTGCATCCAGATTAACAAGAAATTACTGTCAACTAACCTTCTGTAGAAAAAGAGCCTAAAAAACAAGCCATCACTCATGCCATATGATGCACTACTAGACTAGGATACATTGTGTGAAAGTATGAGGTGGAGTTCCTTGATCCAGAAAGGGAAAAAATAAACATGGACAAGATTCGACAATTTCTCCACATCTCAAAATAAAACAACAGACACAAACTCGTTAAGTGTAACGCATTGCTGAAAAGGGATTTTGGACCATTAAGTTTAAAGAAACAAACTATCATCATTGTGAATGTCCATCTTTAGGACTTCTAACATCTATAGAAGCATGTATCAATTACATTGCTAAAAGATCCACCAAACTAATGGTTGTGACGGTGGTTCAAGGAAGGGTTCAGAACATATATTTAATTCTAAAGATAGGTAAGCATTTTCTTTTTTAAAGCAGAGGAATAGAAATCTGCCATTTCCCCTTTTTTTGTAAGTCTTAACTTTCCTGATTAAACATAATAGTCTTTCCACAGCAATCCATTGAATTGACTACATATTAGAAAGTTGAAATCTTGAAACAACAGTAGGGTTTATCTACTTCAACTTAGAAGACCACCAGTTTACAATACAAAGAAACATCTCTGCTTACTGGGGTAAGGGCAGCATCATAATACTTTTCAAAACTCCAAGTGCCACTAGGTTAATTTATTAGGTTCCAGTACTGGACCAAATTCAATTTTGTCTTGTTCTTGTCTAATTATTATGATGAACCAAAGATTTCGAACAGATTTGAATAACCGACCGAAAACCCGAACCGCTTGACTGACCCCTTTATAGTCCATTCATTAGGGTTGGGGATGGATGAAACCAATCAGAAAGTTCAAGAATAGTATGATAGCTCAGATATAAGTGCACACCAAAGTAGTCCCAAACCTTTCCTTGTAAGTTCATCTATTCTATGTTGTGCTCAGTAGAAAGGTTCCTATGTACTACATCTAAATTCGAGTGATCCCTGATTATTCCAATCATGAAAGCACGGGACTTACATTGCTAAATTCTGGAACCAGATTGGCATACATCTATAAGGGAATCAAAAGCAAGCAGAAATACTATCTATCAGGTCAAGCACCAAGTTAAGACAACAAATTTGTTCAGATTTAATAGCAACATGGCACATAAAGACAAATCAGCATATTTTGGATTTTGCGGCTCATCAAGAAGCCAAAAAACGACAAGAATATTTATCAATATATTTCTATTACCACTACAACTGCTCTATAACTGTCGGCAAATTGGATATCCTAAATTTGCATTCATCATTAAATTCACCATGATTTCAAATTCTAACAATAATACGGGACAAATGTTCTCTCTTTAGCAAGGCAGGGATCCCAAAAGCTATGAACCTGGACAGAATAATGAACAGGTATCAATGCCCACTAGAAGAAATGTCCTTGATTGGTTATACAAATTGACCTTTCAGACAGCGTCTACCTACCATAAGATTTCAGGAAAAATGAGATCGCTTATTAGGCCCTCATCCATAACTCAGTTTCATTAAAATCCAGCTTTTTTACAAGAAAATTTCTAATAGCAAAACCACATTGTTTTACAGATAAAGTCATATGAGCCAGGGGAAAAAAAATTTTGTCCACAAGATCTCAGAGCACATAAGGTAGTGCAACAAAACAATTGTAACTTTCACGTAATTTTCAGCTTTTAGTACTCCTCAACCAATAAAGAAACCTCCCAATGCAATCATGACAATACAAAGCCATGTCAATATTACACCTATTATTGGCAACTCAGAACAAAATCCAAATAATGCAGATCAACCACAAATCCCATATAGTAACTGAAAGTTTTGTTGACAAATATCCACAAATTATTAAGAATGTCAACTCCTTTTGGCATGTCCTCGATCCCGTAAACCAAAATTGAGGTAGAAGCCTAACAACCTTAACAGCTTTAGAAATTCAAAAAAAGAACAGCATTATTGCTATTATTCACATTCTTTATCTTCACCTTCTGTCTTTATTCTCTTTAAAGATGTATATCTCCAAACCATCATTATTTCTCTACCCATTTCATCTACAATAGCTACCCTGAACTCTCCAATCCACCAAACAGCTTTCGCTAACAAATCAAGTCTGATTAACAAGCCACCCAAAAATCATACTCATGGCTACCTAAAATCCACCTAGCCCACCAAATTATCTAACCAATGACTTTTCCTTCTTTTTTTTTAAAGAAAAAAAGACAAATCTTTGATCCCTTTTTCTTTTTATGGATAAGCAGGATCCCATATCAGCAGATCAATAATCAGATAATCCAACTTTGTAAATAAATCAGAAAAAGATAAATAACTAAAAAAAGAAAAAGAAAAAAAGAAAAACTTGCCTGCCAAATCCCTCCCTTGAGAAGCAGGAGGAGAATTGTTGGTAGAAACTGGTTTTTTCTTGGAACCCATTTGATTAAAATTTGATTAATTTATAGTCCTTTAAATGCCATCATCCCTTTTCTCCACTCCCCTTAATTTGTGAAGATTATATTGACGATTATACACAGACTGTTGGATTGGTTGGTGTGTGTGTTTTGAGTGAAACCCAGAAAGGAAAACCAGAAAAAGATTGGATTTTGAGAAGAGATCTGACGTTTCTGAGAGAGACTCCCTGAAAACTAAGATGGATGATGAGAAAAGGGGAGGGTGTGGTGATGCAGTGTTTGAGTTTCTATTTTTCTCTCACACAAAACACATGCTAACGCAGTAAGATGCACACACAACACACAGTGACCCGAGGAGTTGGTTTCCGGGTACATATGCTGATATGCAGCATTGTAATGTATCATCATGTACAATTATGAGCCATTTAAGCAGGACATTTTTTTTTTTTTTTTAATTAAGGTTTCTATCCCAGTAAAATTAGTATTAAAAGTCCTACCCATAAATTTTTTTTTTTTGGGGTGGGAAATTTGTATAAAAACTCAATTTACTGTATGTGAAATGGATTCTTAATTCACATTTATTTATATCACTCTAACGGATTATGGTATGTGAGGAATAGATTCTTAATTCATATTTATCTATATCACTCTAACGGATTAAAAATAAAATTTTTTAAAGTAATATTGATGAATATAGATAAAAAAATCCATCTCACCTATCAGTTACCATAGTTTAATTTATATAAGAATTTTCTTTGTAGGAGACCGGGGGAGTTGAGACACATTATTTTAAATATTATTTTTTAAAAAAATTTTGACAACTTTTTAAATAAATATGGCGTATTAAAATATTGGATAGATTACAAAGAATCCTTACGCTTTGATTAATGTTTAGTTTTGTAGCTTATAATTTGTAAATTTATAATTTATCCTTTTTGGGTATCTCCTAATCTCATTACTGTTCAAAAAATTTCTCAGTTGAAAAAGAGGGGTTGTATTTTTTTTAAAGAGGAATTACTTGAACCCATGGTCTAGGTGGGTTGTATTAGGTTATAGAAAAAAGTATAATTTTACTATTTTAATTACACTTTTTTATCGGAGTTATATTTTATATTAATATACATAAAACTAATTTTGATTAAAATGTTTAGATGATCAACATAACCATTTAAATAAAAAAATTTCAATACTATCACGATCACCTAACGAAATATCTAACGATTTTATTTTAACTCAAATCACAAGATATGACTGTCAATTGAGTTTTGTGAACTAGGTTTTGCAAAGTCCAACCTCAACTCACAAAATTATTAGGGTTGTGAGTCTTAATCGGGTTGAATTAAACTCACAAATATGCAGATCATACCCGACTCACAAAATTATTTGGGTTTCGGGCCTTAATCAGATTAGCCCAAACTCACAATAAATACATTATTAAAAGTTAAGAAATTAATAGACAACATATAAAAAGACTCAACTCACAAAATTATTTGGGCTGTGAGCGTTAATCGGGTTGAATTAAACTCACAAATATGCAGATCATACTCGACTCACAAAATTATTTAGGTTTCGGGCCTTAATCAGATTAGCCCAAACTCACAATAAATACATTATTAAAAGTTAAGATATTAAATGTAGACAACATATAAAAAGAATATCTCAAGTGTAAACACTAACAACTAAAGCATGAAAAATAATACTTTTTCAAGAATTAGTAATATCTACACAAATAAAAGATGAAAAAAAGTATTTCAAATAAATTATTATTACTATCAGGGTGAAAATTTATTTAATTTATAGATTAATTAGTATAGAGTATATATATATATATATCAGGGACCGTAGAATTTTTTATAAAGATAATTGATATATATATATATATATATATATATATATGTAGAATTTTTTATAAGATAATTAACATATATATATATATATATATATATATATATATATAGATGTGTATAACCGTAGAATTTTTCATAAAGATAATTAACAGGGTTAGATTTTTTGTTATTTTTAATTCCATGTTACGAATTTGAATAATTTCAATATAACATATGTTTCTGGAGAATCTGGACTTTGGACTGAAGAAAAGTACCTCGCAACCCATATTCTGTTAATCCATCTACTTAAGGCTATTTAGCAACAAATTTGATGGCTAAATCAGGCCTACTATCTCAAAATGGACCATAGTTCAACAAAAATAAGGGCCGAGTTAGCCCTGTTCAAAACTTGTGTTTTATTATAACTACTGGGGAAAGATAAGCCTATGGGTGTGGAATTAAAAAAAAAAAAGATTTACTTAATTTTTTTAAAAAAAAAATAGTGGAACGCTAGTAAAAGAATGATACAAAAATTTTAAAAATAATATAAGCGATGGAGGGTTAAAAGAATGTATGAGTAGAAAGAAGTTATAATTACTTATATATTATAGTAATGGTAAAATGGTAAAATATAAAATGACAGACACTAAACCCTCGCTTCCTTTATATATAATTTAGATAATCCCAATATAGTGTAACAGCCTAACTAATTTTTGGCAGTAGTTGAATTAGACCAACTGATATATAATTCAAATACACAAAAGAACCTTATAATGTAATTTGAAGATTAATTACATCTATGTATGAGGGTAAAAATTAAAAAGTAGTAGCATTCAAATGATGTGAATTTTCATAGTCTAACCAACAATCCTCGAATGATAAAGGAAGTTTTAAATTTAATATCTTCATTATTACTAGTAGTATGAAAGACAGATCGTATGTGTGTGCAATTAAAAAAAAAAATTGCACAATTTAAAAAAAAAAAAAAGAAATAGATAATGAAAATACTAATAAAAAATTAAAAAAATTATAAGGGAGTGGAGAATAAAAGAAGTTATTACTACTAGGGTGAAACGTACACCAGATGGGTGTGCAATTAATAAAAAATAAAAATAAATAAATAGTAGAAATGCTAATAAAAAAATTTAAAGAATAATAAGGGAGTAGAGAGTGAAAGTTGGGGAAGGGAGTAAATAGTAAGGAAGTTTATGGGTAGTTAATGAAAAAATAATAAAGGCAGTGAGAGAATAAATTTGACAAATTATAAAATGACAAATTTCAAAACCCTTCTTTATAATTTAGGAAAATTCTAGAGTCCCTCCTAAGAAACCATTCTTTTGTATTTTTAAATACTTATATAGTACAATATCATGTGGTTTAAAAACTTATACCGTACAATCTTTTAAAATCAAATAAAAAATTATCTAAAAGAGAGGTAAAATTTTCTTATAATTTATATATAGTATAGATAGCAATCCTAGCAAAACAAAGAGTTACTAGTCTACTAGAGATTACCCTCCCCTTTCACAATTCACAATGAAGGAATTTAGGTAAATTTAAATTTGAAATTTAAATTCACTCTAACTCATCAAAACAAGTGAATGAATTTAATTTAAAATTTAAAATTTAAAATTTACACTAATAGTTAATTAAGTGAATTTCAATTATATCTAAATTTCATTTCATTTCAAATTCATTTATTTTAAATCTTACGTTCAATTTCCATCCATCCAAATACAATACTATGGAATTCATACTACTACTACCTGAACTTTTTAAAAATTTCCGATAAAACTGTTGTTAGCCAATTCCGTGTGCCCAAAGTCCAAAAACTCCTTAAACATCCCAACTTGCTTGTTGCAATAGTAAAATACTTAGATAGATCTAGTTTTTTATTTCACTTGTAGATTTTGTGGTGTAAATTAAATGTTATAGAATTTATGACATCAACTGATGTAAACAAGATTTTATAATATTTAATCTTAATCGCAAGATTTACAGATGGGATTAAAGACCGAGTCTATATAAGTATTTTCCATTGCGATATATATTCAGGGCGACGGCCGCCGCCGGAACATCAAGCAATAGTTGGTCTTGCGGTCTTACAGAAAGACAAAGGGATTTAAAAGGAAAAGTTGGTCACATGATTTAAAATGAGTTCTTAATTACAAGTAGTGATTTTGGCATTATATGTGATATTTAAAAAAAAAAAATATAAATATAACTTCAATTAAACAATTTAGTATTGTTCATTTAGAAAGATTTTTTAAATAAATTTAAGAGATAATTTTTCGTGAACAATTAAAGAATTGGATAGTTTTAAACCTCTTTTGATTAATTGATGGTATTTATTTTCTCTTTTTTTATTTGATAGTAGTTATTTTTTAAAAGGATTATATGCAAAAAACCTCCTAAACTTGTACTCCAATTGCAATTTCTCCCTCAACTTATTTAATAAGCACTTTATCCCCTATTTTATATTTTGGAACAAAATTATTCCTATTATTTTAATTACTATTATTTTTCTTCTTGTTTTTCCTTTTATTTATTTTCTCTATCTTGTTTTTTTATTTTTTTTCACTATTCTATCTTGCTACTACTAAACAATTACATTATTTTTAATAATTAATTAATTAAAATTCTAAATTTTCACATATATATAAACAATTTAATTTATAGATTAATCATGCATTAATATAACAAATATACCTTGTTGTAAAATAAAGTTTGTAATTAACTATTAATAATAAGATTAACAAATAAAAAATAAAAAATTTGAGCTAGAGGAAACTAAAAAATTTATTTTAATATACAAATAAAATAATAGAATGAAAAATGTGTACAACATTTTATTTATGGTGCTAATATTAGCAAAATATAGTAATAAAATATTACAGCTAGCTGATAGAAGAGTTTTTGGAGTTACGGTAAATTCAACCAAAATATGACATGCAAATGATACAGCACAAAAAAAAAAAAAAAATTGTTTACATACTTAGAATATATATTTTATTTTTTTTGACAAATTATTTTATCTTTTTATAATTTGTTTATTTGTTAGTTATAGTATTAGCAAAACTCATAGAATCCATATTATACTATTACAATATATGTTGCTTGTATTAAAAAGAACCCTATTGATTGATTAAAACCTCAGATTCATACTATAACCACGATGATTCAACAAAATAATGTGTAGGCTTTTGTTTACCGAGGGTTCAAATCCTCTCTTTCCGTTTTAGTCTATTGATTTTACTAATAAAAATGGGAAATTTCCTCCCTTATTCTAAAAAGGAAAAAAAAAAAAGAAAAGAGGAGAAGAGGGCCTAATTCATTAGGCCTTTTGATATAATCAAATAGGACCAAGAAGGCACCATATTCTAGGAGTTTCTTAGAATATTTATCATTCAAAAACAGAAAAAAAAAAACACGACCTGACGACGCCCATGCACCACGTGTCCTTATTCCCCATATTTATTCTATAAATTATTTATACATATGTAAAAAAAATTAGAGTTTTTATACTAATCAATTACTAATAGTATAATAGTTTAGTGGTAGCAAAAAAGAATAGGTAAGAAGCTAAAAGGAAAAATATGAGAGAGAAAATAAATAAATTGGTAAGAAGAGGGAAAAAAAAACAAATTATTAAAATAGTAAGGTTAATTTTGTCCCAAAATATAAAGAAGCAAAAGGCAAGAGTGTAAAATACTTATTAAATAAGTTGAGGGAGGCAAATTACAATTGGAGTATAAGTTCAAAGGAGAGTTTTGCATTTAACCCTTTTTAAAACTTAAAATTTCTCTTCTTAATAACTAATCAAGAAACCAAAGGGAGATATCACCATACAAAATAAGGTTCTCCCTTTATATCTAGTACTAGATTGTATCAATTTTTTAAATTTATAAATTTAATCCAGATAAAATAATTAATGGAAGACAGATGTAATTACTCCTATCAAATGATGACTTTTAAAATCAAGAAAATAATTTATAAGAGTATAAATTAATGATCACATGAACAAATCAAATTATACGGTCAAATCATATTGAATTTATTGATTTTTTTTTTTTTTTTTTTACAAATTTAGTAACACACCACTAAATTTGTCAATTTGTTCAGATGTTAAAACCATGGGCAAATTATTTTGATGGGAAACAGCAAAGACAAACCATCAAAACCAAGCATAGTGTCTTGACATAAGAGAATTTTATAGTATCGTTGACTTTAAAAGTTTATTCAGTATAAATTTTTAAAATATATAATATTGTACGGTATAAATATTTAAAGCACAACAGAATGATTCATTCAAAGGGAATATAGAATTTTCTCTTGACATATAGTGTCTTTAATTTGCGATAACTTCTTATCAAAATGCCGGGGAAATACTGAGATCATAGTGGGTAGACATGGTCTTTGACCCCACTTGTAGACCGTGTGGTGTAAATTAAAATTCATGGAATCTATGATATCAATTGATATAAAATTTTTTTTATAAGATTTAATATTGACCGTAAGGTCTACAGGTGGCGCGAAAGACCGGATCTATATAAGTACTCTTCCCAAAATGCTGAAGTACGAAAGGTTAATTAAGAACAAAAATATATTGTTAGCTTTTTCATGTGTCGTTTGAAGATGTTTGGACCACTTTAAGCTTTTCCCTTTTCTGGATTAATCATGCATGCTTTTCTCTATATCTTTTGATAATAAATTTTTCTATATTATTCCTTGCATGATTGTCAAGCAAAAGATATTGTGAATGGTATATTGTTTTGGATTAACGGGGAACCTTTTTTTTGGGAGCAAGAACTAGTGGAGGATGAGTCACAAATGTTTGTCTCATATTAAATGCAATTGGAGTATAAGTCTCATATTAATATATAAATCAAATAAAAACTGCAATTGGAGAGGTATAAGTCACAAATGTTTGTCTCATATAAGTTTGGAGGGGAGTTTTGCATTTAATATATAATCATTCAGATGAAGTATTACTGTGTATTATTTGTTTTTATTTGATTTATATATTAAAGTTTTATGCTATTATCATTATTTCACTATATTTTTTAGTTATTTTCTATTTATTACTAACTAAAAGCAATACTATAATAAATCATATAAGTATCTCAATAACTTTTGAATATAAAAAAAAATTAATAATTAATTTTTATTTCATGTTATCAATTAATCTTCAGACAGAAAAATAAACCATAAACATTAATTAAGGAATAATTCTTTAACTTTTGAATATTCAAAAACTTTGATTTATTTTAATATTATCAATTAATCTTTAAGTAGTAAAAAGATATATCGATACACTTTAATTAAGGATTTTATCATTATAATTACCATTAGTTATTGATAAAAGTAAATATAGGAAAATTCTACAGTTCCTTTTAGAGAATCATTCCCTTGTGTTTCCCTTAAGGGTTTGTACAGTACAACTCTATGTGCTTTAAAAACTTGTACTGTACAAGTCCTTAAAGCCAAGGGAATGGTTCCCTCAACGGGACTGTAGAATTCCCTGTAAATATATACCAAGTATATTTTATTAGCAAAAATAAACACAAGTACTCTTTAAGAACAGTGACCAATACTTCTTAATTATTATTTGTATTGACAATTTATATTTGCAAAATTTTTAATTTCTATGTAGTAGTATTTCACATGTATCCTACTTTTGTTGAAGAAAATTTCATTAAAAATAAAATAAATAGATACAATTTATTCATTAAAAAAAATGTTTTTGACTAAAAAAAGTCAATTTTGACAAAATAAATAGGATAGATGAAGTATTATTGTGTATTGTTTGTTTTTATTTGGTTTATATACTAAAGTTTTATGCCGTTATCATTGTTTCACTGTATTTTTTTTTAGTTATTTTCTATTTATAACTAACTAAATGTAATACTATAATAAATCATATAACTTATCTCAATAACTTTTGATTATTCAAAAATTTTACTTTTGTCTTCATGTTATCAAGCAATCTTTGGACAGAAAAATAGGCTATAAACATTAATTAATGATTAATTCATTAACTTTTGAATATTCAAAAACTTTGATTTATCTTAATATTATCAATTAATCTTTAAATAGTAAAAATATATCAATACACATTAATTAAGAGTTTTTTCATCATAAATACCAATTAATTATTGATAGAAGTAAATATATATCAAGTGTATTTCATTAGCAAAAATAAATACAAGTACCCTTTAAGAATCGTGACCAATACTTCTTAATTGTTGTTTGCAATGACAATTTATATCTGCAAAAATAACTTAATTCGTACAAAATAAAATAATACTTCTAAATTATAGTTTTTGAGTGAACATTTATTATTAAAAACTATACTCGTTCACATTTAGCAAAATGAGTTTTGTCACCTATTTTTGCATAGAATATGTTATAAGTAAGTTTTTAATACAGTATTACATATATCCAAATCATGGTAATAAATAAATGTTTAATTTAATTTCAACTAATAATTAGGTTGTATATTTAATTTTCAGTTGCTTTTATGTGACAAAAAATATAAATATTTTAAACGTATACTTAATAATTATATTTTTAAGATTATTATTTTTATTTTCTAATTAGTAAACTTTATTAGATATTATTACTTAGTTTTGTTCGTCTTTGTATGGTTAGTTTTGTTCGTCTTTGTATGGTTTAACTGCTACAAGTTTTATGTCGTCACTAATATTTTATTAATATCATTTTATTGTAGAAATGAATATATAAGGTTCTCCGTGCATAGCACGGAATATTTAGCTAGTATATATTATAACAAAATCCCTTTTGAGGAAAGTTATAAGGATCTAACATGTGGCATATTAGGTAAAAATAAATTTACTTGCTAAAAAATAAAGGCAAAAAATCACCTACTTAGTTAACTAAATCTTTCCTTTAACTAATTTTATTTTTTATAAAATTAGATGTGTATAAGAGACTCAGGATTTGAGGCGAGTTTCTTTATTTTAAAATCCTTATTTTATTACACCTCTTATAGTTAAATTTTTTCTAAAAAGAGTTACAAAATTAAAATCGTATTATAAATCATCATATAAGTATCATTATTAACTATAAGTGGAGAAAATAAATATTTATTAATTATAAAAAAACTTTTATCTATATATCATTATTAAGAAATTAACTTTAGATATATATTTAAGCAAAAACTTTCATAAAAGTAGGAAGATATTGAGTCTAATTATGTCTAAATGATATCATTCTTGCAACCTAATTATATCCACTTAATATTTGTCAAATATGAAGTGCATGGATACAAGTTTTGCCTTGGAATGAAAGAAAATTCTGAATCCGCTTTGTCTATGAACAAGGAAACTATAAGTAATGCAACTATGATCTAATGGAGAGTTCGATCCTGGCTCAGGATGAACGCTGACGACATGCTTAACACATGCAAGTCGGACGGGAAGTGATGTTTCCAGTGGCAGACGAGTGAGTAACGAGTATGAAAACTTGCCCTTGGAAAGGGAACAATAGCTGAAAATAGCCTCTAATACCCCGTAGGCTGAGGACTATAAGATAAAAATGTTGTAAGATCATTTTTTTTTTTTTTTGCATCTTCTTACAACTTTATATTTGTTGGCAATTTATAATTCAATATCAATACACGTTATTCTTAAGTGATCATGTAATCGTAATAAGTTAAAAAATAGCTTTAACAGTATGTATTATTATTGGCCTCACCATTGGTTGTATTACTTTTTTTGTGTTGACTAAGAGATATATCTAATAGACTGGAAGGAAAAATAGTAAAAATTAGTGTGACTTTTGTCATAGTAGTTTATTAGATTTGAATGCTAAAATATTAATGATTAACAGTTATGTGATACAATACTAAAACGTCGTAAACACAAGTATCATTTTTTTAAAAAAATATTTATTTAAGGACTTAAGAAATGATGGGTCACAAACCTTTTGTTTACTATCTCATTTGCTAGCAAATAAATATATTATGTATGAAGCAGCTCTCTTAATCAGTCATCATGTCAACCATCTTCTTATTCTCATTGCCAACTTTTCTTTGCTTATTAGTTTTTACCTTATTAAAATAGAGATATGTAATTTTTCACTTTTTATACACAGATAAACTTTTTTTTTTCAAAAGTTTTTGTCTTATCTCTACTACTTATTTTATCGTTATGTACAAGCACCAATTTTTCTACAAAAAAAAAAAAAAATTGTTAATTTAAGTTTAACTCCTATGCATATAGCATAATTTGTTTCATATTTTTGTATAAGTTCCTATGCATCTCGATATTTTCAAATCCAATCAATCCAATCTCCACCTCTACTTCATCATTATTGTAAAATATGATTTCGTCTATTTGGAAATTCAATTTAGTTATCTTATTCTTTTTCTTCACTTTAGATACATAATTTTCAAATAATACACTGATGCATGTCTTTAGAAATTGTTTTCTTACATACAGTAATTAATAACATTTACTACAAAACTTGAGTATGGCCAGTAGAGAAGATAATATTACAAATATATTTTTTTCCTTTTATTTTCTCTGAATTCCGTCACAAGTAACTTTTCTGTGACAATATCAATTTACATACATATATATTTGTAGAAAATCGTACTACTTTAAAAATCGAGATTATGTTTCAAGATACAATCTTGGCCAATGCACGTGCTAACGTAATGCTTGATTGCATGGTATGTATAAAATGATAGTGCCAGAATTTGCACATGACTGTATTAACTACACAAATTCCATTCTTTCTTAATTGTATTTTCCATTGACAATTTATATCAACAAATTAAATTAATTTATACTAAACAAATCAATACTTCTAAATAATTGTGTTTATTTGATAATTATAAATAAAAATATGTTCATTAACATTCAACAAAATGAGTTTTATCTTTTATCAAAATTAGAAGTAGGTAATCAATACAATCATATATCCAAGTGATAGAAATATGGTTACTATAGTATACATAAACAAAACAAACAAACCAACTCTTATATCATCCCACTAGGTAGGGTCGGCTACATGAATCCTACTATGCCATTACGCTCTATCATGGACCATATCCTCCTCAATTCCTAGATGGGCTATATCTTTCTTACAAATTACCCACCAAGTATTTTTCGGTCTTCTCCTACCCTTTTATGTTGACTGCAGTCACGCCCCAAAACGGGACAATGACACGCCGCACCTCGGGATCACCCCAAGCATGCAAGGCACAGTACAAGAGTAATATACAAACCATAATACCTGTCATTAGATCTCAAAATAAACTAATACAAGACCACAAAGTACATTCAACAGCCATATCCATAACAATCCACAATAACAAAATCACAGTCATATACAAACAACAACCCACAATCCCACAACGATCAGAAATTCAATCACAAGACAAATCTAACAAGTCTATAGGCACACAGGCCCAAGCATTAAAAACCAACCTCACACTAGGATGGTAAATAGGAAAACTCTATCTCCAATAATTGGGGTCTGTAATATAATCCCTGCTCCCTGATCAGCACTCGACTCAAGACCTGCTAACGTCTCCTGTTGGTTCTCAACTGCAAACATAGGAGAAATAATAATGGAGTAAGCACATTGTACTTAGTAAATAACATTTAAACCCAATTATAGATAACATGTATACAACCAGTACAGGAAACAGTATACGAGACATTTCCAACAATTAAAATATAAATGTCAATCAAGGAGCTCATGGTTCACAAAAGTCTTCCCAGCACTGGATCCAGGTCTACTTATTATCCGCCCTTATAGACAAGGCATAACAGAGTATCTGTCACTTATACACATATAGAGATGTGTATAAGAGAAGCAGAGTACTCAGTGTATCATTTCATTCACTCACTCATAGCCAAGTCCACTAAAGTGACCCATTGAGCTCTTACAGTAATCATTTATTAACACATAGTACAATAATGAACAATTGATACATTACATAACAAACATATAATTTGTAAATGTACTTACTTTATAAATATCGATCGAAATAGATATACTTACCTACTAATATTAATTATTTTATGATTACAATACCAATCATACACAGGGTATCGATAAAAAGGAGTAAACGTTACTTACCTTGACAATCAATTTCGTAGACGTATCCTAATTTCGACGGTCTAAATTTCTAATTCCGAATCACCTAAACCAGGAGAGTGTTATACCATTTGGATAAAAATCGAGATAGGGATTCACTTTTGGGCAATACTCAAATTCTCAAATTATATAATAATTGAACACAAAAGAGTAAGGGTTGACTTAAATTTATGAAAATAAGATAAAAATCTAAGAATTAGGGTTTATAATTTCAAATATCTCACTAGGTTAAGAATTGTCAAAACCCTAATTCAAATCTCACAAAAACAATAGTTAAAAAGTCATTTCAAACCATAAATTCATTTTTAGCTCATAAATATATTTGGTATAAAATCAATTCATAACAACAAAATTAAATAAAATTAATTTCCCGAGGAACTTGAAATTTAACATAAAAATCATACAGATCTGTGTAAGTAAAACTTACTTTTGAAATTGGATTAAAGGTCTACGAGGATTCCTGAATCACCAATTTGATTTGGGAGTAAATTTTCAAAACTAAATTTGTGATTTGAGATCTTCGTTTGGAGAATTTCAAAGGGATTTTCTCATTGTTAGAAACAATTGGAATATGCTGGAGGATGTCTTCGCAGAGAAGACTTATATGATTTTCAAAATTTCACTTTAATCCCTCAAGTTTTATAAAATTATACTTTGACCCGAAAATTTTAAAAAATGTTTAAAAAAAATAAAACGATTATTTAATATTTGAAAGGGATATTATTGAGTATTTAAAAGGATAAAATCAAGTACGAAAATATGTGAAATGATCAGAAAAGTAAGGTATTACAACTGCTCTCTCTAAAATCTACTCGCGTGGTAGGTGCTTCTACTGGTCGTCTTAACACATGACCTAACCACCTTAAATGTGTTTCTCTCATTTTTTCATCAATAGATGCTACTCCAATCTTCTCACAAATATGATATTCATTGCATATCTTGTCCATCCTAGTGTACCCACACATCTATCTTAACATTTGTATTTCTGCTACTCTCATCTTTTGTTCATGTGTGTAATTCACTACCTAATGCTCAAAACCATAAAGCATCGTTGGCCTAATTGTCATTCTATAAAATTTACCCTTAAGTCGTAAAGGAATTTTGAGGTTGTATAATATTCCCAATATCTTTCTCCATTTAGTCCAACTCGCTTGTATCCGATGTATAACATCTCGATCTATCCTACCACCACTCTGAAAAACTGATCCTAAATACTTAAAATTTTTACTTATGGGTATCTCTTGATTTTCGATACTAATCTCTATTCCATTCGTACATGCACCCTTACTAAACTTAAATTTCATATATTTTGTTTTTGATCTACTAATTCTAAACTCTTTTGTTTCAAGTGTCTCTCTCCAAATTCGAGTTTAGCATTAACCCTATCTTTTGTTTCATCTACTAAAACAATATCATCTGCAAATAACATTACACTATAGTATTTTCTACTGTATGTCTTATAAGTTCATCTATGACCAATGCAAAAAGATAAAGATTTAGAGGTGAACTTTGGTGTAAACCTATATTTATAGGGAACTCTCGTATCAACCCTCATAGTGTTCTCACACTTGTAACTACATCCCTATACATCTCCTTTATTGATTCTATATATGCTACTCTAACTCCATTTTTTTCTAAAATTTTCTATATAACTTCTCTAGGGACTCCATTGTATACTTTTTCAAGATCAATAAAAATCATATGTAAATCATTTTCCTTATCCCGGTATCTCTCAGTAAGTCTTTTTAAGAGATTTATGGCTTTAGTAGTCGATTTTCCTGGCATGAAACTAAATTGATTATTTGACACCTTAATCTCGTTTCTTAACTTTTTTTTTTTCTATCACCTTCTCCCAAAGTTTCATCGTATGACTCATTAACTTAATACCTCTGTAATTCACACAATTTTGTATATCTCCTTTATTTTTGAATATGCATAAATGGAGATAGAGTCATGAGAGTACTTTTCGTCCATTGGTCAGACATCTTTCTTCTCTTCAATATTTTATTGCAAAGATTGATAAGCTAACTTATGCCCTTCTTTCTTATGCATTTCTATACCTCGATTGGAATATCATCGGGGCCTGTAGTATACATACCGAATTTAATTTCAACTGATAATTAAGTTATATAGTTACTTTTTAATTATTTTTTATGATAGAAATATAAACATTGGACAAATTTTATTTTACATCCCTCAATTTATACCCGATTCTCATTTGTACCAAAAACTTTAGTTTTGGACAATTTATACCTCAAACTCTCAAATTCGTCTCACTTCAATCTTTTTCTTAACACCGTCTCAAAATTTAGCGAAATTTTCTGTGTTTACAATAAATTTAACAGGATGTACAACAATGTTGTTGGGTGCAAAAACAAAGATTTTGTTAACCTTTTTATAGTGTTAAAAAGGAACTAAATTAAGACAAATTTGAGAGTTGGGGATGCAAAGTGTCCAATTCATTAACTAAAATTCGGGGTGCAAAGTGAGAATTTAGATATAAGTTTAGGGGTACAAAATAGAATTAGTCCTATAAACATTTTATATGCATACTTAACAGTAAGTATATTTTTAATTGTTCCATAAACTAAAGTGTATTTTAATTATTTTTTAATTTACATTTTCTAATTAGTAAAATTTATAGATATTATTACTTAATTTTTTTTTTTTTTTGTGTTTATGCAGTTTAATTACTATAAGGTTATATATCGTTAATATTATTTTACTAATATTATTTTATTGTAGTAATTAAATGTAGATATTCGTCCTCCCATGCATAGCACGGGATATTTCGCTAGTACATACAAACACATTAATATCGCAAATATTTTCCTTGATTAGTTGAATGTAAAATTAATTGAGAAAATACGTTTTAATTTATTTTGGTTTACGAGTTTTTGATTTCAAAAAAAAAATACTAATTATACTATTTTAAACAAATAACCAGATATACAATAATGCACATATATTTTTAACATAAACAATAAGTTTATCAAAAAATTTATTTGAAACATAAAAAGGTATAAAGTGAAATTATTTAAAAACTTCAAGGGAGGTTTATGGTATTTCCCTTTTTGTTATATGATTAAAATAGTAAGGGTATAAATGTTATTTCATGCAATTTGGTCATAACTTGGGATTCCACTAACAAGAGAGGAAAGGTATATAATACTTTTAAAAATTCAGAGATACTAAGTCGTATTAATATAAATTACTGGAGAGTTTTATAAAATTATTCCAATACTAAATCCATAAAAATTATATGGGAGCATGTATCACATGATAAATAAAGAACCTACTCGGAGACTCCGACCCCACTTATCTTATCCCAATTTCAGAACCCCATAAGATCGTGACAAACAGAAGGGGGTCTATTGATGAAAAAATAGAAATAACATTGTCTCTTAGGTCTTTTATCAAGATGTGTATTAGAGACAGGGAAAGAAGAGGAATCAACTAATAAGACAAGGTCCCTGAAAGCAACTATACTCATAACAGAGGGGTTTGATTCAAATTATGCAAATTTGACCAAATACTAGATACTAATTCAACTAGAACTTCGTATAATTGTTTCAATTTCTTGTTTCTCCTTTATTTATTTATTGGATTTTTTTGTTCCTTTTCCTTGGGAAAGGGGAAGGGAAAGAGAAGTGGGAGAGAAAACAGAGTAAGTGAAATTATTGGGGAATTTTACAGTTCCGTTGAGGGAACTATTTCCTTGACTTTAAGAACTTATAAGTACAAGTATTTAGTTCCAACGGAATAATATTGTACCCTATAAATTATAAAGTTGTTTTGGCTCCTAAAAGATACCGTAGAATTTTTCCGAAATTATTAGAGCAATCAAATTGCAAAGTTGTTCTAAAATGAGAAATAAGAGAAGGAAAAATTTTAGAAAAATTTTACGATTTTTTTTAGGGAACCATTCATTTGTATTTTAAATATTATATGGTACAATATGATATGTTTTAAAAGTTTGTACTGTATAAATTTTTAAAGTTAAGAAAATAATTTACTCAAAAGTTAAACCGTAGAATTCCTCTAAATTTTAAATACATTCGGTTACTAATTAAGCCATCGCCATCTTATGCTGCCGAACAATTATTAAACATATATATATATATATATATATATATATATATATTATATGTTAAATAAATAGACACAATTCAAGAAAAATTTTTACATGGATCTGATCGTATCAACGGATTCCTTAATTCATATTGATACACATCAACAAACATCACTTTATATCATTTAATTAAGTGATGTGAATTAATATAAATCAAGGAATTAATAACATATTTAAGAATTTTGCCAGTAAGTACACTCTTCTTATGTTTAATTGTCTGACCCTATCCAAGCTCAACAAACACGAAAGAGACAGGACATAATTAGGCCAGATTATTTGCTCAATTAAAGCTGAAATCTCAAATCTTATATTACTAATTAATGTTCCTTAGACTTTTTTTTTTTTTTTTTCCATATTTGATGTAAATGGATAACGAAAATCAAAATTTATTTATTAACTTCAAATTATTGCTCTCAATAATTGTTATACTGACAGAAGGACAACGTATTATAAAGTACTAGTACGAATGGTCAATAACACTGACCAAATTAATATTAAGGAATCACCATTCTGGCCAATCACGTTGCATTTGGTTGTCTTCAAAGGGTTAGATTCCCCAAAAATAAATAATTAAGAATAGGAAATACTTAGGTGTATGCGGTATTTAACTCCACTTGTAGATCTTGTGATTTAAATTAAATATTATGAAATCTATGATAAAATTAATATAAATACGATTTTATAAAATTTAATTTTGACCGTAGAATTTACAGATTAAACTAAAAATCGGATTTATAATAATATTTTTCATTAAGAATAAACATCATACTACTTCTCACCAAATTAAGATTTTTTTTTCCCCCTTCACACATAAAAAAAATAAAACCGTGCATATGTCACATGTGTGCTGACTTTACTCTTTAATGGGGTGTAACAGTGTATAAACAAGTTAAACACTTTTATATTTAAGTTTATAATGTTTGATTTTTTTATTTAAATTTATTTAATTATTTTAATAAATTTGTGAATGAAATCAAATTTGACTTGTTTATCTTTTAACTTAAATGCAAAAGAATTTTTATTGAATCAAATTCGAATCGAACTAGAGTAAATTAAATTTTTTGTGTAAAATTTGAAATTTTAAAATTGTCACACTGAACTAAAACATTTAACGAATATTAAATTTTATTCAAATTTAATTTTATTATTAACAAATTAAACTCGAACTACCTCTTATCAAACTAAACTCGATTCTAGGGTGGCAAGTGGCCATCTTTAATTCTTTATTTCATACTCGGGTTTGCTCGTATATCTTCGGTTTCTTGTTGACCATTAAAAACTTCGCTTAATTATTTATACAAACCTTCCGGGGTTTGTTGGGGGTTTTCTAATGATTTGAAGAGGGAACAGAGTTTTACAGGCCGTTTAGGGTTCAGGGTGTATGAAAGGGGCAAGAGAAATAAGAGAATCCTCCAAGTTGCATATAATATGATTTAGTTGTATTATTATGAAATATCAAATTTGTTTCATAGGCATTTAAGTTTTGACATATATAATATTTATCATTTAATGGAAAACTATATCCTAATTTGGTCTTATATATATATATATATATATATATATATATATATATCAGAACAAGTTAATTTAGTTTTTTATCTAATGTAAGATTTAAAGAAAAAATTAGACGAATTAACGGTAACGATCGTGTGATTATCAGGTGATTATCAAAATACAAATGATTCTCCTCATATGTAGTAGGTGTTTGTTTTTGTCTAATGTATCTGTGTGCTAGGGTTCTGCCTTCACTTGCGTTGGCTTAAGGCATTCTCCCCGTGAAATCGACCAAAGAAGCCCGAAATGCTCATATGATTCAACTTCTAGTGAAGTACTTATAAATAATATATCTATGGGTTGAGCTAAATCCTAATTGGTGTTCTAGAAAAGTGCTTAAACAATCACGATTTTGGGTAATTCCTATTTTAATTTTAATTCCGCTATAAAAAAAACATAATTACAGTAAAATTCTACTGATCTGTTGGAAAAATCATTCTATTATACTTTAACAGTTTGTACATTATAATACTATGTGTTTTAAGAACTTATACTGTACAAACCCTTGAACTTAACAGAATGATTTCTTCTACGAAAATGTAAAATTTTCTCATAATTATATTTTTAAAGTTGCTTAGAGATATTGTACATCCTATAAATATATTTTACAGAAAGGTGGCTGTTATAATTTGTGAAAAGTTCACTTTTTTTCTTATCTTGTCCGACACTTTCCCTTATACCCAAAAAAAAAGAAAAAAAAGAAAAAGAAAAAGGTAACTACGTACAAGATGGTCATTGCCACATCAGAAGAAGATTTCTCAATATGGAAATTAATCAATAGAATGATACATTTGATTACACATTTTGAAAACTAATCCCAAACAAACACTGGTTTTTACCGGATATGGTTTCTTTTATACGTTTTAGTGCGATACTACTTTATTTACGTAAATGAGTGATACGTGTTTCCTATCATAAATACATATTAAATAAGAGATACTTATCACTCATCTAAGTAGTGTTACACAAGTATAACATCAAAAAATGTCACAGGACGCTAATCTTTCGTGCTTAGCTTCTTTTTACTTGTTAAAACAAGTCCCATTTTTTTTAATCTGTTATTTTGAGTGTATTTATAGAAAATGACAAAGTGACAAAACTACTAAAGTGTCACTAAATCTAAAAAAAAGAAATGAAATCCAACTGAATATCTAAAATCAAGATAGTGATTCACTATAATTTGATTTTGACAAGTAGTTATAGATTTGTGACTTTCTTGATCAACTTCCCAGTTATTTTTTTTGAAGTATTTGATTTGTTTTGAAGATGAAATCCTAAAGTAATTAATGTAGTTGCCTTTTCGTTTCATTTAGTACTATTGTATTTTTGATGAGTAAACCTTTACCAAATTAATCTTACCCTGATGAGAAATCCGTTCGAATAACAAAATACAGCCCCGGAAAATTTAATTTAAATACAAAGGCATGAGAGCAAATACTATCTAACCATGAATAATCAATGATATTGTAATAGGAGTTGGTGAAATGTTTACTTTAAACACATAAGGGTTAATGGCATTTTAGTCCTATAACTAAGCAAAAGTTTTAATATGACCTTCTAAATTGATTTTTTTTTATTAATTTAGCCCCTACTAACTAAAAATATATTCTAATATAGCCTTTCAAGCTGATAGAGCCTCAATTTGGCCCTCAAAACTAGAGCAAGTGTTGTATCGTGGCCCTCTATATTGAAGAGTTTTACTTTGGTCCTTCAACTGAACAAAGTGTTCTGATATTTTATCTCCATTTCATTTTTAACAAGAACATTTTCATATTTAATTTATAGAATAATTGATTATCACAAAAAAAGGTACGCCTTATTTCTTAATACATATATCTATATCCTATTTTATATTTATGCAAAAAATTCAAATTCTTATTCTTTTATTTATTGAATATGAGTGGAAAAGAATTATGGATATAGTTCAAAAAAGAAAGAAAAAGACATGCATAAAAATAAAGAGAAATATAAAGGGTACTTTTTTTATAAATGAAAAAGGGAAATGATATGTACATGCTTTAAAAATATTCTTATGCGATCCTATTATAAATTTGTCTAATTATATATTTTTTTTCATTTGACCTAAAATTATTCAAGGTTGTAAAAAACATTTTGTTATAATGAATTATATTTTCAATTTAGAAGACAAAGTTATATATATTTTCATTTTGGATGACCAAATAGAGTCTCTTTCTGATTGGAAAGCCAATTTGAAATGTTTGTTTTAGTTTAGATAATTATATTGAGACCCTTTTAATTTAAAAAATAATATTAAAATACTTTTTAAGTTTAGGGATCATACTTTTTAGATTGAAGGCCGTCTTTACTTAACTTGAAAGGTCAAAATGACATTAACCCACCATAGAACGTTGAACTGTAGTAAATAGCTAATAACATGTTTCAAATCCCTGAAAACATCGGTTAGTGCTGTATTGTGATGCATTCAAACCAACATATATTTCTTGGGCATAAGAAAAGGGTAAAATGCACTTTTTGCCCCTGTAAAATTTGAAATATGCTGATTATTCCAACGCAAATGAGCATAACAGTTCTTGTGTATTTTTATATCCAGCAAAATAAATCCTTGAAATAGTAAACAAGCACATTAGGTCCTTTGTAACTTGAAATTGAACAACCTACAATTTTTTCCCAATATTATCCTTTCTTTTTCTGGTCTACATAAATTGAATTAAAATATTAGAAATAATGCTTCTATCCGTTGTTGTAATTTCACATTTTAGGGTTATTTTGCTAGATGTACAAATGACACTGTGGAAAATGCTTTATTTATCACAAGGGTTTAATCAAGAATATTTCAAGTCTCACACGGTTGAAATATCCATTTTACCCTTTCAAAAAAGGGTAAAAATATAAATAACCTCGTATGATTACGTAAATATACATTTTACCCTTGTAATTATCGAAATGAATATTTAACTTCTTTTTCTTTTAAATTTTTTTTGATAAAATGACAGAACTCGTCAAAATTGGTTTGTAACGATTGACCAACAACATTGACTACCCCAAATGAGAAGGATGTTTTTCCCATTTCGATGATCATCTGTCCTAAGAAATAATAAAGGGTGACCAACAACATTAATTATCCCCATGTTAATTGTTATATACCAGAGATGCCTTACTCATTCACCATATAACCTAAACACAAGTCCCATTAGTTAGATGATATATATTGATGTAACATAATCCTTGTATAAGTATCGTTTAATTCACATAGTTTACAAATTTATAAATTTTTACATGAATCAATATCTATATACACTAATATATATGAGAAAAATTTTTATATGGACTTAATTCACGGTAGGTGTGATGGATTTCTTATTTTACATTCATCCATATCACTTTAACTCATTAAAATAAATTTTTTTAAAATAATATGAATGAATATAGACTAAAAAATTCATCACACCACGTACTATCATAAACTGTTTCCGTATAAAATTTTTTCATACACATAATATGTAAATCCTATGTTAGACCCATAATGAACCTCACGTAAAATTCACAATTTATATATATAAGTACATGTATACTTTAATCCATCATAAAAGAATTTATCTTATAAATAGGATGTGAATTTGGTCCATAAATATTCTTTTTTCATATATATATATATATATATATATATATATATGGGGTACCACATGCATCGTTGACTCCTAAAGATAAGTCTTAGAGGTAGTAAAATAGGCACAGCCCATGTGGTATTATTACAACATCTACTTACAAACAAACATGGGAGATCTAAAACTTTTTACTCAACCAACCAAAAGGAAACAAATCACGAATAATACAAATCACGATAAAAAGTTCAAGTTCACACTTGCAACATGCCAGATGGGATGGCCAAGTTGGAATCATTTCATTCCCATTGATAAACAGTCACAAAGAATCAAATCAAAAGATATTTCCTTTAAATAGAAACTTCCTAAAATTTATATATATACCCCACCATTTATGATTTAACCCCACCAACAAATTCATAGTCTTTAATTTATGTTTATCCATCTAAATACATAGAACATTCAAACCACTTGCCTAGTTGGTCTAAAAAAAAATCAAGTCTACTGAGTCAATTGTTACGTACAATAATGCAACTAAATTAAGTTGCTTCTACTGGTCTTACTGCCAGTCACCAGTGAAGCCATCTTCTATATAATGCTTTTATATTCATTCCATTTTTTGCATTTCACTTCATACAATTTCCTTGACCTGAGAGTCTTTTTTGTTTTTTTCTGCTTTCTTGAAATGGGGATTTTCCCACCATGTTCTTCTACAGATATGTTTGAGAAAATGCTGGAAATGGTATGTGGAAAGACTAAAGACAGACCTAATGAAATCAAGAATGGAGGAGAGAGCATAAAGATCAAAGGGACAGTGGTTTTGATGAAGAAGAATGTTTTGGACATGAAAGATCCTGGTGCTTTGTCGCTTTACTTGATAGAATGCATGAGCTCTTTAACAAAGGTGTCTCCATTCAGCTCATCAGTGCTGATCAGTGTGATCCAGGTAATCTTGATTCTGTAATTCTTCAGTCACTGATTAGTCTCTACTAACGACTTGTTCTCAATAGCTTATTGAAAACTGCTTATAACTTTTTTGAAATTAAAAAACCGCTTGTTTTTTTCAATTTCAAAAGAGCAGTTTATAACTTTTCATAAGCTGTCGCGAACAAGGTGGTAGAACTAGGAAAGATCCCTTTTGGCCTATATCTGTTTTCCTGCAGCAAAATACATCTGCAGATCATGCAAGAAGTGTACTGAGACATTCTGAATTAGTACTAAAATAAGTGGAACAATCATCGATATATATTTGTTGTTTTACTGGTGCAGAAAATGGGAGAGGGAAGTTAGGAAAAGTGTATGTCTCTTGGAGAAATGGAATGCAAAACTCACATCAGTATCTGCTGGAGATGTTAAATTTGACATCAATTTCAAGCTGAGTGGGATTATGAATCCATGGGGATTCCTGGTGCTTTTATCATTAGAAACTACCACCATAGTCAGTTCTACCTCAAGACACTCACCTTGGATGATGTTCCTGGACACGGTCAACTCCATTTTGTCTGCAATTCTTGGGTTTATCCTCAGCATCGTTACAACTACAATCGTGTCTTCTTATTAACATCTAGATGTGTATACATGAAAAGCATTAAAACAATGAAAAAATTTGTACTAATTTTACATTTAACAATTGTAATGTGTGAAAATATTGACAAATACAGATCTTAAGATGGTACTTGGTTGTCATCTTGCAATTATTGCTATGATAGAAAGAGATGACAAAGATGCATGGGAAACAACTTTGTCATTTAGTACAATGGTATAGATGGTCCACAGTTACAATGCATTTACTGAGTAGCGACCACTTTTGCAAACCTTAATAATTGAGAACATGTCATCATGCTTAGCTTTTTGGTGGCAAAACCTTATAATCATTAATTGACTTTTTATCCAATCTGGCCTAATCAGTCGAGTTTTATAGGATGGAATTTCACTGAATTAGAGCTATAAGAACCCCCAAATTCTAGCTTTTGAATACAAAATGAATCATTTAAAGCTCGGATTTTGACATAGTTATGTTCATCAGGGGATTAAAAGCACAAATTGCTAAGTTTAACTATCACTACTCTTGACAGCACAGTTGAGTCCAGTGGTTCTGAGTAGGCTAACCGCAATTTCTAGCTATATTATAGGAATGAGCTTAAAACAATGATTAATAAGTTATGGAACTACTAAAATTGATTGAAAATAATAAGCAGATACTAACTAACAGATTCAAAATTCGATGTCCAGTCATACCTGCCAAGGAATACACCAGAACCACTGCAACCCTACAGAGAAGAAGAGCTTGTAATTCTTCGTGGAAATGGATCAGGAATGCTTAAAGAATGGGACAGAGTTTATGATTATGCATGCTACAACGATCTAGGATACCCTGATAGGGGTACAAGAACATTTGCGCCCAGTTCTTGGAGGAGTTGAGCAGTACCCATATCCCCGTAGAGGAAGAACAGGTCGTGCACCACATAAAAAAGGTCAGAATTCTAAACATATATATATATATACAATGGTCAATGTTATCAGGGTTCACTACTCCAATTTGTATACAGTAGTTTCAGAAGAAAGAGTTGATCAGCTACAATATATTTTTTCCTCATTGGCTTTGCAGATCCTAGAATAGAAAGCCGGTTGCCACTTCTAAGTTTAGATATTTACGTTCCAAGAGATGAAAGATTCAATCACGTGAAATTTTCAGATTTCGTTGCCTATGCTCTTAAATCCGTGGGTCAGGTGATGCTCCCAGAGATGGCATCTTTATTTGACAAGACTATCAATGAGTTTGACAGCTTCCAAGATGTATTGAGTATCTATGAAGGAGGGATTAAACTACATAATGGTCATGCTTTAGATAAACTCAAGCAGTGCATCTCATGGGAGCTGCTTAAATGGATGGAGCTTGTTCGTTCAGATGGTGAGCGAGTAATGAAGTTCCCAGTTCCTGATGTTATCAAAGGTACTTTAACCTCATTCCCCTCGTCTAATTTGGTTTTCACTGTCTGGAGTCTTATTCTTCTTTTGAAGAATTTAGATTTATACTCATGATGCATATTAGTTCCCATGTATTTTGATAATCTGACCTACATGGAAATTTGCATACATGCAGAGGATAAATCTGCCTGGAGAACAGATGAAGAATTTGCACGAGAAATGCTAGCTGGAGTAAATCCTGTTATTATCCGACGCCTACAGGTAAAGGTATAGTACTTCCCTAACATACTTAAGTGCAATGATTTATGAGTTGCTGACCAAAATATTATCTGATTCTCTTTCGATCAGGAATTTCCACCTTCTAGCAAGTTAGACCCGAGAGTGTATGGCAATCAGACTAGCACAATCAGAAGGGAGCACATTGAGATAAACATGAATGGACAAACTGTAGATGAAGTATGGCTGCCTAATCCATATTATCTCGTGAATCCACTCATATAAATAAAAGAAGAAACAAGCATGCTTCGTGTCTCGATTCATTTTCTATGTGTTTATTCATACTTAAGTTGAAGTTGATTTGAGCTTGTTATTTCTGCAAATTCAGGCACTGAAGAATAAGAAACTATTCATATTAGACCATCATGATGCGTTGATCCCATACCTGAGTAGGATTAACTCAACCACCACAAAAACCTATGCCAGCCGGACCATCCTTTTACTCCAAGATGACGGTACACTGAAGCCACTAGCAATTGAGTTGAGCTTACCACATCCACAAGGAGACGAACATGGTGCCATTAGTCAAGTATTCACACCAGCTGAACATGGCATTGAAGGCTCAATTTGGCAGCTCGCAAAAGCATATGTGGCTGTAAACGATTCTGGCTACCATCAACTCATAAGCCACTGGTGTGTTTACTGTCAAAATGGAATATCCATTGCTGGAGAATATTGTAGAATCAATCCTATTTATAAACCTGATGAGTTCCTTACCTCGTACACTTTTCCTGCAGGTTGAACACTCATGCAGTGATAGAGCCATTTATAATTGCAACCAATAGACACTTAAGTGTGCTTCATCCAATATACAAGCTTCTGCAACCTCACTTCAGGGACACAATGAACATAAATGCCCTGGCAAGGCATGCCCTCATCAATTCAGGTGGACTACTAGAGTTGACAGTCTTTCCGTCAAAATATGCACTGGAGATGTCTGCTGCCATTTACAAGGATTGGGTTTTCCCCGAGCAAGCACTCCCTGCTGATCTTCTTAAAAGGTCGTACAAAAAACTTTCTTTAAATTCAGCACGAACCATATTGATTTTCCCATGATTAACTTTTTGTTTTCCGTCTGCAGAGGAATGGCAGTTGCAGACTCAAGTAAGCCCTATGGCCTCAGACTCCTAATAGAGGACTATCCTTATGCTGTTGATGGGCTTGAAATTTGGTCAGCAATTGAAGAATGGGTGTGAAGGATTACTGCTCATTCTATTACCACACAGACAGCATGGTTCAAGGTGATTCTGAACTCCAGTCATGGTGGACAGAGTTGTGTAATGTTGGCCACGGTGATCTGAAGAACAAGCCATGGTGGCCTCAAATGCAGACGCGAAATGCACTTGTTCAAGCATGCACAATCATAATTTGGGTGGCTTCAGCTCTTCATGCTGCAGTTAATTTTGGGCAATATCCTTATGCTGGTTACCTCCCTAACCGTCCAACTGTAAGCCGCCGATTCATGCCTGAGCCAGGAACTCCGGAATATGCTGAGCTTGAGTCCAACCCCGACTTGGCTTTCTTGAAAACTATTACAGCCCAGTTCCAGACCCTCCTCGGCGTTTCACTGATAGAGATATTGTCGCGGCACTCTTCGGATGAGATTTATCTTGGGCAGAGAGAGAACCCTGAATGGACTTCAGATAGTGTTCCGCGAGATGCATTTAAGAGATTTGGTGCCAAACTGGTAGAAATTTGAGAACCAAATAATTGAAAGGAACAATGACAAGAAATGGAAGAACAGGACAGGGCCTATAAAGATGCCTTACACCTTGCTAATTCCCAATGCCTCTGATTACAGCAAAGTTGGAGGACTCACAGGCAGGGGAATTCCTAACAGTATCTCAATCTGAAGTGTCAATGGATTGGACGAGGTATTAGTACTAAGTCATACTCGTAGAAATTGTAGTTAGAAAAACATTCTTATCTTGCACACTTTTAAATATCCCGTTTGTATGCAGAGTTTTCTGAGTTGTTCTGCTTTTTACTGCGAACTGCATATTAATTTGCGCATATCAATACGACGTACCGCATATTGAATAATGCATATACACGCTACATTTGTTATTTTTTCAACTGAGTCTCGTATTCGTTACCGTGTAATTTGCTGCCTTACATATCAGGCAAGTAGAGATGGTTATTTCACCATGATAATTAACTTTGGAGCCTCTGAATTTGTCACATATCTCAAGCCAATCTGGATTGGCTTCAAGAGAGAAAATCCTTCAAAAGCATTGAGAACCTTTAAGAGCATCATAAACTACAGAAAAAACAGAATAGCATTTGCTACAGAAGTGTGTGTGTTTTTGGGCAATGATCCAACACTGTTTCAACCTCTTTTCCAAGTAACTGTGTACTCAATTTTTGCTGGCACAACCAGCCACAGGAAGTTACCACTGTTTATTCAATGAATAAAAGTATAGCAACTACATCATGATGATGATGATATGTAAGGAGGTGTTTGGTTTATGGATAGCAAAGCAAGAACGGGAATGAAAATGCAATGGGAATCATATAAAATGTCTACTTACTTTCTTCATTTATGACTTGTATTTTAGATTGATTAATTTAATGAAACCAATTTTGATACAAACCAATCAAGTAAGAGAGAATGACATATAAGGATAGTAATATTTATAATTCTTATTCCGAATCTAATTCTCGAATGCGTAGCAAACAGCTCCTAGGTATTTTGGTTCCTACGAATTTTTCATATGTATTAGACAATGGATTTAGACCAAAATATTTCAATCACCATATAACAGTCAAGGTAATTTGCACCATAGCATTCCCCAAATTAGTTTCTAAGAACGTTTAACAATTTTATACCCACATAAGATCATCTTAGAATGATATTTTTTAAGTAGGGAAATATTTATGTAGACCTGATCTACGGCTCTACTTGTAGACCTTGTGGTATAGATTAAATCTTATAAAATCTATAACATTAGGTGATATAAGTAAAATTTTATAAAATTTAATATTGATCGCAGGGTCTACATATGGGGTTCAAGACCGGATCTATGGTGGTATTTTCTTTTTAAGTAAGCTTTTTATTGATTATAGCATTTTAGCACACTTTCAAATGAGAGGTATCCCATTGAAAAAAAAAAAAAAAAAATTATGTTGAAGAATAAATAATTAAATATTGCTGGTTTATCATAACAAATGTTACGAGTTGTCTAGTAAAAATATATTAAATTTCAAATTAAAATAGAAAAATAATTTACAAAATTATAAATTTTCAAAAATCACGTGTCAAAATCACTTTAATATCACTAATTTTAAATATTCCATCAAATTTTATTCTTTCTTTTCCAGATCTAATACCACGTGCGTAAATTTGTCACGTATACGTGCAGTGATTAAAACATGTTTATATTGTCAACCCACTGTGTCATGGCAAGTATGTATAATTTAGACCTCCTAATTCAAAATATTCATTCGTTTATTCAAAGTTTAATTGTAGTATATCAGGCATATAGACAGGAATTTGGCCCACTCACACATATTAATGACAAAGCACCATTCCAATTTCATATATGTACTTTTTGTTTGGCTCTTTGACATCCACATCTATCTTTTTTAATGTGTGTTGTGTGTGTGAATGTGAATAAAACTGGATATGTTGTGATGTATATGCATCACAACCACTCTTTTATCCAACCCCACTACCACATCAAAGGTTAATAACCAAGGAAAGAAATAAGAGGCCTATTCTGGGATGAGGCTGCTGCTATTTCTACACCACTCAGTCGATTAGTCTTTTTGTGTTTTTCTTTTCCACACATTTTAAACTGCAGCAACTTGTTTTAAGAGGACAAAAAAAGGGTGCTTTCAGCCATATTAGAGGTTAAACATACTGGTTTAGTCTAAGTTCCAAGCCAACTGGCAACAATGTTCAAATGCTGAAACCAAACAAGCAAATCAAGACACCCCACCATCACAAATTCCATGAGGAACATATATGCGAGGAAAAAGATAAGAGAATCACCAGTCCAGCCTCCCATCAACTAAAAGGATACAACCAGAATGGTCCACAATCCACAGCAGCCATCTAAGAATTAGTACTGACAATAGGACTATAACAGAGAAATTGACTACAAAACATGGAAGTGCAACTCTTTAATTTAGCAAGATGCACATCATATTTACCAACCTGCTACACATGGTGCTTTTGCTACTTTCTTCTTAAGCACATCAAAAATAAGGGAAAAGAGAAAACCTGAAGTATCTTTCAGCAAAATCCAAATGATGAAAAATGTTTTCTTGATCCAACAATCTTCTGGCTCTTCTCCTGCCTAAAGACCCGAGTAATTTCCGTCACTTCTTTACCAACAACCAAGCAACAATTTATATTTACTAATGAAGAGCTATGCAGAGATGGAAAAAAAAAAAAGCATCACTATAACAACAAAAAAATCAGTAAAATGGGACACAAGTTAAATCAAAAAATCGAGAGAGAAACTCTTGTATTAGCCATCCAGAGCCAGAGATGTACAAAATACACCCTCCACACATATATCCAAAAGATACCGTTTTGAAACTTTTCCTTCAGGAAGTTGAACCTCCCAACAAAATACTAAGAAAAAGAAGTACGAAACAGATCAAAAAGAACATCCACTATCCAACCAAAAAACAGAATCATATGTGGATCTTCAATCTTCTGGTCCCTCACCCATCTTTCAACATCCTCTTTTTACCATGCTAAACGCTGATAATATTTCCAATCCAAAGCCTGTTTTTGCCATAAAAAAGTACCATTCATTAACTTGATCATGTATAGCCCCGTCAGACTATAGACAAGAGTATACACAGATACATGTTCATCCACAGGTTCATCCTTTCTATCACGTCCCAAGCAAATCCACATTGGACCATTCTGAATCATCTTACTCTTAGTGCTCATGCCAAATTGTGGATTGTTCGTGACTGAAAATTCACCAACTTGCTTCTGCAGAACACCAAACATGCAACAGCACTAGGTTGATCTTTCATTTCTTCTCAGGCTGCCAGCACGCATGCAAATTGTGATTTCCTGGTCAAGAAATTGCAGTTTACTGAATAAACTTACTTTTTCCATTAAATTTAAATCTTTTATTAACTCTTAGGTATTTCTATCATCTACATGAATGTACTCACCAGCAGGTTGCTTTTGCTCAGCAGGTTTCACCTGGACCCCAGCAGGAACAGCATGTACATAAGCAAAGCCCGTAGACATCAGCTGATGCTGGTTACCAGAGGACTGTGAAGCAAATTGAAGGCAGCAGGGAGAATGCCCTGGGACGCCAAACCTCCCCCTTTCATATTACTTGCAGCTGCAGTTGCAGCAGCAATTGCTTTGGCAGGGTCAGATGTGCTAGCACCAGCTAGTGAAACAGGACATAATGACAACATCCCAGTTGAAGACGTTGCAGATGAGCCTGGAGGCTGCTGGGGTTGTGGCTGCTGCTGTTGATCAGAGCGCCTTCTCTGGACATAGTAGCCTCCACTTGGAGCTGATGCAGCTGAATTTGTACTTGTAGAATTTGGAGAATGGGATTGCATATAAGGGTTTGAGAAAAAAAGCTGAGCTTGCTGCATGTTCTTTGGTAATTGCTGTTGCTGCTGCTGGTGTATTTGAGGTTTGGGTCCACTACTTGAAGTTACAGCACTATGAGTGCTTCCAAGAATAGATGAGACATTCCTCCCACCAACAGGAGAAGACTTCTGGCCAGCAACTGATGAGTTCTTGGCTTGCTGTGCTGATAAAGAAGCAGCTTGGTACCAGTTTTACTACTTGCAGAAGCAGAAGTACTTGTCCTTGGGCTTCCACTAGCACCCTTTGAGATAGATGAAGTCGAAGGCGATCCAACCATCATAGGAGAAGCCGGGGCCTGATTACTACCAGGGGTCTGTTGTACTGGAGGAGGTGCTGCTGATTTCTGACTTGCTCCAAATGATATCTGTGAGTGGCTTTGCTGGGTTCTACCTTGTTGGGAAAGATTTTTAAGAGATGATGTGGTTGATGATGCGAAGGTTGATGGAACTTGTGATGTGGTGGTCCTAGTAGAATTTTTCCACTGCGGAGATTGAGTTGGGCTGCTGCAGTTGCTGCTCTGAACAAGGTTTTGTGGAAAAGCAGAGAGCGCAGTTGGAAATTTAGTAGCCCCAGCAGAGGACGAACTCAAATGCTCAGGGTAAACACTCCCATTACTTGTTGGCAGATTCTTACTCCATGCCGCCGCAGCAGCTACAAACTGTTGCTGATGCTTATGTAGTTGCATGTTGATTTGCTGTTGATGTTGAGCTTGTAGCTGAGCATTTGGAACACCAGCAGCCCCAACGCTACTGGGCATCGTCGGGCGAGAGGTCCTTGAAGCAGTAGATGCAGGGTTTACTGATCGGGCAGAGATATCAATCATACTGTTGACCACTGCAGGGGAACCAGATCCAGATGCATCTGCTAATTCTGACCTCGAAAATGCAATGGACTGCCCGCCAGTTACTGGAGACTTCCCCGGTAATCCTTTCCTTTCATCATCAGCATTGGAGGAATCACCTCCTCCACTTTTACAGTCCTCAGAAACTCTGAAATTCTTCCTCTGCTGAGCAACTTGGGCCACATTTGCAGCCATCATCTGGATGTTCTGCCTTGTTGCTTCTGGAAGGCTCTGAAGAATGGCATGGTTTTGTGCCATGGCGGATAAGTCAATACCAGGAGAAGCAGTAGCTCCATTTAAGGAAGGAAATGACATTGCAAAGGCTTGAGGCGGCAATGATTCCACTACTGCTGTCTTCAATCCCTGCTGCTGGGATTGCTGCTGCTTCTTTTCACTTTGATTACTACTACCACTTGCAGCAGGTGCACTGCCTAAAGTAGTGGGAGGAGTCAGCAACGCATAATTCTGGGGATGAATAGGCATTGCAAAATTTTGACCATAGATATTCACCGGGGCACGAGATCCTCTGCTATCAGCAGTCGAGGGGCTATCTTCACTACCCCCCTCATTCTCAAGCTGGCGTCCTTGAGGTAGGGTAATATGCTGATTTTGTGTCTGTTGTGACTGCTGAGAAGAACGATTCTTTGGAGCTGGGAAGTTATGCAAGTTTCCAGTGGCTGCTCCACTACCAACTGTATTTCCAGAAGGCCGGTGCTGTTGACTCTGCAAAAGCTTTTGGGACGATGATGAACCACTAGATCTACTAGTATTCTGGTGACTTGGTGGCATTTGCTGTGACTGAGATGCAGGTGCCTGCTGCTGCTGTTGTTGAAGCTGTGAGGGATGGATAATTACAGTGAGAGGAATAGAATGATCCATTAAACAAAGGCATTGCTTGAGGATGAGTTCCTCTAAAATTTGCTGGCGCTCCAACAGCTGGAAGTGGAAATGGATAAGCATTATTTTGCAAAATTGCCAAGTACTGGGTTTCATTTGTAGGCATATTTGGGTAGTTGAAGCTCACAGCAGCTGCTGCTCCACCAGCTGTCGCTGAGGCATTAATAGCAGTAGAATTAGAGGTAGCAACATTGCCATTGGTAGTAGTAGGAGGCGGCTTTGCAGATGCAGGCCGAGCAGAAGCAGCTGCCACTGCTGCCTGCTGATGGCTTATCGGGAAGATGAAGGCAGGTTGCTGAAATTTCAAGAAACAAAATAAATTACCAAACAAGCATCTCATAATCCTCCTCTCCCCAAAAAATTAAAGAAAGAAACAGAGGGGAAGAAAGGGTTCAAAAGATTAAAAGAAAAAAGCACAAATTTTTTACGGGACACTAATTGGAGAAGTGAATCATACCAGCATAATATTGTTAGGTGCTACAGGGGGCAAGGCTTGCTGCAGCAAACTCTGTTGCTTTCTCTGACCAGCATCTGCAATATTGGCAGGTTGAGAAACTCTGTCCTTCCCACCATGACCTGGAAAGATTGCAAGCCCCTGGCCCTTGTCCTGTGCATTATTACCATGTAGATCCACAGGAGGGACAACACTGAGATTGCAAGTTTTGGATCCAAATAAAGATGCAGAACCAGCTGCTGCTGGCCAGAAAGGGTTCATCTTCATGAATTGCTGGAGATAATTTATATTCCGAGCAATATAGTAATGAGTTGCACACCTTTTGGGCCGAGGCTGAGAAAAAAATGGCTGCACCAGTTCAAATTTCCAGAGTCAAAAAAGGAAAAAGGAAAAAGGAAAAGAAGGGAAGAAACCAAAGTTGGATTGAACACTTCAAATAGGCAAAAAAAGGAAGAAAATCCTAACCTGTATTGGAGCTGGGGAAACAGTAGTTCCATCCATTGATACAACTCCTTTCCAGAATTGATGCCATGTATCTGTAGACCAGAATGGAGTTATTTAACCACATTTCAGTGTCTGATTTGAACAATTGACCATTGGAACACATTAAAAAAAAAATCCGACATACCCCATTGGAGGAAGCCCACCAGGCCAGCCAGCCATTGACATTGGTAAGGGCATCGTGTTTGATTGACCTGTGAAAATTAACACAGGTTGTAAAGATTAAAAAAAAAAAAAAAAAATTTAAGGGCACAGATAAGAAAAGGAAACATAACCAATTCAAGAAATGATGACCAAGATCTACTTACCAGATTTTTCAGAATTATGTGGTTCTTCTTTGCTTGCTTTTATTGGTGGTTGCTGCTGTTTGTGTACTACTGCTTGAAATTTGTTACCTGTGCCATTATCTCTTTCAGGCTTTTCCAAATCCAGCTGAAGATCAATAATTCTTCTCTTATTCTCACTTCTCTTCTGTGATTCAGTTTCTTCCACTGCTGATTTCACTTTCTTTTCATCAACTCCCACAGATGGTTGGTTTTGTTTTCCAATCTTCTCATCTTGCTTATCCTTGGCAACCATTGGCTTCATTTCCTGCACAAAATCAACTTCATTAGCCGTCATTCTTCAAATCCAAGAACAAATTAAAAAAAAAAAAAAAATCCATCAACTCACAGCATCAACATCAGATACAACAGGCGGCTTATGATTCATCATTCCTGGAGAACCTAAACAAATTTCGCCATCTCTTTCCGGTGACAATCTTAATTGTGGAGGAGGGGCCTACATTGTAATTAACACCAGAAAAAAACCAAATCACAGATTAAACACCATTAAATTAACTTTAAAAGCAGAAAAGAAAGACTCTGACATCTTTGACCTCACCTCAAGGTCTATCTGGAATTTTTCTTCTCTTTGCGTATCCACCTCTGGAACAGTCGAACTTCTGAAAATTTACCAACCAAAAAAGCAAAATTAGACCAAATCAAGAACAACCCAGAAGATTAAAAATAACAAAGATCAAATCTTTGGATGCTCACATCAGAGATATTGGTGGGTGAAGCCAAAGCTGTAACTGAGGCTGCATCATTAGTCTCCTCTGGTCTCACTGCAGGGGATTCCTTTTTCGGTGAACTCACCACCTCCTCCTCTTTAGGAACAACAACATCTCTACTCTCTCCTAATCCTTCAGCCGCCACCAACTTCTCCTCCACCTTCATCGGCTCCGACAGCGGTAGCTCTACCGCCGCCGCGGAGGGCTGTGAATCATACCCACTTTCGGCTGCAGATCCTGAGATTTTATCCAGATTGGGAGAAGAAATCTCCGCCTTGTGGATCTGATCAGCTTCCAACTTGGCAGTAGTTGATGAAATGGGGCTGCTCCGAGCACTATAACTCGCCGGATTCTCCAATACTTGCCTGGGCTTCTTTCTCTTTGGAGCTGCAAAAACCCAAGAAAACATCAGAAAATCATGAGGTACTAAAAATTATCATCAGCCGAGCTAATTTTTTTCAAAGCTCTCACCAACAACTGATAAGGGTCCAGCAGGTACAGTTTATATGGTCGGTGAGGAGGACTGAATATTGGCCGTCGCCGGCGAGTTGGAGATCGGAGATGAAACTCTTGATTTAGCATCATTACTTATTGATCTGTTGACTTCTCTAGAGTCATTCTTGGTAGGAGGAGGAGGAGGAGGAGCTTGAGCTTGTGACTGAGTCATCAATCCATACAAGACTTCAGCTATCTCAATCTCAAGCTCCTCTGGTGGATTCGGATTCGACGACGAAGACACAGCCTTTGAAGAAGATGATGACTTTGGTGGCCTCTGCTGCTGCTTCACCCCATTAGGCTTCTACAAATCAATAATAACAATCTCAGTCAAAATGTTTTTTTTTAGGCTGAAGAAACCAAGTTAGTTGAGGGGATGAAAGGGAAGGGACTAACAATCTTCTTCCTAACTGAAGCATTGGAAGAAGATGGTGACAATGGAGCTGCTGCCGCCGGCAACGGCGGAGTTGATGTTGTCGTAACTAATCCCTGCCTCGCAGGTGAAACCTGAACTTGGTTGCTGAATTTGCTCTCCAGTAATACTTGAATTAATCAAATCGTGAGATCTTTTAGTAGCTGCTGTAACAAAATTCATCCAAAAAAACCACAGCAATAAAAAGTTAGAAACTTGTTCTGCACAAAAAATTCATCCATATAAACACAGCAAGAATTGGATTAAAAAAAAAAAAAAGGTAGAAACCTGAGCGAGCTTTTCTGGGGACTGAAACACTAATCACTTCATCACCAGATTTCCACACCGGACTAGCCCGAAAAACCTTATGTGGAAAGCTCTTCCGATGCTGAAGAAGATTATTATTATTGTTATTATGACTTTGCTGATGATGATTAAGATTAGTACTATTAGAGTTGCTATTGTTCTGATGATGATTATGATAATGGTTCGACATCGAATTCATCCCAACCGCCGCCGGATTAGGCGGCAGCAACCTCACCCCTCCTCCTCCACCACCACTGTTATGGTGGCCGTTATTACTATGGGTAGTAGTGGTGGTAATATCATAATTCATCAAATTCATCTTCATCATCATTTACACTATCTTCTTCTTCTTGAGAAGTATCTTCACCTCCATCATCCTCATTTCTATTAGTACTACTATTTCCATGAATCATTATTCTTTCACCTCTTCTTCTTTTACTACTCCTACTTGACCTTGAATCTCTCTCTCTTTCTCTTTCTCGTTCCCTTTCTCTTTCTCTATCCCTTTCTCGATCTCGATCTCTCTCTCGGTCTTTCTTCACTCTTTCCCTCAATCTCACCGATTCTTGCAACTCAACTTGCCCATCTTCATCTGTCAAACCAAAAAAAGTCAAAAAAAAAACCTCAAAGTCATCAATAAAATTCAATAAAAATCAAATCTTTACATGGAATTAGATCTGATTAAAGAAATTTTTGAGAGATTCTTTCTTTCAAATCCCACCTGGTGAATCTCTAAGACTATTGCTGCTGCTTCTATGTCTTCTTCGAGGTAATAAGCCATTATTATTATTATTATTAGATGAGGCCACCATAGATACTAGCTGCTGCTGCTGCTCTTCTGGCCTCTCTATTTCTATCCATTTCTTTGCTTTCTACCGTGGAAAATGAAAAAATAAACTATACCCAGATGGCTAAAAACCAGTTTTCCGGCATAATTCGCCGGAAAATCAAGATTCAGTAGTTCTTTCTGCAGAAGAACCCAGATGGATAAATGAATGGATTTTTTCCCTTTTCTCCCAAATGGGTTTCTCTCTCTTAAATCTTTCTTTGAGTTGTTGGGAGTTTCTCTCTCCTCTCCTTTTTTCTGCTCTGTCTCTCAATCTCATCATCATCTTTTCCAAGCGGAGTATTTGTATTTCACTGCTCTCAAAAGATGTCCGAGTCATTGCTTTTGTCACGTACTTCAATCTCAGCCCTTCATTTTATCCCCATCCAACGGTTATAAAATTTCTCTTGCCATCATGGCACTTTCAGCAGCCGTTGGATGTACAGCCATTACTTTCATTTTATATATATATATATATTTACCGACACGTGTCGTTGACTCGGTAGGGTGGGGGGTTTTTCTTTCTTCCCCCATAAGCTTCTACATTTTTCCTGCATTAAAAAATAAAATTTAAAACTTATTTTAATCCTGAAAAAAAATTGATACTCTACTTATTATTAAAGTAAGTAATTCCCACTTCTTAAAGGTTAAAGACCTTTCCACTTTGTTTGAAAAGGTTGGTGGTTTAGTTAACCGGATATAGCCGGTAACAAGAAGCCCTTGGTAAAAGCAGCGTGATTATCACATGGGATCTATAAGGTGGCCGCAGAAAATATGCTGTAGCCGGTCAAATTCATTAGAGTATTTTCAGTTCCATATTTTCTCCTAAAAAATTTGCTATTTAATTAAGAAAAAAATGATTATAAATTCACAAAATTCTATATCATTTGCTAAAATAAGTTTATCTAACAAAATTCTATTGATAACCAATCCGATAATTTTAAATTCTTAACGAGATTATGTTATTTTTCTGAATTTAGTGTCATATCAACTGTTTTTATCACTTTATTGTTTTGACCACAAATTATATCACTTGTCACTAAATTATTTGCATATAAGATTATTGTATTATTTTTTTTATAATCTAAATTATTTGCATATAAGATTATTGTATTATTTTTTTTATAAATTTAGTTACTAAACCTCTTGAAACGTGTGTCTATAGTTACTGTAATTGTAAATTTGTTCACTAAATTATTTTAAATGTGTATGTAGTCACATAATCACCATGAAAAATAGAAAAGTGATTTCAGACGCACACTTAAAATAGTTTAATAGTCAAATTTATCAAAAAATTAATTCAATAATTTTGTATATAATATCTTAATAGTTTGAAGTTTATTGGTGCATTTTGCTTCATCGCTTTTATGGATGTACTGATTAATTAAAAAAATTTATTTAATCATTTGATATGTTCTTATTTATTTCGGACTTATAATAAAATAAGTTTTAATTATTTATTTTACAATTTAAAGTGAATATAATTGTTATTAAAATAATTAAAAAAATAAAAAAATTATTATTTTTTAATCGGTTATATGCCGATTTTTAATACTTATTTTATATTAAAGAGTAAATAATAAAAAAATTTGTTTTATAGTGACAATGACTTAGGAGTACAGTTTTTTTCAATTTTTTTAACAAAATGAACATGTGGGACCCATATGAACGGATACGAAAAAAGCAAAAGCAACGGTCGAGATCATCCAAAAGCTGAAGGACGACCGTATCCACCGTCAGATTTAGATATGACGTGGCGGAAGGGGAGTTGAATAATTTGTTTGAAGATATAAAAGAGATTCCAGGGAACAAACAAGTCCAAGCTGGCAATTAAAGCTAGACAATATTTTGGTGGAGTAGATGGACAAATCTGAACCGTTGGAATTAAATAATCAACGGTGAAGATAAGAAGGGACAGGGGAAAACTCCAGTCACGGTCACGGAACTTCCGAGAGAGGGAGGGAGAAGTGGTGGGGACCACGTCTTCTGTTTCAGTGTAGAAATTATTTTGCTCGCGAGTTGGCCTAAATTGTCACTGGATATTCTGTAATATGTGGGGGAAGGGAGATGACGTGTTTTGGGCCCCACTTCCATTGCAAAGCTAGTAGTGTTAAATTCTCTGCTTTGGGTTGTGGTAGACCACACCACTTTTAAGTTTTACCATCACTCTCCACCCTCCACCACACGCTCGCGTGGTCAAATTTTACACTCACAAAAATTCCAACCTTACGTTTTTTCCAAATTTTATATTAAATGAAAGAAGACCATTACAAGGACGAAATGGGATTTATTTTTTATTTTTTAGAAAAAAAACCTCACCAAGAAAAAAGACACTATATAATAGGCCAAAAAAACAAAAGAGATAAGACTGAAGTGTCTTTACCTTATTTTGGAATACCGAAATTATTTACCTACAAAAAGTTTTGATCAATTTCATGAATGAGATATGAGAAATAGTAGAAAACTAACATTAGTCAATGGCTCCTTTTGGATATTATTTTAAGATAGGATAAATACAAATAAACTCATGTGTTAAGTAAATAATTACTCATTAATTTTATGTTGTTATTAAATATGTGTTTAATTCCTTGTGCTTCATTTTTTTAAATGGAAGGAAATAGTTAAAATTAACACCAATTTGTGAAATGTCAATTGTGCCTCTAACTAATTTAAATGCGCTACAAAATTATGGGGTCAAATTGAAAATAAAAAAAGAAATTATAAAGTTTTAGGTCAAATTAAAAAATAAGACAAAGTAAAATTAAAAATAAAATATCTAAAGAAACCCCCTATTTACCTACCCTCGTCTTGTTTCCTTAGCCACCACCATTGTCATCTCCACCATTACCTAGGAATGATAATTTCGAATACAACACGACATGACAACACGACAGGAATACGATACGAAATTAACAAGTTAAACACGACCCGAATTTAATTGGTTTACTAACAGATTGACCTGTTAATGACCCGAATTTAAACGGGTCGTTTCATTTCAACGCATAGGTTGACCTGATAACCCGTTATCTCAACGGGTAACCTGACACGACTCGTTTAACCCGTTAAAATTACGCTGATCAGATAATCCGAATGACCCGTTAATTAATTGGGGTATTTATAAAAATTTGACACAATATCTTTAATGGCATATCGTGTCATTTGGGCCAACGGGTTATTTGTGGATTATCGTGTCACCGGGTAAACTAAGTAACTTTTGTATTAGTATAAAAAATTTAACAGGTTAATGGGTCTTGTCGAGTCAACCTATTAAGTAACTTTTGTATTTTTGTAAAAACGGTCATATCGGGTCAACTCGTTAATAAACGGGTCATGACACGATATGATACGACACGACAAAAATGCTTAACGAGTCTTGTTTGGGTTTAAATTTTCTGATACGAACTCAATAAGGACTGACACGACCCATTGACACCCCTACCATCACCCCAGTCCTACTACCACCATCTAGCCCCTCTCTCCTCTACTCCTCACATATACTTCCTTTCCACCTCCTATTACCCAAATTAGCAACCCACCCTCCCTATCGTATCTCGTTACCCAGTCCCTCGTCAGACCCAATCTGTCCCCACCCTAACCCCCTAAGACCAATCTTTCCCTGCCATGCTTCCCCAATCCCTTCCTTACCCCGATCTGTCCCGACACCCATTCTCGATCTACTTTTCCCACCCCCAAGTTCACCTTCTCGAACGAGTTGATTTCTAAGGACAAGGGTTATGGCTTTGCTTGTCTGCTGGTAAGGATGAATTTGAGCGCGGATAGAGTTAGGGAATAGTGGCAATTATAGGAGAAGGAGAGTGGTAAGAAATAGGAGTGACGGCCCTGGAATAGTTTTTTGGAGTAGTGGTGGGGGAGCATGGTACACAATAGTGGTAGTGGTGGCTAAGGTGAGAGGAGAAGGAAAGGATGGCAAGTAGTATTGGGAAATGATCGGAAGAGTTAGGTTTTTTAAGGTAAAAAATTTCATTAAAGTGTTATTTATGATAAATTTTTTAAAAACTAATCTTTTTAGAAATTTAGAAATCGAATGGATTTGATCCCTATCAATATTGGAAGATCCAACAGACTGATCCTTCCGAATGCACTAAGGCATTGTAAAAATACCTAAATGGTGAAGTACGACCAATCTCATGAGCTTATTATTCTTAGTTGGAACAATTTCACACACATTATAAGTGCATGAAATCCATTTTTAGTTATTTTTGACGGATTTTGTTAATTTTGCAATAAATTTGAACTACATGGGATGAAACACTCATTTAAAAAACTCATAAGGCTAAAGTGTTTATTTAGCTAACTACATTACTCTATGTCCAACATGAATTTGTTCATTTCTTTTGCCATGTCAAAATAACCTTGCTTTGTTTGATTAATATTATTCGGAAAGTTATTTAAAATATTATTTAAATAATTATTGTAACAAATTTTAAAATTTGATGCATGTGAGGTAAAAAGTAGTTGAAAAATATTTTAAGAAATTATTATAAAATATTATTTAAAATACTGAATAATGAATATATCTAAACAGTTCTTATTTTTGACATGCATTTTGCACTTAAAAAGATAGTAACCGCATTTATATTCTGCGTTCTATTTTAGATTGCAATATCCAAAAGTAGGAAGTTTTTATTTTCTTTAAAGATATTCTTATATTTTCAAATTTGTTAACTTTTGTTTTAATTCTTATACCTAAGGTGTTCGTTGGATAGATAACGAAATATGACATTTGATTTGAAAATTTTAAAATTAAATCATGTAATCTCAAATTCAAACAAAGTTAAATAATTTAACTCCAACTTATTTAGTCGTAAATCGAATAAGTAAATAAAAGAATAAGTAGTTCATATCTACATATAATTTTTATTCCTAATCCATAATTTCAAATTTTAATACATCATTTCATAAATAAAAAAAGCACAACATACTAGAAATTCGAAATTAAGTAGACCATATTGTTTTTATATTTTTATTTTGTAATTTCACTTTCTTTATGTTACAACATATCTATTACTAGATATATTAACTTTTAATTATTTTAAAATATTTTTTCATATATTTATGTGATAATTTATTAAAGAATGTGCGAATTATTATGTATTTGAATAGTATGCACATATATTAATATCTTCTGTGTAGTTTTTAGATATTATATGCTAATATATAGTTATATTTTGTAAGTGACTTATTTAGTCAATAGATTGATATTGAAATTGAAATTAAAATCGAGTTTCATTTAAATTAATTATTCGATTAATTTCAAATCTAAAGTTAAATATATAAAGTAAAATATTTTTGAAATTTAACTCGATTCAATTATTAGACGTGTTTAATTTTGAATAATCCTGCTCATATCTAATCAAAGCTGTATGAATAAATGCATAAAAAAAAAATAATAAGGAGTTTTAAAAAAATTTATATTTTTTAATAATTTAAAAAATAACAGAATAATTTCTTAACGAGAACTTAAAATTCATCCCATTAGTTCTTTCTTTCTCTTTTTATTTTATTTTATTTTATTTTTGGGGTATAAAACAAGTATTTATTTTTCCACTAATTTTTGTTGTCTTTTCCCCTCAAGAGTTATGAATCTTTGCACCATACTTCTCTATTAGGACCACTCAAACTCAGTCAAATCTGATCCCTATTTTACCGGCTAACAATTGAACACTTTGGCATTTATGTCCAGAAAAATCAGATTCATGAATCCCCAACTATCATTTGTCCTACGTGGCACGGTCACTTTCCTTACGTGTCATGCTATTATTCCGACACGTACTGCAAAAAATCTCAAATTCCTGCCCTTTTTTATCCCTAAACCACACTCTCTTGGATCTTGTCATTGGTCATCAGCAAATATCTTGTTAACAAAGAAAAATGATAGAGTCACTGATAATCCTTCAACGCTTATCCACTGACGCTATTTTTGCTCCACGTGGCGCATGGTTTGCGATACCAAACAAATTAATTGACCTCTAATCAATTAATGATCATCATCCCTTTCAATTACTTAGGGGTGCTTGGTCGTCATCCGAATGGAAATGGAAATGGAAATCGAAATCGAAATCGAAATGAAAATTAAATTTATATTTAAAAAATTAATTATGAATTTTAAACATTTATAACAAAATTATTAAAATAATGAGTGCTTTATCAATATTTGTCAAGAATGATTATTGATATTATTTATTATTTTTCAAAAACCTTCTTCTTCTTTTTTTTCTTTGACCTTGACCACATCTAGCCACCATTAATGCTCGCCACCACTAGTGTTCACCGAAACCCACCACAACCACCACCACCACCACCACCAATCTATAGCAGAAGGTTTAACATGATTATTTCAAAGAAAAATTGCTTATATCTCATAACCAAGAGATTAGTTTTTCTCACGCGTAAAATTATCTAGGGTTTCAATTCAATTGTTTTTTTTCATAAACACGACTACATAGTTCAAATTTCAATCGATTTGAGATTGATGAACATATTAATTGACATTAACTTCTAATTGATACTTCTTCGCAACAAATCAAATATTTATGTTTTTCGAATTACTTTGCTGTTAAATTGGGAAAAATATGAAAAAGGGAAAGAGATGGAAAGAATGCCTGCTAATGGTGTCGGGAATGGCAAGAGTAGGATGGGGAGTGGTGGTAAGGATAACAGATTGTAAGGGCAAGGGTGTTGGCTAGAGCGAACAATTACGGGCAAAGAAAGTGGTGAGAAGGAGAAGAGAATACCTTATTTATTTATTTTTTTCATGACCTAGAATCAAATTTAGGATTGGGACAAAATCTCCCAATCTATTCGGATTGATTGCCAAAGGTTTAGAATTCATTATTAAATTTTCAAAAAAAAATAAAGTTAAACTTATTCAAGCCTTGGAGAAAAAATAATTTCAATGCTACAAAAAAAATTTTGCTTTTAAATGATATTCCATATATGAATCCCTAAAATTTACCAAAGTAAGCTCAAATTATATATATATATATATATACATATTTTATATTTTAAATATTTACTTAGTTACAATTTTAAGATGAAAATAATTTGTTTCTCTTATGCATTTTTATTTCCCTAAAATGTTTGTTTTTTAATTTCCTTGAAAATAACATTAAGCCTTGTTCACAATAAAGGAAGCCTAACATACTATATGTTTAGTTTTTAATTTTTTGTTGAGAATATTTTACAATGCGTAGGTCCAAATCCAATGCCATTGGTTAGGCGGACAAATACTCATGTCAATTTTGTACTGCTGTGATTGACATTTAGAGAGCTGTGACTTTAACAAAAGCTCCCCACATTCTGATTGAAAAGTTACTACTCATACGGAGACCCAAGTTTCCACGTCAGACAAAGTGGGGCCAATGCCAAATGGTTGACCCACCACAGAGGTAAGTGATCCCTTTCCGTTTCTTTTGTCCTTTTTCGAGTTTTTTTTTTTTTTAAGGGAAGGTAAAATACAGATTTTCCCCTTAAATTATACTTGAGTTCTAACTTGACCCTTGTACTTCCAATTATTGCTAAATCGCCCCTTGCATTGATTTGCACGAAATTTCAAATGGAATTGACCTATACTAATTGCTCTCTTTATTCAGTCCTCTAATTTGTTTCCTTTATCTATTCGCTACCAAAATTGTATGCTTAGTTACTACTGTGGCAATGACGGAAGTCATTAGAATGGTAACTTTAGGTCTATATATTAAATGATCCAATCTACAACTTAGAAAATTATCAACACTAAAGGATAAAGGTTTAATTCAAATTACAAGACATAAAAGTAAAGTAAAAAAAAAAAACTAAGTTTGTTAGCTGGCCTTGTTTGTTGTCCACTGATCTTGCTGGCTTTTTCGATAAATATTTTTCAAAGAATATTTTGGTTTGTAAGCCATTGTATTGAATGCAATAACAAAATAGAGTTTTTAACATATTGAAGACTATTCACATAAAAACAAAATACAATTGTTTCAATTTGTTAAAAACTCCATTATAAAATGAAATCTCTCAAAGGAAATAATATAAAAGATTAATCTCTAGAACTCCATTATAAAAAATAATCTCTCAAAAGGAATAGTATAAAAGGTAATCTCTAGAAGGGTATATAATGGAAGTACCGACTCCATTACAAATATTGTGCAAATCAATATTCTAAGGATCGACGAAATTTAGCACAATTAGGAGTATAGGGGCAATTTAAAATTTGAGTATAGCTCATGGGAACAATCTGTAAATTTCCTTTTTTTAATCATTATGAAACGAAATCCCTCTCTGACCTGCCAAGTGTGCAACCTGTATACGAAACGTCACCGTGGCTTGCGTGGCTTTCCTTGTGACCGTCTATACCTAACCCTAGCAATCCAACCAAAATTATTACTTAGAAGGTCCTACTTAAATTGTATATCCCATTGATGCCCAAATTGATTAATTTCATTTTGACAGTTATTATTCCGTAAGTTATTCAGAATATGAATAAATAATTATATAATATTAATTTTTGACATGTAATATATATAAAGTAATAATCTAATTCCTCAACATATTAAGAAACGATTATAAAATATTATTGATAAAACAAATAAATAACAAAAGCATCCAAGCGGTGCAATTATTTTGTGATTTCATTTTCAATGAATTGAAAAGGACTCTATTGTGATTTAAAGTTGTTGATATTCATATTACCTATGATTTATGATCCAAACAATCCACACATTTTGGTTTATACATAATAAAAGCTGATTGACACCATAGTTGTTAGAATCCCGATCCTACGATTCTACGATCCAAATTTATAAAATCGATATATATTACTCTTAGAGGTAGGATCGCTATTATAGATAAACTCTAATTGGTGCCATTAGTCATGTAATTTATGTATATATTTACTGTAAATTAACACATCTAGATGTGTATAAGAGACAGATTGTGCATACTTCACCAATAATATATAGTGCGTAAATAGGATCGTAGGCTGATAAGATCCTAATCAAAAACCCTGTCTCTTATACTGACTCTAATTTGTTAAACATTCGAATATATAATGTCAAATGTACAAATTTTAGTTAAAGAAATTTATTTCATGATGAATATTAAAATTTTATATTTATTTGTATAAGTTTTTATTGAATATTAGCTTTAAAAATAAATAAAAATTATATTTTTATCCTTTTGATAGGATAGCTCTTACGATCCTACGATCCTATTTACGATCCGATCCTGTAACCTTCAAAACGATCCTACGTAGGATCCCAATTTTACAAACCTTGATTGACACATGTACATAGATGACATATAATTAATAATACTTATTTTACATAATAAAAGCAAATTGATTCACTTACATAGATGACATGCTTAATATTTAATACGGCCTCCCATAATAATATTTAACAATAGATATGATGACATCACCTCCCAGCTACATAGAAACCTCTAATTCAATTAAATATACATTAGGTAAAATAATACTGCTAGTATATTAGTATAATTCAATAATTATTTATAAGTAGAGTATGCCATCATGGGATTTTAATATAGCAATTTTTGGTAATTAAAAAGTAGAAGAAAGTGATATATCTCTTATTAATTATGGTTCGCTAATATTGAGAGAAGCAATCTAGAGAAGAAGTGTTGCTCTCTCGTGCATGTAATACATGGCTGGCAAGCAAGTTAAGTGAATGGTGGCACTTTATTTTATGTGGTAAATTTGCTAAGCAATTTAATATTTGTATAGAAATCTTTTGTTTATTTTAGTTTCACAATTGTTTGATATGTGTGGAAACTACTTGACAAAATTAAAAACAAACAGAGAATGACACAGTAGACTTCATCAAATATATATAAATTATGATGACGTTTTGTTTTAGTGATAAAATATGTAAAAATGTTTATATTAATCATTTCTTCCAAATGATTATAGGAAATTCTATAATTTTATTATAGTTTATAAAATATATATAATTGTATTATACAAAATTTTAAAGTATAAAGAGATAATTCTTTCATCGAGACGATAGAATTTTTCAATGAGTTATTACTAATATTTGAAAGAGAATCATTTTCGTCTCATCATTCTTGACTATGGGATATACAAGACAGAAAAAAAAGACATAAACTAGAGTTACGTATACAAATGCCTTAATTAATTTTCTGTAAAATACTAGGAAATATGTAATGGATAATAGCTAGCACATGTATAATATGTTACGACTTTGGGGAATTAGGAGTAAAGTGACGCAATTAAGAAAAAAAATAAAAGTTGGTAAAAGTCTTGGGATATAATGCACTTTACTTGAATTAATTTATTAGCAAAATGGAGTGCCTTGAAGAAAAGCCATGATTCTTAATCCACATGGATTTCTTCTTTATTTATAAAGGTGATGCATAAAACACACACACGAATATGGTGAAATTAGCTAGAAACAACCAAAAGTTTCTGCTTAAGGGAAATTAGTACGTAGTTGGTCAATCAAGAATTAATGATTAATTTTCAAAAAAGCATATTTCCTAGTATTTCACAGGAAATTTAATTTTTGCTCAGAATTAATTTTTGAAATAATTTCCACCTTAATGATTAATTAAATATTATTTGTGTAACACCTCAATCTGGATTGAAAGAATAACTTTTGAACGGTAATAACAAGTTCAAATATTTAAGCTAATTTATTAGTAATTTATGACCTAAGGTAATTATATACAGTACAAATCTGTTATCCCCCTCTAAAATGGGATGACGGGTCATCACATTCACACATCTTAAGATTTTGTGTCATTATAAGGTTCATATCAAATCATACTTGGTTGTGCAAGATTTTAGACGTGATTCGTATGAGCCTTAGAGGTAGTTCACACCCTTAAATCGACGTAGCACTTAACCCTGCACAGTATTTATCTCTTACATTCCCTTGCATGGCCGCAGCCTAATACCACTAGTTAAGTCTAATTCCGTGCAGATATTACATGAAATTCACTTTGATACAAACAATAATAACTAGGGTTTAGGTTAATTTAATAACTTTTGAGCGAGAGCAAATTGTTCAAAAGTTATTGAGCTAGTTCAAGCACGAATTGTTACAAACTAGTATTTAGGAAATTAAGATGTTTTTCGTTTGCAAAAAAATTATATGATTGAGTTAAATAATGGATTTCAGCCTTTAAAATCAAAAGGAAAAAAAAAATTAAACAAAACAGATTCTTATGCTTTTTGATTTCTATAAATCAGCCAAGGATGTAGAGTTATCTAATTTATTTTCTTCTTAAATCTTGACATAGAATGTACCAATAAAAAAAGTCTCTCAAAGTGGGGACAAGCGTGTAATATGGTAATGTTACTTTTGCACCACTTAAGATATATCTAATGTTAATCTACTATTAATCAAAAAGAAAAGAAGATATATCTAATATTAATCTGCACTTGATTGTAGTCTTAGTAACCAAATTCTCTAGCCCTTTGTGATCTATCTTTGTATTATTGTATATTTGTTTACTTTGAAATCAGTGATTTTTATATAAATAAATGTAGAAGTTGTCCTTGTTGGTTTAAAAAATTTGTAGTTATTTTTGACCCAATCAAATCATTATTTATATATAGGTCCAATTAGTTTATGCTATTTTATTCTCGTAGTGGCACACGACAAGTTTGCTCTTGATGCACTATATAGAATTGGTGAAGTATGCACAATCTATCCAGTTTTTAAATCACAAGATCCAAACTATGTTGGTGCAGATGGACAAAAGATCAATCAAATGATCATAGTTTAATCAACAATTGCTTGGGTATTATGATAAACCTCCACCTCTAATTAACTATGGTTTTATAACTAAGTGACAACTAGCTGGTTATAAGACAATAGAGTTTGAGGTTTTCTGCTAATTAAGTTCACTTGGAATAATTCAAATGGTGGGTTGCACAAATTATCTTGTTTTGCAGTTTGACATTACTTGACAATTTAAAGCCACAATAGTTCTGGTTGGATAATTATTATTTTGAGTGTTATTTGAAATAAATATTGTGATAATTTTTTCCTGAGATATTTGTAATAGTAAAAGATAACTGAAAAATATGTTAAAAAAATTATTTTACAATAATTTTTTTACAAATTAAATAGATTTGTTTATTCTTGTATAACACGGATTTACGTGTTAGTATTATTTGTAAATAATGAATAAATTTAATAAACTTTCTGACTACAAGGAGCTAATTATTTTCTTGGTTTTACGTCAGGAGACATTTTCAAACACCAAATAGACAACACAAAAATAAATGAAAACTGATTTTGTGGAAAAATCAGTTATGAAACTAATAACATCGAAAAAACTCTTTTTGAATGGTTCATTTTTCATTATTCTCTAGATAATATTTTTAATCATTACTTAGACACATCTTTTAATTATCTTTTTATCTCATATATATATATATATATCACATTTTAAAAAACAATTTTTCTAATAATATTCAAAATAATATATTAAACAATAACTATCCAAATAAACTTTTTCAACTCAAAATACTAAATATATGGATAATTCATTTGAGAAGCCCATCTAGTTTCTTTGCAATATTTCATATCAAGATGTAATAGTGTTTTTAAAAAAAAAAGAAAAAGAAATTGACTCTTTTAAAATTCTATTATTAATTTCTTATATTCTTCCAAAAGTACTTTAACTATTTTCAACCGTAGAAATCTAATTTTCTTGTTCTTCCAAAAAGGCACATGCATTTTCTGACATAAAAATCTAGAGTATTAAATATTTGGCAACAAAAATGTACATATTGCCCCCACCATGCCATGCAAGTGGTTAAGATGAGAATTTACATCCGAATAAATTTTTTTTTTCCCAATTCTACAAAGTGCATACAAGAAACGAATTGGTGCTGTTCAAACAGCTAATAATTTTTACTTTTTTATAAATAATATTTTGTAATCATTTCATACACATTTTTTAATTATTTTTTTATATTTACATATATCCTATAAAAAAGTTGTTATAGTATTTTTATAAAAAAAAAATTTCAAGAATAATTATTGTCCAAATAATATCATTTCACAAAAAAAAAAACAGAAACTTAAACAAAAGGGCAAATAAAAAGGAGAGGCCCAAAAAAAAAAAAAAAAAAAAAAAAGTTAAGAATTATTTTTGGGACACCGTCAAAGAAGAAAATTTGGGTTTCAGTCCTTTCGACTACTCGTCAAATTTATTGAAGATGGGGGCCTTGGTTGGTAGCATGATTCAGGCCCCGAAACATTTAAGTCCACAAATTTTCGGCCTAGTCCTGCTAGTAAAATTGAGGAGAGACGTGACAGAGGCTAACTTAACTTCGAAAAATTCTATACTTTCTATGAAAGAATTATTTAGTTGATTTTAAATATTTATATAATATTATATTATATAAATTTTAAAGTATAATATAATAGTTTCTTTAATAGAACTGTAATATTTTCTTTTAATTTTATGTACTACAAAATTGATTTCCTAAAGCACATGGAAAACGTAAAGAAGATGTTCTTATGCCTTATTACTCGTTATTTTCTAAATAATATTTTAAAATAATTACTTAAATATATTTTTTAATTACCTTTATATATCGCATTTTAAAAAACAAGTATAATATTATTTTAAACAATATTTTAAATAATAATTATTTAATCGAGCCAATTATTAAACGGATGGTTCAAGGAAAGTTCAACCTTATTCTTTTTTTGTTAATTATGGAACCAAAAACTTTTGAAGAAGGTTTTTTTTTTTATTTTTTTTTTTTTTTTTGGGAGATTGGAAGAAGGTTAAAATTTAACTTCGTTGGGCCTTTTTTTTTTTTTTTTTTTTTTTGTAATATAAATTAAAATTTTCTGTAAATGCACCACTAATCTTGCACCATCGAGCTTTGGATTCTTATCAAACTAAAACCTTTGGGCCTTAGTTTTAAAACCAATTTTGGGCTTAGAAGCCTGTCATGATTCGACATAAGAATTAGAATAAGGTTAAATTGTAGTCCACCTCGTTACTATTTGTTAATTCGACTCTCAAAGGATTTATTTTTTTTATTTTTTATGACAAATGATATTTGCACACATCTATACTTCTTTTATCAACTAAAAGGAGCAAAAAAAACTTCTACATACACTATCATATCTTTCTATACCATATTTACCCTTATTTCATAAATCAATCGGACACAATAATTCATTTTTCATGTCACTCATTAACCTTCATCTTACTTGGTACAATTACAACTAAAAGAAAAACATCATTATATATTAGACTAAAAAGAAAGCAATTAGATTATCAAAATTTCATTCACAGACAATTAAAGACATGCTCATAAGTATCATTGATGATATCAAAATAATACATCTACTAAAAATATTAATTTTAGTGATTTTACCCACGTAGTTCAAATAGGTATAGTCAAGTATTAAATATTTAACTCGCGAATCGATCCGACCCAACAAACTCAAGTATAAATATTAAAGTGACATGTCAGGTTTATCAATGACTTTTCTAATTTCATAAGTTTTTAGGTCTTATTGAATTTTACTCTTTTGTCTAAATACTAATTTGAGTGTCGGAATATACCTTGAAAAATATAAACCTGTCTTCTTCTTTTTTCAAGTGCTTTGAATATGAATACTATGTGCGATACTAAATCTTTATTTTGAACGATACTGTATATATATTAATTTTAACTCAAATTTTTATATTAATGATCATATAAAAGAAATACAATCAAACAATGTTTGTACAAAATAACTATTACAATGGATACAATTAATATAAATCCAGTCCTCGTGACCTCAATCAACATTGATTTTTTCAATTGAAAGAAAGTACTAAAAATTGAGCAAATTAGAAGTCTACATGAAAAAGTCCACATGAAATTAGATACAGCCATCTATCCGAAAAAGCCAACATGGCAATAGAGAAATAAAGAGAACTCAAAACAAAGACTGCGAATCAAAATCACACAATCTAATTGGTTTAAAGCAGAATCCACCTTATCCAATATCCACTTCTCCACCACCCATCCAAAATCCCACAAAATTCACTCCACAAAAGGAGCCTCTTTCTCATCAACAAATCTTGAAAAAACTCAAGAAAAAAACACACGAAACACCATTTCCTCATTTCTCTCTTCAATCCCACCATGGCCATGGCAACGCAAGCTTCCCTCTTCACCCCAACTCTTTCATCTTCAAGTGACCGAGTCACAGTGCCGTGGAAGCAATCGTCCCTCGTTGCATTTGTTAATAAGCCAACCAAGACCAACAACAATGCAGGAGCAATCAATCAAGAAACACCATCAGGGCAATGGCAGACGAGGCAGCACCAGTGGGATTCACCCCACCACAATTGGACCCAAACACCCCATCACCAATCTTTGCAGGCAGCACAGGAGGGCTGTTGAGGAAGGCCCAAGTGGAGGAATTCTATGTAATCACTTGGGAATCTCCTAAAGAACAGATTTTTGAGATGCCAACTGGTGGTGCAGCCATCATGAGACAAGGCCCGAACTTGTTGAAACTGGCAAGAAAAGAGCAGTGTTTGGCTCTTGGGACTAGACTGAGGTCTAAGTACAAGATTAGGTACCAATTTTACAGGGTTTTCCCTAATGGTGAAGTGCAGTATTTGCACCCTAAAGATGGTGTTTACCCTGAGAAGGTGAACCCTGGTCGTCAAGGAGTTGGTGTGAACTTGAGATCAATTGGAAAGAACATTAGTCCTATTGAGGTCAAATTCACTGGAAAACAAGCGTATGATTTGTAAGGTGTTGTATGTGCCTAATTTTCAACTGATGTAATATGTGATTATTTAGTGTTGGTTTGATGTAATCAATGTACTAATTTCTTTTCCTGTGGAGCTACATTTAAAACACACCTGTGTATCTTTCTATTTGAAATCATGAGTAAGTTCTGTTATTATAATGCGAAGTGACTCTTTAATGATTTAAGATATTTATTCTGCAAATTATTCCGCAATGCATTGCAGGTGAGTGACGATAATTTTTTGTGAAATCAGATGTTATACGCAACTTGATCCATTCACTTCAATTTTTCAAAGCTTGTTTTGAGGTTACATATTACAAAGGAATAACCAAAAATAAAAAAAAGAAGTATTGATTGCCAATGTATTAACAAAAAAAAAACAATTTGATAGCCAGGATCATTTATTTGTGACAGTATATGAACAAGCAACAATTGGTATATATTTGGTATTTGACTTGCTGATGCATGCTGATAGAATGTTACACCTATGGACACCTAGCATAGACCACTTTTTAAGTCTTAAGGGATGATAAAGTAGATTTCCATATTTGATCAAGAAGTAAAAGAGGATGGCTCAACCAATGAAGTTCCACTTAGAGACTGCCTAGCTGGTTTCTGAAGGGAAGTGCATGCATAAGTATCAACACATTTCTTCTCCAGCACTGGGGAGGAATTCATAAGAAAATCCCCCACTTGATTTAGTGGTAGACAAAAATGGCATAAGGTTAAGTTAGACTTGACAACGAAATATAATTAAATGATAAGACGTTTTTATTATAATAGATCATAGATTTGAATTATTAAGTATTTGATAGGGGCTTTATTTATTTATTTTTTCTTTTATAAAGGTTCAATTAGACTTAATAAACTACTATGAGATCCAACAACAGAGCAAATTATGATCTCATGCTTTAACATAGCACAGAACTCTAATCTATTTCAACAACTATTGTTGAGTATTACTAGCAAACAGCAATTGGAAGTGATTGATGCTTCATATCTTGCATCATCTTCTTCTATAATTTCCCTTAAAACCCAAAATCTACCCAAGCGGGAAAAAAAAAAAAAAAGGAAAAAAAGAAAAGAAAAAGTGGTTTGGTTTCTTTTCCTCATTTAAGTTAGGAGTTTTCATGGAAAGCATCTGACATGATGTGAATAATAAATGGCTTTCATTCAAAGGCTTTGCATAAGCACTAATATTCACACATGATGTCACATGATAATTGATAATTAAACAAAAGTTTAGTCCAAAGATTAAGACATGTCATGATGAAAGCAACCAACGCGGCAATATCATTAAAGTTCACACCTACTGTTATCAATTGTTAATTGCACAAACATCATGTTTCTGGTGCAAATGATAATACATTATATCCGTCTTAATATATTTGTTACATTTAATTTTTTTTATTAATGAATCAAATTTTTATAATTCAATCTTATATAAATATTTTAATTTTTTTTTACAAATTTTAAATTTTATATAATAATATTTATAAATTTCAATGTTGTTGAAATAGATTCTTAAAAAATTAAATAAATTTATATAAATTATTAAGTTACAAAATTAATTTAATTAATAAAAAAATTAAATTTTAATAAAATAAGTAAGATGAAACAAATATGATTTTTAAAGTATTAAATTATTAGTGGTGCTTATCGTTATCTATCTGACACCCACTGGGATAACAAAATTAAAGAAAGATGTGTCCATACGTGGATAGTCTTAACTAACGTGTTTTGCATAGTACATTATTATAGTACATTATTATTATCTATGTGTCAAAGGATAATGACATTGTATATATTAAGTTGACAAATACTTAAGTGAATTCAGTTTTTAATTTTATTTGTAAATCTTGATTAAACTTTAAAGAATATGATATCAATTGATGTAAATAATTTTTTTTAAAATTTAATTCTAATCACAAAATTTACAAATAAGATCAAAAATCAAATTTACTTAAATATTAAGTTTTAGTTTACTAGTAGTGATTCATTGTCAAATGCTATCATGCATGTGAAATCACACATTATAATCTTGCAAATCAAATAAATAAGAAGATTCGTACTGGAATGACCTAGCTTCTTCGTGGCTCTTCTTTGATGCATTATTAGTAAATGGCAAATTAATCCCTTTTGGTTTTCAAAATGATTCATAACTCCATGTTTGTTGGAAAATTATTCATTTTAGGACTAATTCTATTTTACACTCTCAATTTATATTTGATTCTTATTTTACATCTGAAATTTTAATTTTGGATGCTTTGCACCCTGAACTCTCAAATTCGTTTCATTTCAGTCCTTTTTTAATACCGTCTAAAAAGTTAATAGAATTTTTTTGTGTGTACAACAAATTCAACAAGATATACAATAATATTTTTTATGCAAAAATAAAGATTCTGTTAGCTTCTTTTATGATGTTAAAAAAGAGACTAAAATGGGATAAATTTGAGAGTTGAGGGTGCAAAATGTCCAAAACTAAAATTGAAGTGAAAATTAAGTATAAGTTGACAACGAAGTGCAACTGACCGATTGGTCATAGATTCGAATCACTAGAAAATAGAGAGAGAAAATATAATTTGTACAAGTTTTTCCCCTTAATTTTTTAAATTTTTGAAAAGATATAAATTGATGGGTGCAAAATGACATTAATCCTTACTCCTAATTATGCCCTTTTGTGTAGGGTTGATTTTCATTACTTAAAGAAGTTATGATCACAAGTAACAAGGATCATATGAGTTTTTTAGTAAAGAAATATATTCAACAACAAACTTTTGTACAATACAAACATCATTGATGTAGTTGGAGTAGACACTATACAAGGAAAACAACACACATAATACACTTTTATTTTGTGCATGCATATAATAATTTACATACATACATATAAACACATTTACATGGGAAGCACAAAGACCTTATACAAGAGTAAGAGGAAGTTGTACAAATGGACAGACAGAAGGAAACTGAGAGGGGCCTAACTGAATATTATTGAAACCATTATTTCAGCTTTTAAATTAAGCACCCACAGGAGTGGTTGCAAAGGCGGAATCCATTTCATTTCTAGTGCGACCAATCCTCTTATCATCTCCAATAAACCATATTTCTGGTATCACTTGCATAAGATTTGTGACTGCCTCTAATGCATAATCAGCTTCTTTAGTCTTGCTTGCTTTTCCAACCTTCCATTAGTCAAACAAAATCACAATTACATTCATATTTGAAGGTAATTTCAAAAGAGAAAAATGCTTCTCTTGTTTAAGACAAATGAAATGAAGTTATGATTTATTTCTTGTTAAACATTAATTTTGAGTTTATTGTATATAAGGGAAAGTCCTATTGAAGAAGTATGCAATTAACTTTAAAGATTGGTAAAATATAAATTTTATATTGTACAAATATTTTATGCGTAACGAAATAATTTCTTAGTCAGTTGGTAAAATTTATTGAGTTATGAACTAGTGAACTAATTAATAATAGTTCTTGTTTCTAAATTGTTCTTATAAAAAATTCTTCCAATCAACCTCTACTGCATTAATCTTTCTAAAATTTTTATATTTTAGTTTTAAAGAGTAACTACAATGTTTTAGTTTATTGTACTTGGGTACTAACACTGTATTCGAAAATTTTACCGCTGCCTGCGATCCCTTTCTGTATCTGTGATTTGTCTTTATTTAAATTTATAAATATAGTATCTTGACTATTTGCTAAGTATTATTTCCTGTACTTGTAATTTTTTTTTAAAAAAATTATAAATTTTATCGACACAGAAATTTTATTTTAATTATAAATAACTACTCTAACATGATATAAGAGACGAACCCATTTAAAACGTCCCACAAGAAGAATAACTTATGCACGGAGTCATTGTACACCACGCTATACTTCTTGTACAATAATCAAATTAAACTTACCACGACTGTGCGGAGACCTACATCTCTTCCGGCAGCTACATTCCTCACACTATCATCAAGAAACAACTGCGAAACACCATCAAACAAATATTACAACTTCACTTAATAATAAAATCATTAATTATAGATAATTATGTACTTGAATTTAATAATATCGTGATTAATTTAATTCAAGTTAGGTGGGGCCTACCGTTCGGCGAGGATCCACCTTGGCAACATCGAGAGCTATATTCATGGCTTCCAATGAAGGTTTTAATACAACAGGGAACTCATCGGGTCGGGTCGACTTGGATAGGTTCGGATTCATCGTCTCGAAACAGATAATCTGTTCGAAACAATCTCTAATTCCTAGACGATCCAACGCTTTCATTGCATGAATTCTATCCGAGTTCGTAAAAATCTGCATTTATGACAATTAAATATTACTGAATTTCAATATTACCTATTTTTTTTTAAAAAAAAAAAAAAAAGAGAAAAAGCTTACGATTTTCCGTTGTTTTATTGTGAGCAGAAGATTTCGCAGCTGCGAGTCCGGTTTGATCAAATCGTAGGGTAATCTTCCATGAACATAACTTCTCGGAGGAAGAAATATTTAAAAATAAATAAATAAATAAATAAATAATTATGAATTTCAATTTTGTATTAAAAAAAAAAAAAAAAACTACCTGTGATAGTCGTCTGCATCAATGTCGTAAACCTAATGCCTGCAAATTTTTTTAAAGTAACCAAAAAAAAAAAAATAAAATTAGATTTTAACAAAAATTAAAAAAAAAAAAAAAAAATGTTGTGATGAAAATTGGAGTATTTTTATGGAAGGTAGTGAGGATGAACGGTTACTCGTAGGCCGGCGAGAGAGCTGCCGTAGGTTTTGAAGAGCTCAACGCGGAGGTTCGAAGCTCTGGATTCATGGAATCCGCATTTCTCTACCAAGAATTCTGCAAAATATATATATATATATATATATATATATATATTTAATTTCGTAAGAAAATTCAGCTCAATTAAGTTCTAATTCTTCAAAAAAAAAAAAAAGCATATAAAATTCGAACCGTCAATGTTTCGTTTTAGAGCTAGTCCAATTCCAGTTCTGGAAGAGTATAAGGTGTCGTCCAAATCTATTTCAACAACAATCAACCCAAAAAAAAAAAAAAAAATTAAATTAGCAAAAAAATATTGCTGCTATTATTTTTTTAAATCATATTTGTTGAAAGTATATGGAGGCACTGTACCAAAAATGATGCAATCAAAAGGAGAAGAAGAGTCTTTACTGCAAGAAGAATCCATAATAATACAATGGAGGGAGAAAATGAAATTGGAGTGAGAAAATGAAATTGTAGTATTTTTTTTTTTTTGGAGGAAATGAGAGACACTTGGCAGGGGATTTGAAGACAAGGTGAAGAAGGGATATTTATAGGAGGAGGAGCCGAGGAGGACACGATATGAGGAAAAATAATTAGATAGATTCGATTTATGATCCTACTTGTAGATTATGTGATAAGAATTTAATTTTAAAAAATTTTATTTACATCAATTGATGTTATAAATTTTTTTAAAATTTAATCAATACCATAAGATTTATAAGTGAGATTAAAAATTGAATCTATCTAAATATTTACCAATGATGGATAGGGACGAGGGGAAATGGTGTTTATACTGCTGAGTCAGTCGAAGATGGAGATGGGAAAGGAAACAAGAAAGAGACGTGCAAAACGAGTAATTGTATTTCTCATTCATAATTCAATAATTTGTTTTTTTACTTTTGTTTTAAATTTTTTTTTCTAATTGTAGGAAAATAATATATTACAAGAAATTCTTGTATAGACTGAATTCAAGATATAGTGTGATGTACTTCTTCATCTGTGTAAGAATTTTCCTAATTGTATTAGGATCAAGACAGAGTACAACTTATCTCTTGCCAAATTTTTTTATATGAATTAAGTTTATTTTACTGTATTATGAATTCGTTGATCCAAAAAGAAACATATCACGTAACATTAAATAATTGAGTGATCTGTTTTTTATTTTTTTTTAATAAAAAAAATTTATAACACTATATTATAAATATTATCTATATAAGAATTTTTATTTCTAGGACCACTTTGTTGGTGCATTTTATTAGGCAGTGATGTTGGTAGTTAGAAATTAGAATTCAAGGTGAATTTATGTTAGATAAGGTTATCGATCTTTGTCGGTTGAAATAATTTTTATATGTGATTAGTATTATTTGATAAGTTTATTTTGTTAATTTTTTTTTTTGGGTAATTTGAAGTACAACCAATTAAATATACAAAAAGTTGTAGCAATTTGTTTTTTTATATCGGGTGGTAATTAGGCTCGGGTTCAAGGCTAGCCAGTGACACTATGAATAGTATTCTACAGGATAATCCTGAGAGACTAGATCCGATTTTTTATCTCACTTATAAATCTTGTAGCGTGAATTAAACTTTAAAAAATTTATAAATTTTTTTTTAAAACCAGATCAAAGGGTCTAAAGAGACAAAGTGATTATATAACCATTTGCAAATAAACCATTGTTAATATCTCAAAAATCATCTTCCAATTTTGATTGGGATTTTTCCTCCTTATCCACAATCAAGAAACTCCCACAGCTTTCAAATACTAATCCCTCACCAAACCTTTGAAATTCTTCTTGGTATTTTCTATTTTGGAAATGTTTATGACAAAAGAAGTTTTTTTGTGCCAAAAGAAACTAGGTATAGTGATAACTATTCCCTTGTGAATTGTGAGACATATTTGTTCCACCTTTTAACAATTATAATAGATTTTACAATTCTCTACAAGTTTTATGAAAGAAAGTTGAAGAAGAGAAGATGGGAGTAGCCAGGGAAAGAGTGAGAGAACAGTTAAGGGAGACAAAGGTGAATTGGGATTGGAAAGGAAACAAAGAAATGAAGCTTGAGAATTTTTTGATACCAGGGGTAAAAATAGAAATAGCCAAATCCCATCTCAAAAGATTAAGCAAATCAAACATCAATCAATCAGACATATTAAAATGAAAAACTCCATTTTATTTCTAAGATGTATAATTTTGATTTTGATTTTGAAATTTATACCAAACACCTCCTAAACTTATACTTTTTTTATAATAATAGAATATATTCTATAATAGAAAGATACGAAAATCTAAAATCAACCAATATTTTTTAAATGCTTATGTTAGACTCTCTTGTCAAAATCCAATCATGAATGCCTACAAAATCGTGTGGTACATTAGGCCATAATTTTTTTTTTTTTGTTCAATAAGAAAGCCTAATTTAATTACATACAATGATGGTTCGTTTATTTTAGGGTAATACATACTTAAATTTCACTTTATTTAACATAATTCTCCTAAAAATTAATCAACATAGTTATTGCTTGCACGTTTGTAACTTTATACTATTTCGCTATGTTGGAGTCAAAAAAGGCCAACCAGTTTCTCGGGAAAACAAAAGGCAAATATTATTATATAGATCCGATTTTTAGTTCCACTTATAGATTCTATAATGTGACTATTAAATTTTAGAAAATCTATGATATCAACTGATATAAACAAGATTTTTTAAGATATAATTATGATCACAGAGTTTACAGATATAGTCAAAAATCGAATCTATCTAAGTATTTTCCAACCATTTATATGGTCGGATTTGAGTTTTGTGAGAAACCAATCCATGTCAGTCAATCTGTGATGCCTCGGATCACGTAAAAAATGAGAGAAAATATTATATTTTTTATAATATCTTACGTCATAATTTACTAATAACTAGATCTAAATTAAATATTTTAAATTTATTATTTTCGTCCAAAAATTGTTGTCAGTCTAAACTTGAGGTGTTACAGTTAGTATCAGAGCGAATATTATATGGTCTTTGCATGAGGTGAGATTAAACAAGTGATATTAGGTATGTTACGCAGTGTATGTGACATATTATTGGGTTCCAATTTAGACTTTGTGAGAACACAAAATCTAAAGGAGGGATGAATGTGATGTCATGTCCCACATCAGAAGTGGGAATGAATATTGTATTATTTATGACATTTTGAGTCATGTGCTACTATAATTTGATTTAAATATTTTGAATTGTTGGGCCAACCCAAATTTAGAGTGTTACACAAACTTTATCCAAAAAAAATGAGATGGAAATAAATTGAACTTGATAGTCATTTGGGAGATAGGATCTCCTGTCTCATATTCTGTGCCACTTCCCACTTCCTGTCAAACCACTTAATCAACTGTCCTGTTTCATATTCTGTGTCACTTTCTCACATCATTTAATCAATTATCACACTACTTAATCAACTATGATGTAACACTCGAAGCGATCAATTTTGGTGGAAAGTAGGTTCAAATTGGAAAACTTTGAACCGAAATCTGGCAAAAAGGTTGGAAATATCAAACTTGAAGAAAAAAGAAAGAAAGGAATCAGTGGATATGAATGAATAATCAGGTGCAAACATTTTTTTGACAAAAGTAATTACCGACAACATACTACCAGTACCAGATTAACGACCTTTTTTAGTATTATTGCTTGCTAGAACAATAGATTCCGGTTCATCTTGTAGGCTTGCTATAGGTAATTTGTTTGACTTGCCCATCCTTGAATCACATCAGGAAGTCTCAAAACTCAAGAGTATAACATTGGAAAATTTTATGGCCGTAATAGAGTCATACCGTTATATTTTAAAAATTAATTCTACACAATATCATATATTTTCAATGTTTATATGGTACAAGCGTCCTATAAACGAATCGAAATGCGATTTTAACAAAACTCTAAAATTTTCCTATATAACATTGTCGCATTATACTCATTCCGTCTATTTATTGTCGCAATTTGACTTGTAAGGTCAAAAAAAATTAATTTTGTGATGAAGAATTCATAAAGATCTATTTAATTTTTAATAAAATTTCTTCAATAAAGATGAAATTTATGTCAAATATTAACATATAAACTTCAAAATTTGAAAATATTAACTAGATTAGAGTAGTAAAGGTTAAGGGTATGATAGATGTTGCTCTTGAAAAAACAAGAGACAAGTAGTAGGTCAATATAAATCTGTCTATGTAGTACAACAAATATGCCATAGGTATTTTACATCAAATTTACAACTCTTCACATCCAACAATAAACTGAGTCGGCATGTTGCAAAACTCTTTACAAACATCGAAGAAGATCAAAGTAAACTCTTGAAACAAACAATTCGTATGACCCATAATGCTAACAATCCTACTAAATGCTAGCAAAACACGTTGATAAATATACAGTTCATCCAAACCACATTCTTGTGATCATTTCTTCCGTGTTGATGAGCCTTTCGACACGGCCTTCATACTTGATTCTGTGAATCCTTAAACCAGACGAAATGCACAGTGGTCTTACCGTTTGGATAGACTGCAAAGACACTAGTCCCTATTTTCTTGTGCCAAAGAGAACACATGCTATCACCAGTTATCTTTACAACCGTCTTCCTTTGGTTGTAGAGCTCATCTTTCTTCCATTTCACAACATGAATTACTTAATAAAAGCCGAGACAATGACAAGCAAATGAGATACTAATTGAGCAAATAAAAACCAAATTTTATTGATAATAATAATAGATAGCCTTTGTACTCGAGAACTAATCCCTTGAACAAGAATACCTGCAGGTTTTCACTCTCTCTAAAACTCTTGACTACTGAAAATTTTCGATATGCTTCACTTGATTTTCGGAGAAGAGGTCCTATGAAAGGAAGCAAGTTCTTCAATGACAAAAAAAAAAAATTGAGACACTAAATACAGCAATAAAAGCTGCTGTGTGAGTGAGAGAGAAGCTGTTACCTGTAGCTTAGTTTCTTTAAGCAATAGCAATTTCAAAGCCTGTGCTCCATGCATTCGATCCCACCTCTTGCTCAACAGATCAAGGACTTGATCAAGCATATGATTGTAGAAGCTCCTTCCTCGTTTCCATCATCTGCATCACCATCACTTCTTCCACTATCAGTGCTACTAGGGCTCATTCGGCTGTCCTCAGCACCCTCAATTGCTGCTATTTTCTTAGATAATCGTCCTTTTGGTTTAGCCAAAGGACCAGGTCCGATCTTCAGTATCCCAGGGCTCTGAGACACTACCAGATTACTGATTCTCTTTTCAAAGTTTCTTGTTGTCTTTCGTGGATATAGATAGATTTGCAGTAAAGTGAGGCATATTCCATAAGGCTTGCCTGATTGTTGATGAAGTCCAGATTCATACACCCGATCACAGTTAGACAATGCCATCTCAGGAACATTCAGCTAATAATCACAATTTAATGGAAATAAGAAAGAACGATTACACAGGGTTCTACGACAACAGAAAAATTTATATTTGAAGAATACAAAATTTAATGAACTCTTGAGAAACCAATACTGCACCATATAAATCTAATCACCTCACTAGACGCAGAAAAACACATATAAGCACCTCGGTTTTCAATCCAAACTGAATTTAATTAGGTTACTGGTTCAAATTCAGAAAGGTGATAAACTATATGATATTCTTCCAGCCAGTGAAACCAGAAACTAGAAGCATTGGTTAAAAAGCTAAGTGGGAGGCTTGTCATGTGTTTTGTCAAGACAAATATTACACTGGAGGCCTCAATTGAATCCTCTAAACTAGTGGGCACGCGGTAGATCAGATAAAAAGAAAAACCAACCATAATGGCTAAAATGCCTCGTAAAAGAACTGAGTATATTGTAGCTTTTGAACCAGGAAAACTGGATAATTTAAAAATTACAAGAATGCAAGCCAAGAAATCAGTCTTAAGAGATAAACTGTAATATGCTTATATTCTCGGACACATAGACAACCATTTTCTTAGATTCCCTTGATCAACTAATATTCTTTATTCACTAAATAGAGGACGGCGTAGCTTATGAAGTACATTTTGAATGTAAATGGGCAAGGTAAGTTCATGTTGATTCATTTTTCCAAGATGGATGGCACGCTCTTCATTCAATGCATCTGATGGAAGCCGCTTTAACAATATCTCAGGATTATACCCAGAGATCTCCAAAGCAGAGATTAGTCTTTTCCTCCTAGGGGTGTAAGTTTTCTCATCCCATTTCCCTTGATCATTAAGATCCACATATCAATCAAGCGCTTCAGAGAGACAGATTTGCACCTACAAAAATTAAACTGAGCAGATTAGTTAATAGATAGAAGGCACTCAAATATCAGTAAAATCTAGCACAGCATTTCCAACATAAGATGGTAGCATTCCAGTTAGTAAAATTCTGGGCCTTGTTTTGTCAATCCCCACCCCACCCAACTGGTTGATCCATATGCCAAGTCTTAATTCACCAAAGCCATCTAGCATCTATCATTGCTATTTGGAAGTTGAGATCATAGCCCGATCACCCTAGTGCATGAGCATGAGTATGATCAGCAGCAAACCAAATGTGCTAAACTAATTTGGCAAAGTCAAGACTGAGACGACTGGATCCTCTAGCCTGTAATTGCAAGTTACTCTATTAAAAAATAGCGCTGAATAAATGCAAATGCTGGCTTACCATTTCATTCTGAAGACTTCCTGAGATTCCATTTTTGTCCATTGCCTCATGTGTTCCAAATATGTGACCTGCATTTCCGAAGCATGCTGCTTCAAGTAAGAGTTAACCAAGTCGGCTGGAATATTTCCAGATAAGAAGAGGTCAATAGTTTGCGCTGTACAGCTTTCCAGGACAAGCATTGAAAATTCCAGGACAAGCATGGGATCAGTTCCACAGAGAGGCTGCAAAAGAAAATTTTCTAAGTTGAATACATGTACTGCATATTAAATGATTATTGTTTCTTAAAATTACATAATAAAGTTCACATCAATATCATACCAATAAAGTCTGTAAACAGACTAGAGCTGATTGAGCTAGTTTATTTATGGCAATGTTGAAAAATCTGTTGAGATTATTTCCAGAAAGACTAGAGGAGGGTGGCGGAGAGGATTGGTCAGTAAATAGCATATGGCCTAGAGATTTTCAAAGCTTGAAATTGAGAATCGGATAGAAGCCAATACAAGAAAAAGAAACTTCAAACTGAAAGAAACAGGAAAGTTTAATTGGACAAATCTGAAGCCTTTATTGATGTGAGTAAAAGAAAGCACATAAAAACAGCTTTTTTCTCTTGGGTACGGCAACCTTGCTTTCCATATAATTTTTAGAATTCGATATCTAGGGTAAAACGAATTTAAAATTCTTACACAAAATTTGGCCAAAAAAACTGAAAGAAACACAAATTAGTATGAAGCCATTGGTTAAACTTACTTTAAGATACTCAATAGTCATCTCAGGCTTGAACTTTCGGGTCAGCTCAATCTGGGGTTGCTCTGACTTTGATTCTTATACTAATTGATGAGTGAAGGAGCTTAAGAGCCTCATGATGCATGGCATTGCTTTTGTAAAGTTCTAACAAGCCAACAAACTGATTCCTTTTCTGCAGAAACTCCTCACAGATTTTTACATCACAATAATTAAGACCTTTTAATAATTCCAAAGCAGCTGAAACCTGCCCAGTTAGAACTAATGCTTGAAGCAAATCAGTATCCAGTATCACCGCCAGATCTCTGGCAACTGAGCTGATGGGAGCATTACCTCTGCCCTAAGAGATCAAAGAAACCAGGATTAGAAGATAAGATGCATTTTTTACATTATGGCCTTCCACAAGTTCATAACTAGATTGAGTGACACGGTCAAGCAGAAGAGATGCTATTGAAAATCACATCCAAGGTAGATAAAAAAAACCCTACAATAGTAGTAATCACCAAAGAATTCAAAGCATTCCAAGATGCACGTTCGCATTTTTCATCTTCTACAACATAACCCTTTTCTGAGTTTTACAAGGTATGGGCTTGTCATAAGTTTTGTAGGGATAAAAGAAATATAAATTTCTCTTACATTCTAAATACTGTATTAGCATCATAATGTATATTAGATCCACACTCAGAAGAACTCAAACAATTCTTTCCTTTATGTTTACCACTCATCAGGGATAGTTGCAATATTTCATGCTTCTCAAATTCAGTTACATGAATGGAAACAAAACTTAGAACTTCAAAAATTTGACTCCAAAATTCTATCCATCACGGCTAAACTGGTGTAAATAATAAATCGGGTAATGAACCGCAAACCAATAACTAAAAGAGAAAGAGCCTAAAGACAGAAACTTGCACAAAAAAAAGGCCAGTTCTTTCGCTCCTAGCCTTTATATAGCTGTTTCTGTTTGCCGTAACTTACGCAAATCTCCATTCATCAATCTATGGTACATAAACTTTTAACTTTTTCCTAATCTTTCGGACTGTTGGCTATTCTTTTATTCTTTAAAACTTCGCGTATATCATATCTAGAACAATATGCACCTACATCCCACTTGGACTTTCTCTCGCATTACAATGCAGTTAAGCTATAAAAATTCAATCTTTCACAAAATTAACAACTCAATTAGCAACCATTATCAAAAATTTCAACAAAATTGCTGGAGTAAATCATCTTCAAACACAACCACTAAATCCCATTTCTTAATCTCACATTCTGAAGCAATTCAACCTATAAAAAATCCAATTTTCCACAAATTTAACTACTCAATTTAAAAATAAAAAATAAAAAATTGCAGAAAAATTAATTACCTTCATGCCTAAAAATACAAACCCTCTTCCGCCGGGAAAAGCATTCGCTCCCTTAGCTTTGGTAATCACCGCCGTCGTTTCCATATTCGGCAGGCGATGAAAAGCGATTGATTCGGAGAACGAAAGCAAGAGCTCTTGGGAGCTGAGAACTTCCATAGCGAGCATCGGTTTCTTCGAGAATCCATTAATCGGCCGGAGGTGGAGCATTCTGGGCCGTAGATTCGGAGAGATCCATTGGAGCAGGCGAGGAATAAATCTTAACCGTGGGATTCGATCAGATTTTAAAGAATGAAGTTTTCTTTTGTTTTTTTTTTTGGATGGAAAAATTTTTAGAATAGTGGGTATGAAAAATGAATTTGGATAATCATAAGGGAGGTAAATGAATTTAAGAGAAATTATGAGGTGTTATAGTAATTTTGATAAAAAAAAATACAAGGAAGATTCATGTTATTATATTATTTATCTTAAAAATTTTAGTGAATTTTTATTCACTGTATTGTTTAGAGTGATTGGAATAATTGAAAAAATGCATGAATATGAACTTATTGATTTAAGATCAAATGATAATGCCTTTTGTTGAAGATAATATCAGTTTATTAGGTAAACAAATTTTAGAATTTAAAGTCCTAGAAAATTAAAGAAATAAACAGCGAAAATTTGAAGTGCTGGAATTAAGTAATTATGTTTTAGTCCAACAGATGTTTAATGTGCAAACTGAGCTCTGCTAATTCGTCAAAAATAAATAAACAACTCTTCTATAATAGTCATTTAACGAAATATAATGACTTTTTTATGTCATTTTTACAATGGTGGGATTCTCGGACACCTTTTTATGTAATTTTTATGAGGATGGAAGTATCATTATTTATGTATGTTTTCATAAATGGAGACTATAGACTTTACCAAGGGAAAGGGAAAAGTAGGAATTTTTTTTTTTTCATAATGATAATGATAAAATAAAAAAGTTTTTGGAGTTAAAAATCAACCTCTTTTTATTTATTTATTTATTTGCCTAACTATTGCAATTAAATATACACAGTGCAAGTACTTTTAATAAATTCTAAAACTTTCATTTCTAGTCATGATTTCAATGTAATCAGTAACAGAGAAAGAACTTTTACATCTGCATATTCTGTAATATCCTACTAATACAAAAGTGTGATGCATTCAATCCTCTTACTACATGATTTTTATTTCTTCAGCAGTGGATTTCTTTCAAAGAAATTTTCTGGCAGAAGTTCAAATTAAACCACCATGTATTGTTGGCATTACCAGAAACAGCCATCAGTCCAAAATTTCCTGTTTCATTTCTTATATATATACTCGGTTATCTGGTATGATAATATTTATAAGTTCGAGTATACGTTTGTAATTGCTAGAAAGTGAGATTGCAGATTAGTTCAGAGAGCGAGGCAATGCGATAGAAACAAATAGCATGCCGAAGCACAATAATAACTTTGTTGACAATTGGTCTATTCAAAATATCCAGTTAGAGCTGAACTTTATTGCAGTATTCCAAATTAAAAGAAGTGATTAAGCAGCTTTCAGTTCTATGCTGGATTGAACAAATATGAGAAAAATTACAACATCATGCAGCGAAATCAACTCGTGCTGCTAAAATGATGATGGCATTCGATGCTGCAGTTAAGCCACTGGACTTTTCCAAGAGGTTTTGCTTTGAGTACAGGATTATGCTCAAAGAAGTTAGCTGGTCTGAGCTCAAAACCATTGTTTATAGTGGACATGATTGGAAAGTCTTCTTGATAAGGTACATGGTGAAAGCAGATATCTACATTGTACCATACTACAATGTCCTTGTTCTCTATTTCTCTATTCCTGCAAAAAAATTTACTTATAGGTCGATGATCTAATTATGCAACTAATCGGTAAATTTTTTTATGAACTAAGATGCACATTCACCGGGATACAAATTGTGGGCGCCATGTGGTGCACAGAAGAATTCGCTGTAATTAGTCTGACACCCTATAATGAACTTTAAAAAAGAATCTCGATAGAATTAACAGTACCTGAGGCTCCATACCGCCAAGTTGTCGTCTCCTCGGCTTTGATCAAGGTAAATTCCCGCTGCCCATTTCTCAGATTTATTGTATGGTGTCACCCACACATTGTACTTAGTGAAACCAGCACGAATTTCCGGATAATCATCAGCAGATAATAGGTCATTTACGACTGATCCCGGTTGCAAAAGATACCCAACATTGTTTCCCATCTTAGTTTTCTTGCTAGGATTCACAACTAATAGCTCTGCTGCACTTGAACCAAGGTGAATTTCTTGCATCAGATTCAGTCTTAGCAGTTTCACTAACCACTGTCCAGTAACTCCTCCTAGGGGAAGTCTTGTTTGTCGTGGTTTTGGTTTGCAATTTGTTCTTGACAAAGGAATTTTCACAACCATCCACATCTAAGTCAAGATGGAAATTCAAGAAATGATCATGATGAGCTCCTAATGTGTTTTCTGCTAATAATGTTCCATAAACTTCCTCCTTTATCTGGTCCGTGTTGTTGTATATATCAGCTCTGGCTTCAAGCAATCCTGTCAATCCAATCTGTCACAATAATATTGATCAATCAATGTGCAAAGAATTCACACAATGGGCTAACCTGTCAGCTTCAAAATTACCATCTTTTTTGTCCATCCAATGCAACTTTAATGATTATAATTTGATGTGTTTTGCGCTCTTTCTGAATCCAAAACTTACATTAACTTTAATTTTGCCAGTCTGCTTGAATTCCCAATCCACAATGTAGTCATAGTTGCTTACTGTTGACACCATTCTCACTACCAAGCTCACCTCTGGCCTAATTTCTGTAAACTGTAGAATGATTTAGTTTGCAACCATCAAACTTTCCAAGTTTATAGTGTAGATACAGAGAATTCATAATGGAAAATTTACTCACAACTTTGCCCGGGATTGCAGTTTCAGTATGGCGCCATAGCATATCTCCAGCATAACGTTCGAAAATGCAGAATATGTTCTGTAGTTTTCCTGGTGACCCATCCTGTGAAACAAAGAAGCCATCAAGAAATACTGCATTTCCAGGACAGTCTATCGATGGTAAAAGTGGCGTTGCACATAGGCCGAATCCATATTCACCAGAATCAAAAAAAGTCCTATAGTACCATTCTTCAGTTAAGTCCATATAGGGTACAAATAGCTCTGATATGTATCCTCTATACATCACATTGCGATATTCATCCTTCTCAAGATCATATATTGAAGCCAGTGATAGGATTGCACCAACTCTCATGTCAAAATCTAGATGGAATTTCCCTGTTCAATCAGCCCATCTAACATTCATGACAGAAACTAATTAAAAATGTTATAATTCATCATTAACAATTCCTTAGTGATTATGAACCAATCAGTTAGCATACATAATGAATTCAGATGATAAACAAATTGTGATTCTTTTCTGTGCTAAAATTGTCAATACTTAAACTTGTTGCTACCCTTTCAATAATGTAAGCGTAAATACCTCACAATATGCCCATCAACGGAAAAGCTTGGACCATCAGGCTGCAACATTGTTATCCCTTTTATGGGAGAATTCACTGGTTGCTTCTGCATCACTTCTCTGTAATCTGTCCCCTCAGCTTTTGGCACCGGAACAATCAGTCGATCACGGTATCCAATGATCTTCATCTCATCAAGATCAACAGTAATTGTAATTCCCTCTATAGGCCTCATATACAAATTAACTGTACCATCTAAATAGTAACACAATTCTCTGACAATCCTTTTAGTCCCTCCAAACCATCCAATGCTGAAACTTGGTGACATACAACTTCTCCTAGCTTGAGCCCCCTCTTCTCAATTGATTCTATAAAAGGTGGATATGTTAATGGTAACATGTTAGCAGCTGTTTGTTCAGCAAAATTCAGCAAAGGGTAGCCATGGCCATCATGGATTTTGTTAGAAATAATTGCAGAAGCATTCAAGTCAACTATTATTTCATGGTTTTTGAAATTGATTCTTGCAAGAACAAAGGCTTGGCGAGATGGGATTTCTTGAAGTGCTTGTCTGATAACCATGAGAGCACAATTTGCTTATCTGGTTCATATAATCCTACATAATGGAAGCTAAGAGTACTCTGGCAGCTGGAGGAGTAATTAATTGACTTGTTTACTACAGTTTGAACTTGAGTGAGCTCAGATGGAGTGAGGGAATCTAATGGATGAACTAGATGGTTTGAGATGAGAGAGAGACTGGAGAAGATGAAAAGGAAGAAGAGGAGAACCTCGAGTCCTGAAGACATTTCTGCTGCTTCTTTTGGTGTTTGTGAAAATTTAAGCCCATCATCTTTGGTGAAGTAAAGCTACTTAGTTGGCATGATTTTCTTTTCTTCTTGTTTATTGAAATCTTACTACCTACTCACTCTAATACGGGTGTGTACGGTAGCAATTTAAATAATTAAAAAATAGAAATTTTTTTATTATTTTTAATTATTTAATAATTTGAAATACTTATTTGTAACACAAAATGATTAGTAAAAAAATTTGTATTTAGTTTATGGATACTCTTATAGTAATATATCTTAGTCTTATCTAGAATTAAAAAATTCTTATATAGATTCAATTCACAATAAATGAGATGAACCCTTTAAAACTCTTGAACTAGCATTGATTGGTGAGTAGACAATGTCTCATTGGTAGAAGTAGAAGTCCCTCCATATCGGAGACGGAAAAAATTTACGTAAATTCGGTTTTTGGTCTCACTTAAATTAAATTTTATAAAATCTTACTTAGATCAGCTTATATCATAAATTTCATAATATTTAATCTACACCGGACAAGGTTTACAAGTGGGACAAAAAATCAAGTCTACTTAAATCTTTCCTACCTGAGACAACGAAAGAGTTTGGGCTTTGAAAATTAATTGCATAATTCAAATAAAAAAATTGAATTAAAAATTTTTTTTAAAAATAATTTATATAAATAAATAAAAATCTAATAAAATCATACACTTTAATCTATTAAAAAAAATTTCTTGGTACTTAGCCCAACTCCTCACAGGTCCCATTCGATTGCATCACACCTCACGTGACACTATTTAGGCTCGGCTTCTTAGGCTTTTGTTTAAAGTTCAATTAGCAAAAACTCCTACCAATTTCATTACTGCCAATAAAAGAATAACAATCTTTATTTTATAGTTGTAGAGATGTTGGTGGAAGGGTTTTGTTTGATGTATAAATTACAGTGGGGATGAAAAAGTAATAGGAGAGAGAAGAGGTTGCCTTGTATAAGTATTGGGTTGTGGAAATTGCACGAATAAAATAACTTAAAGCCAAGCCAAATTCAGATTTAGTAAGATAACCTATGAGCACGTGACTAAGTGACGTGGCAGTTGGAGATTGGTGCGACCCTTGATCTAAATTTGAAAATTATATGTTAAATTTTTGCAATTGTTTGTCAGTTTATCAAATGAAGCATTTAATCAGTAATAAATATAACGAGATGGAAAATATTACTATAGACCCTGTTTTGGTCTTCTTGGGTCACACTTGTAATTTTTACGATCAAAATTAAATTTTATAAAATTTTATTTATATTAATTGATATTATAAATTTCATAATATTTAATCCAGACCCAGGTCATAAACCAAGTTTCCTAAATATTTTCCTAATTAGATATAGTGAAAAAAATAGGAGAACAGAAATATGACTGCATAGCTTCCGTCCTGCTAAATCAAATGCTCACACAAAAAGAAAAAATGAGTAGCAGTTGAGAAAGGCAAAAATAACTTGTATACCTAGCAACGAAATTACATTCACCAATTTGCTATTATAGTGGAATTAGTTTTTAGGGTAAATTACAAACAACTCTCTTGTAGTTTGATTAATGTTCATATTATAATTTTCAAACCTATAATCTATCTCCTTGTGATTTGGATTAAAATGAAACCGTTAAATATTCCGTTGAGTGACTATCAGGAGGTTGAAATTTTTTTATTTAAAGGATTAATTAGTAATTTAACGCCTCTAATCAAAGCAAGTTATGTATTTTATATTAAAATACAACCCCTTCTTTCCGGCGAAGGGATTTTTCAGACGTAGGGTTAGGATATTTTAGATTGTTTTGCATAAATTCGTTAAATTTTTAACTTTCTATCCATTTCTCCCTTCCAAAAAAAAAAAAACTACAATGAAACAGATTATAAGTTTAAAAACCATATGGGGTAACGCCAACATTATCCAAACTACAAACGGTTTAATGTAATTTATCCTTTTATTATTATTATTGATAGAATTGATAATAAGACTCTGCATAATTGAAGGGATGCATCTTTTCACTTGGAAGATATCTCATAAGTTAAAAAATACTAATAGTAACATGGAAAATTGTATCTTAATAATTTAAAAGACACCTAACAGCATAGTTAAGAGGGGTACACAAATAATAATAATAATACAGAAGAGGGTAAATCTTACATCGGGAGTCTTACAATATCAAGTTGATTACTCATTCAAATACCATAATTGAAAACAAAACCTGAATATCTACTAAGTTCTGCAACTTTTATCCAAATGAAAAAAACATAACTATGTAAAAAATGATCTAATAATACTATATAAAAAATCACTAGGAATTAGGGATGAGAATTACTCGATTAATCGGTCAATAAAATCGATTAAAATTCAAAAAATGATATTAAAAGTATTAACCAGTTTTGGTTTTAAATTCAATTCAGTAAAAAATTCGATTAACCGAATTCGATTTTGTTAATCGATTTTGAATTCAATTAGCTAAATTGAATTTGGGCCAATTGTGCCCCTGACATTTGGTTGAATTTTGTATACAAAAATATATCTCTCAAATATATTGTTTTTCTATTTTTGTTCAATTTTCACCATATATTTCTCAATTTTTTCTATTTTTGTTCAATTCTCATCATATACTTTTTTATGTATGTGGCTTTTATTGATATGTAAGAAATTATACCATTTAACTTAATTCAACTACTTACAACATAATTACTTATAAAACTATAATACTATGTAAGTTGCAAGTATTAATATTCTACATATCATAAGGCTATATAGTGTGATTTCTTCGTAACAATTCAATAATTAACAATATAAGCAATGTGTAAGTTACTACCAACATAATTATGTATGAAAACACATGATTTAATACATAAAAATATAATAATATATGAATAAAGTTAAAAAATTAAAGAAAATTAAAATATTTTATCAATAAAAATACATTTAAAACTATTTAATATGTGAAATGTAAAATTATATACACATATATGTATGTATATGTATATGTATATGTATAGTCTTATTTTCAACTATTGAATTCGATAATCGGTTAATCTTGAATTAAAAAAATTAGCTACATTTTTTAATTTATTAACCTAATTCATGAATTTGATTAATCAATTTCTGACTAAAATCAATTTTTTTCAAAATTAACCAAATTTATTAGTCGAATTGAATTCGAAATCGGTTTCAAATTCAATTACTTGCTCATCCCTACTAACTTTCTTGACGGTATGTGTAGGATAACAAAAAATTGTAATAACTAATAATAGAATAACACATATACATTTCAAGTTGTCTGAAAACTGGCTAATCGAAGCTCAAAATCTTGATTACAATATATCAAAAGGAATACAGATCTGATAACATGAAAACTAAAATTACGAATAAACCAATCCCATAAGAAAATGAAAAATAGAAAACAAATTTCAAATTCAACACAAAAGAAAGACACAGACAGCAACAAAAAAGTATGAAAATATAATTCAATAGTTCATTATAGATGACTTAAAAAAGAACCCAGGTAAAAAAATTCAGCAACTTATAAACAAGAAACAACATTTATTGTATGTCACTTTTCTTTGATAATTTTGTATGCTCCACGTGTTCTTCAACCATTATCTCCATTAGTTACAATGAGTTGTATATCACCGTGAACCCGAAACTAATAATCGCAACTTTAGTATACGGCTGTAAACTTTTGTTGTAGAAAACACTTTGATATAAAATGAAAGAAACTCTTGTTCGTACCAATATCAATCTCTTAAAAGTGCTAAAGGATGCAAGTTTTCATTTATTGCACTTTTGTCTTGGGAAAATTTTCGTATGGAAGAAAGTGTACAGTGGGATCGTATATCTTGTGGTCCATAGAGTTCTATATCCACTAAATTTTTTTAAAAAAATAATAAGTTGATAGATATAGAATAACATAAATTACTAAGTGTACAGCTCCACCATACACCTTAGTCCATGTAAGAATTTTCCCTTTTTTTGTGACAATGGAAGGAAGAGATGTGTCAGTTGTACATGTTAAAGATAAATGGACACAATCCATGAGGAGTCAATTAGTTCTTAATAGGTAACTTGTTTTTGTCACAAATTTAAAATTATTTATCAAAATTATTTCACGTGACAAATTTTAATGAATCACAACTCTTAATTTTAGACTATAGTTCGGATTTCATTCATCATTTATTCTTTTATGAATCTAATGACATGTCAATATTTTATATCATTTGTGACTTTGTATAGATGTGTTAGGAACAAGAGAGTATGTACAATATGTATAAATTAGGTTTCAATATAATTAGTATATAGCAACCTTTATATAGGTTTACAAGAGAATATTCTAGATAATTTATACATGATATGCCTTGTTAATCAAAACAATTAGACTACAAAGGTAATTAACAAATTTAAGAAGCAATTAGGATAATTAAATTAATTTTATGTTCACATTCCATATATATTATTTACATATCTTAACATCCCCATCAAATTCAATATGGTTAATTGAAAACCAAATTGAATTTGAAACAAAATTCGAATAGAAAATCGAAATCGAGCAAACAAGAGAACCAAGAAATTCTCTTCGGAGTCGAAATGAAACCGAAACCGATTGAAAACCCGAAATCTGAAATCAAAAGAATCTGAAGATTAAAAATCGAGAGAATCCGAAGATTAAAAATTAAGTGAACACGAAGATTGAAAACCAAGAGACCCCGAAAGTTAAAAATTGAGATAGTCTGAAGGTTCAAATCGAGAGAAGTAAAAGGCTCAAAATTGAAGAACTCAAAGGTTAAAAATCAAGAAAATTTTAAAGGTTGAAAACTAAAAATTAGAAAAACTATATTTACAGGCGAAAATTCTGATACTATACTAGGAATAAGAAAGTATGTAGAATATGTATAAATTAGGTATCAATATAATTAGTATATAGGCCGCCTTTATACAAATTTACTAGACAAGATTGTAGATAATATATACATGATAAATCTTGCCAATCAAGATAATTCGACTACAAAAATAATTATTTAATTTAAAAAAATAATTAGAATAATTACATTAATCATATATTTACATACTATATATATTATTTACGTATCATTAACAAGATGCATTACATGAGAATTTCTACTTGGTGACAAACAAATCAACAAATTATTTGAAGAAAGAGAGTGTATGATAAAGTAAAACAACTTAGTAGGATACGTCTCACTACAAATTCGGAAAACAACTTAAAGATGATAAATGACGCAAAGCTCATTAATGTTATCACTTAATTTTAATTTTTTAATTGCTTGAGTGAACTTTATTTCTTTCTTCATTAATCTAACGACATGATACATACTTTTGTCATCTTTATATAACTAAAATTAATGGCCATCATTTTTCGATCACCTAATTAGAATTTCACAGTTTTTAAAACCATTCATTGATTGCAGAAGCATGGTAAAACTCAACTGACTTTTGTCCGATTTTTTTTTTTACTTGAGTCAATAATTTAACTTGATTAATCTCTTGGAAATCCAATGCGAATTTAAAATCACCCTAAAACAAAATAAAATCCCAAAATTGAGTTTTGGAAAATGAAAAAAGAGACAAAAAACAAGAACTACTATACTACTAGAAAGTTTCTCTGAGAAACTCTAGAATGGTGAGGCAGCAACACTAACAGTTAGCAGCACAATTACTGGAAACTAGAAACCATAGTTGTTAGAATTTTGACATTACTTTTACGATCCTATAATTTTACTATCTAAATGTATAATTTTGACACTCTAGGATTGCTAATATAAATAAATTCTAGTTGGATCATTAAAATTTATAATTTATATTTACATTTATCAAGTTAAGTTACTGTTTTGATAATTGTCACTCAAATGCAATATTTATGCATTCAGCCTATTCATATTAGTTTTTTTTAGTTTTCAATCGGAAAAGTGTATTAAACTTCTGATGGCACAGAACTTTTTATCTCATGAATATATAATGTCTAATATATAAATTTAAGTTAAAGAAACTAATTTTGTAATGAATATCAAAATTTTATGTTTATTTGTATAAATTTTTATTGAATATTAATTTTAAAAATAAATAAGGGTACATTTTGATGTATTTTCAGTAGGATATAATTATGCAATCTTACTTATAATTCGATTTATAACTTTCAAAATGATTTAAGATTCTGATTCTATTTTAAGGGTGTAAACGAGGCGAAAACAGTTCGTAAGTAGTTCAGTCAAAAATTTTACTTGAATTCGAACTGATCAAACTCGAGTCGAGCTTGCTTAAGTTCGAGTCTCTTAACGGACTGATTTCGAGTATTTGAATATTAGGTTGGAATACTCGTTTAGTTTTTCGAGCACAACTATAATTTTTAAATTTTTATTATTATATGTAAAATTACTAAAATATCTATATATTTTTTTAGAAAAATTATACTTTTACTTACAAAAAAATTGAACTACTTGAGTTTAATCTTGTTTTATTTATTTTGAGCGAGCTTGATTAAAGTTTGAGTTTATCAAATTTTTCGAATTCAAACTCAAATTCAAATTTAAATTTTAAAACGCAGATCGAGATCGAGCTCAAGCTCAAACCTTATAAGAAATTTCAAATTATTCGATTCAAACTCGAATAAAGCACTATTTTTACTCGATTCGACTCGTTTAGATCTATTCTACCCTACACAAATCAAATACCTTCTTGTACTTTCTTCCCACTTTTCATGGTTTCTATCTCAAATTATCAAACTGTAGGTTAGTTCTTCTCTCCTTGTTTCTCTTTCCTGTACTGTACAACTAGCTAGCCATTTTTTTTATCAACTTTTTGCAATTGAATTGTTTGCTTAATTTGGAAATTCCTTGACCATGTTTTACTTAGTAAAGTTCTAATCTTTACCCTTTAATGCAATCTTCAAAAGGCGTAATGGGTGGATTCGGTTCTCCTACTTGCATTGCTTACTTTATGTTTCAAGAATTTATGGGTTCTTGTGTATTTTGCTCTTATATCTTTGGTGGGGTTTGATTATTGATTGAGAAATCTTATTTAGTTCCTATTATTTCATCTTTAAAGGTGTTTTTTTTTTTAAAGTACATTCTTGATGATTGATTGGTTTTGGAATTACTTATTGATCATCCCATAGTTTATGCTTTCCTGTTATCATTTGTATATTGTGGCATTTTAGAAGCTCAGAAGTTGGATTTTTTCTAAGAAAATATTTTTGTTGAATTAGCACGGCAGTCGAATTGTCCATAAAGTATCTAAAAAATAAGTACCTTGAATGATCTAACAGTTATTGTTAGTCACTTAGTGATTGCGGAGTGATTCATCTAAAAAACAGGGTTACTTGCTATACTCTACAATTGTGGGTGACTAGGAAAGAATTTTCCTCGTTAATATAGCTCAATTCAAATAATATTTTTTTGAGTTTCGTTGCCACATGTAAAAGCCCTGTTCTTTCTTTCCCTATTTGATAATAGCAGTGTATGACCTTGGCTAACGAAGGAGACGGGTATTAAGCAAACGGTGACTTAAATGATCACAGATTGATTGCCTTTCTCAATGCCTAGTATATGGGATTCTCCTTGTTTTTGCCTTTCAAATGCCTAATTTGTGATCTTTAAAGGTGTAGGGTCCATTAATGTTCATTCAGTTTTTGTACTTGTTTTGCATTCGAACAGTGTAAAAATCAGTATATCTTTGCAATAGAACCTTAGAGATTGAGTAAGCAAATTGTTTAACTTTGAAGCACCTTAAATTTTATGAAGCCTTGGTTGATTGATTCTCAAATGGGAAGCACACACATTCCTTTTAGTTTTTACATACATATGCCATGAAATACTGGTAATATATTGAAAAGAACTTGAAAATCTAATGAAAGGTGAAGCACCTCAAAAAGATAATTGTAACCAGCTTTAGACATCAGGCTCTAATTTCTGAGTTGTTTACCGAAGGAAATCCTACATTACTACCACAACTGTTCTGATTGGTTCTGTGGAAATCTTTTTGATTTTCAGGTTACATATTCTGGTGTTATATTTTGTCTAATGCTGGAATGGCCGCTGAACCGGCATCTACTGTAGCATCCGATAGAGAAAGAGCTGGCGATCTCCGTTACCTGTGATTGTCGTTGGCATTACTGATATTGGTACCTCTCAATGTAGCATTGCTGTTTGGTATGGATCCCAGGTAGAGATCATGAAGAACACCAGAAATCAAAAGTTAATAAGGTCATATGTGACCTTCAAAAATGAGATCCCCTCGGGCGAAGTGAGTAATCAACTAACACACGAATATGAAATGTTAACTGAGACACATACTCAGTTGTTCATGCAAGCAAGAACCTCCAATTTTTAGTACAGACTTCAAAATATTGAAGTCAAGCCATTCATTGCAGCACTGGTGAAGGAGATCTACTACCCCTGAAGAAGTCTCGAGAGCTCATAACTTCCATAGCGAACATCGATTTCTTCAAGAATCCATTTTTTTGAGGTGGGATTATGAAGAAGATGGAATGAATCACAAGCCGTGTGAACCATTTGAGAAAAATTCAGCAAATAATTTGAAGAATGAGCTTTATTTTTTGGATGGAAAAATTTGAGAATAGTGGGTATGAAAAATGAATATGGATAAACACATGGGGTAAGTAAATGTATTTTTGAAATTATGGGATGTGATGGTAATTTTGATGCTACAAGGGGGATTAATTCATGTTATTACAATATTATTTAGGGTTAATAACACTTTGCCTCCCTAAATTTGGTGGGTAATTATACTTTATCCTCCTGAAATATAGAAATATACATTTTGTCTCTCATTGACACTATTCATCTATTAACAATATTAAAATCATCAAGATAATCTAGTTAAATATCTAAAATTCTCTTGATATTATATTTTGATTTTTTATGTACTTAAATTTTGATAGTGTTGTGATAATTATTTAAAAATAAGTAAAAATAAATTATACTATATTTCAATATAATCTATAATAATATATTTCTTGGTCGAGTTTTTAAAATTTTTGGACTTTATTTTATATTATTTCGAATTTGAATGTTTAACTGTAGTGGTAGAATAATTTCCAAATGAGTTTATTTGTTGTTGAATATTTTTCTTTAAAGGTATTGTATGAAAATTTATTTTTTACAGGTGATGTAATAAAATTTTGTGATTTTGTGATTTTTCTTAGTATTTTATACTTTTAATATTTGACTTAATCTGTGTAAATTAAGTTGTCGGATATAACATAATTCAACATTTTCTCTTCCTAAAGTCAAAGATATCAATGTGTTATTATATTTTACTTTCTTCGTTCTTTCATAACCATCAAAAATCAATTAAATACGTGAAAATGAAAATATAATATTAAGGGTATTCTAGTCATTTAATTATATTTTCTTAATATTTTAAAATTTTTAAAGAATGAGTAATGTGAATGGGGGGCAAAGTATGTATTTCTATAGTTTATGGGGTAAAATGTAATTTTTCACCTAATTCAAGAGCAAATTATTATTAACCCTATTAGTAATCCTATATTTTTTTTAATGAGTTCTTATTCACTAGATTATTTTATAGTGATTGGAATAATTGAAAAATGCATATATATGAATCTATTGGTGACTCCTTATTCTTATCAAGAATGAATTTGATTCTTATTTTTATTATTTTATTTTTTATTGATAGGGCAGCCTTTTGTTGAAGGTAATTTATGCCCCTTATGTAGACAACATTTAGAATTTAACGTCCTAGTAAATTAAAGAAATAAACCGCAAATTTTAAATGTCGAAATTTTGTACTAGTACAATCATGTTAAAAGAACTCTCACTTAACGTGCTAACTAAGCTCTTCCCAAAAAAAAAAAAAAAAAATTCGAAATTAATACTAATAGAGAAGAAACTTTGATAAAAATCTTTATTTATAAAATTATAAATTTAAGATTATTTGTCAAATCTACCACTCAAAAACAAATAACTAACCCATGATTTTAGATATTCGGTCAAATTTTGTTACTTCTTTTTTAAATTTAGTGATGATTTTATTACTTTGTCAATTTATCCGATTGTATAAATGCAATGAAATTTTGATATTTGCATTTTCAGTAAATATCCTACACAAAATTGTGAGGCATTCAATCTTCTTAATACATGATTTTTATTGCTAGAACAACGGATTTCTTCTGGTTCAAAAATATGTTGGCCGAAGCTGAAAACCACAATAGCTTGTTGGCAACTTGGCATTACACGTAAATTAATCTTCATGATAGGAAATGCAATGGAAATCAATAATGTCTTTGTTGACAATTGGTCTATTCCAAAGTTCCAGTTACAGCTGAACTTTATTGCTTTATCACAAATTACTACGTAAAATAAATTATTAAACAGTTATTCAATTCCATGCTGAAATTGAACAAATCTGATAAAATCTTGCAGCGAGATCAACGGGTGCAGTTAAGCCACTTGACTTTTGCAAGAGGTTTTACTTTGAGTACAGGATTATGCTCGAAGAAATTAGCTGGTCTGAGCTCAAATCCATTGTTTATAGTGGGCAAGACTGGAAAATCTTCTTGATAAGGTACATGGTGAAAGCCTACATTGTACCATACTACAATGTCCTTGTTCTCTATTTCTCTATCCCTGCAAAAAAAATAAATAAAAAAATAAATAGATGATGATGATCTAGTTGTATATGAAACTAGTCGATAAATTCTTCTGTGAATCACAATGCACATTCACCGAGGCACAAGTTACGGGCCCGACGTGGTGCACAGAAGAATTCGCTGCAACTAGTTTGATAACATAAATGAACTTCAAGAAAGAATCTTGATAGAATAAACAGTACTTGAGGCTCCATACAGCCAAGTTGTCGTCTCCCCGGCTTTGATCAAGGTAAGTTCCTGCTGCCCATTTCTCAGATTTATTGTATGGTGTCACCCACACATTGTACTTAGTGAAACCAGCACGAATTTCCGGATAATCATCAGCAGATAATAGGTCGTTTACGACTGATCCCGGGTGCAAAAGATATCCAACATTGTTTCCCATCTCAGTTTTCTTGCTTGGATTCACAACTAATAGCTCTGCTGCACTTGAACCAAGGTGAATTCTTGCATCAGATTCAGTCTTAGCAGTTTCACTAACCACTGTCCAGTAACTCCTCCTAGGAGAACTCTTGTCTGTTGCGGGTAGTTTTGGTTTGCAATTTTGCCTTGACAAAGGAATTTTCACAACCATCCACATCCAAGTCAAGATGGAAATTCAGGAAATGATCATGATAAGATCCTAATGTGTTTTCTGCTAATAATGTGCCGTAAACTTCCTCCTTTATCTGGTCTGTGTTGGTGTATATATCAGCTCTGGCTTCAAGCAATCCCGTCAAACCAATCTGTCACAATAATATTGATCAATCAATGTGCAAAGAATTCACACAATGGGCTAACCTGTCAGCTTCAAAATTACAATCTTTTTTGTCCATCCAATGCAACTTTAATGATTATAATTTGATGTGTTTTGCTCTCTTTTTGAATCCAAAACTTACATTTACTTTAATTGTGCCGGTCTGCTTGAATTCCCAATCCACAATATAGTCATAGTTGCTTACTGTTGACACCATTCTCACTACCAAGCTCACCTCTGGCCTAATTTCTGTAAACTGTAGAATGATTTAGTTTGCAACCATCAAACTTTCCAAAACAGTTTATAGTGTAGATACAGAGAATTCATAGAAAATTTACTCACAACTTTGCCTGGGATTGCAGTTTCAGTATGGCGCCATAGCATATCTCCAGCATAACGTTCGAAAATACAGAATATGTTCTGTAGTTTTCCAGGTGATCCATCCTGTGAAACGAAGAAGCCATCAAGAAATACTGCATTTCCAGGACAGTCTATCGATGGTAAAAGTGGCGTTGCACATAGGCCGAATCCATATTCACCAGAATCAAAAAAAGTCCTATAGTACCATTCTTCAGTTAAGTCCATATACGGTACCAATAGCTCCGAGATGAACCCTCTATACATCACATTGCGATATTCATCCTTCTCAAGATCATATATTGAAGCCAATGATAGGATTGGACCAACTCTCATGTCAAAATCTAGATGGAATTTCCAATCAGCCCATCTAACATTCATGAAACAAACTAATTAAAAATGTTATAATTCATCATTAGCAAATCCTAAGTGCTTATGAGCCAATCAGTCAGCATACATAATGAATTCATATCATAAACAAATTGCGATTCTTTTCTATGCTAAAATTGTCAATACTTATAATTGTCGCTACCTTTTCAATAATGTAAGCATATATACCTCACAATATGACCATCAATGGAAAAGCTTGGACCATCAGGCTGCAACATTGTTATCCCTTTTATAGGTGAATTCACTGGCTGCTTCTGCATCATTTCTCTGTAATCTGTACCCTCAGCTTTTGGCACTGGAACAATCAGCCGATCACGATATCCAATAATCTTCATCTCATCAAGATCAACAGTCACTGTAATTCCCTCTATAGGCCTCATATACAAATTAACTGTACCATCCAAATAATAACACAATTCTCTAACAATCCTTTTAGTCTTCTCCTCTCCAAACCAACCAACGCAAAAACTTTGACATAAAACTTGTTCTAACTTGAGCCCCCTCTTCTCAATTGATTCTATAAAAGGTGGATATGTTATTGGTAACATGTTAGCCCAGCTGTTTGTTCAGCAAAATTCAGCAAAGGGTAGCCATGGCCATCATGGACTTTGCTAGAAATAATTGCAGAAGCATTCAAGTCAACTATTATTTCATGGTTTTTGAAGTTGATTCTTGCAAGAACAAAGGCTTGGCGAGATGGGGTTTTCTTTAAGTGTTTGTCTGACAACCACGAAAGCACAATTTGCTTATCTGGTTCATATAAGCCTACATAATGGTAGCTAAGACTTTGGCAGCTGGAGGAGCATTTAATTGAATTGTTTACTATAGTTTGAACTTGAGTGAGCTCAGATGGAGCGAGGGAATCTAATGGATGGATTTGATGGTTTGAGATAAAAGAAAGAGTGGAGAAAATGCATTGAAAGAAGAGGAGAATCTTGAGTTCTGAATACATTTGTGCTGTGAAAATTAAGGACATCATCTTTGGAGAAGTAAATTGAACTACATTTATTTATAATTGGCATGATTTTCTTTCTTGTATTTAATTGAAGGATACTTAGTACTCATGGTAATATTTTGGTCCCAAGTCCCAACTAGGTAACTAGTGTATTGATCACCATGAGCATTTCAAGTCAATGTCTCGTTGGTAAAAGTCCTCCATACCAGATATGACAGAGACCAGGAGAAAGTTTAGCTTCAGTTGTAGAATCAAGATTGGATAGCTATTTGGCATGTAGAATAGCATTATGGGAATTTCTACTTGGGCCCAAACAAATCTACCAATTATTTGGAGAAGGAAAGTGCAGGATAAAGTAGTAACGACTTAGTGGGCAACGTCTTATTACAACTTTAGTAGGTAATAAAATAATACAAGATCGTTATTTGATTTTAAGTATTTGTGCAAATTGTATTTTTGTTTATATAAATTCAATGATACATTAATAATTTTTTGTCATTTTTATAGAAATAAAAATTAATGACCATCACTTTTTCAATCTCTTTAGTAGAATTTCAAAATTCTTATAACTAATTCATTGGTTGCATAAAAATAAAACTTGACTGATTCCTTTTGTCAATTTTTTTTACACAAAAGAAAATGACATAATATTTCATTTGAATCAATCGATTTAGTAAATGATTCGAAATTTACTCATATGTTAAAGAAACTTGTAAAGTTAAAACAAATGAATTTCAAATTTATCTAAACTAAAAATTATTTGAAATTCTCTTTTTTAGTTAAATTTAAAATTCATTCATTTTAGATATAAATAAAAAAATAATCTTAATAGTTACTCACATTTTATATTTATACTTTTTTAGTCCCTCACATTTAAAATAATGAATTTTAGTGACTCACAAATTCAAAACGCGCCATTTTGGTCCCTCGACCCAACTATGGACATAATTTCACATGAAATACTCACATACGTATTAAATGTTACATTCATAAGCAAAATGGACAACACATAAATTTTAAATATTAAACGACACCATCTAAACCTTCCTCTACTACCATCCCAAAATTATCACCTACTATTACCATCCTATTGCCCTCTTTCGCCGCTTTTCCTCGTCGTAAACTCCCCACTCTAATAGCCACAACCCTATTTTTTTTTAGATAATTTAGCATTTAAGGTTATGTATTGTCAATTTTGCCTTTAAATATATTACATGTGATATACATATGACTATTTTAACCAAAATATGTCCGTAATTGTGTCAAGGGATCAACATGATACATTTTGAATTTGTGAGAGATTAAAATGTATTATTTTAAATATGAGAAACTAAACAAGTACAAATATAAATTGTGAGAGATTATTAAGGTCAATTTCCTGTGTAAAAATTGCTTTAATAAATTGATGAAATCATTAACCAAATCTTTTTATCTAAACACAATATAAAAAAGATTTGAAATTAACTTATTTTAAATGAGTTGACCATCAAATACTTTATTTACGTGTAAAGTTAAGGATTTGAATTCTCGTGTTATATTTTTAAGGATAAACATTAAGTTTCTTTCCTTAACTCTGTTGGGTCTTCAATAGATATAGCTAGATAAGCACTGATTAAATAGTTGTTAATTGAAAAAAAAAATTGAAAAATGGAAAAGATAAAGAGAAAGCAACGCACTACTTTTCTACTATTACAAGAATTTAGAAAAGTCTTCAACAAATATTTAGGTAGATTTAATTTTTAACCCTATATATAAATTTTGTAATTTTATAATGTAAATTAAATTTTAAAAATTTTATAACATTAACTAATATAATTAAAAAAAATTTAAAATTTAATTTTAATCATATAATTTATATATATAAAAATAAAAATCAAATTTACCAAATATTTTGAAGAACGGTGAGGCGGCAGCTTTCAACGGCAGCAGCACAATTACTAGAAACTACGCCCTTTCTCGCATTTTCTGCACATTACTTCTCTTCAACATTCCTGTGTCTCTCTCTTATTCATCAACTGTAAGTTCTTCTTTCCTCGGTTCTCTTTCCTTTGTTGAACAGCTGGCTAGAATTTTTTTTTTAACCAACTTTCTGCAATTTAAATGAATGCTTAATTTGGAAATTTCTTGACCCATTCTTTTACTTTGTGAAGTTTTAATCTTTAACCTTTAATGCAATCATCAAAAGGCGTAATGGGTCGATTTGATTCTCCTTCTTGCATTGCTTACTCTTTGTTTCAAGAATTTATGGGTTCTTGTGCATTTTTCTATTATATCTTTTGTGGGTTTTATTATTGATTGAGATATCTTATTTAGTTCCCACTCTTTCATACTTTAAAGGTGCTTCTTTTATCTATTTTTAATAAATTCTTGATGATTGATTGGTTTTGATATTACTTTTTGATCATCCCATATAGTATGTGTTTCCCTTTTATCATTTGTATATTTTGGCATTTTAGATGCTCGGAAGTTGGATTTTTTCTAAGAGAAATGCATTCGTTGAGCTATCACAGTAATAGGATTGTCAATAAAGTGGGCCATATAAAAATTAGGGTCCTTCAACAAGTATGATTTAACAGTTGTTATTAGTCACTCCGCAATTGCAGAGTGACTTATTTAAAAAATAGGTCATTTACTGTCTGCTATGGATGATCTAACCATTGTTGATAGCAACTCTGCAATTGCGTGGTGACTAGGAAAGAGTTTTTCTTGTTAATATAACTCAATTCAAATAATATTTTCTTGGGTTTCGTTGCCACATGAAAAAGCCCTGTTCTTTCTTTTCCTTTTTTATAATAACAGTGTATAAACTTGGTTAATGAAGAAGACTGGTGTTAAAGCAAATGGTGACTTAAATCAGCGTAGATTAATTGCCTTGCTCAGGGCCTAGTATAGGGGATTATCCTTGTTTTTGCCTTTCAAATTCCTAATTTGTGATTTTTAAAGGTTTAGCGATTGACGTTTGTTCTGTTTTAGTACCTGTTTTGCATTTGAACAGTGTAAAAATTAGCATATCTTTGTAATAGAACCTGTGAGATTGAGTAAGCAAATTGTTTAACTTTGAAGCACCTTAAGTTTTATGAAACTTTAGTTGATTGATTCTCAAATGGGAAGCAGACACATTCTTTTTAGTTTTTACATACATTGTATAACTCAATGCCATGAAAATCTGGTAATATATTGAATAGAACTTCAAAGTCTAATGAAAGGTGAAGCACCTCAGAAAGATAATTATAACCAGTTTTAGACATTTGGCTCTAATTTCTGAGCTGTTTACCGAGGGAAATCCTACAACTTTACCACAACTGTTTTGATCGGTTCTGTGGAAATCTTTTTGATTTTCAGGTACGTATTCTGGTGTTAAATTTTGTCTAATGCTGGAATGGCTACTGAACCGGCATATACTGTAGCATCTGATAGTGAAACAACTGGTGAGGAAAAAACTTCATCTCCATTACTTGAGATTGCCGTAGGCATTGATATTGGTACCTCTCAATGTAGCATTGCTGTTTGGAATGGCTCCCAGGTAGAGATCATGAAGGACACCAAAAATCAGAAGTTAATGAGGTCATATGTAACCTTCAAAAATGATATCCCCTCAGGCGGAGTGAGTAATCAACTGGCACATGAATATGAAATGTTAACTGGGGCCACGGTATAAGAGACTTAACAGTCAACATGAAACATTTAATTGGTCGACTAGACACAGACCCAGTTGTTATGCAAGCAAGAACCTCCCATTTTTAGTACAAACTTTAAATATCGGAGTCAGGCCGTTCATTGCAGCACTGGTAAATAACATGTGGAAATCTACCACCCCTGAAGAAGTCCTTGCAATATTTCTGATTGAACTAAGAGCTATGGCCGAAGTCCAGCTCAAGCGACCCGTGACAAATGTTGTATTGACAATTCCAGTTTCATTCAGCTGATTTCAACTAAGTCGGATTGAGCGTGCCTGTGCTATGGCTGGCCTTCGCGTTCTTAGATCAATGCCTGAACCAACTGCAGTTGCTTTGTTATATGCACAACAACAGCAACAGGCTGTGCATGAGAGTATGGGAAGCGGAAGTGAAAAGAATGCCCTTATATTCAATATGGGTGCTGGTTATTGTGATGTAGCTGTAACTGTCACAGCTAGCGGAGTTTCACAGATCAAGGCCTTGGCAGGAATTACCCTTTGGAGGTGAAGATATACTTCAGAACATCATGCATTATATATTACCTGAAATGGACAATCTCTTCTCAAGCCATGGAATTGAAGATATAAGGTAAATTGGGCTGCTTCATATTGCCACCCAGGATGCAATTCACAAGCTTTCCTTCTAACCAAGTGTTCAAATTGATGTTGACTTGAGTAATGGGACAAAAATATGTAAGGTTTTAGACAGGAACGAGTTTGAAGCTGTGAACCAGAAAGTGTTTGAAAAATGTGAGTCTCTCATAAGACAATGCCTACTCATTGGTGGTTGTTCATATATTCCAAAGATAAAGAACATACTGATGTGTGTTAACAAGAGCGGAGAACTGTACTCGGGAATGAACCTTCTGGAGGCTGCTGTTTTTGGGGCAGCATTGGAAGGAGCAGTGGCTTCTGGAATAAATGATCCTTTTGGGAGTTTGGACCTGTTAACCATCCAAGCAACTACTCTGAGCACTGGAATGTGCTGATGGGAACACACTTTGTACCTCTTGTACTGCACAACTCTACGATTCCAGCCAGACGAGAACTGGTTTTCACAACGGTTCATGATAACCAAGCTGAGGCACTGATTATCGTCTATGAGGGTGATGAAAAGGTAGTGGAAAAGAACCATCTCCTTGGATATTTTAATATCACAGGAATACCTCCTGCTCCAAAAGGTGTTCCTGAGATTAATGTATGCATGGACATTGATGCGTCAAATGTTCTAAGAGTTTTTACTGGGGTTATGATGCCTGGGACACAGCATCCTGCAACTCCCTTTATGGAAGTTAGAATGCCAACTGTTGATGATGGCCATGGTTGGTGTGCTGAAGCTCTGCACAGGACCTATGGGTCTACCTTAGATTTAATCCCGGTGCAGAAGAAAGTGCAGCAGTGAGTTGTGGGTGGTGACTCGCCAGTCTCTGTTGGTAAGTCTTGGATACTGTTAGTGTAGAATATCAAAAGTTGCTCTTGTAATGTTTTGTAACTATTAGGAACACATCCTTGACTATTGAGGTTTTTGGAGTATGATCAAAGTTTGTATACTCCTACAAACAAACCGAATGAGAGTCTTAATGCTGGTGTTGCATTTTGTTCTTCTGTTGTTGATTTAGTTGTTTCGTGGATACATATCACTTTAAATTGAACTTTTGCTTGTAAGCAAAATTTCAAAATTGGCAAATGTATATTTCCAATCCTTGCATTTTGAAGACAGGCCTGAAGTGTAAATGCAGTTGCATGTGGTAAGGTGTACATGTAGGATTCGTTGTTCTATGGCAAAAGGTTAAGTTTTTTACATTTAATGCTTTGCTGTAGTCGTTGGTAAGGTATATATGTGGGATTTTACTGCAAACAGACTATTTCTATTTCAGGAATGAGACGAGTTGAGTTATAAAATCCTGCTGATGAACATATAGCCCCTCAAGAAAAGAGGGAGGTTCATGGTTTTGTTAACCTCAGCGGCCTAGAAGTGCAGGTGTATGATGAAGGACAATGATCCCCATATACTTGCCAGTCAAGTATTCTAAAATTCTTCATATCAAACCCATATATTACTGGATCTAAATACACTTTATATTTTCAGGGAACTCTGTGTAATTGATTCAAATTTCTCATACCTTTGTACTTTTATATCCTGTTTGAAAGTTTGAAATGTCTCCCTAAGATATGTTGAAATTTGGATTTCTTTTCCAGATTTTCTGCAAAACAAACAGCCTGAAAATCGGAGTAATACTATATTGGATGGCAACTTGCAGAGTTGAGCACAAGCTGAAAAACCATACACAGAAAAATACCATAATGAGATTTTCACTTGTCATACATCCTTTACACAGTATTCTTTTGGACCTGGAAACCTATATGGTGCTTTCTTGAATATGTGGTAACTGAACTGAACAGCAATTTTTTTACAGTGAAACTTACTAGTAAAATAATGAAAGATTTCTGCATTGATGACCTAGTTTTAGCATTTAAAACACCACTTTCGGGACAAGGTCATAAATGACAGTGTAGGTCCCTTCAATTGATTGTTGTGGTTTAGTGATCGAGTCAAATGCAATACGTTGTTGATTAGATATTAATGATATACAGATGGCATTTGATCATTCGCAACAGTACTAAAGAGGCAGTACTTCTAGTTCTATCTTCAGCAATCACAATCTTGTTGAAATAGACACTGTGACACTTGTGCAGCTAACCTTGTAAACAAAATTAAACCACGATGACAAGCAGAAGGTTAGCAGAAACAAAAATTAAGGAAATTGACTTCCATGACTTGTACTAATAGAGAATGGATAAGGCTCAAAACAAATAGATACTGAAACTCAATAGGGAAGTCAAGTGTCAAAGTGAAAGGCAGATTGACTGCTGGCTGCTGTGCTGGACCTCCCTCAGTCTATGGGAGCATAATTGTGCTAAACTACTGCCTCAAAATCAAACTTAGTGAGACGGTAAGTAAAATGGTAAAAGGTAATTACTTGGACTGGTATGGTAGAGATAGGAAGAAATAGAGTACCCTCACACTGTCAAGAGTCAAGTAGTCATTCCAAAATGTGAACTTTTATATAGTCCACCATAGGTAGGTAACATAAAGATTGATTATGATCAGTGCCAAGAAAATACTATTGGAAAATGTGTGGATTGTGCAGCTGATATACTCCAGTGCAACCTCTGGCATGTGCAACAGATACGGATACGCAATTCGTAAGTTTGCTAAAAATATTCTACATACATGCGTTATATAGTATGCAGTATTAAAATGTACGAATTGGTAAGAAATTTGCAAATTATTTAACGAATTAGATATGGAAAAAGTATCAAACAATATGATTTCTTCATTAGCACCAAGCTTGGGTTCCTCATTCCAAATTTCTACCAGCAAAGACAAGGAAAATTTGAAAAAGAAGAAATAAAGACATACCTCATCAAAGTTTTTCATACATCTATGGAACAAAAAAAATATTGTGAGCAATTCAAGAAGAATATGATCTACTCATTCTTCCAAACATATAAAGAGACCAAGGAGAAACCAGAACCTGGTAACTTAGTATCTCCAAAACTTGCTGAAGAAGGCCAAGGAGGTATACAAGGATCATCAGATAAAGTTTGGGTAGCCCACAACTTCTCAGCTGACAAACAACTTTGGAAAACAAAAACTGCATTTCCAAAACCAGAATTACCAAATAGCCAATTATAAACATCCCAAAAGACTTCCACAGGGAGACCATCAACCAAAATGGTGTAGTTTCCTCTGAATTTCCATTGCAAATGCTTCACCTGCATCACTGTTTTTCTATCAATAAAGACCATAAGACAAGGATCATCATCAATCCCATTTGTACAACACTCAATTTTGAGGTCATGAATTTGGCCATTATCACAAAACTGAGCTTTAGTCCTATAAATCCTCTTGCCAAAAAGATGTTCCCTTTTGGAAATAAATATTGGAGTGGAAAGAGTAGGGATTATTGCATTAGTCTTCTTGAATGCTTCTTTCTTCAAATCCCCAATAACCAAATAATTTTAACCATCTGTCCTTTACACATTAGAGCAAGATAATAACCCTCTAAAGGCTCTGGCCCAGATCCAAATTTTGCTAAAGAAAGGTCCCAATAAAGGTCAATTCTACAAGAATAAACTTCTAAACATTTGGACCCTTTTCTTTTTGAGAATAAAGAAGGCCTCACATCAACTTTACAGAGGGAATTATGAGATAGTAAATCTTCTATTTCTATACTAAGACAATGGCCCATCAAATTCTTGCTCCAAATAATAGTGATTAAACAAGATTTACCAAGTAATTTACATTGATGAATGCATGTAACCATATTTTGAGAGCCCTTACTTACGCCACCTACATTTGATGAGCAAGAAGCATCAGCAACTTGAACTCCATTTTCACCAAAACAAGATGGAAAATCCCTCATTTTTTGAAGCTCAAGAAATCCTACCAAGATTCCAACTTTACTCATTTTCTTGGCCTAAAAACGCATAAAAATGTGAACTTTAGTGGTAAAAGTAGAGCAGAGACCTTAAATGATTCAAAGGAAGGTGAAACAAAAAAACCCATGTTTTGGAACTTGCATTTAAGATTTATGGAAGGAAATTGGACATTGTAAGTAGTTTTTGAAGCACAAGGAATCAACTGTGTTTAATGACAAGTGGAGAATTAGATTAGGGGAGAGGGGGGGAGGCAAATTTTGTGGGGAGTGGGAAGGCGGGGCCAAGTTAGAGGAAATTGCAGAATCAATGGTCAAGAATAGCTGTCAAATGTCTCTCTGTCTTTTTGCAAGCACTACCATATCCATAAGCTAATTTCAGTTTCCGCTTTTAACTTTCCAAAATGCTATAGTGGAATCAGGTATCACCATGGTAAAATTTGTTTTCATTTTGAACTAAATATTTTAATAATTATTTAAAAAATAATTATAAATTTTAATTAGAAAAACATAATTATTAGTTATTTTAATAATTGTTCAAGAATTACTTTTATTTAAAGAAATATGACCCCTTATATTTAATGAAGTTAGTCATGAACTCAATTCAAATTATTTCTTCTTATTTGTTATTGAGTAACTATTAAAATAAAATATCACTGCTTAATCAATAAACCACCATAAACCTTATCCTATTACCAGATGTGAAATAGCATTTTTCACGTGCAATAATGAAGAAAGGAAGGAAAAAAAAACATTTATATAAAGTGATAAATTAAAAAACTATTAACATATCTAATCGTTAAAGAATGAACGAATCAGACCAAATATATCTAAATAAAAAGCTAGTGATTTAATGTGATTTTGCTACTTAAACTGATTTTGACAAATAATCTTATATATAAATAATGATTTTCCAAAAAAAAAAAAAAAGGATTTTGCGAATTATATATTGAAGAATACTTCAATGAATTTTTATATCTTTAATTGTAATATAGTTTTAGTACACATATACTTCTGGCCTTTTTTAAGTTTTAGAGCCAATTTAGTCCATTATGTTTTGCCAATAACATATTTTAGTGTTGAAATGCTTTTGTACCTTTTGAAACTTATACGTTTCTCTTATAGTTGTAAAATAATGGCATTTGGAAACAACTTAGGATATTCTAATATCACAAATTACTACAATGAGACTAAACTTGTCAAAATTAGAACTATGAGGGACTAAACTGAAATGAGTATGAAAGATGAAAGAAGCAAATACTAATAGTCAAAACCTAAAGGACTTAAGTGAAAATTGCTTCAAAAATTTAAGGTTCTAAACAGTAATTTTGCCCATATAATAATTTGAACCCCGAATGTTCTATTCTTGAAGTTTTGTTTATGATTTATTTTCTGACTAACCAACATTTCATTGCCATCTTATGCTTAGTAGAAATGGCTGGAATTGGCCAAATCCGGTAATAAACACAATTGAAATTATTTTTTTTGCAGATGGATCCTTATTAATAAAAAGCACATGTATTTATTTTAGATTAATTGTCTTTTATATGAAATTTGAATGAGATTCACTTGGGGTTATGGTAACCTAAACTTGAATTTGTCTTAAATTATTCTACCTAATTCAAACACCGTGTCAAACAGGCAGGTATTTTTTAAGTTATAAATATGGTCTTAATGAATACTTATGGGACCACTATCTGCCACTATTAATTAGCTAATTTTGCAAGCACCCTTAATTAAGGCAAAATCTCAAATACAGAATAGTTCAAGAAATCTGAAATCATTTTATATGCACATTAATTGACAGAATCATGTGTTAAGCTCAAGTTCTAAGGCAAACAAATTAGATGCTGTCATGTCTTGTTGGAGTTAAAGAAGCAAATCCATGATAATAATATCTGTTTGCATGAACTAATTTACCTTTGCTAGGAAAAGAAAGTGATCTTTGGATTAGGCAATAAAAAAAGACACAACAGTTGGATCTGTAGATAAAGATTAAGTGTTTTATTACTTATTAAATATTGAGTGCATTTCGTTCATTCAATCTCATTCACGTATTTGTCTTTTGTTGTTAACCGTTTCGATTCTCCAATAATCTCAATTACTATTCTAACTTTTCATAGGGCAAAATGACACAAAAAGAGACCAAATCAATAAGAAATACAGGAGATATAAAAGAGAAAACGTATACAATTGTGAAGTTTCAAAAATTGAGATTGCTAAGAGTGGTGGGTAATTGAGTGTTTTATTACTCATTAAGTGTTCAAATTATGTCCGTGTTGTGACATCGTGTGGGAAATCGTCACTCTATACAGGGTACAGGCATATAAAAATTGCTAATCTCTAAAAAGTGACAAAGTGACAAAACAACTAAAATGTCACTAGATTCGAAAAATAAAGTACAAAATCCGATCGAATATCTAAAATTTTGTTACATTGAGTGATTTTAAAAAATGATTTTGAATTTGTAACTTTATAAATCATTATCCTTAAATATTCAAATTTGCTTTTACATGGAAGAGACACCAAATGTAAATTTTGATTTTTTTTTTTAAGGAAGAATTTAGATTAATTAAAATTGAAAAGTTCCAACTAATTAGAACTCTCCCTTAATCTTGGTTTCCTTTTGTGAGGGATACGTATGCCTAATACAAGCCAAGGCAAAGCGTGCGAGGAACAAAATTATGAGCAATATTTGTGTTTGCCCATCGCAACTAAACTTTTTTGCAAAGGTCGCATCAAAAGATTGTGATAGGTCTTAAAATTTCTCCAAAAAGTCTTCAGTAAGGGGGCAGTTGACACAATTACTTTATGTCAAACGTGCGATCCTTTTTTTTTTTTTTCCCTGCATTTGACATAATCATAATGTGAAAGAAACTATAAGGCATATACAAATGTTGGATTATTTCATTGATGCTTGGTAATGCTAAAAATATCAAGTTGTTAGTTTAAATCTTAAATCGTCCAATAAATAGAATTACTTTAATGTAAAGATAAAGTGACGTTTTGAATTCAGGTATTTTGAGTTTGAGATAAAAAAATGAGAATACGGTTTGTATTCTCAACAGACGTTTCGACGTTCAAATAAGATACTTTAGACTAGAGAGAATAATTGAGAACAAAATGAACCTTTAGTTAAGAATAATAAATGAGAGTTGCAATGAGAATGTGTTATGAGAAATAATCTTGCACTTTTGCTATTTAACTAGTACCATTTGATGGGTTTGGATATTAAAACCAATTAGTTGGTCCATGAGGACATTAAATGTCTTAAATTGATTATTGACTTGAGTTTAGGTTAAACTGATTAAAATACCTTCGTAGATATCAATTTATCACGTGTCAACGATCTATTGAGTAATATAGTATCATCAATGCTCATTTTTTTAGTGAAAAAACAAAAGAAATTGTCAAATAGTGTATTATCTTCTTACTAGAAAAATCCTAAAATCCCTTTATAAACAATCCCGTTATATTTAAAATCATGTATTTTTAAACATCTTCTAGGGTATTATTAGTTTTTAAAAAGCAATGGAATTAATATATTTCAAAATTTTATATTGTATAAATTTTTATAAATAATGAGATTATATTTTTAATGCAACGGTAGAACTTCTCGTAAATAAGTATTGATTATTGTTTGATTCAAAATTATAGGCCAAAGATACGAAATATTATCTCAAATTACAAGTCTTGGTACATTCTAGACTACTGAACAGTCTCTCACTAGACCACCATGGTACCATATGTTAATAACTTCTGTAATCAGCTAATCTTCCTATTGGGGCAAGAGAACTTAAGCTCAATTGTAATTAACATTAATAACAAATGCTTAACCCCTTATCTTTGTTATGGTAGCCCGTTTATGGTTTTCACGCCAATTTGTCAGCAGCTACATATTCCTTTTTTCTTTGTATTGTTGAAAGAAGAACAGATTTTTTCAAGAAATTTTTATTTTGGTCAAGGATAACTATTGAACATGTTTAATAGTTATTTTTCAATTAATGGATTTAATAGTTGTTTTTCAATCAATGGAGTGGAGGGTTCATTTTTCTGAATAAAATGACCTCTTTATTTTTCAAAAATATAAACCTCCACTTCAAATAAATTTTTTTTATTAATTAAAAAATAACTATTAAACATTTTCATTAATAATTATTTTTAACTGATATAAACATTTTTTTTTTTCACGGTTCAATATTACAATATATGCATGCATGTGATGTGACGCATATTAAGATTTGTTTCCTTTTCTAGTGCTGGCAATATCACGAGTTTCATGATGACGTACACTAATAAATAGCTTGCAAACTTAATCTTGAAGCATATAATAATTATAATCTAGGAAGAGACTTTAATTATTGTACATCATGCTGTTTAATTTTGATTAATGTGACACAAAATCTGCTTCTTCTTCAAGGTTTAATTAACATGATTATAATAGTAACTTAATTAATTAAATTAACGATCAATCACTTCAGGCAGGATATCAATCGTGTGTAATTTTTTTTTTTGGCAGATTAGAGAGATCGATACTTTACCAATCTTATATACCGAATTCTTGTAATTTTTTTTGGTTAAAATGTATTCTCATAATATGAGAGAAACAGGCATAAGGAGGTTAGATCATGTGTTAAGACGTCCAATAGTAGTGAAGTATCTGTCAAACGAGTTGATTTTAGAGATAGTAATCAACATAAGTGGGGTAGGGAAAGATCGAAAAAGATTTGGTAGGTAACTTGTAAGAAAGATATAGCCCATTTAAGAATTGAAGAGGATATAGTTCATGACAGAACGTAATGACGTAGAAGGATTCATACACCCGACTCTATTTAGTGAGATTAACGATTGATTTGTTTGTTTTGATTAAAATGTATTCTCATGCGAAAAATATGTTCCTGTCAAAGGGATTTATCTAAAAGAAATATTTTTGCATTTCCAAAGTTTCAAAAATCATCTAATTCATGAAAATGCAATGAAAATTTCATATTTAAAAAAATGGCTAAAAATGTAAATGCTTTGTTGCATGGTTGGACCAAAAAATAAGAAAAAAAGATCAATCAAGGCAATGGATTTTAGTATATATGCAAATGGATATTTTACGTCATTGTTACATAAGCAAAAATATAGTTTAACGCTCAAACTTTCAAAGATAATGACAGATTAAAAGTACAACAATCATCTTAAATTTAAGATTAAGTAATGAGGGACCAAACAAAGATTTGTTCTCCATTCCATGGAACAGTAATTAATGATGTATTTATGAGTGAATTTACCTACCAACAATGAATGATAATTGCCGTTCTAAAAATCCCAACTGCAATTTTCCTCCAAAAAAAAAAAAAAAAAAGCATTAATACAAGGAATGGTAAAGCTTTTTAATCCAACTCTAAAAAATGCATACCTAACATCACGTTATGGTAGCCATGCCATCGATGTAAATATATTTTTAAGCAAGAAAATAAGTAACCAATCACTAAAATAATTGTTAAAGAATATAGGTTTTATCGTAAAATTAATTGGTAATGATGGATACGATTCATGAACTTATTAATTAGTTTAGAATTTTTAAACTAATTAATATGAGATATTTTATACTTTTACTTTTTCAATTTAGGATCTTTATACTAATCGATGTGGGATATTTTATATTTTCATACTCTCTCTCACACACAACTGATAGTCAATAGTTGATATAAAGACATGAGTCAAGCCCAATGTGTATAAAAACTGAAGTCACGTGTGGATAAAAAAATATATTTGAAACTAATTTTAATATTATGTTAAAAAATATGAATTTCTATTTCAAAACTAATTGACAATAAATAACGTAATTCAATAACTTATTAATTAATTTAAAATATTTAAACTATCTAATATGAATATTTTATACTTTGTACACATGTACTGGGGTGTCTAATACAACAGGTTAGACTTAGCAAGATAAATCTCACATGTGACGCCTATAGTTTTATTTTACTGTTTTTTAAATAGCGAAATTACTTTCCAATAGAGTGCGATTGAGATACCGTCCTAACAAGTATGGTGCATCAGTAAAAAAAGTTTTTATTACTTACTTCGTAATATAAAATGAGTATTACAAATCATTATATAATTAAAAAATAATATAATTTATCTATTTTTTAATTATTTCAACGATTATCGTATTCATTTTATATAGAGTGAATAGTTAAATTCAAGAGTTACGGGATCAGCTAATAACACTATCTAAAGCTTCTAAACTTTTTTCCTAAAAAAATTAACCCGTTTACCTAACTCTTTTCCGTATACGCAACTGGATATTTTTGTAAGCTCAGGCCGTGGTTCGAAATCCTTATGGACCTTAACGGGCTTGTTAATTCAAAAATTGAGAGGCACGTTATCAATAAGAACACAACCCAGAACAGGCCCATTTTCACTGATTTGGTTGGATAGTTAACCATCGTGGGCCAAATAGACATTTATGAGCCTGGAAGACACTGTGATCCCATTTTCCCTTTGGACTGCAATAAATCTCAAAACCATATTAGGCTACAATTGTTTCAAATTCTCAGTTTTTTTCAAACGAAGCCCAAATTAAATCCTCTTAGTAAGAGACTGCAATTAAAAGTCCAGACGGATCAGACCCCAGAATCAAGTGGTGAAATCCACTCTTTAGCATTAGGGAACTTCCTTAATAATGCAAGTGCAGGGAAGGGTGCCTTCATGCTGTAAAATTAGGAAAAAGTCGCTGACTCCACAATGCGAAATAAGTGAAAAGTAACGAAACTCATTACTATGACTATGAAACTCATTTTGCATTGTAGAGTGAATAACACAGATCTATTCACTCGTAGTACTAGATATTTTATGGAAAAATATTTTTGCAATTAAATTTTTATGTGAATAGGTGGTTAATAAAGGACTTTATTTGATCGAATAGTAAGTGAAATGAAGATGTATGTATATAGACTGAGAAAATTTTAATATGAAGGCTAGGAAATTTATGATGAGTTAGCAGCATTTAGTTAATTTATAGAAGAACATATTAATTTCTCTTTCTCTTTGCTATCAAAGTGTTTTGTGAAAGAATGAATTACGCTTGGGACGACAGATATAGTAATTGAATCTTGAAATTGGATAGAGGTAATTGTGAGTAGGGGTGTTTATGGGTCAGATTTTTGGGTTAGCGGATTTTCAGGTTAAACAAATAAAATTCAACACAGCCCAATTAATAATGATTGCAACCCAAGTAAACCTAAACTAAGTATTAGTTGGGCAGGTTACTCGGATTTTCGGGTTATTCGGTTAAAAATTCAAATTAATAAATTTTTTAAAAAAAAATCTATAATTATAAATCCATCTATTAAAAATATGTATTTGGTCAAAACTAAAATGGCTAGGTCAAGAGTAAAAGAAAAAAAAATAAACAATATGATAAATTAGATGATATTTCAAAAAATAAAAAGGAAAAATAATATAAGGTGGATGAAATAATTAGAATAAAATTAAAAATTAAAAAAAATATAATTGATTTTTTTGTTGTTGTTTGGGTTATTCGGGTTAAAACCCAACCAAACCCTATTAAAGTCAGTTAACTTGACCCAAGTAAACCGAAACTCGAAAACTTAACCCATTTAGTTTCAAACTCATTTAGATTGGATCAAATTTTTAAATTTGGTCGAATTTAAACACCCCTAATTGTGAGTTTTCAAAAGAGGAGATTGAATACGGAAGAAATGTATTTTTACTACCTACACGTTTGATGAGCAAGATTTTTTTTACCTTTCTAGTGATTCAATTTCATAATTAATATATTATAGATAAATCGTCTAGTACCAGGAGTTGTTTGAGGCTTTACATTTATGTTATTTGTACAATTTTTTCAATAATGCATGTTCTTACGTAGGATGACTACTTATTATTTATATTATTTGTACATTTTTAACTGATGACGAGACACCTATAATTAATGTAAGGATCATACAGTAATTCCACTCAAACATGAAGATCGAAGAGTCTCCACTCTCCACCTTGCTTTTAGTTTTCAAATTTGCACCAGTGACAGTGTAATTATAAGAAATAATTGTCAAAGAGATAAGAGACCCATGTGAATATTCTACTTTATGTTATATCAGTTCTCGTTCATCCCACTTAACCAATTTAAGTCCATATGATTTGAATTACGTGTTAAAAGTTCAATGCCCTTTGAGTCAAATCTTAAACTATTCCACCTTTTTTTAATAAAAAAGTGCAAATATTTAAATAGATTCGATTTTTAATTTTATTCGTAAATTTTGTGATTAAAATTAAATTTTAAAAAATTTTACTTATATTAATTGATGTCATAAATTCTCTAAAATTTAATTCACATTACAAGATTTATAAATAAGATAAAAAATTAAATCTATCTAAATATTTACCATCTAAAAATTACCATTTCGGAAGAAAAAGTACTTCAGTTGATTCCATGTATAATACTATAAGGTACGTAATTTAACGTTACCCGGAGTGATGCATTACCTTTTCAAATTTAGATGTCCTCTATGTGCCACAGTAGTCGAGTTCAATTCAATATTATTAATAATAAACTGATTTGTGTATCCATATCATACTATATTTTATGTTTTCATCTCCTTCCAAACGCAAACTATCCGTGGTGCAATTTATCATTAGAGGCACTAAATGGATATCGATGCTCAAATTTATTATTTTCTTCTTTCAAGTTAAGAAAAAAATCATCTCATTAATTATATTATGCAGTGTAACAAATTACAAAGTTAAATGGCTAATATCAAATTAAGTAGTTGTAGCATCATAAATATTGTAATTTTTAAAATCATAGATATTTAATTATAAGTCTTGCGGGAGAGATTTTATTTTAACGTATGAATATCTAAAAATAAAATTAAATTAACATAAATTTAAGAATAAAAAATAAGTATTAAAAAAGGTATGTAACTTATGAGCAAATTACACTATGTAACCTTCCTATTTTCCTATCAAATTTGTCAATTCCATCAAAAGTAGTACTTAATTTGTAGCATTCGAATGAATCAAACTCTACTTTCTACTCAAGAATTTGAGTTTCAAGAAGACAAGTATCTCATAAGCAACAAAGAACTTTTTGAGTCTGAATAATATGAAAACCGTACCAATACGTTCAGATTTCTGATTTCTATGACTATATATCATGAAGAAATAGTACATGAAGCTCAGTAAGTCAGGTTCATCTATCACTTCCTCATGTTCAATTTCTTCTCAGATACAATTCAAACAAGTACGTGAAAAAGACTTAAATAAACGAAGTATATATTACTCCAAATTAATGCTATATAAAGCTGTTGTAGTTGTACGAGAGATAGAACTTTGTCCATATCCAACACATCCAAAAACTAGAAAACAAAATGAAATTAAACCTCAAAATAGTGAATCAAACAATAGCTTACAAACAAGATATCAACAGTATTAATTAATGTAGACTTTCCTAGACGTGCTAGAGTGTAGTACTTCTGTCTTCACAAGTAATTCAAATATGAAGGTCGAGAAAATATTGCAAATTAATTAATAATCATCATATCATCAACTCATCTGTATGTTCTAAACAATTTAATTTCATCAAATCTAATATGGTTGTAATGTGAGAAGGGAAAAATTTAGGCAGACCTGGTTTTTGGCCCCACTTGTAAATCTTGTGGTGTGAATTAAATGTTATGGAATCTATGACATAAGCTGATGTAAGCAAGATTTTATAAGATTTAATCTTGGACCACAAAATCTACAGGTGGAGTCAAAAATTGGGTTCATGTAAGTTTTTTCCATGTGAGAACAGTTGACAAACTTTACATTATTAATCCATCTGTAATTCTGTATGTGAATTGTACACAACATTGTGTATTAACATACTATTTTTTTTCCCAAATGGATTGGAAATTTGGAACTCGCTTGCTTTCTACTCTCTGTTTTACGTGTTGAAAATCTGGACAGAAAATAATAAACGCAAAACAGAATTTATCGAGACAGGTAATCACTGTCCTTGAAAGTGATTTTACCTATCACGGGATCGTAATCTACTTATGCAAATGGGATAATCGAGCAGTTACTCTCTAAGATTCAACGGCGGTCTTAGTCGCGTGCACTCGCAAACAAGATTTCGAGTTTAATACAGGACTACTCAGTACCAAGGGAGAAAAAGAGAAAGAACAGAAGAAGAGAACTTTTCCGGTGGTCTTAAAGAGGACCTCAAGACCTATATTTATAGTGATAAATTCGATGCAAAATTTGGAAGTTACAGCACTGGTTTGAAAGAAAAGGTTGGTGACTTGAGAAAAATGAAAGGAAATTCATCTACCTTAGGAGAAAAGATGGGAACAATACGTAAGTAAAGTTTACACGAAATAGATGATTACATGGAATAGGTAACCAGTAAAGACCAAAAATATAGGAAAGAAAAAAAGTGAAAGAAGTAAAAGTTTAATGTTTCACACGCACGCACGCACCAAATTGTGCCACACCGGGTAGGCGTGTGCATGTGTATTTGAAGAAAATCCCCAAACAATCAACCATGCATAATTTAGACTCCCAACTAGTGTTGAACATTGGCAAAACACCAAACACATATAAGGTGAAAACATTCAACATAAAGTTCCAATGTGGGATTAAAGAATTCACAAAAGGAGGGAACGCAAATGGAAGGAAAATCAAATTTATTGAAATTATATTTTGGAGGCAAAGTTCCAACAATCCCTAACATGACTCAAAAATACAAAAGTGGTAATAGTATTAAGTAAAGAAATCTAACATATAAATAACGATGTCTTTTGGACTTTGAATCGCACTTATTGCATTCAACAGAGAAGTATATGGAAGATAGGTGACAAAAGTCTTGAACCTTCCTCCTTGAAACACACTTCTACTGCTGAGCACATGTTAGATTTTGATCTATTGTAAACTCTCAGTTTAGTGACTATTTAGGCCAAGCACCCTACCTGGATGTTCATGAATGCTCTAGAGACATACCCACTAGTCTCATAAGAAGTGGCCCCCACTTCCACACTCATATAGGTGAGCTTATCAAGTGTGTACTGTCACACACCACCTATAAAGGATATAAATTCATTAAGAGTTATTGACTCAATTCTCACAAATTATAGACAGTAAGCACTATCTATACCATAGGGGAGACCACATTTGATAGTGCAATTAGAACATCTTTGTGACTTGTTATTATCTATTGAACCTACGTCATGAGATCTCCACTAATATAGGTTAGGTTACCATCACATTCAACAATGATGTGTATTCCCATCAATTGGTCTAAGTCCTATCCCCCTTGATGTGTCTTTAACTAACTTTCGATTCAGTCTCTTAGTCAAAGGATCAGTCAAATTCTTTTTAGACCTCACAAAATCTATGGCAATGACTCCATTGTTCATGAGATATTTCACAATATTATGTCTCAAATATCTATGCCGGTTCTTCCCATTGTAAATTTTGTTTTTGACCCTAACGATCGCTGCTTGTGAATCACAATGTAAAGAAACAGAAGACACAGGTTTCGGCCATAAAGGAATGTCAGTCAATAAATTACGAAATCATTCTGCTTCTGAACGTGCCAACTCTAAAGCAATAAATTTAGATTCTATGGTAAATTTAGCATTACATATTTGCTTAGATAATTTCTAAGAAACAACATCTCCAGTAAGAGTAAAAACATAAACACTTGTGGAGTTAGTCTCATCGTTATCAGATTTAGCATCCCAGTAAGTATCTAGCATAAAAGACTACCAGAAAAATAAATTCTAAATCTGCATAGAGCCTCTTAAATATCTAAACAATTTCAATAATGCATTCTAATGACTTTTATCAGAATTATGTGTGTATCTAATCAATCTACCAACAGTATATGCAATATCAAGATGAGAATAATTCATCAAATACATCATACTCCCAATAATTTTGACATATTCAGTTTGTGAGACACTATCGCGTTTATTCTTTCTTAAATATACACTAGGATCATAAGATGTACTCATTGAACCCAAATCAAAGTGGTTAAATTTTTTAAAGATTTTTTCAACATAGTTTGACTGAGAAAGCATGAAATCATTGTTAAATTTAGTCAACTTAAGATCCAAAATAACATCAGTTTCACCCATATCTTTCATATCAAAATTAGAAGTAAGGAAAGATTTGGTTTGTTTAACAACAGTTTCGTCAATTCTAAAATTAGCATATCATCCACATACAAGCAAATCAAGACTCCAAAATTTTCATGAAATCTACTACAGACACATCAATCAGATTCATTTACTTTAAAATCATTAGAGGATAAGAGTCTTATTAAATTTTTCATACCATTGTTTAGGAGTTTGTTTAAGGCCATACAAGGATTTAACAAGTTTACACACTCTATGTTCTTGACGTTCAATAACAAATCCCTTGGGTTGATGCATGTATATTTCCTCATCTAATTCACCATTCAAAAAAGTAATTTTCACATCTATTTGGTGCACAATCAAAATAAAAATAAAATAATGGCAACAAGCACTCTAATAGTAGTAAGTCTAGTAATAGGTGAATAAGTATCAAAGAAATCAATGCCTTCTTTTTATGTACAATCCTTAAGCACTAAACGTGTCTTGAATTTATCAATAGAACCATCGGCATTAATTTTTTTCTAAATACCCACTTACAACCAATGAGTTTACACTCTTTAGGAAAATCTACCGATTTTCAGATGTCATTACTCATCATGGAGTCAAGTTCATTCCTAACAGTATCTTTCCAAAAACTGGCATCAATTGAATTCATAGCATCTTTATATGTGTTTTCAATCTTTTTCAATTATGAAAACAGTTATAAAATCAAGTCTAAAATTAGTTTCCCCTCTTATCCTTTTACTTCATCTTAGTTCTTGAGTTTTTAAATTATTATGTTCTTCTAAATTTCAAAATTTTTGAGACAACATTTTCATATAATTTTTATTCGTTGGAAAAATATTCTCAAAAATTTCAACTTCTTTAATTTCCAAAACATGATTAGACTCTAAAACTAAGAACCTATAGGCAGCACTATGACATGCATGTCCAATAAAGACATTATCAACAATTTTAGACCCAATTTTATTCGTTTTAAAGTCTAATATCCCTATCTTGACTCGACACCCTTGTACTTTGAAATACCTAAGGTTGGGAGCATAATATTTTCAAAGTTAATTAGGTGTCTTCAAAATTTTCTTGTGAGGTATTCTATTCAAAATATGACAAGCAGACAAGATAGTCTCCCCCCCACATGTTAGTAGGTAACCCAGAATTTATTAACATTGTATTCATCATATCTTTAAAAGTCCTATTTTTCCTTTCTGCAACCTCATTCAATTGAGGCGAGTAAGGTGAATTAGTCTCATGAATTATACTATTTTGTTCACAAAACTTTTTGAGCAGATTGGAATTATACTCACCTCCTTTATCAGACATAAGCCTTTTAATCTTTTTCCCTAACTGATTTTCAATTTCATTTTTGAATTTAATGAACATTTTTTCAACCTCACCTTTCTGACTTAGGAGATATAATTTACCGTATCTTGAGTAATCATCAATGAAGGTGATATAATATTTCTTTCCACCTTTACTCATACTATTCCTAAAATCTCCAAAATTACTATGAATTAATTCTAAAAGGCTACTAGTTCTTTCAATATATTTAAAGGGTTTCTTATGATGTTTACCTTCCACACAAATTTTACATTTTGTGAGCTTATGCTCAACTACATTAGGAATCAAATTTGAATTTTTTTATTTTTCTTATGGAGTCAGCATTTATAAAATGTTGTGTCCTAATTTAGCATACCACATATCAATAGAATTAACAATATAAGCAAAAGTAGCATTCTTATTTATTCCATTGCAAGTAACATCAAGTACAAATAAACCCTCATAGCAAAAATTTTTTCCCACAAAGTCCACATTCGTAGTCAAAACTAACTTATCACCTTAAAAAACAAGCTTAATGACAATTTTATTAAGCACAAAATTATAAATTAAATTTCTTTTCATGGATGAAAATGCAGCACATTGGTCAAAATAATAGTCTTTCAAGAGGTAAGAGTCAACATAACTTTTCCTTTGCTTAGAACTCGAGCAGCACAAGCATCTCCAAGGAAGGCTTGCTCCCCATCGCTCATTCCTTCATACTCAAGGAAGTGACATTTGTCAACAGCGATATGTTTCGTGGCTCCAGTATCCACAATCCATTCAGTTATATTATGGGCCAAGTTTGCTTCGGAGACAACAACAACAATTGGCTTATCATCGCCTTTAGCAAAGTTCACTTTGATTGGCTGGTTGCTACTCTTGTCCCTTGCGAAACTTGTATCTGTTTGCCTTGTGACCTACAACTCTACAAACATAGAAAGCTCCTTTAAAATTTTTATCAATCTTAACAAATTTTTTAAACTTATCGGACCGTTGTTGTTCCAACCCTTTTTAGGTCAACGACTTTTGCTTTTGAACTTTTAAGAAGCTACTTCAAGCTTGCCGTACACCAAGTTCACCTTGGTTGCAAACTCATAGGTCGGATCGGACTTATCTTTCAGACTATTGCTTTCCTCGATTTGAATGTGAGATATCACTTTATCAAGGTTCGTTGTAGTTTTGTCATGTTTCAACATATTCCTGTACTCTTTCCAAGACATTGGCAGGTTCTCAATTAGAGCAGCAGTATGGAAAGCATCATCAATTTTCATGCCCTCCTAAGTGAATCCAGAATAATATTCTAGTATGCATGAATTGGTCAGTGATAGGTTTGTTGTCTACCATCTTGAAATCTAGGAATTTGGAATACGATCTTACTTTTTCTTTCTAACATCTTTAGATTTCTACTTTTTGTCTAGGGCCACCCATATTTCTTTGGCAGATTTATACGGGCAATACAGATCAAATAGGGTGTCAGTCATGAAATTCAACACGTGACCCTTAGCAGTTCGGTTGTCATTAGAATAAGCCCTAGTGGATTTGGATGGGGCAACATCTCCGAATAGGACGTAATCCACTTTGTGGGTTTGCAGGTAAAACAAAACTTTCTCGGACCACCGTTTGTGGATCTTGCCGTTAAACAATTGCAGTTTTGACATGTCAAGAACACTAGCATTGGCCATCACAGTAGCATAGAAAAACCACTTTCAAGATTGTTGAAAATCTAGATAGAAAATAATAAATGCAAAATAGAATTTGTCGACGCGTGTAATCACTGTCATTGAAAGTGATTTCACCTCTTATAGGATCGTAATCCTCTAATGTAAATGGGATCATTGGGCGGTCACTCTCCAAGATTCAACGACAGCCTTGTGGAGTCAATTGAATCTTGGAAGTGCACTCGCAAGCAAGGCTTCGACCTCAACACAGGATTACTCATACCAAAGGAGAAAATGAGAGAACAAAAGATGAGAACTTTTTCGTTGGTCTTAAAGAGGACCTCAAAACCTCTATTTATAGTGATAAATTTGATCAGAATTTAGAAGTCACAACATTGGTTTGAGAGAAAAGATAGGTGACTTGAGATAAAAAAAAGAAAATTTGTCTGTCTTGAGACAAAAGATGGGAAAAATATTTAAGTAAAGTTCCCACGAAATACGTAATTACACGGAATAGGTAACCAGTACAGACCAAAAAGAAAAGAAAGAAAAAAAAATGTGAAAGAAGTAAAACTCTAATGATTCACACGCACACACTACACCACACTACGTCGTGCCTAGTCGAGCTCGGCGAGTGGATGTGTGTGTTTGAGAAAAATCCCTAAACCATCAACCATGCATAGTCCAAACTCCCAACTAATGTTGCACATTGGCAAAACATCAAACACATATAAGGTGAATAACATTCAATATAAAGTTTCAATATGGGACTAAAGAATTCACAAAAAGAGGGAACACAAATAGAAAGAAAATCAAATTTATTAAAATTGTATTTTGGAAGCAAACTTCCAACATTACGAATAAGTCTATATTGCTCACTCTGCAATATAAAATAGTTAAGTATGACAACTGTTGAAATGATTATTTTACGAGTAATTTTCCTTTGCTTGCTTCAAAATGCGGTGTAAGTATAATAACAAAAACTTTCTTGTTTTACAAAAAAATTTAAGTAATTTCTGAATTAATAACTAGTCAACGCATCTTGCTCATTGATAATACAAAATAAAACACTCAGTACGATAGATGGTTGTGTCATTTGTCAAATTGTAAATTATCCATATAAATATTTGAGACTATATTGGTCAAAACTCATAAATATTACTAACCCATCTACAATTTATAAATAAAGAGTAACCTCTCACAATTGGTAACTCCAGTTACTTAACGATACTCAATACAATTCTGTCATTTTTCCCTACTTGCACTCTTTGCATTTTTACTCTAATCACTCACCCCTTAATCGACAATATAGAATATAAAATTTTTAATTAATTTTGAAGTTATTTTTTTGGTCAAGGTACGTGATCAGCCATTTACCACAACCTTGATTGCATGAGGACAAGTAAATTCACGACAAGATCTACATGTACTATTATATGTTTGTACACATGCCGCACATATGCATGTGAAAACTGAAAACTGCACAAGTCTCAATTTCCAACACAATTTCACACGGCCAACTTCATCGATTCATCTATCTATACAAGTAAAACTTGCGAGAGTATTGCCAGCTCTGAGGATCCCATTTGACTTTTCGCATACAACAACAGCACAAAGACACTTTTGCTTATTCGGCCTCTGCCATTTTCGAAGCCAAGAGGGTTATAAAAAATTGACCGACAAAAGAAAACAAAAACAAGACTACAAAATTGCAGTTTGTTTTCAGACTTTGGTCTGTTAATTTATAAAGTGCAAGTTACAACATTACGAAGTTCAACCAAGAAGGTGTTATATAGATTGTAGTTGAAAGAGCCCAAAATTTCACATCGAAGAATGAAAATCAAACCTTTGAGAAAAAGGTAGAAGACATATTTATTCATCCAAAGTGATTCAAAACATTAACTAATTATCAAGGTTTGTAGAATCAGGATCTTAGAAAGATCGTTTTGAATGTTATAAGATCGGATCGTAAATATAAGTTGGTAATATACTATCAAAAATACAAAAATATAATTTTTATTTATTTTTAAAGTTAATATTTAATAAAAACTTATACAAATAATATAAAATTTTAATATTCATCACAAAATAATTTCTTTAATTGAAATTTATAATATTTGATATTATATACTTATAATATAAAAAGTTCTCTAAACTCATGAAATATACTAATATTTAAATAAAAAATTATCAAAATACTAACTCAACTTAATAAATATATATATAAATTACAAGATTTTATTAATTCAAGTTAATGTTTATCTATAACAATGATCCTATCTCTAGAATTGATATCGAATTTGTAATTTGAATCCTAAACTAATAGGATGGAAATTCTAACAATTGTACTAATTATCTCTTCTGGGAAGATTGATTAAATGATTCCCATGCAATATCATGATGATGTTCTCCGTTTCAACCACGCTTTCTTGTTCCCACGCAACGAACATATGATTACTCATGACCCGAAGTGTAGAGCTTAGTAACCATGCGCCCACATTACACTAAATGAGGCATATCGCACGATATTTCACATCCCACTTTGCACGTAATCTATTTCTTTTTTTCTTTTTTTTTTTCTCTTGCCATACTAACAAAAATTAATGTATCATATTTAATGAGGCCCCGTAACTTTAATTTGAAATTGCATTCGTACAAAAAATGAATTAATTAATTAATATTGATGGAAAGTCTTTGTCCACATAATAATATGTACTAAGTCGTCAATCAAAACCGTTGAGAAATTGACATATGTCTTCATCTAAGAAGTAGAAGAGTCGATGGAGATAAGGCCACCTAGCATATGTATCATATTTAAGGAGGCCCCATAACTTTAATTTGACATTGCATTCGTATAAAAAATAAAAATAAAAATAAATAAATTATTAGTGATGGAAAGTCTTTGTCAACATAATATCATGTACTAAGTTGTCGATCAAAACCGTTGAGAAACCGACATGTGTCTTCGTCTAAGATGAGGAGAGACGATGGAGATAAGCCCACCTAGTGGGGGTCTCAATTTTGCCCTATAAGTCATTTCATTGTACGGCCTTCGATAAAATTTCAAATATGGAACAAAGCATTCACGACATTTATCCGCCCTGCTGATGTGGCAATCCTTTCTAAAAAATAAAGCGGGCGATTGGAGGAATGATGAGGGTTTTGGGGTCCTTGGATGGTTAATACTTGAGAGGTCAAATTTTTGGGTTTTTTGTGGCATTGGTGTTGATGGGAAGAACCCCTTTTTGACGGTTCCAAAGCTACCACGTGGCATTATTCCTAGCAGCCGGTGATGCGAATGAGAAGGATCTAGCATTCAAAGGTGAGATGAGGGCTGGGCCCAGTAATTTTGAAGATGGGGCTGTGGGACCGACTTTTGATGCTGATGTGTCAGTCAACGTGAGGTACCAAGGCTTGAGTGAGTCAAAATGATGAGAGACTGTGAACGAAAATCTTGATGACGAGCACGCGCCAATCTTGGCCGTTGATTGTTCAAATCGGAGGGATGAAACTCGGGGATAAGATTTGAAGTTGTTGAACTCCAATGACTCCTCGAAGTCAAGAGATGATACTACCATGGTTAATGGTGATAACTCAAGAAATGGCTTTACGCCCTACAAAAAAGAAATATATATAATTAGCTAAATTAGAAGAATTTATATCCAACCCAATAAATTGGTAATCAAAATGAATAATCACTTTTCCATTACATTGCCTATTTTAAGTGCCAAAAAGTTTCATAAATTTAAGGTGAGAATTGAGAATACTTAATAAGTACAATTGAGAAAAAAGAGATCTGAACAGAAGGAAGGGAAAAAAAAGAGACTCGTTTGCATTATTGAATTAAAGAAAATAGCTTCTCTATAGATAGATGAATTAATTTTGCATTATTCATTGATCATTTTCAACTATTAGGTAACTGAGCTAAAGAAAAAGGGTTTCCAAATTTCCACCCAATTTCAGCACTAAGCAAGCGTTTTAATCACCTAATCATTTGCAAAGATAACATGTCTTTGTCTATTTAATTATCTGTTTCTCATGACTTTGTTGACCGCTGGGATATTCACATTCTAAATTAAGTACTAGTGGCTCCATCGGTTATTCTAGCCATTATTTAAAATATTATTTGAAACAAATCATTATAACAATTTTTGAAATGAAAAATATGAATATTACAAATTATAATATTTCAAAAAGTTATATATTCTTTTCAAAATTTATTTCTTATTTTTAAATTTTAGATTGAACCCACTTCTTAATTTGTAGACATTCATCCGTTATTTATAAATAAACTTTCTCTTGTAAAACTTACGGATAGTATCTGTGAGTTTAAAAATCACACAACATACTACTAATACTAATATTTTTGAAATATAATATATGTAAAATAAAAATTCCCTACCATCCCCACTTTAATGCTTTATCATCATGCTACAAGATCTAGCAAAGATTGCAGAAATTTTTCTATATACCTTCCAAAGATAGGAGAAAAAAGATGGAGGGTCAATGACAAAAGCCCTGTGAATAAGCCTGGATAATACTCCGCTATAATCTTCAGTGTTGCCAATAATATGTTCATAAAAGCTGATGCCGACCGGAAAAAGCCTGAACATCCATTCATTAATTAATTATGTTACGCTATAAAAATCAGTATCAGGCAATGAAAATCTAAAAAGTTAAAAGAAAAATTCAAACCACTTTGGAATTCTTAATATTCCTAATTCCACATTGTTCTGGATTCTGATAATTCTGACACAATAAAAAAGTTGAATTCTTGTCACTTTTGACATTATATAATGTCATAATTGAAGGAAAAAGAGAATATATGACACCTTCTACCCCTATGGGACTAACTTTGACCGTGACACTACAAGGGCACTCCGGGCAGATTCTGCAAAAAAGTTTAAACTCTAGTAGCCACAGTCACCATCAACTTTGTTTGATTAGAAAATTAATTACTCATTAATTAAGTAATTAGGCGTGATATTGGAAATTAAAGAAAATTCTGAATAGCTTTAAATTCCAGGATAGGCATGTTTGAGGTGTATTTCAGACTGAATAATGTCTAGTATGGAATGTACATTAATTAATTAATTAAACTTAGAGAAATCTGTACCCTGATTCGATGTGTAAGACAGAAAAAGATGTAATTGTGAATTTGCTGAGTATTACTAGTCAAATAACTATTTGAAAATTTAAAAAATTATGCCCGACAAATTTTAAATCAATTTTATGATAAGGAAATTATACTTAGCTAGATTCGGAATTGGAGTTTACCTGTAAACTTTATTGTAGTTAAAATTAAATTTATGAATTCTTGATTAGATCAATTGATGTGATTTATCCATTAATTTTTTTAATTCACACCACAGAATTTACAAGTATAACTAAAAACTAGCTCTTTCCGAGTATTTTCTAATCACTAAACATGATATTATAAGAATTAAATCTTTCATACACGGTTGGTATGTAGAAACTATCGGGTATAGATGCATGCACTATATACAAAATAACATTTAAAATTTAAACAATGTATATGTAGCATGTATCCACACTTGCTGATGTAAAAAAATTTTATACCGATATTGTATAAAAGATTATCCATAATATAAATTACAAACACAAAGTTATGCATACAAAGAAACTTACTAGCATCAAAGAGAATTACGAATTGTTCAACATTTTTTGCCATAGTTTGAATTGCCACCTCAAGTGTGAACACCAGCAAACGAGTAAACCTACAAGTGTCTCATATATGAAAATTATGATAATTAGGCATACTCATGAACACATAACAGTGAAGTAATGTACGCAGTAGTACTTACAGCTTCTGCGAGTGGAATTTCTGGTAATCTTGCTTCATTCGAAAGATCTGCATGCACAAAAAAAGAAAGTTAAGAAAAGAATTATAATTGTCTGAGGAAACACACATAGTCCTACAAAATAAAAGAAAGTTTTGTACGTAAAAATAATACCATGACAGGTCTTGATTCATCATCAATGCCAGCAACATAAGCTATGCCTTCAGCAATCTCGGCGGAGAATTCATCCGCTGTCAAATTGTCTGTATAATAGTTCACATATATTATATCTCAAAAAAAATATTATAATAATTATTTTAAATAATATTTTAGATAATAATTATTCAAACGACATAAAAATAATTTATTGGGTACAATATGAATTCTTTTGTTTTTAGCTAATTTTATATTTTTGCTTTTTTTCATGACTGTATTGGTTGCCAATTTTTGTCTCTTTACACATCTTGATTTGGTTGGCTAGCTAGTTCAAAAACCAAAACAAAACGAAAAAGCAAGATTCTCAAGTTGAAAGAAAACAAAAGGGGCTAAAGAGAAAAGAAGACAAAGATTAGAAAAAGTTGTGCTTGTGCATGCTTACAAATATGAGATGAATTCTATGGGATTTGGTTCTTTTGTGAAAGACAATTTAAAATTGAGGAAAATTTTATGATTAAGTAATTAAATTATTTTATTATATTTTAAAAATTTATACAGTATAATATTATATATTTTAAAATTTTATATTATACAATTTTTTAAAATATGATTCTCAATTAGACTTTAGAATTTCCCTAATATTGATTCGAGGTTTCGAGAAAAAGAAAAACAAACATCAAGAAAACTTTTATTTATAGTAAATCACTAAAGCGAAACTGTTAAATTACCAGTGCCAAAACTCTCTCTCCAAGCAAGACAATTCCTTAGCTGCTTCACTGATTTCTTTACATTATCGCCTTTGGCTTTCAAAAACCGTTCCACACATTCATTGTTGCAGAACTTCTCCTGATAAAACCAATTTAATGAATTTCAAGCCTAAACAAATTATGAACATTTTTTTATAAAAAACCTATAAATTACCAAAAAATGGTGCACATATAACTAATTTATGATTAAGGAATAAATACGAAAGTTACACATATAAAAATGGTACACATATTTGTTCTAAAAGGCACAATATATTTTCCTCAGAATAATATGAAAGTTACTAATGAGTAAAAATTTGTTTTCAAATCAAGGTTGGATGTAACATAAAGCAAATAACTTAACAAAGTTAAATTTAAGGAAAATTCTATAATCACGTAACAGAATTATACTATTATATTTTTTAATATTTGTATAATATAAATTTTCAAAATACAATAGATTAATTCCTGACGAGATTATAGAATTTCTTTAAATTTGAACTATGTTTATTGCTAAAATAAAGCCGTCATGAAATGAAAATGAAAAATGAACAAAAACCTGTGTAACAGAAAGAGGAGCTTGTTTCTTGATAAGTTCAAGTACAGTTTGAACTCTTTCTTTAACATTCTGATTCTGATCTTTCTTTCCCATCATTCAACTATCAAAAAACACCCCACCAAGAAACAATAACTGTATAAGCAAATTCAGACTAAAACTGAATCTCTCAAGAAAAGAAAAATAAAAAAAGATAGAGATTCCAGACTTCTTGTTCAAGCAACACTTTCAAACTACACAAACAGTTTCTTTTCTTTTCCCACTTTAATTAGCTTTCAAGAGAGAGGGAGAAAGATTGAGTGCGTGACTGTGTGAGAGAGAAAGAAATAGTTGATGGGCTTGAAGCAAAAATGGAGAGTGAAATAAGTGAGAGGTGGTATTTATAACAATAACGGAACCCGTTGGGTGGAGAAGTCACAGGTCAACAGTAGTTGTGAGGATGGCCAGTCGCGCTAGCTTTTCCATTTTATTATGATGTATCGGAAAATTTTTAGATAATTTTTAGATGGAGTTAATTTATAATTTATGGTAGGTGGTATGAATTTTTTAATCTGAAATTTTTAACTTATCATTTATGAAGATGATTATTATAATAAAATAGAATAATGTGGACGAATTTGAATCCAAAAATTCACACCACTTAATATGAATCGGATTCATCTAAAAGTTTCTCATTATGTATCAGGCACACACTTCTTTTTGTTAATTATGGATCAATATTTTGTTGATTTAGGGAAATATATGGACATGGGAAGGCTCTAAGAATATGTAGGGTCCAAAATTATTTGATACACGAATTAAATTTAATTTGATAAGAATTCGTGATTGATCTGCATAATCAAGTTAAATTTAAGCAAGATTAGTATTCGTTATTTTTTGTTGTTCATCTCAAACTCGGTTCTGTAAGTTAAAATTTTTAAATTTATTTACAAAAAAATCAAGTTAATTGAGCTAAATTCGATAAAATATTATTTAAAACTTGACTGAAAAGATAAATAAGTCATTTTTTTTTAAAAAAAAATGCAAACTAATTAAAATAATTAATCAAATTTAAATATTATAATGTTTTAAAATTAGACTTATTTACATTTCTTTATACGCCAAAAAATATGGGAATTTGTACACTATTTGGATAGTGATCACGGGCCATGGCTGTTCATTTGGGGATGTTATGTTATGTTATATCAAAGGATGGATACTTGTCATAACACCTATCAAATTTGGAATTTTCACATTTTTAGCATCAACCTACATGCAAAGTTTTTAACTATATATAGAGTTATCATACATTGATTGAATTGAAACTCACTTTTTCCATTTTTTTTTTCTTTTTTAGATTCTCGATCAAATATATAAAAGGGAAGGCATTTGTCCCATTTTAGCACAAAGAGTCCAAAAAAATAGATGTTGAACCCGTGAACGGATATTGTGGGATTAGCAACAGAACCGAATTACCACTCGGGTCAGGATGTCATCATGTACTCCTCATCCCTTGCCGGAAGGAAATATATATGTTGTTGGCTTTGCATGAATTTTGTTAAAAAGAATATCAATTTTTATTATAAAATTAATTAATGATGAGTGAGTGTATTTTAGCTTGTGTTTGATCACAAAGAGTCAAACCAGCTACAGAAAGAGAAAGACTCAATCCGTAACTATGACTGATTAACTAGTTTAAAATTTTTAAATTTATCGATATGGGATACTTATACTTTAACATCTCTTTTCATACGTGACTTGAATTAATTGAGAATCCGTTATGTAAACTGAACGTGAGAAAATCCGTTGGAAGAATTTAGAAAGTTAGACACAACTCAAGAGACGTGTAAATGTAAAAAAAATTAAAACTAATTTTGATACTATGTTAAAAAATATGAGATTTTATTTTAAAATTAATTGATGATAAATAGTATAATTTTGAAACTTACTAATTAGTTAAGAATCTTAAAACTAATCAATGCCATATATTTATACATCGACAAATTTGGCCTGTCTGAATTGTGACGCCTCCATTTTTGTTGTATGAGGTCAGGAATTTCCTTTATATGTTTTAGCAAACTGTTGTGGTTCGCAGGGGCATGCTAAGAAAGTAATGATGTCAAATTCGACTTTGAGAAACCAGGTACGTACGTGCGTCATTCATGATTCTACTATTTTTCTGGGCTTGTAATAGTAGTTTCTTGTGATAGCCGATCAACGTATCCTTTACTCATTTTTATATTAAAAAGTATAGAAATATGATAGGTTACGTATATTTTTCAAGATTAAGACATGTAATTAATACATATTTTATCAATTTATAATGATATTTATATAACGTTTATCATACACGATTCCGTTGTAATTTTGTTTTGTTAGACAAATGGTAGGAAGAAAACTGACTTCAAGTTTTTACATTGGTTAAAAGATTTCCATTAGTTGGCATATTGCCATATGATTATCCAAGCATATTGTCTTCTTAAACTATTAATTAATTGCATTTAAGCCCAAAAAAAAAGAAAAAAGAAACTATTAATTGCCTAAAATTGTCCGTCCACACTATTCTAAAAGTGTCCATTGATACAATTCATTTCAGGCTTCACATTGGCATGCAATAGCTCACATGTTTTGTTGAGCCTTTGTTAGACTTTACACTGCGAAGGTTTAGTTAAGATCGTGGAATGACTTGCAAAAGAATAATTTCTGCTTTTAATAAGGTACTCAACACAGATCTTCCAGTTGAACGGACTTAATTCTATAGATTTCAAACGGTATGAACTAAGGAGATACTTGCTTTTTATTCGAAAATCGGAATCAAAATAGAAATTATAAACACCAATATTAGTATGAATTTATGTACCCTTACTTATTTGATTTAAATCAAAATGAGTTTTATTATGCTAATGACTTGATCAATTTGAATATCAAATTATAAATAAAGAAAGAAAATGATCATTTTTTTAACACTTTCACTCTCATAAAATCATTTTTATGGTAACTAACTAAATAATATATATGAGTATAATTAATTTTAATATCTACTCTTTAACACCTCCTAAATAAGTTCATATACTTAGTCCAAACATATTAAAATATAAGAACTTAAATAGAGTTCAATTAATTAAGTACGAGAATGGTCCAACTTCGTACAGGCCACGGCGAATACTATTTCATTTTTACACTTGCCAATTGTCAACCATGGCCTCTCCAACATTCTCCACGTTCCAAGACACTAAGTTCTGTCACGATAATACCAAAATTGATCTTAGTATTTAAGAATAAAAAAACTAAAGGTGAAATGATAATAATGTTTAGTAAATTCTCCATCTTATTTTATTTGTCTTTTTTTTTTAAAAAAATTTATTTTAAATTATTTATCACTCTTTAAAAAGAAAAATAAATAAATACCAATTTACCTATTTTACTCTTCGCGGAAGTTCCAAAAACAAGAGTATTAATATTATATTTTAATATTAATTACTCTCATTAATCATTTAAAAGTTTGAAAACTAAAAATCAACTAACAAATTTAAATTTTAATTGAGGAATAATAATAAAAAAATTATTCTATTAATTAATTAAATATTAATTATTTTTAAATTATATTTAAGATTGATCCTACTAGTTCTAAATAAATGGAACGGAAGTACTAGTAACTAGTAAGTGCTACTCGAGCAAAGAGCTTCTAGCTTAGCTTTGTCGTCTCGAAGTAATTACTTCGCAACGCTAAAGTCAAATAACAAAGAAAAACATAAGTTTAAATCAAAGTAGATTGCTGTCTTCACGCAGCACATATAATATGTAGACTTGGAAATAGCTAAAACATTTTTTAATAAGGTAAACTTTGATTTCCCGAAGAGAAAAATGTAAACTAAGTCTATCGTGATAATTAAATTAGTGATAATTTGAACTAGTTCTAATTAAGTAGCAAATTAAGATTTTTTTTTTTACTTTTGTTGATCATTCAAATGTCTGCTAGATTCTCCCCATTCCCTTTTTCTTTTTCTACCAAAAGAAACTCTCTCAAGTCCTAACTTTTAATATTGCATTTTATATTTGCCAACCATGTGTAAGGTTGGCTAGTTTGGTATGGGACGATGACTTTAACAATATGATTTCTTGATTCATAGTATTGGTATTACATATCTCTCTCACGTGGCCAAAGTGTACTAAAGTTAGATTCATTATCCTCACTTAACTTTCACCTACCCTAAATTGTGTGGAAATGATTTCAAAATTTGAATATCACCTCTCCTCACTCCCCACATTCCCACAAAGAACAGCTTGTAAATATCTCATTATAGATTATCCAGATTTATTATTTAATCATAATCTTTTGAATTCAAAAGCATAGGTTAACTAGCAATATTAATATTTGTAAATCTATACAAAGTGATAAAGTGAAAATACTACTAAATTTGTAAAAGAATGATTGAAATCTGACCAATTATCTATAAAAATCATAAGTTATTAATTAATACGATTTTATTATGTGAAATGATTTTGGTAAGTGATTTTGAATTCGTGGTATGACAAATGATTTTCCTAATATATATTTCACCTTTGTGCCTTTTTTAGCTTTATACGATGCGCTAACTAATTAACGAATCATTCCTCAATAAAGTTGATTAAAGAGGATAGTTATTTATGAGTACAAAGTAAATATAAAATGACAAATAAAAATTATTAATGTATCATTAAATCTAAAAAAGAAGAAACGAAATTCGACTAAAGACATAAATAAGGAAATTGGACATTTAATATATAGAATTTTGACACTGGTTTTAGAAAATGACTTTTAAATTTGACTTTGTAAAGTATTTTCTGTTATTTAAAGCTGTAAAACAGTATGTTAACTTCCAAATTTAAGTCATTAGACAAGAAAATAATGCTAGATTAGGGAGGCAAGACCTCTTGGTTTACACATCAACTTGATTATGAGATATGTCCATGATGTGGGGTTTTTGTCCTCTAGAAACTAGGCAGATAACAACGAAGTAATTCATCGAAATAAAATATTTAAGTAGACTCAATTTTTAATTTTACATGTAAATTTTATAATTAGACATAAATATTAAAAAATTTTGCTTATATTAGTTGATATCATAAATTTTCTAAAATTTAATCCATACTACAGAATACTTACAAGTAGAATAAAAAAATCTGATCTATCTAAATATTTACCATTCTTCAAACTTGACGTGATTGTCGCCACTATTATTTAAATCCAAATCCACTTAATTTTAATTTTTTTGTTTTAGTGTTTGGCAGCATTTGGCAATTATCTTTGTCCACTGTATGGAAGAAAAAGGTGAATGAAGTGGTCTGCCAACGTTGTATAAAATTGAACTCGGAGTGTAAAGCCAGTGGCGACTTGAGAAAATATTTTGGATCGCACTTTTGTGGGAAATTTTTATGTAGATCCGGCTAACAATATAATTCTATAAATTTTTTAGTTTAGAAAATTTTACATGATAATGTGAAGTTTTCTAGATCAAGAGGTCTTTCATATTATGATATAGATTCAATTCACATAAAAATTTCTCCGCTTTGTTTAGGAACCTAGATTTTTTTTTTTTTTTTTTTGGGGGCAGTTGCAAATACAAGCATCCTTTGCATAAAGCCATTGGAAAGACATAAAACCCCTACTTTGTTTTCTTTTTGTGCATAATTAAGGTTTCAACAATTAAACGGTTGATCAATTTGTCCCAATTAAGGCAAGACACAATAAAATTATATACAAAAACATAAGCAATCCTTGTAATCAACATTTTTTAAAGATTCGATAATAAAATACAGGTTAAGTGATAATACGTTTTCATTATGACTTATCATCTCATCACTTTGGTTAAGACTTAAAAAGTTTTTCTGTAAACTTCATCATGGGCTAATTCTTTTGTCCTTCAAACCAATTAATCAATGCCAATCTTTTTTGTAATATATATATATATATATATATCCATCAAGAAGAACGATAACAACGAAGTAAATCTTCAAACACGACGTGATTGTCGGCACTGTTATTTAAATCCAAATCCACTTAATTTAATTTTTTTTTTCAAGTGTTTGGCAGCATTTGGCAATTATCTTTGTCCACTGTATGGAAGAAAAAGGTGAATGAAGTGGTCTGCTAACGCGGTATAGAAGTGAACTCGGAGTGTACAGAAGCCAGTGGGGACTTGAGAAATTATTTTGGATCGCATTTTGTGGGAAATTTTTATATAGATCTGGTTAATAATAAAATATTATAAATTTTTTAGTTTAGAAAATTCTATATTATAATGTGAAGTTTTCTAGATCAAAAGGTCTGTCATATTATGTCAAGATTCGATTCATATAAAAATTTCCCGTTTTACCTAGGAGCCTAGATTTTTTTTGGCAGTTGCAAATACAAGCATCCTTTGCATAAAGCCATTGGAAAGACATAAAACCCCTACTTTTTCTATTTGTGCATAATTAAGGTTTCAACAATTGAACGGTTGATCAATTTGTCCCAATTAAGGCAAGACACAATAAAATTATATACAAAAACATAAGCAATCCTTGTAATCAACCTTTTTCAGGGATTCGATAATGAAATATAGATTAAGTGATAATACGTTTCCATTATGACTTATGATCTCATCACTTTGGGTAAGACTTAAAAAGTTTTTGTGTAAACTTCATCATGGGCGAATTCTTTTGTCCTTCAAACCAATTTAATCAATGCCAATCTTTTTTGTAATATATATATATATATATATATATATATATATGTGTGTGTGTGTGTGTGTGTGTGTGTGTGGGGAAACTGGAAAGTGTCCATCATGATGAAAATGCACTAATATTGTACAGAACTTTTAAGAGTATATATATATATATGTGTGTGTGTGTGTGGGGAAACTGTCCATCATGATGAAAATGCACTAATATTGTACAGAACTTTTAAGAGTGGCAATCAATTAATCAATCCCTCCATTCTCTCCTGTCGCTTAAAAGTCTGTCACATGCATGGCCCTGAGAACTCATGAGACCTGAGAAACCGACCTTACTTAACTAATTTCGGGGGCGTCATACCCAGAAATATTACCAAATAAACAAAAATTAGCTATAATACTGGCATAGATATTGGGTGATTTTAAAACTTGTGAAGTAACCTTAATTTATAGAAATTAAAATTTTTTTAGTTAGATTTTTACAGAAAATTATATTTTTGGCTTGTCAAATATTTATGACACATGTAATAACTCGCACACACTAAAGCTAATTCATTTTTCATTAGTCATTTTGCTATCTAAATAAACTAGTTTTTGGTTCTAATTTTCATGTAAATATTAAAAAGCAAACTTAATTTACCATCGTAGTTCATGTTACTAATAAATTGGATACACTTTATTGGTCGATAACTTAATTTCAATCAGTTGTGTGATTAAATATATATGAACTGAACGTTTGGAATTTATGCTAAAATAGATAAAATAGTTATACTTTGTGTGGAAAATGTGAGTTTAGTATTAGTACATCTCTTAACATGAGTCTCATCTACACTTGCTTCTTTTGCTCAATGTCAATAAAAATAATGACCACATTTTCTCTTTTACACATGGTAGAAAAATCTTGATTATTTTGGGGTTAAAAATCGTTAATCAAATAGTATCTTTTTTTTTTTTTTTTTTGTTAATATTAAGTTGGACTCGAGCAAAAGCTCGAACACGACTTGATAATATTTGTGTATAATAGACAGGTATATGTATATCTATAAAATTTTATATTGATCGTAAGATTTATAAGTGAAAAAAAAAATCGAGTCTATATAAGTATTTTTCGACAACTCCAGTATCAATTGAGTTATGATTGTAATTCAGCCTAATTGGGCTATATTAAAGGTTGCTGTGAATCCGCAATAAATGACAGTGGAGTCTATTTCGCCTTCGTCTCTTGTATCAAATTTAGTTCAGTAACTGTCTACAAACTAGCATAATAATAGGCCTTACCAGATCCATAAACTGAAAGCATAGATGGGCCTCCAATAAAATTCTAAAAGTTCATTATTAAAGTCCATACCACAAAAGTTCTATTAGGTTAATTTAAAACATTTGAGCTTCAAGAAAGTCGTCCAAATTGGATGCGTTGGAAACCGCAAGGCCATTCAAGTGGATTGAATCGAAGTATGACATTTCTATATGTAACATCCATATCTATATGTAACATCTATATAAGAAAGAAGTTGGATTCTTGTAGCAAAACTTCTTGAAACGTGCCATGTGACCTTTTTTTTGCTGATGTGGGAGGGACTGGGCTGATGACCTTTCATTTTGCTAATTCACATGATGATCCAATTATATGCTATCTAAAAAAAATTATAAAATTGAAAATCGGTAAAAAAATCGGTTAAATCGGTTTTGGTGATTTTTTAAAATAAAAATTTATTTAAATAAAGAGAAATTTTAAAAAATCGTGAAATAAACTCTAAAATGACAAAGTATTGAACACACCAAAGCCTAAACTATGAAGTTTCAATTTTTTGACCTGTTATATACTTATTTTTTAGATAGACCGGATACTGTCTCTTATACACATAATCGTTGGACAGGCTATCGATTTAATACTCGATCCAGTTTTCAAAACATTGTTCACATGTAGAAAGATAATTGACTTTTGATGTTTTGATATGAAAATATAATAAAATCCTACCATATCCAAAGATTGACAAAGTCTTCAGTGATATTTTAGTAAAATTATAACAAGGGTGTGCCTGGAAGCAAAAATGATAGGCTGAGTGTTAACAACTTATTTTTTACCTAATATAAATTCTCTATAATACCTATATATGTTAGGTTAGATACTCTGTCAAAATATGACTCGTTAGATTTGGACTTTACTATAACCAAAAGATGATATCAGCCCTTCAATCAAAACTATCATTGCCCTCTCTCTCCTCTTTAGTTTTTTTTTCCCTCCAGATTTTATGCCTCTATCCATTCCTTTTGTGGTTGGTGATGAAAGAACCCAAATTTTCAGCAAGATTTTCAACCAGATTTTTTGTCTTTTTTTCTTTCAAATCATACCCTCTTCTCTTCATTATACACGACTCCAATTTCACAGGAAAAATAAATCTAGTGGCTTTCTTCTCTTTTTTAATATTTCTTTCGTTTTTTTTTTTTTTGCCGGATGAAAAATGATGATTAATCTTCTAGAATTTACAAGCTCTTTGTTAACAAGTAAGAAAGAGATACCTTTATATTTTTTTTTCCTTACATATCTTCACAAAATTTTGTGTATGTTTTTTTTTTCTTCTTTTTTCTTTAAATGCTACCAAAATTTTCTTAACATATTATTCAAAATTTCATTTTTTTTCCCAATTGCAACTTCATCCATTTTCCCATTCTATTGCTCTTCAAAATTTTAGTGGGTAACTCCTCCCCTGATTTTCTGTTTGAGTTGTACTAATTTTATGATCTTTTTAGTGTAGATTTGAAGTTGGCTGGTTTTAACAGGGTACAATTTTTATTCCATTTATTCCCCTTTACTCTATTTTTGTTTTTCCCTCTTAACAAAACGGCTTATGTATATGACACACATGATCTATTAATATTTTAGCATGTTTTCCCTTTTATTTACTTTATTACTAATCTTTTTAGCAGTTTTATTTGAATGTTTTGTTGGTATTGATTCTTAGCTAATAAGCTTTTTACCCATTCTCTTAGTTTAGTAAGAGTTCTCTTCCTTTACTCTCTTTTTTGATTGATGACTTAGTGGATATATACATATACATGTGTGAAGAAGGGTATTTTAATCCTTTTTGCTTGGGTGTGATGATTTTCTTTTTTTTTTTTAAAAAAAAAAAAAAAAAAACAAGATTAAAAAATAGATACAGTCCTCCAAAAAGTTTGTTCCCTTACTCCATATCTCTCTTCTCAAACCAAATTTTTTTTGTCTCATTTGTATCTAAATTTACTTTTCGTTGTGTAGTTGTAGATGTGTGTATTTTTCCAATGTTATCACTTAATTTGGATTTTGTTGTGTTTTTTGTGTTTGATTTTGCATATAAATTATATTTTTATGCCAAGTTCATGTAGAGAATGGTTTTAGTTTGGGTCATAAATCAACCAATATGAACATGTACTTTTTATTGAGTTCATAGTGTTGCTAAACATGACTTTATAATTTTTACATTCTATTTGAAATAATGATCCCTGTTAGCTGAGCTTCCAGAGGAAATAAAAAGGAAGCAATGGAATTAGAAGGAGAGTAGCAGAACATTAAGGCCAGGGGAAGTTACTCTTCTGTCTACATAAGTTTCATTATTAATAGTTTCTTTTCATTCACATGATAGGCAAATAAAAACCTAAACTAAAGTGTTTTTTTTTTTTTTTTTGGACTCCATGATCTATCCTTCATTGGTAAAATGTTTATCCTATTGACAAAATAGTCTCTAAATAAGAAGACACGAATGGGTGGTAGGTGATAACTTCATAGATCAAAAGTTGATTAATGGTAATTTTAGTTTATAGTATATTGACTCAATACTAGATGCCATTCAACCATGTAATTTGTGTAAATTATCGAGCACCTACGTTCCATTCGATAAAAAGGTATTGAGATTATTTCCTTGTAGAGCCTTCTCTTTTTGAATTTGAACGAGTTCGTTTTTCTATAGTATGGGGTTCAATTTATGTAGAGATTACAATCAATTTCTAGGTATGTGTTATTAAATTCATTATCCTTAAAAATGGTTGAGTTATTAATTCTTGAGCAATTACCAGCTGAATTTCTTTTAGCTTTCATATTTAAACCGATTTAATAAGTCCCTTACAAATATTTACTTATTGAACTCAAGATCATATTAAATCTTATTGGTTCATTCTAATTTTGGTTATGTTGCTTTGAGGATAGACACAATTGAGCATTGTTTTTTGTGTCATTACATGAGTTGTGTCCTACTTCAAGGTCAAGTTGCAATATGTAGCTTATATCAAGTATCTAAGTATTTATTTAGACAGAACAAAAATTTTGAGCAAACACACGATGTTTCATTTACCTTTTCATAGATTTACCTTACTATGATGGTAATACATTGTGAAAAGAAACTAAATAAATATTCATAGTAGTCAACGAGAGACTTAAACAATATAGAGCAAGTTAACTCAGACATTAGCGACTTATTCAGCAAATATGGCTACCTAAAAAAGATATGTTGCTTGTTTACTTTTTTAACAATTGGGGTTAAGATAATGGTATTTTTTGTACTGCATTGGTTCAAACACATTTGTTCTTGTTTCTCAAAAGAGAATGGCCATCACCATCCCAGGAAGAGGTTATTCTCGATCTATATATTGATAAGATCTAAGAATTCTTAATCATGCAAGTATGTCTTTTTTAAAATTTTTTTTAATTTTTTTTTTTGGTTTAAAACTTTTGGCCAAATAGGTGAGAACAACGAATTTGGATGCTTGCTGTGTGAGAAAATATTTTGTGGAGAAATGCATTTTGAGTTCCATTTGAATATTTTCACTTATATATTCTCTTAGTTGAGGTTTAAATGCTTAATAATTAACAAGTTGGAGCTCTACTATATGTCATTTGAAAGTTGCAAAATAGTTTTATTTTCTATTTCTTTTAATTTACATTTCTTGATTAATATTTGACTCAATTATTTCCAGGTTGAAATATACATATTATGGTGATGAAAAGCTTTAGCGTTAATTCGGTGAGAATTAGATGGTTTCAAAGATTTTTTTGCTCAATTAAACAGTTATAAAGTTGAAAAGGAGAAGGCCTTACCTCTAAACACTATGAGTTATTATTTCGAGAATTTTGGTTCGATGAACTTGATAATAGTAGATGTTTAAGATTTATAGTTCTAAATGTGAATAGGAGTGTAAACGAGTCGAGTCGAGTACGAATAGTACCTATTTGAATTCGAATTCAAAATTTTTTATAATTCTCGAACTAGAGCTTGAACAAGCTTTAAAATTTGAGGTCGAGCTCAAGCTCGAAAATTTTGATGAAACTTGAGCTCGATTCGAACTCGTTCGAAAATAAGTAAAACGAGATTGAACTCGAGTAGTTTGACTTTTTTGTAGGTAAAAATATATAATTTTTGAAAAGAGTATAGATATTTTAGTAATTTTGCATATAATAAAAATTTTAAAAAAATTTATAGTACTCGAAAAGTTCGACGGACACTCAAGTATAATATACATATGCTCAAGATTGACTCATTAAGAGTTTCAAACTCGAGTAAGCTTGACTTGAACTCGGTCGACTTGAGTTTGAGTCAAATTTTTGACCGAACTACTCACAAATTGCTTGAGTAGATCGAAGTACGTTTACAGCCTTAAGTGTGAATGCAAATATTAGCTACAAATTCATGTATAATTCAGAAGAACAAAATAGTTAGCCTTGGTCGTGGCTTGCACGGCTAGTTACTACTAGTATATGGTACAACAAGAAAAATTTTATTATAAGAAGGTCTTACCAAATGGCATGTTAAGTGTTATCCCCAAACTAATGAGATTCTAGTACTTTACATAGTGACCCACAATTCATTTTGTTTTTAGCCCCACCACTTTGAATAGTGAAATTTTATTGGTTTAGGAATATTACTTAACTTGCCATTTGATAGGATCTTTCCATAATAAAGTTTTTTATATAGCAAAGGGGTAATTTGTGAGAGTTCATATAAATATGACGAGTGGCAACTTCATTCAAGGTTATTTGTTATATTTACTATGATAAAAGTTAGTTGTAACTAACAATTGAATGTATTTCTAAAAAATGACTATTGGTAAATATTCGTAACACTTATTTAATACTAAAGTTATTTGTAGTAATTTTTCAAATGGGATAGACTACTGACCAAAGTTATTTGTAATTTTACCACGATAGAATGCTAATTATAACCAACATTTAAACAAATTTACGAAAATTAACATTAGTAAATATCCACACTACTATTTTTAACTAGAATATATATATATATATATAGTTGCTGGCATTCAAAACCCATGCTGTGCATAGGATAGTAAAATTTTTTCAAAAACTTATGTTTTAAATAATTATTTTTGAAAGATATCAAAATTAGTTTTAAGAAAAGAAATTTTGAATGAGATTATAAGAACAAAATCTCTATGTGGAAACCTTTAAAAAGTAGACAAAATAGAATAGTTTCAAGAATATATATATCAACTTATCTTGACAAGAAAAAGAATACACCCATAATCATATTTATACATATCTAATGATGCCTAAAAATATCATTCAATGGCATGCAGATACGTGGCCAACCAGTCGAATTGGTCAAACATATAGGAAGACACTTTAGTAATTTTTACTCAATCTAAAATCAAGCTATGAAGAAATTCAACACGTTCAAGACCCTTATGGGCTTATAGTTATTCCCAAACCTATGAACCATCCAAAACCATCAAGGTGGAGTATAAATAGTAAGTTGGTAAGGTAAACGAGAGGATGATTCATTCATTCATTTGCCATTTCAAGCTTTCATTCACTCTTAATTGTTTACTCGAGCAAAATTTGACTTGAGCGTTGGAGCCTCCCTGGAGGGACATAGCTCCGCCGCTTTTGTTCTTGTCATAGGTTGTTGGATTGTACGCACACATTTACCTTAGCATTAGAGAATTCAAATAACAAAAGGACTCAAATTTTAATGTTAGATTTTGTTGCTTTATTTTTATGTATCAACATTTGGCGCCATCAGTAAGAAATTGAACAAGAAGCCATCTTAACTCACCTTCACCTATAGCACTTAGCACGCGCAACACTAAGCACAACAACCAAGATAGATGAAAGGAGATTGTATCCCAACAACAGTCGATAGAAAATCGATCAATTAGAGTATTTGATTGATTGAGAAGGCAACTAGGGATTTTGATCCTTAAGCTAATAATAGAGATGCGAAAATACAGTTGCTAAGACAATAGAATACAATGTTGAAAGAGTTACTTATGAAACATCAACATGAGAAACAAGTTGGTGAAGAAGGAGGAGAACGATCACATAACTCTTGTGGCAACCTCCGGGTTGTCCACTCTGTGCATCATGACCCTTTAGATAAGACATTCTCATGCAATCAATAAAGATCATCAAGGGGCTAGGAAGTAATTCGAATCGGGTTTGCCTAATAAGAGCATGAAGGCCAGTTTGCCCGGTATGAGTCAAGAAGAAAGGCCTTTTCCAGGCCAAGTAAAGCTAGACCAAGGAGTCCAAGTGAGATGGCCTCAGTGGCAGAGAGGGGAAGATCCCAAGATAGAGAGCATACCTTGGAGTGCATACCCAAGTATGAAGAAGAGTTAAGGAAAAAGTTGGAGAAGTTCCAAACTTCGAGTAGATAAGATGGATGGTAAGGACGGGTTGGCTACAAGATACAAGTACTCTTGTCATTCATTGTTGAGATAATGTGAGAACCTCTCTCGAGATGTTGGCAAACTCCTTGTTTTGACTCTTATGATCGAGCCAAGATATGTTTACAAGGTGTCTCATATTTTATCTTATGCTCGAAAGAGACATATGGAACTCTTAATGGCGTAGCCTTAGATTGGTTCAGAGGGTACAAGAAATGAGACATAAGAAGCTTTTAACAACTTGTAAACCTCTTCTTAAACAAATTTAAAAACCAAAAGAGAATATCTAAGACAGGAACTCATTTACTTACTCTCAAGCAAAGACTAGACGAATCCCTCATTGACTATTTGGATAGATTTAAGAAGGAGACCATTGGGATTCAAAGAGCTATCGAGGATATGCAAATCATGGCATTCAAAAGTAGGGTTAAGTCTGAAAAGTTCTTATTTAATCTTAATTTGAGATCACCCATCACGTTCAACCTATGAATTTTTCTAGAGGACCAAAGGTTTCGCTCAAGCAAATGAAGGGGAAAGAAAAAAAAGTCTGCGACTGAGAATGAGAAGAAGACGAAAGCTAGTAAAAGGCTTCAAGGAGTGGAACCTAAGTGGAACCTTTCAAGAAGAGCAATGTGAGGGACAGGTTATCTGTGACCGTTCCTCATAGGAGGAGTCTCGACCTTCCTAAAGTTTATATCCCACTCAATACACAACTTTCGCGCATTTTGGCTATTATTGAGAAAGAACCTTATGTCAAGTGGCCTGGGCCTATAAGGAATGAGCCAAAGTAGCTCAACAAGAACAAACGGTATTGTTTTCACAAAGATTTTGGGCATGGGACCAATTATTGCATTTCCCTCAAAAGTTTGATTGAAGACTTGATAAGAAGAGGTTACCTTAAGTAATTCATCCAAGGGATAGATAGGGAAAGATCATCCCAATTCCAAGTGCAAAACTAGAACAAAGAAGATTGAGATCTGCCTCGAGAAGAAAAATATAGCGGGGTGAAAAATTAAGGGAGAATCATCATTCATACTATATCTAGGAGAACAACAAATGGTGATTCGCGTCATCCCGCAAGTCTTATGCTCGGCAAATCAACTTGGTCCAATCTAGCATAAAGATGGTAGATTGTGTCAAGACATAATATTCACCACGGAGGAGGCGAAACAAGTAATTCACCCTTATAGTGATCCCTTGGTAGTGAAATTACCCGTTGCAAATTGTGATGTGAATGAACTTTGATTGATAATGAAAGTTCCACAGATGTTTTTTTTTATGAAGCTTTCAAACAAATGAAGGTGGATGAGAAAGATTTGAAACCTATGACTTCGCCCTTGGTTGGTTTTGCCGGAGAATTGGTTGAACCATTTGGATACATTACTCTTCCTGTTATGTTTGGTATACCCCGTAAATATGTTTAGTTCATGATTAATTTTGTAGTTGCCAAGGCCTTTTCACCTTACAATGCCATTATCAATCAACCAACTATTAGAGCACTTAGTGCTATCCCTTTCTTTCAATACATGAAGATAAAATTCCCAACGGAGAATAGTGTAAGAGAATTAAAGGGAGATCAAATCGCGGCAAGACAATGCTACATAAGTTCATTAAAATTGAAAGGAAAAGAGATTGTTCCTAGTTACAATGTACAACTTTTAGAAGATAAAGAGGAACTCAACCTAAAGGGTGAACGCGTCAAAGAACTTGAGAATGTGTTTTTAGAAGAAGATAACCTTAGCAAAGTGGTTAAAGAATGAAAATCACACCCGGGGAACATTAAGAAAAATCTCATATCTATACTTAGAGAATTCAAATATCTCTTTACTTAGGTCCCTCGGAGATGCCAGGGATTGAGCTTGACATTGCTATACATTCACTTGATGTAGACTCAAGTTTCAAATTTGTCATCTAAAAGAAAATGAATTTTGGAAGGGAAAGAAGCCAAGCGGTGAAGATATAAGTAAATAAACTTTTGGAAACAAAAAAAATCGAAGAGATCCAAATTATACCCCTAGTGGTTTAGTAACTTGGTGCCGAACCAGGAGTTAAGTGGAGGATGTGTATAGATTTCATGAAATTTGGACAAGGCTTACTCTAAGGATTTCTATCCCACACCTCGCATAGACACCGTAGTAGACTCCACCTCCGGGTGTAAGGTCTTATCTTTTTTTGGATGTATACAAAGGATATTACCAAAAAATTTTGAATCACAAGGATCGAGCAAAGACCATCTTCATCACCGATTTTGGCATTTATTGCTTCTGAATAATGCCATTTGGTTAGAAAAATGCCGGAGCCATTTACCAAAGGATAGTGGATAGAATGTTTCCAAATCAATTGGGGAGAAATATGAAAGTTACATAGATGATATGCTTGTCAAGAGTAAATTGAAAGAAGATCATGTGAAGACCTCTGAGAAACCTTCATTACTATGAGAAAGTTCAAAGTGAGATTTAATCCTAAAAAAAATGCTTTCGAGTTTTTGGGGAAATTTTTTTGGATTTCATGGTATCACTCAAAGGGGGATTGAAGTTAACCTTGAAAAAATCAAGGTCATTCAAGAAATGGAGCCTCTTAAGGGGATCAAAGAAGTGCAAAGGCTCACAGGGCGACTTGCTGCCTTAAGTCGCTTCTTATCTAAGTCCGGGGATAGAAATTTGCTTTTCTTCAAAACTCTAAGAAGTTCTAAGAATTTTTAATGAACTGAAGAGTGCCAAAAATCATTTGAAGAGTTGAAGGAAAACTTAGCTTCTTCCCCACTCCTAACTAAGCCTGAACTCGAAGAAATTCTTTACCTAATCGACAATGAGCACCGTTCTCATCAAAGAAGTCCAAAGACTAGTGTACTATGTGAGTAAAATGTCAAGTGATCCGAAGACTCGATATCCTACCATTGAAAGATTGGTTTTATAATTAGTGATGGCGGCGAGAAAACTCAAGCCTTATTTCCTAAGTCATCCAATTGTAGTTTTTACCAATCATCAACTCAAGTCCGTCTTCTTGACTCTCGAAGCCTAATAGAGGGAGGTTAGTAAAATGGGCAATCGAGCTAAGCAAGTATGACATTCACTTCCAACTAAGAATAGCAATCAAAGAACAAGCTTTAGCTGATTTCATTTTAGAAGAAATGGACGAGGAGAACTTAGAAGAGCCAAGTAAGGAAAAAATTCAAGAGGTGACTACTTCTCCTGAGGTGCAAATCATAGACTCACCTTCATAGAAAAGACATATAGATGGGGTGAGCAATGCTGAAGGGTGTAGCGCAGGATTCAAGACAAGTTACATCTTAAGGTTTGAATTCAAACAAGAAACAATGAAGTAGAATATGAAATCTTAGTCTCCGGACTTAGGCTAGCCAAAGAATTGAAGGTTAAAAACTTGTTAGTAAACATGGATTCAAAGCTTGTAGTTTGACATATCAAGTGAGTGTATGAAATAAGGGAGCCATCCCTACAAATTACCTAAGTAAAGTGAAGGATTTGATTTCACACTTTGAAAAATTTGACATAGTCTATGTGACTTTAAATTGAGATGAAAGCATGGAGGCAGACACACTCTCAAAAATTGCAAGCTCAGTACTTTCCAATGTGTTGAAAGAAGTGTTCTTGGAAGTTCTAAGGAAAGAAGTATAGACCATAGGGAAGCCATGGATATTGACTCTACTTCAAATTGGATGACCCCAATCATTCAATGGTTGAAAGAAGGAACATTGCTTGACGATAAGATCGAGGCTCAAAGGATAGAAAGATAGTCGACCAAGTACTTGATCATTGGCGGAACTTTATATCGAAGATTTTATTCAATGACTTATCTTCGGTGTCTAAATCCAAATGAAACTCAATATATTTAAATGAAGTGCATGAGGGGATTTGAGGACACCATGTGGGACGAAGAGCTCTAACTCAAAAGGTGCAAAGGCAATGTTACTATTGGCCAAGAATGCTGGAAGATGCCATGGACTATGTGCAGATGTGTGATAAATGTCAAACTTTATTCTAATCAACCTTGCCAACTGGTGGAACAAAATTACTCCAATTCTAACTCCTTGGCCCTCTGCTCAGTGGGATATAGATATTTTGGGTCCTTTGCCAATAACTTTGACAAAGAAGAAGTTTGTGGTGGTAACCATCCACTATTTCACTAAGTGGGCAGAGGGAGAAGTCTTAACAAGTATTACTCATCAATAAATCATGCAATTCTTTTAGAAGAATGTTATATGTTGTTTCGAAATACCCAAGGCGCTTACTTTAGAAAATGGCTTACAATTTCAAGAAACACTATTCAAAAAGTTTTGCCAAGACTTAGGCATAGAGCAATGTTTCTTCTTAGTGAGCCATCCTCAAAGCAATGGTTTGGTAGAATTGACTCATCGCACTATTCTTGAGGGAATCAAGAGACTTGATTATGCTAAGGGTAAATGGGTTGAAGAGCTTTCAAGTGTTTTGTGGTCATACCACACTACCTACAAGAATGCTACCGAGGATACTCCTTTCAACCTCATTTATAGAACCAAAGCACTTATACCTGTGAATAATTGGTATGCCAAATTTCTGTGTCTACAACTTCAATTTGGAGAAAAATTAAGAAGGGTTGAGGTCTAACCTTGATTTACTTGAAAAGGAATGAGATAAGGCATACTTCAAAATGCAAGTGGATAAACAAAGGTTTGTTTGCTACTATAATCGACAAGTTCAAAGTAAGAGATTCTGAGTAGGGTTACAAGGAAGGCAGAGGTAAGCCCTAAGCTAGTGGAAAGTTCTCGCCAAATTGGGAAGGTTTTTACTATGTAGTTGAAGTGTACTCCAATAGTGCCTACAAGTTGAGAACTAAGGATAGGAAGCTCTTGCCCATACTTGGAATGCCCAAAATTTGAAAGTTATATTTTTAAACTTTCTTTACTTTGCCTAAGTTTTTTGAAATTCCCTTAACCAAGCGACACCTTCCGAGGTGAAACAATCTTGTACAATTTGTAGCCATATTCGCTTTTACTATCAATGAAAATGTTTAAATCTCTTGCCTATATAATGGCTAAATGTGTAATTTTGTTTAGAATAGCAATCCTAACCCCCACCCAACCTTCAAGTACAAACTATTCTCCGAGATACCACGACTCTCCGTGGTCACTTACTCCCTTTGGGAAACAAAATTAAAGACCATTTTCCGCAGTCGGCATAACCCTCTAGAGGCAAAAATAATTTTATCGTTGGAGAAATAGTTCTTTGGTTAAGTATATTCGAAAGAACAACCATGGCCTTTTTGGAGGCGAGAAGAAAATTTTCTTGGGAGATTTGTGCCTAAGGAAACCTTAGTCCTAATACTAAGGTTTACTTAGGAGATGTTTGCCTAGGATGACCCCTTCGAGGGTGAAAAGAACTTTTCCTTGGAGAAGTAGTTTCTTGATTAAGTACGCTTAAAAGAGAAACTATAGCTCTTTCGAGGGTGAGAATAAAATTTTTTTAAAAGATTTGGGCCTAAGGTAACCTTAGTACCAACACTAAGGTTTTACTTAGAAGATTTGTGCCTAGGATGACCTCTCTAGTTAAGGCAAAAGTGAGGCTTATCCTCAGAGAAGAAGTTCCCTGGTTAAGTATGCTCAAAAGATCAACCATAGCCTTTCTGGAGACGAGAAGAAAATTTTCCTTAGATTTGAACCTAAGGAATACTCCCAATATTAAGGTTTTACTTAGGAAATTTGTGGCTAGGATGACCCTCCGGAGGCGATAAGCATTTCCTTGAAGAAGTAATTCCACGATTAAGTATACAATTAAAGTCCTTCTGAGGGCGAGAGTAAAATTATCCTAGGAGATTTGCACCTAAGATACCCTTAGTCCCAACACTTTGGCTTTACTTAGGAGATTTGTGCCTAGGATAACCTCTTCGGGGGCAAAAATAAGCTTTTTCTTGGAGCGATAATTCCTTAGTTAAGTATGCCACCATAGCCCTTCTGGGGGTGAAGATAAAATTTTTCATATAAGAGTTACATCTAAAGTAACTTTAGCTCAGTGCTAGAGCCATGGTTTACACTCTCGGGGCAAGAAACTCCCCCTCTTTACTTGAGTGTGACGATGAAAGCTTAACCTATTAAATTTAGTCACTTGAAAAAATATTCAAGTGTCTAAGGGGGGAAAAGGCATATGTAAGAATGCTTGAAGATAAACAAAAGCATAAACTACCAAAATAAAGTCGCGATATCATATAAAAAAAGAAAGTGTAACATAGGTAGAGTTGGTACAAGGGAAGGCCCCAACTCAAAGCTAAGCAACAAATACAAGTAAACTAAATACTAAGGAAAGCAAATAATATAATATTAGTCACAGGGAGAGCTTGTACATATAAAAGACCCGAGTTCTATACTCTCCAAAAAGAATAATGGCTAAGTTAAGTGCTAAGGTAAGCTAATCCATCCTTAAGCGGGATCCCCGAAAAACTACGATAAAGGGGAGTAGGAGGCACTGCACCTAGGTCTAAGTCATCCAAATCTAAACATGGGTACTTCTTCTTCACAAAAGCTAAGGCCAAGTCATAACCTTTATCGAAGAATTCGATGCTACTTTTTTCTCCACCAAAGCTTCGAAGTCGTTACTGCTACAATAGTCTACCAAGTGCTTTTCTAAGCGATCTTGGTAGTCTTGAGAATCAAGGAACTTGAATATAGTAGAATCTTTACTCTTCTTTTCCACTAATTTGAGCTCGTCCTTGTGTGACATGTGAAGCTTCTTTATCTCACCTTTATGAGATGCTTGAATCTCATTAATCTCATTTTTATGAGAGGTTTGGAGTTCTTGGTTCTCTTTCCTCAACTTATCAATCTCTTGGAGGTTTTCTTGGTTATGCTTAGATGCGGCGCACATAGCTTGAAAGTGTGTTTCTTTTGCTTCTTGAGCTTTGTTCAAGTGGTAATGAAGATCGCCAATCTACAGACAATAAAAGAAAGACAATGCTATCCATAAGTATAGTCAAAATACCTAGTCATTTTTATGAAAAGAAGAATGAACAACTTACTTCAGCAATATGTTGAAACATGGCATTAGCATCGGCAACACAACTAGAAGTCTCAAGGATTTTTCGGCTCTCTCCTTTTGTGACTTGGGCATTGCTAATGCCTCCACCAAAGGACGACTCATTTCTTCTAAAGAGGAGTTCTCATACAACTCTCTAAGAAGGGGTATAGATCATGTGAGTGGAGGTAGAGCCCTCAACTTGAGTGGTAGCTTAACCTTGAGGCAAATTTGAATCAAGAACCAAGGAGGTAGGAACTTCTTGAGTAAAAGCTTCAACTTGAGCCCAAGGTGACGAAATATCTTCCTTAGAAGGCGTTGCCTTCTTTAAAGGTTGAGGTGGAGCAACAGTTTTTTGAGCCACATCTTTGGTCCCAAGATTCCAAAAGTAGGTTCTCTGGGGGGTTAAGATAAACCTTGCTACTTAGCTTGTCTCATTTTCAAAGCACGCTCACAAATAGAATCCTTTAAGGAATCCACTACAAGATAAAGAAAAACAAGTTAAGTTTAACTCAAGTATCTATAACTAGTGAAGATGAGTGAAAACATGTTCAACAAGAATGCAAAGTAAAATGCATATGCATGTTAACCTAAAGAAACAACTGGGTCAAGGTTGGCCAGACTCAATCCCGCCGACAGTAAAACTTGTTCATTAACCATTTTTTGTCAAGGAAGCATTTCGGCCTCCAAAAGTATAGCAAGATGCCTACTCTCGGGCCCACTCAGAGAAGCAAGTTTCTTGATCTGTGAAACTTTTAAATCATAGCTCCAAGTGGAAAAGTTCCATTCGGGCCGTTTTTGGATAAAAAAGTAGTAATTCCTTCAATTAACTAGCTTGGGGTGTGCTTCCTTGGCCAATTTTTTGTTAGACCGCCAACTAAAGTTATACTTTACTCCACTCGGCACAAGTCAAAAAAATTCCTTGAAAGTGCCTATTGAAGGTTTGATCCCAAGGGTGGCACAAGTGATCAAATAAGCATTGATATTATGGATTGATTTAGCGTGTAATTGTCCAAACCCAACTTGACAATGTTTCAACACCTTATAAAGAAATAATGGTAGTATGACACCCCAATATAAGCTTTAATCTCGTCTCTAGTTGCTCTAAGTACACGAACATATATTCAGAAGAGTTCATGAAAGATCTATGGTCGAGAGGTGGAACTTTCACTTTGAAAAAATTAGTTATGTGATACTTCTCCATTCATTTCCTAATCAACTACAATTGAGAATATTCATACACGGAGTCATTAATATCGCCCATGACTTTCCTTTTTCCTTCATGCTTGGGAGAAGTTTTGAGCTTTTTCCTCTTGCTTGGTAAAGGAGAAGCCACAACTTTTTCATTATAAGGCTCATGCTCATGTTGGGATAAATTCTCTTCAATAGAGTTTTCCCACTCAAGGTAATGCTCTCTGGCCCGATGCACTTGAGAGTGTCCTGATGACACAATTGTAGTTGAACCGGTGGTTCTACATATGTTCACTCTCACCTTAGAAGATGAAGTACCACCAATCAAGGGTCTACCCACAAACATATTTTGCCGAAATTCACTAGTTTTTGGCAAGGTCTTCTTTTGAAGAAAATCTAAATCCAAAGGTTCGTATGAGGGGTTAATCACTTTACTCGGGACCACACCAACTCATTAAAAATGTGCTTAAGTATGTCCAACACATTACTCAAATGATATTCCTCACGACCATCAACTATATTCGAAATATCGCACGACTTACCAACACATTGTTCTTGTGTGCAATCATTTCCGTTAGCTACATCCACCAAGTTCGAGTCAAATGTTCAGATCAAAGAATTATCTACCACCATAAATGTCTCATTCAAGTCATCAATGATAAACTCGCGGGCACAACTAAATTATCATCATCATCAACACCTATGGGATAATTGTCAAGAGTGGGGTTGTATGACAACATAGTTTCATTACCAAGCATGGTCTCATGCACAACTAATGGAGTTTTCCTAACTTTTCCCTTAGCATTGGTGGTGGAGGGGAGAGCAAGGATGTATCTTGAAGGTCCAACCGTTTCACCATCGACTCCGAAGTCTAGAGGAGAAGTGTTGGTAGGGATGTCTCGTGAAATTACCTTGAGTGACCAAGTTTGAGGTTGGTTTGGAGGCGTCGAGAGCAATTGAATCATGGACTCCTACCACACTTAAAGTTGCATCTACATGAGCAAGGAAAGTTGGAACTTCATGATCATTGATGGAGGATCGAGGAGCAACAATGGCTTCAATCCCCGCTGCTGCATTATGTGACTGTGCAGCAGCAGTTTTGGCATTTTTTTTTTTTGCGAAATTTTGGTAGCAATGCCACTGTATTTGGTGACCTCCACGACTAAAACGGAAATCTGCTTGTAAGCATTGGAGAGCTTTTCTCTCCCTTGAAATGCAGCTGTGAGGCCTTGATAACTTGAGGTAGTCGCAGCAGCTGGATCGACATCCATGGATGCATCATTTTGTGCAGCAGCTGCCGTGTCTTTCCCTTCCACACGAGCAGTTTTTGCATCATTTTTCCTCATAGGAGCAGCTGCAAAGTTTCGGCAGCCTAGGTTGATGTCAAGTACTGCTGCGTTTTGGATCTGCTTGTTCTTGTTTTCCCGAGGCAGCGAAGGTGACGAACTTAGATATGATTCTTCCCAGGTTTGTTGCAAGTGCAACTTCATTTTGATTCCCCTTAGGTTGCGTCAATGGAGATCTAGGTACAGCAACAATAGAAGAGGATGAGGGGCAAGAAATGACCATAGAAGTTTGACCATTTTGAGCAAAAAATCCTTCGGCCATAAAGTTTTTGTCCCCAAAAATATTTTCCACTTCCAAAGTGCATGTGCCAGCCAAATTTTCTCCAAGGACCCAGCACCCACGATCCCATCACCTCCTTCGTTTTTTAATAAACCCACCATGTTTTTATGTCTATCTTTCTCTCTAATTTCCTTCCTTTCTTTTTTCCTTCTTTTCTTTTCATCACTTCCCCTTTTCTTTTCACCCAAACCCATCTCTTTTCCCCATTTAAAGAGAAAAATTTTAAAATCGTATTCATGGCCATTGAACACACCAAAGCCTAAACCATCTTTTTATACTTATTTTTGTATAAATTTCAACTAGAAATTTGATCAGTTTTTGGGTATTAGAACTATAATTCTCCTTCACCTATTTTAAATATTAATTTTGTTAAAAATCACCCAAACCCGGTTCAATGGGGTAACCTTAGACCTATTCTCACTATCAACTTTGGAGTTCAAGAAAATAGTGAAAAGAGTTATTCAATCAAATGCATGTGAGGTGTTTGATGAAATGCCAAAGAGAAGATGAAGAGAGAATAAAGAAAATAAGTGCAAGTGTGTACTTGGTCAATAACTTGAAAAAATGCATTATATTCTTAATGTCTTGAAAATGAAGTCGGGTGTAGTGGGTTAAAGGTAGAGTATTAGGTGTTAGGTGTAGCGAGTTAAGGGTAGAGTGTTGGGTGTTAGAATAAGGGTGGAGTGTTGGGTGTAGTGGGTTAAAGGTAGAGTGTTAAGTGTTGGGTTAAAGATGGAGTGTTAAGGGTTGGGTGTTAGGTTGAGAGTAGAGTGCTGGGTATTAGCGAGATAAAGGTGGCATGTTAAGTGTTGGGTGTTGGGTTGACATGGAGTATTAAAGGTTGGGTGTTGGGTTGAGGGTAGAGCTGGCAATTTTTGACACTACACGATAACAAGACACGAAATTAACAAGTTATTACACGACCCGAAATTTATTGGATCATTATTGGTTCAACCTATTTATGATATGAAATTAAACGGATTAGGTTGGGTCAACCCATGGGTTGACACGATAACCCTCTAAATTACTATATCAACAGATTTTGCTGAAGTTTTATTTTATTATAATTTAATAGAGTATATTTTAAGATTGTGAATAATAGATTTTATATTAGATTATTAAATCAAACATAATAATTATTTTAAAAATTATCCAAAAAAAATGAATAATTTTAATTATGTGTTTTAAATTACTATAATAATAAGGTTAGTGTTAATAATTATTTGAGTTATTAAATAATCAAAATTTGAGATTTTAATTCACAAAGATCGCAAGTTATGTAATTGTTAAATATGCTGATACTCATCTGTCAATAGTAAACGAATGAGTCATACACGAACACGACACGATAAGAAATAGGCCCCACACGACACTATATGACACGACACGAATACGATAAGAAATGAGTCACATCTGACACGACACGATAAACTGATAACCCGACCCACTGACATCCCTAATTGAGGGTGGAGTTTTGGGTGTTGTCGTAAAGGTGAAGTGTTATGTGTTAGGTGTAGGATGAAGTGTTATACTAAATACAAGTATCACCAAAGGTCAAGAATAAGCAAATGACTATCACTACTCAACTTAAAGATGAGGTGTACAAGTAGCAAAGGTGTTGGGGATCAACCATGTTTCTTCCAAGAATACAAGTTTAATTTTCAAATTTTTGGCTCCAACCAAAATCTTATTAGGCTCCGGCTAAAAATTTATCGGTTTCAGCCAAGACACAAGTCAGAGATTATTATACTACTCTCTACCCGTACAAACTCGACTTGAGAATGGGGGGTAAGATGATGATGTCTAAATTTAAATACAATCCAATAACTCACGGATATGTGACCGACCAGTCAAAACAGTCAAATATACTAGAGGACATTGTGGTAATTTTTACCTAAAATCAAGTTATGAAAAATTCAACCATTCAAGACCCTTATGGGTCCTATAGTTATTCGCAAGTTCATGAACCATCAAGTCCATCAAAGAGGAATATAAATAGTAAGGTTGCAAGGTAAACAAGAGGATGATTCATTTACTTGACTTCTCATTTGCCATTTTAAGCTTTCATTCACTCTCAGCTTTTCCTTGTGCAAAATCTGACTTGAGTGTCAGAATTTCCCACGGGGAACATAGCCTCACCACTCTTATTCTTGTTGCAGGTTATTGGATCGTGGGTATACACGTGTATTTACCTTAGCATTGGAGGATTCGGATAACAAAAGGACTCAGATTTTTATATTAGATTTTGGCGCTTTATTTTTACGCATCAACAATATCTATTAATAAATCACTTTTTGTGAGAACTTCTGAATTATTAACATGTGAGAATGTCAAATAATATATATATAGTAAATAACAACAGTGAAAAATGATCAATTACATAATTAATAGTAAAAATTAAAATTAATTATCTAAATATTATTGTTAACTTTTTTTATTTGTTCAAATTCTCACTTTATGCGCATATACTTCTTATGGTTGAATTTTCCTAAAAGAATTATAAATTAAAAATGTAATATAAATAATCATGTATTACCAATTTCTAACTATAAGTTAGGAAACACGTATTATTTTGGAAAAAAAAAAAAGGTTAGACACATAATATTAAAGGGTTACTCCTAATAACTTTCGTAAGTAGAAAGATATTTAACCTAAATATACATGATTAATATTATTTTTGTAACCTAATTACATATAATATAGATTATCATAGTTTCTCACAAAAAAAAAGAAGATTTTTTTATAGATATAGTATAGATTTTATCAAAGAAAATTTAATAACTACTATATCACAAAAAAATAAAAAAAACTAACGATAAATCAATTTATTCTTTGTATACTCTTCTAATTTTATGTTTATTAACAATTAACATTTAAATGTCTATGTATATTATTCTTAAATTTATGCTTATTTGTAATTTTACCGTGATAGAAAGCTAATTATAACCACATTTAAACAAATTTCTGAAAATTGACTATTGTTAAATATTTACACCACTATTTTTAACTAGAATAGATATATTATTTAATATTTATTCATATATATAGATATATTTATTATATATTTATTGATACATATCAGCTAGCATTGAAAACCCGCGCTATACATAGGATAGTAAAAAAAATTTCAAAACTTATATTTTAAATAATTATTTTTGAAAGATATCAAAATTATTTTTAAGAAAAGAAAATTTGAATGAGATTATGGGAACAAAATCTTAATAGTGAAACCTATAAAAAGTAGACAAAATAGAATAATTTTCAAGAATATATAGATCAATTTATCTGCACAAGAAAAGTGAATACATCCACAATCATATTCTATATATATCTATTAATAAATCACTTTTTGTGAGAAATTCTGAATTATTGACATGTGGAATGTCAACTATATAGTAAATAATGACAGTGAAAAATGATCAATTACATAATTAATAGTAAAAATTAAAATTAATTATCTAAATATTATCGTTAACTTTTTTAGTTGTTCAAAATTCTCACTTTATGCACATATACTTCTTATGATTGAATTTTTACACAAGAATTATAAAATTATAATTATAATATAAATAATCATATATTACCAATTACTAACTATAAGTTAGGAAATACATATTAATTTGGAAAAAAAAAAAAGCTTAGACATATAATATTAAAGGGTTACTCCTAATAAGTTTCATAAGTAGAAAGATATTTAGCCTAAATATATATGGTTAATATTATTTTTGTAACCTAATTAGATATAATACAGATTATTCATAGTTTCCAACAAAAAAAGATTTTTTTTTATAGATATAGTATAGATTTTTTTCAAAAAAAAATTAATGACTACTATTTTATATCACAAAAAATAATAACAAATAAATTTTTATTTTTTGTATCTTCTACCAACTTTATGTTTATTGATAATTAATATTTAAATGTCTTTGGATGTTATTCTTAATTGGTATTAGAGTAATTTATCTAAAAACAATATCAATTTTTCCCTTTGACTTCTCTTCTCTAGATGGATCCACTCCCCTGATATATTAGTACCAGTTATTGCTTCACCTACCCTATTTATCTTCTTTTCTAAACGTCTGTCTTCTGTTCATTTACCTTTCTATATTATTGCAGACTTATCCTAAATCATCTCTACAAATTACAAACCATATCTCTATCCATAAAAACTACGAATTCAAAATATCGTCCCCTCATATTTTTTCTATGCAAGGAAGATTACTTTTTTTTTTTGTCCACCTTTTTTATTTTTGATTTTCATAAATTTTATCATTTTCTTTTTTTTTTTCAGAAACTTGATAAAAATTTAACGATTCATAAGTTTCTTAATTGACTTGAAAATTATTCTATTTTGTCTACTTTTCTATTGGTTTTTCTTTTGTAGGCTTTTTTTTCCAAAAAAAAATTGTTGTTTGTCAAATTATATAATCTACTTTATTGATGTAGCTTTATGTATATGAAATAATTTTAAATTAAAAGTATATTGTAAATCATTGTATAATTATCAATTATTAACAATGTTAGGAAAATAAATATTTATTAATTTGAAAAAATCTTTATTATATATTAGAGCAAAGCTCCCTTTTACTTTTCAATCATTTTTATCTGACAAGAATATGAAACTTATAAATGCATACTTAACGATTGTTTTATTAGTTAACGATTGTTTTTAACTGTTTTATTAGTTTTATTTTATAATCAGTAAACTTTATAGATATAATTATTTAGTTTGTTCGCCAAAATAGTCCCTCAACTTTTCCAACTTAGCCAGAATAGTCCAATAACTTTCTTTTTAGCCAGAATAGTCCTGACTAAATTGAGTGAGTAAAGTTGAGGGACTATTTCAGCGATGTTCCCTAGTTTGTTTGTATTTTTATGGCTTAATTGCTAAAGATTCATACTGTCATCATTATTTTACTAATATTTATTATTTATTGTATAAATTAAATATACATATTCGTCATCTCGTGTATAGTACGAGATATTCAACTAGTAAATATTTAAAGAAAAGATAGCGTATAGTGATTTTAAATTTGTACTCTTGTTTAGATGCACTAATTACTAACTTACAATAAAGATGTATTATCAAGAATTCTTTTGCTCAATTAGTATGTATGATATTATTTGGAATGATTAGTGTAACAACTTTTTATATATGATGTATGTGAGATAAAAAGTTAGTTAATGAGTTTGTTAGAAAATTATTGTAAAATATTCTCTGAAAAATAATGAATAATTTTTCTATACAGACAGAGCTGTTACAAATTTGGAAGGAACATATTAATTCTTTTTTGAATAATATTCTGTAATTATTTATTAACATATTTTCAACTATATGATAACATTTTTTACTTTACATGTATCATTTCTAAAAAATTATCATATTATATTCTAATATTATTTTACATAATATCTCCAATAATAGTTATTCAAACAGAGCTATAATTTTCCAGATACATCATGATTTCTGCTCCGATTTTTCCTTCTTTTGGACTTTTTTTTTTTTTATAAAAAAAAAATCTTTTGGAAGAAAGAAGGGAAACTAGATGATGGCATTCTCCCATTGTATTTTGTACATGCATTAATAAAAGGACAATGATTTACAAAGTAAATTCATTTTACTTACTAAACTCACTACATGTTACAAAATTATAGTGAATCATCAATACCTAATTTTAGATATTCGGTCGAATTTTATTCATTCTTTTCTAGATTCTAGTGACACCTTAGTGGCTTTGTCACTTTATTACTTTTTATAAATACATTCTTAATAAAACTATCCACCTTGTTGGCGATTTTGCCTAAAAGGGAGGAAAAAGAATAATGAATAGAAAAGAAATAAAGTTCTACGTATAGACAAAGTCTGCATAAATAATTAAGAAAGATCAAAGGCACCAATATTAACTATCCTGCATAAGCTAAAGAGTAATGCATGATCTTGCTTGCTTCAAGATATTGTATCTACATCCAATGTAATTAGTCATTACATTCTAGAAAATATTTTCAGTGAAAATCAATTTTTAACCTAAAGAAAGAAAAAATATGTATATTTTTCAGGCTGATGGTGTACGTAGGTGCTTAAATCTGACTTTTACAAAATTATTTTTGCAGGAACGTGATTACATCTTCAATATGAACTGCATTTAAGTATAGTAATCATTTTAGTAGAAAACAAAGGTATAATTATCTGTTGAATATTAAGGTAAGCTATGATGCACCTCAAAAAGAATTACTAAAAAATCTTGATAGTTTTTTTTTTTTTTTTCAATCAACAACAACACTAACCTACTAAGAAAACTCAATTGGTCTAAAAAAGTTAGAGAAATATTGCCTTTAGAACAAACGGATACACTACTATATCAGTTAATGATTTGAGTAAAAAAAATCGTGATAAATACAAGATCGAAACTTGAACTCCCGACCTCACATTCAAAGTAGAATTATAAGTTGAATATTAAGCTAAAGCTATGATGCAACTCAAAAAGAATTACTAAAAAAACTTAATAGTCAAAAAGCTCTAAATAGACACTTTGACAAGAGAAGGCCTACTAGTACAAGTGGACTAATAGGTACTGAATACTTGAAATATACTCTTCAGAGAGGGATGTTTTCTTAGCATACACGAGGGATCCCAAAAGGGGAAACCGAAAGAACCCCACATTCCAAACAAGGAGCATCCTAAAACTTCATAGTAAAAATTGTGCACATCAAAGCTTGAGGTAGAAGGGACGTCAATATAGAAGAATAAGACGAAGGGGTATATATGTAACATTAGAAAAAAAAATTGCCGCTTATCTCGCAATTTAAAACAAGTATATTAAATTATTAAATAATTAAAAAATTATATAACCTCATACTTTAATTAATTTTAACGGCATAATAAAAAAGGCTGTATAATATTCATACCAATTGCAAATTAAATAATACAAACTTATTCATAATATTAAGGGTTTTTTTTTTTTTTGGGAGGGGAGGAGGGAAGTGTAAGAAGGATGGATGATTTGTTAATTGTGAAAAAAATCTACTTCTCTGAGAAAAAAAAGGTGTGTGAGAGAGAGACATTGCACCAAGAAAAAAAAAGAAAATGTGATGTGGCATGATTGGTCTACAAGGGAATGCTAATGTGCTAAAAGAAATAGTAACCTAAACTTCTCCCTTGTCTAAGCAAACTAGCAATTTCTCTCTCTAACCAAAGTCTTATTTTCCCTACTCCTCTCCACCTACCATGAACCACACCATACCACCCTCTTCTCCAAATGGGGTGGCTTCCATCCCTTTTCTCTCCATTGAAGAACTTGTGGTTTCGTCTCCACTCAGCTCGTAAAAAGAGTACGTATGCACTTATTATAATCACTCAATTTACATCATTTTGATCATAGTGTGCTAATTCTTCATCTAACGTTAATTTCTCTTGTTCTCATATATTTCACACAAGAAGTGTTATATTGCACCCAAAAAATATATATATATTTTTGAACGCATTTTTCCTTGTATTCTCATCCATGCATGCTTCAGTATAAAAATGGACTGATTCCATTTTGCACCAATCAACTTTTACTCAATTTTTACTTTACATCTTAAATTTTAGTTTTGGATACTTTGCATCCCAACATTCAAATTTGTCCCATTTTAGTCCATTTTCTAACACTGCCATAAAAGTTAATGAAATATTTGTTTTTTCACCCAAAAATATTGTTGTACATCTTGTTAAATTTGTCGTACATACAGAAAATTGTTGTTAATTTTTAAGACGGTCTTAGAAAAAGGACTGAAATGGAGTGAATTTGAAAGTTCGGGGTGCAAAGTGTTCAAAACTAAAGTTTGGATTGCAAAGTAAGAATTATGTATAATTAAGTTAAGGGTGTAAAATAAAATTAGTTAATTTCTTTTTTATTTTTCTTGCATTTTTCCTTGTTCCTTCAGTATAAAAATTACTTAATTTTAATTTTATTTTTAAATTGATATTACAGGTGGAGGGATATACATCTTGTATGAAGATGTGAAGTCATGCCCTTGTGAAGACGTGCATATACTATGGTCCATGCTAATGGAGTCTCATCGGCCTGCTTTGCCTCCACCAAAATGCAGCCGCAACACCTAACACAAATTTGGAGATTTTACTCTCATGTAAATATGTTAGCACTTAATTAAATATTTTCTGTCATTATGGTTTTCTTTTGTCCTATTTTCTCTAGTCCTTTTTAGAAGTTTGATTTCCAGTTTCTACAGAGTGAGTTTCTTTTAAATTATGAAAGTATTTATTTTCTGACTTACTATTATGAAATCTTCTTCCAAACATCTGATAAATGCCTGTAAATTGATAATTTTATTTGGAAAAGGGATATAGGCTTCTTCATACTGAAGCATTCACAACAGGAGAAGACGACTGATTTCGTTTGAACAGTTAATATTCGTAATATGATTATTTAATATTATTTAAATATTATTTAAAATGAGTACGATAACAATTTCGATATGTTACGTGAAGTAAAAATAGAACTGAAAAAACATAACATAAAAATTATTGCAAAATTTTAATGAATAATATTTGCGGTTCGAACAGTGTCACAGTGTCACGTACGAGTTTTAAGCTGAATTAGTTTCTTTTAGCTTTTTGTTGCCACGTCTATTGTTTGGCTGTTGAAGTGGCAATTGCTTTGCTCTCCAAATTCTCTATGCCGACAGATCCCTATTCAATCGACCGACAACTGAAAAGATTTTCAGTTTTTTTATAAAATAATTTTAAAACATGCAAGTTGCGAAAGCTGTTTAAAAAAAAGGGTTAAATACGATAAATCCATTTAAGGTTTGTATTATTTTGCACTCAATTCTTTAATATTATTTTTTTTCTTAGTTTATTTTTTTGACTAATGATTAAATATAACTTCATCGTTAGTCTTTTCAAAAAGATAAATTTATCCCAAAGTTAACTACAATAAACCCATTCAAATTTAAGTGAGATTTCACTTTAGTTTTTCATGAAAGTTTTATATCATTTAATGTTTTATACATAAAAATAACAATAATAACACTGTCAATATTGTTAAAAATATAAATATACTCCAAATTAATTAATATTTTAATTCTCAAATTATGTTTTCTTCAATATTTAAAACTAAAATACATAGTGAAATAATTAATTTTAAAAATTTTGACGAATTATTAAAGCTATTTCATCTAAATTATCTTAATTTGAGTTTTAGTTTATATGTATAAAGTTATTTCGTATAATTTTGGTGATAGTTGAATTATATTAACTAGGGAAAAAAGTAAAAAGAAAACCATTTTAAATATACATCAAGAAAAGCAAAAAGAAAAAAGAATGTTGGAATTTTAATATATGATTATGGGTCTTGTATATGTAAACATTTGCCTTCATTTGAAAATAAAATATGACGAAAAGACCAAAAAAAATACCAATAATGTTAGTTGAAAATTTTGTATTTAAATTTTTCACAACACAAGTATTTTAAAAAATCATTAGTATTGGTAGACATCATTATATTTTTAGTTATCTTGACAATATTTTTATGTTGATTAATGACTAAAATAGGCTAATGACACAAAACTAGAATTAGGGACTAAAATGACAAATATAATAAATTTTAAAGGGTTAATTTTATGTTTTCTTGCCGTGCCCATGAGTAAAAATGTCTTTCTTAACTTTTTAATAGTCAAATTGCTGATGTGTATTAACGGAAGGGACAAGTGAGAAAAAAATAACGTTAGGGGATTTAATGTAAAACAACCCAAATTTTAAGAGGTTTACTATATTTAACCCCTTAAAAAAATTAAAAATGACATGTATCAACATTTTACAAAAAGGAAAAAGGATATTTTGGTCCCTTATTTTTGAAGTGTAACTCAATTTAGTCTTTTATGTATTATAACAAGTTAATTTAGTCCCTCTTATCTTTTAAAATATCGGCCAACAGGTATAGGAATTTAATGAGAAAATTAAACAAATGAACGTCGATGCCTCATGAACATTACGTGATATATAAACGCGATTGGAGGTTAAAATTTTGAAAAATGATAAAATTTTGCTTCATTAATATATGTCATTGATGATTGTTGGAAGAAGATGGGACAAAACTAAGGTTAGGAAAATGAGAAAAAAAAATAGTGAGGATGATGAGGAATAAGACTTTGACCTCAATATGTTAGTATTAATAGCCACATAATATTTACGTGGTTTTCACTATTAATTTGTCTAATTTTTTGTCAAAAATCCTACATATATTAGTTAATATTTTGAAAGATGGAGGACTAAATTGACTTGTTTTGATACATAAAAGACTAAATTGGAGCACGTCTCAAAGATAAGGGACCAAAATGTTTTTTCTTCCCTTAACAAAATAAAAGATAATTTCTTCCGATTCTAAATTAAAAAAATAATAATAATAAAAAAAAAAAAAACACACACTAAAAGGCGTAAAAAGAAAATCATAAACCAGATATACTTATATAGAGGTAGGAAGCAAAGGAGAACACTTTTTTCCTTTTGAGGGAGTAATGGAGAACAATTCAAAGAATTTTTATCCAAACTAAGCTACTTTTAGGTTAAGGGGGGAAAAAGAAGAAAAGAAAAGATCGATAATCTTTGAATGATACGCAAATCAACCAATTAAAGGAAAGCAAATAATCAATATTTACTCAATAACTAATGCTGCACTTAAAAAAAAATTATACCGTAAATATTGCAAATAAGCATTTGGATAGTAAATTTTAAAAACAACTTTTTACAAATAAGAATTTGAATCATGAATATAAAAAGAAAAACTTGTACGTGAATGTCGAATAAAGTTATCAATGTTCATCATGCTTAATCCATTTTACTCGCTCCATTTTGTCTATTAAAAAGATTTCATCCTTTTTAATTAGGATATTTATCCTGATCCGCCGACTTGAAAAAAAAAGATATTCGAACTGCATTATGAAATCGAGTCGGATGCTAGAAAGTCGGGTCACTCAAGTTGAGAGTCAGGTACTGAATCACATTTTTGTGACCACCCGGATACCCGACCCGGTTCATTTCAAGGGTAATTTTGTAAATTTAGTTAATAGAATTTCATCAGAAGTTAATCTTATTGCAGCCTCTCAGGTTTTCTTATTCAGTTCCTCGTCTTCCCTTCATCTTCTTCGTCTTCTCTTCCTTTTCCTCTTTCCATCTTCTTCCACGCACTCGCAACTATTGAGATGAATTTTGTGACGTAATTGTTGTTGCTATTGTCTTGTTGCTACTAGCTAGTTTGTTTCTGTTGAGATATAATATTGGAATGTATTTTGTGACTTAGGCTTACTTGTTGATTTAATTGTGAAATTAACTTGTCTAGCTATTATTATTTAAATTTTTCATGTTTTTGTTACCAGTGAAGTCGGGTAGCCAGTCAACCGATCCTCTTTTGAAGGTACTCGGCCTATCAGGTACTTGTTTTGCATGGATCGGTTAGATATACAAAATTGGATTCTTGACCTAGTTAGTGAGGATCGGGTATTTTTTTTAACTCATGGATCGAGGAACACCCTTACTTTTAACTTATCCTAAAACATTTAGCATAGCGGGCCACATGTTTTTAGTGGGCTCAATTTGCATGTTCAACCCAATTTAAAAAGTGGAGATGCGTTTGGCTGGGCTATTTTTTTGGGGCCGGGGACTAATTATGAAGCATGAGTTCGGGGCTTTGATTTTATTCGGTCTATGACAAATCAATATTTTTACCTTGTAACCTCAATTAAATTTACTAAACCATTGTGAAATAGTAAAGTATTTTATTGGATGAATTTTATAAATTAACTAAGAATAGTCAATAAAATTTACTTGAAAAAATAAGTTTACATAATTTTTTTTTTTTACATAATTAACGCTCTTAGAAAATCAATCTTTTCTACTTTACCCGTGATTATAGAGAAATCAAAAGGTTGTTGACTAAAGATAAGGCATCCTGCCAACATGTTGCCGAATTTACAGGTTATCTTTCACTCTGTTTACTGTTCTCTCTTGTGCAATCGAATGTTCTTCCTTGGGAAAAGTTGATGGTCGTAGAAAATTCTAGAAAACGAACTTACTCACATGGTAACTTTATTCAACATTTGTAGTGGTAATGTACGGTGGCAAAGTCAAAATTAATATTTAATAGGGTATTATTAATACAAGAATTTATATGATAGCGAGACAAACGAAATGATGTAGATTTACAATAATAAAATTGAATAAGAAAGTTGAAGTTTTTTTTTGTTTTTTTTATTGATATTTTAATGAAGATAATAGTGGGCTGAATTCAATTTTTTGAACAATTTCACAAAGAAATTTTGGTGAAGATCAAGAAGATGATGGAATTTTTTTTTTTTTTTTTTTAAATAATGTTGAGAATTAGAAAAAATGAAATAATATCATAATGATGGATGTAAAAGAAAAAAAAGTTTAAAAAATAGATATTTAGTGGATAAGAGTGAACACTTTGATAAATAAATCTATATTTTATTAATTCAATAAGGAAAAAAACAAAATTTTCATATTTACTAGGATACAAAATTAAATACTTTTAAAAATAAGCACAATAAAATATGCAATAATACACATTTTTTTGGAGCCAGGGGACACGTGCCCCAGCGTCCCGTTGTAAATCCGCCCATGGTAATGCATAAATACGCAAGCTGGAATACATTCTGGTAACGTTTTTGGACCGCTGTTTGGTCAAAATTTAAAATTCTTATAGATCACAAAAATGTCCACTTTAAAATTTCCAGTAAGACGAGACGATATGATAGTACTATCCATGTTTTCCGAAAATGTTACTATATTCAAGCAATTACCAATATATATACACAAACATACTGGCTTAATACCTGTGCTATACACGGGAACAGAATTAATTCAAAATAGTGAGATAATTATCATGATATGTATCTAATTCTGTTAGTTAATAGTGAAACTAAAACCAAATTAGTTTGATGTAAAGCAAAACAATTTGCAACAAAGTAGTTAAAGAATAACTAACAATTATGAAACTGAAATACAATCACTATTTTGTCTAACATAAAAGTAATAAATCAATCTAGTTTATAAAACAAATGCACATTATTTTTTGTAACTTTACACGTCCTTAAAGAATTTTTTTTTTATTTTAAAAAACTACCTCTCCCCTATGACCAGTAGATCATATGAAAAGCGTCTTACCACCTAAGTTGCAGTTCATTGTCTAAAAAATTTTTGCCCTAAAAGAATACAACAGAGAATTTTAATTCTTAACACATTTAACTACAATAATATGATATGGAATAATCAATTAATTAATGAATCATTTCTTATTCAGCAAAATCCTTTTATTTTATTATTAAAAATCACTTTTTCCTCCTATCATCTAATAATTCAAACTCATGATCAATAATTCATAGAAAAATGATAAAAATATTTATCTTTTGGACTTGAAAAAAAATGATATGAGAGTGTAAACAAAAGTCACTTAAATGACGATCATGATCTTTGTTTCTATAGCTTTTCTATAATCTATCTCTCCATCTCTCTCTATCTATTATCACCATCATCGGAACACATTGAATATTTTCTTGATTTACTATTAATAAAATACAGTTCATAAACAACCCAAATTTCAAATTTAAATCTTGCCAAAAAATAGAAAAAAAAATATAATGCCAACTCAAAATTGCTTTACAATTGAACTCCTTAATAGAACCCCAAAGAAAAAGAAAAAATAAAAAAATTAGTCTTCAAGAAATTTATAAAAAGGAAAATACAGCAAAAAATAATTCAGATCAAGCTAGAAATTAACTGAAATATCTAAAGATACTGATTCATCAACGAAATTTTACCAACCTTCAAAATATAAAATGCGTTAAATTAACAAAATAAGATCAATCATATAAATACTTGAATCCAATAACATAGTAAATTTTAAGGATATAGGCCAACGACGAATTTTAAGGATATTAAGTCACATAAATACAATGTTAGCACAAAAATAGAACAAAATGCAGCAAAGCTTAAACTAATAAGAGCAAAGGGAAAAAAATCATTACCAAGATAATAGTACATCTCATAAACATGTGCATCGCTATATTAAAAGTTCTGAACAGATGCTTCCTTCCTTCTTAGGTACTTTATTAACCAACACTTATAGTTATAGGAGATTGACATGTCTAGATATTCTTAATAGCTAGTACAATTGCAATAGCAAAACATTTCCCATACCAAAAAATCTATAGGCATACCTGCATTATAGATTAAGTCACCAGCCACCCCCAGTACTTTTGTACAAACCAATTTGTCTAAATATCAATTCACGGAGTAAGTTTTGTTACTTACTCCACATCACAATGAGAGTATAATAGTTTTTGAAATGATTGAAAGTAAGAAGGTCTTACTATTTTTTAATCATTCAACGAGTTAAAATATTCACTTTTCAATACAGAATGAGTAACAAAGAATTTTTACAATTCACAGGATATTAAACTTCACAACAATAATAACCAAATATAGAATCCATAAAAATTATTTCAGCTGATTTGTATTATAAAAATTCCAAAAAAAGAAAAATAAAAAGAAAAGTAAGATAATAAGAAAAAAGACCAGACCTCTTGAAGATATCAATAGGGTCATTCCCTATTTTCCTGCCTCCTTCATCAACCCAACAGTTGGACCCTATCAAAAATAATAAACATTTAGGAAAAAAGATTCAATATTTAAAGAAACAAAAAAATACAATATTTTATTACCTCGCCAAATCTACAATCAATTTCTCAAAATATTTTAGCATATTCCATGCCATATTCAGAGTCATGTAGGCAAATACGAATAAAAACTAAAAGAGTTACATAGTTTTAATTATTCAAACTCACACACAAAATTAATGTGGACATTATAGCTAGCCTAGTAGCACAAAAAAACTAAAATAGGTATGTCCAATATCACATAAATATTTGTTCTGCAATAAAGCTGAAATTAAAACTCTAATACTCTAATATTATTCAGTCCACAAAATTTAGAAGCAAACAAGAGAAATAAAATTGTCCAAATTGTAAAAAATAATAATAAAAAAAAAATTAAAGATTGGGGGTTTCGTGTGAGTATGAATGAAAAAGGAAATTTTCTTAATGTGGAAAGTTGTACTGCCACCCGATCACAAAGGCGGCATTCATGTTCAGGCCGCCATCAAATGTGCGAGAGAGGTAGGGGAGAAAAGGAAAAGGACAGATAATGTATTTTGGAGAGAAAGAAATAGAGTTTGTGCATATTAAATCAAAAGTGAGAAAATTTTATCTAATACATTTTAAGTTAGGGCATTCTTTTGAAGTTGTGATGAGATTAAGGTGAGGAGCATCTTGATAAGGTCGAATTTTTCAGTCCAAATCAAACTCTTTGACCCCTGAGTCTAATTTAAGTATGAATATCGGTTTCAAATTTACTTGGTGATAATTTAAATATGAAGATAGGTTTTGAATTCACTTGGTGATAATTTTTCGTTTAAAATTGCATGAGTAACATTTTTGGATAAACAATGACACAAATTATTTAAATAGTTGACAATAGCAATCATGATTTATTGGTCATTTGAATTTGAATAATTACATTGTGATTGCAAGACCAATTCATATATAAGGATTGGCGAGATATATGAAGGATAAGCACTCTATGATGACTTTTCTTCTTAACTAAAACGAAAACTAAATTTGGATAAATATTTGCATATAGTATTATTTAAATTGAAGATCAATATAGCAAATTTGATCTATTTGTCATTTGAATTTGAAGAATTACGCAAAGCTCATAGATTTACTCACATTATATATATATAGAGAGAGAGTTTATAAAAGGAGAGCTTGACAAATGTCATGCTTTCATAGTTTTAAAATTCATTATGCTATTATATATATATATAAAGAGAAATTCTACAATTTTTTTTTTTAAAGTTTGTGCAGTACAAATTTTTAAAACACATTGTGTTGTATTGTACAATCATTTAAAGCACAAGAAAATGATTCTCTAAAAGGGTCAATAGAATTTTCTATATATATATATATATATATATATATATTATATATATTATAGCAAAAGGGGTTTTGTGAGAAACAACTAGAGTATGACAAGTGGCAAGGTAAAAACACAAAAAATCTAGGTAAATAATGAGGGTAAAAGAAAAAACAAAATTGAATTAATTAACCATGCAAATTCAAATTACTCACCTAAATATTTTCTTTAACTACTTTTATTTATTCAAAATGGTTACTTTGTGCACATATACCTCTTATAATTATTAATATTAAATGGTAAGTTAAAGTGATGTTATTTATAATAACATGTGAAATATATATTTCTTAATTTGAAAATTTTTAGACTTATAATATGTATAGAGTTATCACAAATATTTTTTATTAAATATGAACAGATTTAATCTAATTATGTTTCAGTAATATCATCCTTAAAATCTTATTACATTCAAGAAGGAATAATTTTATAAAAAATTTAATAACTACTATATTGCAAAAAGAAAACAAAATTTTAAAATTATTATTCTTTGTATACTTTTAATGTATCTCATTTTTAAATGATGATATAATTATATTACATTTAAAAGTAACTTTAATATTCTGTCTTCTCCATTTAGAAGTACAAAAAGATAACAAAATTTTAAAATCATTATTCTTTGCATACTTTCAACGTAGTTTTTAAATGACGATGTAATTATATTATATTTAAAAGTAACTTTAATAGTTTGTCTTCTCCATTTACAAGTATGCTTCTGATTGCTATAAGTGTTCTTTTCATTTTTTGATCTAGAAAATAACTCCACCTTTCTTTTTATTATGTGATAGTCACAAATTATTTTGACTACATAATTTTAAAAAGATTATTCTATGAATCATATAATCCCTTAAGTAGTATATGTTAAATACTAGTTATAGTAGACAAAATATTAAAACAAACTTCCATGCTTTGTGAGAAGTTATGAAAAATATTGTGGGTAACATTATTTTTAGTTTTTTTTTTTTTTTTAATTTTCTATTGATCGCTAACAAACTATAGATTTTGATTTTGATTTTTTGAATATTTTTTGGCTATTTGTGTATACACTATTAATTTCATTTATTTCCAAATTATTACTATCATATATATATCTAATTTTCATAACATAGTTATATGATTTTTAAATTAATTTTAATAATTATTTATAGTAAACAAGCATAAAGATTTTAGTAAAATTTAATAATATTGGTCCTAAATCATGTTCTTTCTTTTAATTTCCGGCATTGTAATTTTTTTGATATTGTTACTTAGTTTTATTTGGTTTAATTACTAAAAGTTTTAGGCCATCACTATTATTTCACTAAAATCATTTTTTTAGGAAAATTACACAAAGATATATACACTTTAAAATAAAATGGTATATATGTATATAAATATTTTTTTTATCTTTCCATGTGTAGCACATGTTTTAAAATTATTATATTAAAAAATTTAATTTTAATATTCATCTCCGTTACATATTAAAAAATAACTATAATAAAGTACGTTATTAACTCGATACTTTTGAATTTATCTTCAAATTATCCAGTAATCAAACCTATAAATAAGAAAAATTGATTGATACACATTACTTAAGTACTTTATCATTATAACTGCCAAATAATCATTAATTAGTAAATAAGAATAAGAAAAAGTATGATAATGTCAACTTAACTTATAAAAACAACAATATGCTTTTAAACTCAATAATGTATTTTTATAATAGTACCACAATTCACTAAAATGAATGAAAAATGTATACATTTTAGAAAAAAATTACAAAACTTAAATTTTTGTTGAAATCATTCAGTAAGACTAAGATGTACATCTTAGGAAAAAAAAATTACAAAATTTAAATTTTGGTCGAAATCGTTCAGTAAAAGTAAGAGGTAATAAATTTACTAATCAATTGAATAACTTATCAATTTTTAATTAATCGTCCAACTAAGCATTCTGATCGAAGTTCAAAAAATGATAAGAAAAACCTCATTTTTACTTAACACATATGGATAAATGAAATGAGAAATAATATGCAACTTTTAATATACTTACTTATATCAACAATTGCAGTAGATATCATAAAAATCAATTATTACTTATATTATCTATATAAATAAAAACTAAATAGTGTAAAAGAATTTATAATATCTACATTTATTACAAATGTTGTTAATTTTATTTATTATATTTGATTTAATCATTAAAAATTACATGCCATCATCATGATTTTACTAACATTATCTTATTTTATAAGTTAAATATATTTATATATTTACCCGTGCATAGCACGGGTTTTCCTACTAGTGTATATATTATAGCAAAACCTCTTTTAGTGAGGAGCCATCACAAACTAACATGTGGCACATTAGATAAAAAAATTTATTTGGTAAATAATAGAGGTAAAAGATAAACTACTTAAATAGTTACCTAATTTTTTATTTAACTACACTTATTTTTTTAAAAATCTCAATTTATGCACATATCTTATAATTAATTTTTTTTCCAAAAATAGAATAAAATTAAACGTGCATCATAAATCATAATATAAGTATCAAGTATTAATTATAAGTTAAGAAAATAAATATTTATTAATTATGCAAAATTTGAATCTATATATCATTGTTAGTAAATTAATTTACATAACCTGATTACATTTAATTAGTAATTATGAAAAAGAACAATAATTTTTGTATCACAAAAAGATTAAAAAAAAGATTGTTTAGATCAATTTCGTAGTTGCATCTTCTTGAAACTTTATATTTATTAGTAATTATTTATTCAATGTTAATTATCTAACTTGACTCGATTATATCGGGTCGAGAAAAAAGTGATCCAGTACTCAATTCATATGCATATGGTACCTGGTCAAAGAGGGTGGGATGATGGGGTACTTGGTCTAATATTATATTTTTTTAATATCAAAATATTTTTTAAAAATGACTATTAATTACACATATACCATTATAGAAGGGGAAACGAAAAAATTCATTAATATTAGGCCATAATATGCAAAATTACAGAGTTGACCCTGTATATGGACCAGGTCGGCACCTGTCATGAAGCAAATTTTTTGACTCGCTGGGTGGCAGACCCAGTAAGAGTAATACTTGACCCGCTACCCGATCCAGTTTTATTAACCAATTTGTATACTGTATATTTTCTTGTTTGATATGGCCTGTTTCATCAAATTTTTTGGGTCGACAGGTCAAGATAAACACATCCCATTTAATATAATTATAATTATATATATATATATATATATATATGTATGTATATATGTATGTATGTATATAAAGAGTAAGTGAGCTTATTGAAAAACTACTATACGATGACAAGTGGAATCCTCTTTCAGTCATTTTTTACCATCAGTAACTAAGTAAAAAAAAAAAAAGTATAATTTGAAATATTCAAAATTTTAACTTTATCTTCAAATAGTTTTTTATTAGGAAAAAGAATTTACGTGACAAATAATAAAGCTAAAAAATGATCTACTTAATTAATTAACAATGAAATTCAAATAGAGCTACCCTTTTTTTTTAAAACCTTTAATTATGCACACGTCTTATAATTAAATATTTTTTCAAAAGTGTTGTAAAATTTTAAACACGTATTATAAATCATCATATAAGTATCAATTATTAACTATAAGTTAAGATATTTATTAATTATGTAAAACTTTTATTTATATATCATGGTTAATAAATTAATTTTGGATATACATATTTAAATAATAACTTTCATAAAAGTAAGAAGATATTTAGCCTAATTATGTTAAATAATACTATTATTTCAACCAAATTACATTTTGTTAATATTTATTAAAAAGAACAATAATTTATAATATCACAAAAAGATAAAAGGGTTGTAAGATGAATTTCTTATTTACATTTTCTTGATTACTTAATGTCAATAGACATTATTCTTAAGTGATTATTTATCATAATACATTAAAAAATAGTTTTAATAGTATGACTTATTATTGATGTCACCATTTATTGTATTATTTTTTGTTTATTGACTTAAAGATATACATAATATATACAGAAAGGAAAAAGAATAAAAATTAGTGTGACTTTTTATCATGTAAGATTAATATCTATATTTATATTGTATTTTTTAGTGCACCAAGATTTTCAAATTTTGATTCGATGATTTTTAATTGATGGAAAAAATTGTATAATGTAAGTGAAAAATATCCATAAAAAATAATCATATCATTATTTTTAGAACCATAATATTCTAATTTATGAGTTTAACTAGCCCTGCTGCTATTTTTAAACATGTAAAATGTTAATTGATTTTTGTCAAAGTTTACAAAAAAATAATTTTAAAAGTATGATAATGTCAACTTAGTTTATAAAAATTTCAATATTCTTTTAAACTCAATAATCGCTTTTTATAAAGTGCTTTAATTCACAAAAATAAATAAAAAAATTCTATATTTTATAAATAAATAAAAACAATTACAAAACCTATATCTAGGTCTAAATCATTCAGTACGAATAGATAATTATACTAATTATTAGACGTAACGAACTTATTATCAACTGAATAACTTACCAAGTTTTTAATTAATCATACAATTCAAGCATTTTGATCGGGATTCAATAAGTTAATGATAAGAAAAACTCATTTCTATCTAATACAAATGAATACATGAAATGAAAAATAATATGCAACTTTTATTTATATTATTAGATACAAAAGTAAAACAATGTAACTATAGATATCATGAATACCAACTATTACTGTATATTATTATAAAAGTAGGAAGATATTTAGTCTAACTATTTCATAAATACCAATAAGTAAGATCAATTTTTTTTTTTTTTTTTTGCATCTTCTTTCAGCTTTATATTTATTAGTAGTTAATTATTCAATGTCAATAGTGATTATTTTTAAGTGATTATGTAATCGTAATACATTAAAAAAAAAAAAGTATGATAATGTCAACTTAACTTAAAAATACGAATAAGCTTTTAAGCTTAATAATCATTTTTTATAAAACACTACAATCCGTTAAAATAAATAAAAAATTGTATATATTTTATAAAAAAAACAATTACAAAACTTAAATTTAGGTCCAAATCATTCAGTATGATTAGATGATTATAATATATTATTAGATGTAACAAACTTATTAATCAATTGAATAGCTTACCCATTTTTTAATTAATTAATCATGCAATTCAAGTATTTTGATCAGAATTCAATAAAATAATAAGAAAAACTCATTTCTACTTAATAAAAATGAATACATGAAATGAGAAGTAATACGCAACTTTTAGTCATATTATTTATATAAAAAATAAAATAGTGTAAAAAAAGTCAATGTCAACAACTGTAGATATCATGAAAATCAACTATTAGTTAGAACTATTACAAATATTGTCACTTAAATTTGTTTATTTTTGTTTTATGTAATTATTAAAAATTGCATGCCATTATCATAATCTCATTAATATTATTTTATTTTATAATTTAAATATATTTGCTTACTCGTGCATAGTACGGGTTTTCCTGCTACTATATATATATATATATGAAAAATTCTATAGTCACTTTTAAGGAATTATTCCCTTATACTTTAAATACTTGTATAGTACAATATCATGTACTTTAAATTCTTGTACTGTATAAATTTTTAAAGCTAAATGAATAGTTCCCTAAGAGGGATGGTAGAATTCCCATATATATATATATATTTGAAAATTTGGCGACTCCTTTAACAACTAAAGGGTAATAAAAAAGCCAGCTTAGACAGTCCTCATTTCAACGTTATCCAGTTGGTGAGACAATGTCAAGCTCCCTGGGAAGTTTCTGTGTAACGAACATTTGGCCCTCCAAAACACCCAAAAAAAAAAAATAAATAATAATAAAATAAAAAATATTAAAAAAAGTCTTAGGAACGACAATGCCATGTATATGTTACTTGCTTCACCTTGTTAGGAGTTCATGTTCATAAAAAAAAAAAAAATGACATTACAGATATTGTAATTTTCAAAAATCATGAATATTAATTATAACTTTATCGAAAGTGATTTTATTTGAACGACTGAGTTTCTAAAACTAAATTTAAGAGTAGGATCATACTTAAAATTAAGAGATGAGAGATAAACATTTATAAGAGTTTTTATTAAGGACAACACTCTTCAATATTCTATTAAACGGTCTACAAAATTTTTCTCGACCCATTTGTATTGTTAGAAAATGGTATTTTTGACCTTAAAACCAAGCCCTACTCCCTACCTCCTCCCCCATCCTTTAATTAAAAATAAATAAAAATTTGTGTATGAACTTTTATATTGTTTAACATATAATGAAATGGTACTTAGTTGTTTATGTGACTAATCAAACTAGTTATTCTTAAACAAGAGACAAGGAGACAAGCATAGCTTAGATTAGATTAGATTTCTCAAATTGAAACAATTTATAGATGCAAAAGAGTTTGTTAAACACCCAAACTATGATCGAATATCAAGTTCATTTGTCTTTCTGCCTCACTGAAACATAAATACAGTTATTCATCATGACTTGTACATTTGTTATTTTAGTAGTAGCAGAAAACTATGCAACTAAAAGCAATTTTCGCCTGACGTTATGTTAAAGGTGAAGAGTTTGGCATCCCTCCCAAACATAGTTCGATTTATTAGGTGTTGTGGTAACGTATGTAACGCTTGCCAAATTTTTTTTATAATAAAGAATTATATATTTGAAAATTTTTATGGGTTCGAAACAAAATCATACTGTTGTACTTTAAAAATTTGTACAGTATAACAATATTATATATTTTAAATACTTGTATGGTACAAGTCATAAAAACATTATAGAATAGTACTCTAACATGATTATAAAATTCTTTAACATTGTATTTGGATAAATGAATTTGATTTGAAGGAATGATTTGAAATGTATAAATTTAAATTGGGTTGATGTGAAATGATCCACTCATTTTACCATTAAATCTACACTCTCATTTGTTAGTAGATTTTAGATTCACAACTAAATCAATTAATTTATTTAGATAATTTATTATAAATTAAGATTTCAAATTAAATTCACCCAAATCCATCCATCCAAACACAATACTATATACACATCGAATTTATCTAAATATTTTCGTTTGTCTATGGTCTAGAAACCAAATGCTATCACCACCCATCTAGAAAGTAAAAACCTAAGGGCAAAAATAAAAAGAGAGATAAAAGCTACTATGTTATTTGTATAATATTTGGAAATGCCTGCTTCAGGCCAAGGCTCAAATTAAGAACTTATAATATTTGGAAATGCATGCTTCAGGCCAAGGCTCAAATTAAGAACTTCGTCAAATGTAAAGCAAGACTTCGATTTTCTACAGCATCCCAAGACTCCACACTTATCGAACGGTCGTTAAAGCTACAGGTACAAGTGATAGGAGTTAGGACAGAAGAAGTACCAATTAATTAACAAATAGTACAACCCATCAAATCAAGAAGCAGTGGTATCTATCTTTCTTGATAAAGACCAAATCAAAGATTGTCTTAAGATTCCATCTTTTTTAGTGGAAGTTGCAAACTTGCAATGCATAATCCATAATAAAGCTTATAAAATTGTTAAAAATACTTTAATTAATTTTTTAATCGAATAAAGTAACAGACACGTCTGTCCAAAAACAACATGTTTAGAAAACTAATCTCATTTCGTTTATTAAATTTTTTACTGCTTTATTTGATTGCGTAATTTTATTGTAAACTATTATGTATTACGTAATAAAAAAAGAATTTAAGTATTATTCGTACTTAATTAGCAGACCCATTAATTCCTACAAATTGAATGTCAACAAATTTTACCTAATTTTTTTTTTTAAATGGCAGATTCAATAAGTTATTCCTATAAAGTATAAATTCCATCAAATATCGTGTGCACGAATGAGTCAAAAAGAACATATGCATTCAGACTTACGTGACAAGCCAAGCCCCTAAAAGTTTACTAATAGAATTCTTCACTTAGAAGCCCATTACATATAAAATTTCCAATAACTACTGCATATATTGGATGCATATCTTATAAGTTCAACGTAATTTTGTTGATTTTAAAATTTTATATAATATAATATTTTAAAACATACTCCTACCACTTCTGTTTTAATATAATTGTCACATTAGACATTTGCATAAATTTTAAAATAACTATAAATTTCTATCAAATGTTCATAAATGTCCTTATTAAGTTGAACTGTACTTGACATTATTAAATAAAAAATATTCGAAATTAGAGAGTTTTAATTGGGAGGAAAGTGGAGGGAGAAGACAAAAAAGAAAGATGATGATTATTAAGTTTGGAAAATTTTGCAATTTCGTTAATGTAATTATTCTATTAATTCTGAAAATTTATACAATAGAATATTTTAAAATATATAATGTATACCATACAAATTTTTAAATATAACGAAATGATTTTCAGACAAACACTACTAGTATTTTCCATAAGAAAGAAGTTTTAATAATTTAATTTGCCAAAAATCAAGAAGTTGGGAGACTTGATTTCTGGTCAGCTATTCCACAATTTGTACAATAATTCTTGCTTGGCGTGGTAGGTCGGATGCTGCGGCCTGCGTAGTTCTCATTGACTAGCGAAAGGCAGTCATCTTAACTTGCTTATCAAAAAAACAAAAAATTCAGCCGAAGCTTCCAATGCTAATAAATATATAAAGAAAATTAATTATGAATAGTCCTGTGTCGGTCAAGCATGATGTTGAATACTTCAATTGTACACGTACAAGTCTGACTTAGATAAATTGATTATTAAGGTAATTAAGACTAATGATGATTTTTTTGCTTTTGGGAGATAACTATCATAAATTTAATTAATTACCCATATTTATTGGATGTTTATTAGTTTAGAATCAGTCACCAACTCAATCTTAATCCTAATTCCTGATGATACAGAGATCTTTTTCCAATACGTATCCCAAAAAAAAAAAAAAAAAAAAAATATGTTGGAGTGACTACTCTATAATTACATGAACCGAAATGCAAATTCAATCTAGCATAATTAAAATTATATAGATATAACACAACTATCACATATAGAGTAATAGTAACTAGTAGCATCACAAATTCTGATTTTAAATATCAGAGCGATTGAAATGATATACTATACTCTAATAATTGGATGAATATAATATTAGATGGATGTATCTATAAAATTACAATATGTTTTTTTTTTTTTTCCTTTTTAAAACTCACCTTCCTCTTATCATCTAATGATTTGAACTCATGATCAAATCTAATTATAGAGAAAGTATTTTATCACTTAAATTGCATATCGTTATCGAAATTACATTATGTTATATTCTTATTTTCCTAATAAAAAAGAAACTCAACTCTTAACTTCATAAGGACGTTATAAACCCTAAATATTGGGTGACCATTCACTTCATCCATGCATCAACGTCCTACCAATGTGCTTTATTTTAGAGAGAAATAATGTGTATAAATAATAGCAGAAGTAGATCCAATTTATACAAATTACAAAATTTACTCAAAAGCATAATTTACTCGTCTTATCATCTACGGTTACCAATAAAGAATGCAACACGTGCATGAGGGAATATTTGGTTTGGCCACATTTTATTTTGAGATAATAGACACCTGTATTACCCAACCCAATTTTCAATTTTTTGATAGAAAATATTTAGGTAAATTTAGTCTTTGGTTCTACATGTAAACCCTGTGGTCAGAATTAAATTCTAAAGAATCTTGCTTACATCAATTAATATCATAAATTCTCTAAAGTTTAATCCACATTACGGAATTTACAAGTAGGACCAAAAATCAAATTTACTCAAATATTTGCCTTTTTTTTATACCACTGTTTAGTCCAGTAGTTCAGTTAGTGCGATGCTAGTACAATATAGTGTACAGTAACTAAGGGTGTTTAATTCCACCTTTATTGATATGATTTATTTCGAAATGTAAAAATATTTAAATTGTAGAAATATGGTATTTTGATCGATTAGTGTTGTGACAGATTTGAATATAAGTGGATTAAAAATTTACAACCTAACGAATACACAACCCATTCCATTTGCAACCTGACAAATACACAACCCATTGCATATACAGGGTTGATTATGTAATTTTATATATTATTTTCTTATATTAATGTAATCTTTTCTCCTCTGCTTTCTATTTGCATGAATTTTTGTTTAATTTTAAGTCAATTTTTTATTTTTTTAAACTCAAAATTATCATAAATGAACACAGTTAGGTATTTATATATTTTACCCGCTATTATTGGATAGCCTATATACATGGATCAAATCCATTTTTTCTTGACCTCAACCAAGTGTGATTAGATGGGTCGGATTAATTACCAAATAGAATCAATATCCAATTTATGAACACCTTTAAGTGTAACTTGTTTATCAAACAAGTCATTTTTAGACTTTTTTTTTTTTAAATTATAAATCATATTATATAAATTTTTGTCTCATTTTTTATATTCATTCAAGTCTCAAACACTATATTCGAAGTTGAGTGGACAGAGCATATGTCCAATCATTTAAATTTGCAAAATAAATAAGAGAGCTTATTAAAAAATTGATAGATAAATTGCCAGCGATCAATCCCGTTACAATGATTGTTTTTTCTTACATCCCAAGTCCCTATGTTTGAACGTACGATAATCTGTAGTAATCTCAAAGTCCCACTTGTTCCACCACCACTACCACACATTCGATCATAATCTAACCATTTTCTTTTCGAGTACTTTGTATTAATCTTGGTTGGAGGCCTTGTTGTCTCTTTTTCGCAAATATTTCTAGGGACAGAAATCAGTGTAATAAAGACCAAGTGGCAGAAAGATTTTATGACTCGGTAGCAATTTTCCAGCTCGTGAATGAGATTAATAAAAAAAAAAAAAAAAAAAAAAGTAAGACAGCGGTGTTTTGTCATGATATGTCAATTAGAGAGAGAAAAGTGGGAAGGCAGAATAGTAGTAGTCCATTGAATTCAGAAATCTTTGCCTTGTTGTCTCTGAGTTGTTGGCGAGAATGAGAGAAACTTGTCTTTTTTTAAAGGTATTTTTCTTGGGTCTATTTTCTAATTTTGTGTGCCACAACATAATTTACTAAGAGTGCTAGATTTCATCTATTATATTTGGAGGGATTCATGTGATATGTGCCCTCTTTTTCTCTGTCTTTCAGTCTTTCTCCACTGCCAAAGAAAAAGCCAGGAGATAATATAGTACTGTACTTCAAGATTGTCTAAGTATAGATATTGGGAATGAATGCTGTGATTGAAGTTGATTCTGGTCATTCTGATTTTGTTGAAGTTGATCCAACTGGAAGATATGGAAGGGTATGGCTTCTGTTTATTGACAATTTATTGATTTTTCTTTAAATGGTTCTTTTTCTTTCTACCAATTTTATATAGCTTTGAATTTATTTTGTAAAATTTGTTTTCAAGTTTAATGTGTTGAATTATTGTTTGTTTCTTTTTTCTTTTTTAATTGGTTATTGCAGTATAATGAGATTCTTGGCAAGGGAGCTTCAAAGATAGTGTATGCATCTTTTTCCTGTATTGCTTTTCTGCTAAAAATTTGATCTTTCTGCAACTGTGTGACTTGTATTTAATGGGGTGCTGTCTTTTTGTGGCATAATTTACTGAATTTAGTTTTTCTTTTTTACTTGTTCTTTTTCATATATCCCCTCATCCACCTCTTTTTGTGTGCATGTGTGTGGCAGTTATAGAGCATTTGATGAGTATGAAGGGATTGAAGTAGCTTGGAACCAAGTGAAACTTAATGAATTCTTGCAAAGTCCTGATGATCTTGAGAGATTGTATTGTGAAATTCATTTGCTCAAGACTTTGAAACACAAGAATATAATGAAGTTCTATGCCTCTTGGGTTGACACTGCTAATAGGAACATCAATTTTGTGACTGAGATGTTTACATCTGGTACTCTCAGGCAGTAAGTTATACTGGAGTTTCATATTAGTCCGTTTATCTAGAATAAATTGGTCAATATGAAGTAGTTTGAAATACAGTTTACTGATATGGATTCCTCCTTTTACTGATAGGTATAGGCTGAAACACAGGAGGGTTAACATTAGAGCAGTAAAGCATTGGTGCAGGCAAATCTTGAAAGGCCTTCATTACCTTCACAGCCATGACCCTCCTGTTATTTACTGCTCTCCATAGAGATCTCAAGTGTGATAATATTTTTGTCAATGGCAACCAAGGGGAGGTCAAGATTGGTGATCTTGGCCTTGCTGCATTTCTGCGTAAATCATATGCTGCTCGATGTGTAGGTAAGTAGAGGTGTTTGAAGCTTTCAGGTGTTGCATCTATCACCTAAAAGAGTTAACCATTCTGCTTTGTGGTCAATTTTTCAGATAAACATTGAGATAGAACTCCTGCACTTCTAGATGATATATTTATCCAGGTTCTTTCTTTTCTCCAGGAACACCAGAGTTCATGGCTCCTGAGGTGTATGCGGAGGAGTACAATGAATTAGTGGACATTTATGCATTTGGCATGTGCATTTTGGAGATGATTACCTTTGACTATCCATATAGTGAATGCACACATCCTGCTCAGATCTACAAGAAAGTGATCTCTGTAAGAATTTCATCAAGTTCCAATTTTTATCTGCTGTGTCTGAAGCACGCATCGCAACTTAGCTTTTGATTATATAAGTTGTAACTTTGGCTTAAAGGGTAAAAAACCAGATGCTCTTTACAAATTGAAGGATCCTGAGGTGCGTCGATTTGTTGAGAAATGTTTAGCAACAGTGTCTCACAGGCTATCTGCTAGGGAGCTTTTGAATGATCCATTCCTCCAAATTGACGACTATGCAACTGATCTTGGACCAATAGATTACTGCCAAGATTTTGATGAAGTTGGCCCCATGTTGAGACGGCCACTTCTAGGATTTGATCAAAGTAGCATTTCATTAGTCAATGGTTACTCAAATTGTTTTGATCAGGAGCAGAGAAATGACTTGGATTATCATGAAATTGAGTACGAGGCAAATGAAATTGATCTATTCACCAGCCATGAGGATGAGCACTTGGAAAATGTAGACATAACAATCAAGGGAAGCAGGAGAGACGACGATGGAATCTTCCTAAGACTCAGAATTGCAGATAAAGAAGGTCTATTTCATTTCTGTTTAGATATTGAGTTGATCTGATGTTACAGCCTTTTTTTTTTTTTTTTCCACGTTAACATTTATGTTGATTTTTACAGGCCGTGTGCGAAATATTTATTTTCCTTTCGACATTGAAAATGACACAGCTCTCAATGTTGCTACTGAAATGATTTCTGAATTGGATCTCAGTGATCAGGATGTGACTAAGATAGCAGAAATGATTGATGGTGAGATATCTAACTTAGTTCCAGGGTGGCAGAGGGGGCTTTACATTGAAGAAAGCCCCAGTCACTCAAATATTGGATGCTGTCCTAACTGTGCTTCAAATGGTTCTCTTCTCCATTATTTAACCTTCAGTGGATTGCCTGATGCCAAGAATCTACAAGTTCTTTGTCCTAGGCATGGATGTGGTGCTGTACACGGTAGATTCGAAGAGATCACTTATCAGTTTGAAGGATCTGAACAATGTGTAACAGAAAGTGGACCTCTGGTCCCAAGTCAGTCTGACGTTACACATTTTACTGATATCTGGGCACAGCATGAAGGGCATAATCTTTAAGCTCACAAAATTCCAGTGGCAATCAATGTGATGATGAACGTGAACCCTTACAGGAATCCACATTTAGCAGTCATGATGATAAACTAATAAAGATGAATAACGAAGATGGATATAATTCTCCCGAGACAAGAGATTCAAGCACCACGAATCCTTCAGCAGGTCATTCTGCAGCCGCTGATTATGAAAATGAGATAAGGCAGGAGTTAAGGTGGCTTAAGGCCAAGTATCAAATTCAGTTGAGAGAACTGGGGGTTGTATCAACTAATTCCGTGACAAAACCTTCATGTTTTCTTGATAACATGGAAAATAAAAATGATCACCAATTGTCATCGGTGTCGTCCTCGCCAAGAGAAGTGCAGGATGGCAAAAGTCTGCATCAATCTCTGATCTCAAAGAAGCATTTCCCTCCCTATCCGCCTGTTGATACCGAAAAGAAATGTGCAAACCAGATGATGAGAAATCAGGAGTTGGCCTATGGTTGTTGTAGTCCTGAGCATATAGGTCACTGCCAAGAATTTCTACTCTGGGGCCTTACTACCACATTCACTTAACAGGGCAACTTCTCTTCCAGTGGATGCCATTGATGTCTGAAATTGATGATGATGATTCCAGGAAGTCCAGTAAAACAATGGGGAAAGGAATATATGTACATTTGCACTTAGCAGAGCATAGTTGTATTAACTTCACCATATTCCCAAGAAAGGGGAATAATAACTTGGCTCAAGTGGATTATATAAATGAAGCTTAACTGTTAACTATGCAAATTTTTATTTAACAAATGCCAATCTGTTCAGGAATTTTACTTGACAGTTTGAGGTTCTGCAAAAAGACCGCAAGCATAACATAAAGCTGTGTAGCAACTCGGAACCATAGATGTTCCTTTGTGAGGACCACCCCTAAATTCCTTCTTATCTTGATCATTCAACCACACTTACCGAAATATCAAATACGCGGTATTATCTAATATATGATAAGGGTATGAATACACAGCAAGTCATTTTGTTCTAAATATACTATGTATATATATATTTAACCTTTTGGTACAGGATACGCCATATATTAAAATGTACAAAATGATACCTAATTCACCAAGTTACGTAATGAATTTGGTAACTATCCTATGAAGGTAAGGATGAAGCATTCACACTGCCTAGCAGTACTCTGACCAATTGTGGTATGTGATACGAAATGAGTTGCGCAAAATGTGGTCCAAAATCCGAACCACTTGCCTACAACTATACTGAAGGATGGCTTGATATATTCTATGGACCAAGCTATGTTGGACTTATAGATGATTCAAGAAAATCTCAATAGTCAAGTTGCCTTATTATTATTATTTTTTTTAAGGGGTGAGAGTTAGGAATAGGCCCTAGCTTCCCTTGAAGGGCTATTTTCTAGAAGTTAATTTTGATTTTGAATATATATATATATATATATATATATATATTGACGAGTATAGTTTATGAAGGACTCTACAGAAATGAACTTTTGAAGCTGTATTGAACTCGTGAGTGCTAACGAGGAAAGTTAGCAACATTTAAAGCATTTCAATTGTTAACTCAATGATCACTAAAAAATTGATTCATCCAAAAATAAATAAATAAAAGTCGTTGATTAATTTCTAAAAATTCTTGACTAAAACAATGCTTAGGAATATGTCAATTTCTAAATCAAATCTTTTTTGGTTTGAAATGAAAGGCTGAGAGAAAAGGGAGATTCCAATTTCAGTGATTGTCATGCAATGGTGGTTTCTTTGAGTCCCAACCAACAGTAATAATGTGATGATTAGGTGTATATTTTTAATTTATTTTCTTAGTTTCCTAGAAACATTGTATATTAGCAACTTAGTTTCCTCAACCATAAAAATTGACCCATGTGATAAGGAAAGGTAGATGGATAATGGATTCCGTTATTACTTTGCCTTGAAAGGTTTTTTAGGCAGATATCAACCTTCTCTTGTTGGAAAAATATTTAGATAGATACGGTTTTTGATCTCACATATAAATTTTGTCGGTTAGAATTAAATTTTAAAAAATCTTGTTTACATCAGTTGATGTTATAGATTCTCTAAATTTAATCCACACCACAAGATCTACAAGTGAGATCAAAAATTAAATCTACCTAAATATTTGCCAAATTGAATTCAGCACCGCGGGACATGACAAAAATAAAGCATGCTAAGACCAACTATTATGAAAGATCACAAGTCATGGCTCTACTTTTTTTCTTTTTTTTCCTCACCTAACAAGCACTATACATCTTAATAGTTCGTTAATAATTAATAAAATATTTTTATATAGAGAAATAGGATCTTTTATTTTTAGTAAAGTAGATTATCCAATCATAAACCTTATCTATATTTTTTAGTAATTCAAACTCATAATTAATAAATAGCACTTTGTTGTCTAGTCATGACTACTTTAATCGTCCTAATACCTTCCAAATGCATTCGTCTTGGCTAATCTGGGGTTCTAAATTAAAGTTGGTGCTTACTTTCCTAACACTAGTACACAACAATGAGGCTTACGTATGTTTCAAACTTTAGATTAAGAATGGATTAAACGTAGAAAAGTTTCTTTCCATTATGACGAAGAATACCAATTATGTCAACAGGAACATATTTAAAACTTATTCCCGGTCTTATTTTATTTGTCGTTTTAAATAAGTTATTTTGTGTTAAATTATCTGTTCTTTTAAAAATTCAAGAAAATAATCAAATAATTTTTTCTAATTTTACTCTTAATGTTATATTAATGAGAAAACTATCACGTAATTAAATAATATTAATGTAAAGGAATAATTTAATTACTTAAATTACCGTTGTATAAAGTTAATGACTGCCATTATAGCACGTATGTCCCTAGCACATAAAAGGGTACGATGACTTAACATCATCTCACCTTCTTTCGGCTTATCATCCGCAGCAAAAATCTCTATTTAATAAGATTTCTTCTCATACCTGTGAATTCTATTGACAGTTTTAAATTTTGACATTGATCTATATTTTTGTTTTTTTAAGAAAGGTCTTTTGCTCTTCTGGTAATCAAGATGGTTCTTCTTTTTTGTAAATGAGATTAGGATGAGTGCTTCTTTTTTTGGCTTGCTCTTTCTTTAATAATTTTATTTATTTTTATATATCAAATCAAAACGAGAATAACGGAGAAATAACATGCAACTCATGGTTTTCATAGTGTAATTAAAATAAAACAGTAATAGAATTCTTTACTTCTTTACCTCCCAAAAAAAAGAAAAAAAAGAAATCCTTTACTTCTTTAGTAAGAACTTGTGCGGAGTGGACAAATCTACCGAGTAAGTTTGCCCTAATTAACTTATTTTGAAAACTGATGGCTCATATTCTTTCGAGACACAACTTTAAAATATTATGTTTAACATTAAGGAAGTGTTTAGTTTATGAATATGAGGGAAAAGAATAGGAATCATAGTTAATGATACATATAGATGTTATTTGGTTAATCACTATGAAAATCATTTTATGGGAATGAAAGTGTTAAAAAATGTATATTTGCATTTCTTCAATTGTGACTTGGGTTTCAAATTAATTACTTATTGTTGGTTCTACACCAAAAAAAATCATGTTAATCAATAGACATCGCAAATAATTTAAATTCAGAAAATTATTAACAATGTAAATATTACCTCATTTTCCACAATAAAAGAGGAAAAAAACTTTATACCGTTTTACACAAACAAACTACTACCAAGAAGTAGGGTAGAGTTGACGTGCGTATTCGCTCTCTTTAGGACAATTCTTGCCCCTACAGATTTTTAATTCAGTTGCAGAAAGTTGACAGGCGTCGCCTCCACGATACAACAGCCCAACTCTAGGTTGTTGCTTCTCTTTGATCTGCACAACCAAGAGAATCAGAATCTTCTCCACACACCTTTCTTTGTCCATAATATTATTATAATATAAAATAAAAGTTAGAAAGATTGTAAATATAGAGATGATAGTGAGAAAAGATTTGTAATTTCTTCTTATAATCACCCTATTTATAAATTGTAAAAATAGGATTTACGTGCTATTATTATTATAAGATAAGATAAATGAGTTTAAATTTTTATTACCCAAATTTATTAACATTAAGATAGAATAAATAAATTTTGGTTACCAATTTAATTATTCAAATTTATTACATAACGGTCATATTTATATTAATAATGACCATTACACAAGTTATAAAATTCTACAATAATGCTAGCATATTGTTACAAAAAATTTATATGTATTTTTTATTAAAATACTCTAACACTATATAATTCTCATTCTGATTTTGATTCCTGTGAACCAAACGTCTACGAACTCCTAAGTTAACATATCATGTGTCCGAAGAAATACAATGTTTGTCAATGCACGTTAATCGTCTTGTTTGGTTTTTGAATTTGAAGCCCAAACTTTCCCCGCTCCCCAAAAGATAAGTATGGGCCTCATGAACTAAACAAGTCAATTAATGGCCCATACTAAGTTGGAAGCCCAGTTAAATGAGTGCCACATGCCCATCTACGATCTTAACCAACAACAAGTTAATGATTCCATCTCTTCTACACTATCCATATTAATGGCCCATCATGTTTTAAAAAGCAAATTATATAGGTTTAAGATGTTCTTCCTAATTATTTCCTGGGCACTTAACATTGACAAATACTTAAATAGATTCGATCTTTAATTTGATTTATAGAGCCGGTGTAGATTAAATGGGCACTTAACATTGACAAAGTAGATTCGGTCCGGTGTAGATTAAATTTTAGAGAATTTATCAATTGATGTAAGTAAGATTTTTTAAGATTTTATTCTAACCACAAGGTCTACAAGTGGAGTCAAAAATCGAATTTACTTAAGTATTGTCCCTTAACATTTTACCCTTGGTGAGAAAATACTCGAGCAAATTCAGTTTATCTACACCATAGACAAAGGAAATAAAGAAAGAGAAGAGAAATTACGGCACGTGATAAAACTAAGAATGCAAAACACGTATTTATGGTAAATTCTACTACTTCTTTCGGGAACCATTTCCTTGTGTCTACTATTTCTTTTGAGGAACCATTCCCTTGTATTTAACTTTAAATATTCGTACAGTACAATATTATGTGTTTTAAAAACTTGTACTGTACAATATTTTAAAGCTAAAAAAATAGTTCCTTAAAAGAGATTGTAAAATTATCCCGTATTTATACAAAGTATTTTCTAGTGTTATTTGGTACTAAAATTTACTCTATATACAAAGGCTTTCGTTAAAAAAAATGTTTATTTAAGTCTTAAGCTTTGAATTGCTTGGGGTTTAGGTTGCTACTAACCACAATTAAACAGGAATATATGGCATGGTTTGGTAACCAGCATAACTAACCAATTGTTTTAATCTTACTTACGCCCCTCCCTAGATTTTCAATGTCAATTTCACCCAACAATATTAGGTACGTGTCCAAATCTGAATATTGATCGTACATCTGATCAAAGGTTAGGTGGATTAAACTAAAGAATTCAGACAGATTTTAATAAGAGTAGGAGAAGTTGGCTAACTAACCTTTCCAGCCACCTTTATAGACCCTGTACAACAATCCCCTTTCTTCATCCATTGTGAAAGCATTTTTTCATAGATTGGATATCATTTCTCCTCACACTCTACTGCATTTTCTACAATCAATTTAATACTAAATACCTTTCAGTTTTCAATGGCATATCAAAGAAATGGAATGGCCTTGGCCTTGTTTCTGGTTGGAATGATCTGGACAGGCGCCACAGGCCAGTCCACTGATTGTACCAATGTGATAATCAGCATGTCCCCCTGCCTCAACTACATTCAAGGGAACTCCTCAAACCCGTCTTCCGGATGCTGCACGCAGCTTGCTACTGTTGTTCGCTCACAGCCACAATGCTTGTGTCAGGTCCTCAATTGGTGGTGGCTCCTCCCTTGGGCTCAACATCAATCAAACTCAGGCTCTGGAATTACCCAAGGCTTGTAATGTCCAGACTCCGTCAGCCAGCAATTGCAATGGTAAAGCAGCCAGCTCAAGAAATTTCCTTCATTGAAATGTTGTTTCAATGACTTATAATTGCCACTAACTTCTCTTCGTCTCTGCAGGCTTAGAGAGCTGCTTCCCCAACTGAATCTCCTGCTTCTGAGACCCCCGGTACTCCCAACTCGACATCTGCAGGTACATGACCATCTTTCACTGCATACTAAAGAAAATAACGAGATAATATAGAAGTTTCTTCTTTGCTAATACTTACAATACTTATATTTAACTGGAGAAGTGTAATCTTCAAGCTGACTTTACATTCTGCAGGACGCGGATCCAACTCTGTACCATCAACAGGCAGCGGCTCCGCTGATGCAACTTCGATCAAGTTAGCTGCCCCTCTAATGTTCTTCCTTCTGTTTGTTGCATCATATGCTTCAACCTTCACCCTGTCCACCTGATTTCTCCGTCAAGTATCAATCAGTCTGCATTGGGTATCTGCAACATATACATGTATAACTAGTAATGTCTATTCCCGGTTAGAGACCCAGTTTGGTGGGGTTAGATTGATAGCAGTTGAGGTTTCCCTTTTGGTTTGATTCATCCCTGTATGACCTATTCTTTCTATGACCTGTCATTTTAGGGGTCAACATGACTTTGTATTTCATATTTCTATCACATAAATACATAAATTAAACAGGATGATTTTTGGTATTTCCTCTAATTTGGGCTTAAAAATATGCCAACTCACAACAGAGGCAAGGATGAAAATCAATATTGCTATATAACTACCATCTCAAAGCACAAAAAGGAATCCAGACTTCAAAATACAGATGCATTGTCCAAATCTCAGCTTTGCCAAAAAGTCAACCTGTAAAATTAAGGTCATTTGGTGTACAATACTATTACAGGGGACTGCATCTTCATAGGTCATCTGGCAAATTTCTCCAGGATTCTATATATTCAACGTGAAAAAGATGAACAGAAGATAAATCCAGTCAGTAATTAACAGGGAGCAGGATATTGGAGAACAAAAAGCTCGATGACACTAATTTAACAAAAAGCATATACTGCACAGCTGTATTTGAACAGGGGTTTTATACATCACTATTCTTGTCCAGTCTTCTACATTTCGTACAGTTGTATGATGATCCTAACAATCTCTATCCACTTTCTCCATCTGCTCCATTGCAACACAAGTAACATATCACGAGTCATCTGTGCAGCTGGACGGTTTATTTAACTGCACAAAAACAAGCATTCTGGGAACAAAAAAAGATGAGGACTGAATTCACAATGTGCACAAAGAAGGATACAAGGGAAAAAAAAAAAAACACTTGACTTATTAATTATGCTCTGAAAAGCTACAGAGTGAACCACAATGTAGTGAAGTCATGACCATTCTTCCTCACTGTCATTCTAAACAAATGGCTAGATGAAAACATCTAAGATGTTTAGCTTAGCAAAAACCCTAAAGAGATCAAACATGCCAGCACCTATTCTAAATATCTGGATATATGCTACTAATACAGATAAAAAAAAAAAAGAAATTAGATATGTCCATACAAAGGCTTCATAAAGAAGTTTCTACATGCCTCTTTTCTCATAGGCACTGATGAATCTTTAAACAAAAAAAGTAGAAATTCAAATTATTCATGCGTAGAGGATAAAATTTATGTATTCATTTAATTATACAATTAAGCAGTTGAGCAATGAAACCTCACCAATCTTAAATGGTATCATCTAAAAGCTTGGCTATGATGATGCCCAAATAACCAATCGTTCTGAACAAAGAACCTCAAACGCAACAATGCAAACTATTAGAAACCGCCTCATGCTTCAGCAAGATGTTGTAACCTTAAAAAGGAGACACAACACTTCTCTTCTCAAAGGTTTGACATCAATAACTTGAGGATTCAACATCACTTTAGCTGAAGTAATATAACTTAAAACTTCTCTGAGAGTGACAACCGCAAAACAAAGCATCTGCATTACTGATCAAATGACAACATTACACACTTGCATTCAAGTTCACAAACTTGTCATCTATTTGATAGTCGAACATTACAATTAATATTGTACAAAGATTCTCTAATTCCACAAAAAGGAAGTCCTTAAAACCGATTTCATGCAGTTACATGTTGTCAGTAAAGAACAAGGCAGTATCATAGAAATCATTTTTAATATCAGACACCTCATCATGATCTAGACCGCATAAATTCTTCAAGCCTCTCCCACACCTCAAGTGCAGCAGCTCTGTCCTGATGCCGCTTATTCTTGCTTATCTGCATGTCAAAATCACTTTAGGCTCATAAACTCGTGAGGGATTTAAAATCGTCAGATGAATGAATGATCAATAATCAGCAAAACAACTGGTTATACAAGAGATAGGCAAGGTATCCAGGAACTGCACTAATGCAATAATAAAAAATTTACTTGGAATGCTCAGGAAAGGTTATGTCTGAGAAAATGGCAACTTGCTGGTGAAAAAAAATGCTCACCGAGATAATTTTGACATTCAACTGTTTGACATACTTTGCTGACTCCACGCTGTCATCCTCAAACCTCAAGTAGAAACCCAGAACTGGCAGAAGCAAACATTCACATTGTTCATTGGCCATACTTCTAAGTTATAACCACCATCAAACAAAGATAGCAGAACCTAAGCCACAATGTTGTCTCACGTCAATTACATTGATATCCATCCTAACACAGATCTAGCACATAAAAAATCACCAAGTATAACCTAAAATTTATGACAACATATGCTTTACATCTAATTAGTATATTAAATTGATCTCAAACAGTCAAAAGCAACTAAAGCACATTGGGAACGATAAAAGCAAGAAAGCAGTCAAATTATCAAGAAGTACGAAATTCTTGCAAACTCAACAATCAATTCATTAACTCAAAATCACTATTCAATTAATCCCAAATACTCACTCTTATTAAAGATCTCGACATGATCCTTAAACGGCCAATCCTTGAACTGCCATTCCTTCCCTAACACAAAAACAGCCACCACGCGATCCCAATCCTCACTCTTCAATGTAGATGGCTTATCCCTCACCTCATAAGCAGTCACAACCCTATCCCTACTGAACTTCTTCTGGACCGTCACGCAATCCGGTTTCACCCCCTTCATCTGATTCACTCTCACATCAGTAGGAATAAACACCCCACTGAGCTCCTCCAAAAACTCCTTCACATTGTAAATAGTAATCAACGTCGAAAACGCACTCGGCACCAATACAATCGGCACTCCTTCCCCAATTTTACTCCCTTTTAAATGCAATTTCGCATTCTGAACCCCGTCAAACCCAAACCCTAACCCTAATTCCTCACCACCCCTCGCTATCCTACTCTTCGCCACCAAATTATGCTTCCTCTCTAAGGCGTCTTGCCTTTGCCTCTCCTCATCCCTCTGCTGCGCAGCCGTCAGAAATCCATAAAAATCGCCATTTTTACAACACAAAATTTGCTCCCGATCTTTCAACGGCCGTTCCATTGTCTTTATCCATTTAATAGGGTTTGCCATTAAATCGTCTTCGTCGGAGATTTCATCAATTTTATCTCCGGCACCGGGGACAGCAATCATGGTGAAATCAATGGAGTCGGACGTGGAGACTTTTCCGGTGAGGTAGTCCTGCAGGACTTTCCGGTCGAGATAGGTGACGGCGGGGATGCGACTCCATGGAGGTGGCATTCTGGTGGTATTCGGAGTGTTTAAGGTGCTGATGGGTGATGAAGTGGAGTAGGGTTTCTAAGGTGTAGTGAGTGGACTTAACATGCTGGCAGTAGGCGGTTTCGATGGTGGCCGGAAAACTGTATTCGTCGGCGAAGCCGATATCGTCGCCGACGCGGCGGATTTTGTGGAGGTTGTTTCGGATGATGTATTCTCGGAGAGCTGTTAGTGGGTCCATGGCTACCCACTCCAAGTGCAGCAGTGTGATCTCGGTGGAGGGATTTATATATGTTTTGGTTGGTTGAAACGGCAACGTTTTGGCTAAAATAAACTTGTAGTAAAACATATTTGCAATTGGAGTTTGAATATATGTATTTAATTTTTAAAATCACAATGTGTTTGAAAGATGAGTAAACAAGTACCGAAATTTAATTCAATTATACTCAAGTAACTCGAACATGACTAGAAGTCAAAAAAAAAAAAATTTATATCGTATTACGTGAAATAATTAATATTCTACTGATGAGTGCATGACAAGAATTTGCCCTCCAACTTGGTCAAAATTAAGTTTAAGCAAGTTTTAAGTGAATTGATGTAAGTGATTGATAGCTCTACTAATATTATAATTCACTTGACTCAGTTATTATTGGTTAATTTTTTAAAATATTAGAGATTAGATGGGTATGTTGTAATAGACAACGACCAAACCGATCAATTGGATGAAATTAGTCTTCTATTCACTTCTTTGCATAAGTAAAACAAACAAATTGAATTAAGAATCACATAAGCCCAATGCACCATTCAAATCTTATTGGAGTGGCCATAATATTTATCTATCTTTGTTTTTTCCTAAAGAAAAAAGAAATCACCTATATATGCATAATCAAACTAATAATTACAACAAATTATTATAATCACAACTGCCGTTAATTAAAAAAAAAAAAACATTTCTTGGAAATACCATTAAGCCTGGATTGTCAACTTTCCCCTAGATCTTCAAGTTTTCCAATGACCTTTTATGGAATTGGAATCTAGCTTAAAAAGTGTTCCAATACGGGGTCATTTTTATTTTTTTTAAAATTGCCTTATTCAATCCTATAATTAAGTAAAATACTGCTACTACTATTTGACTTGGAGATCCATAGAGATATCCAATGGCAAATATAAACTTCCTTCTTGTATAACTAAGTACTAGTTCTACTTGCATATTCGAAATGTGTGCAGAATTATACCAAAATTTTCTAAAAATAGACAAAAACAAAAATACAAATAAATTAGGGGTTGTGCAATTTTGTGATGAGTTGATGGTGGAAAGTTGAAAGTTACAAATCTAAAAATAAGAATGAATAGATAAATTATATCAAAAATCAAGATTGAAACATCATATAAAGTAATAGCGAGCATAATTCTTCTTAAGGAAAATATATGCTTAGAATATGTGATTTATATAAAATTTAATCGTGACAAACAAACAAAAACTAAACTAAAGAAAGCCATAAAGAAATGAAATAAACCACGCATACTGCTATTGCCAATATGTTATGCTATTATCATATGTTAGGTGAATATTTAGGTGACCACAAAATCCACATATGACAGTTACCAAACAACATTCCCTTGGTGAAACCAACTTTTTCCAATACCCTCTGAGATCCTATATTTTCAACATTAACATAAGCTTCAATCTTTTCAATATGTGGCAACTCAATAAATATGTTGGAAACCACCATTTTGACAACCTCAGTCATAATCCCTTTACCCCAAAACTTGGGTGCCAAAATATATCCAATGCTACATGTTTTATAATCTTCGTATTCTGTCACGGAGATGCAACCAATAGGCTTGTTATCATCCTTCAAGCATATTGCTTTGTGAGGAATAACTGTGTCCTTAACATAGTCCACAGCCTCCTTTTTGGAGGTAAAAGAGCCCCAGAATTCTCTTGTTTTTTTATCTGCTAACCACTCCATCAAATCATCGACATCTGACGAAGTCAGTTGCCTAAATCTAATATCCGAATAATTGTTGTCATTATTATCGATAGTTTGGACAACTATTATTCGAAATATTATTTAGAATAAATACTGGTGCGTGCTCATTAAACTTTGGTACGGTGATTGATGATAGGAGGGCGAAGGCGCTTTTCAAGCCCTGTGTAGAATGTTGAAGGCGTGGTTCTTGATGAAGATAATGAGGGACGGGAACGTATGATAATCGCGGTAGGTGATTCGCGTGGTGGCCTAGAAAAAACTGTAATTGTCGCCTATGCAAAAGTCGTAACATGGCCGGTAAATTACTAGGGCGTGCAAGAAGGCACCAATTCGAACATTCCAATTATGATTACACTACAAACAAATACTAGTACTACATACCAACTTGGTAAAAAGTTACTATATCTAGACTTTCTTTTAAAGAAAAAAAAATTCCTCGTCATTTAAATTAAGAGTCATACATGCATAAGGAAAAAAAGACCTAAATTTTAGACACTCTCCATTAAATTTAAAACCCTTCAAGAGAGTTATAATTAGGGTTTAAATCATATTTCAGATGAGTTGTAAAAACGTCTTCTTCCTATGCAATTTAAATCCAATCACAATCTGCCTAATCAGACATTCATCCAACCCCAACCCTCTTTTTCTTTCCAATTTTCACTTCAACCCCACCGGTAAACATATTTTAGTCATTGAACAATTATTATAGGAGGCTTTAATTTGGAAAAAAAAAAATATGATCCCATATTTTTAGTGAAATGAGCCATTTAATCTAAATGGGTTCTTCTTATTTATTATTAAGTAACTATTAAAATATCACTAGCTGCTCAATGATAATATAAACCTTGTCCAACTGAGAGCGAATTATTGAGCAATACAAACCTTGTCCAACTGGGGGCGAATTTACATACAATCACCCCACTGGCCAAAAAAAAAAAACAATATTAGTACTAGTAGAGTTTTGTAAAAGGGTAAAATACGAACTACCCCTTGTGGTATTATTAATATGCACTTTACTCCTATGTGGTTATCAAATGTGTATTTGAGCCTCCTTGTGAGATTTCAATTTTTTTTACACTAATTTCTGAAATGTCATAAATACCCTTAACTAATTCAAAAGTCCCATAAATTTCTGGGTCAAATTTAAAAACAAAAAGAATCACAAATTTGTGAGATTAAATTAAAAATAAAATAAGGTCAAACTGCAAAAAAAAAAAAAAAAAAAAAGAATAAAGGAAGGTTCAAAAAACCCTAATCTTTCTTTCTTCTCCAAACAGTCACCATCCCCCCTAGCCCTTTCTCACCACCCCTTTCCTCATCCTTCTCCTTCACACCCCCACTCCTCCCCCACCCTGATTGGCCACCACCACCATCACAACAGCTCCCCACCTCTCTCTTACCCATCCTACCTCAATCATTAGCCACCCTCAGCCCTTCTTATCTTTCTCCATAGTCCTCCCCATCCCAACCCCACCACTCTCCTCCCCTTCCCTCCCAGTCCCGCGACCTTTCTTCTTCATCCACAACTCCATCCCTTTCCCTTGATCTCCTTCCTGCCGATCTCCCTCAACCCCTGGGTCTCTCTTCCTTGAGTTTTCCTTTCCTCTCCTCAGATTGTCGTCTCCCACCCTTTCTTTCCAAGCTCAATCTTCTTCTACCACTACCCAAACTATGCCACTTCCCTCAGATGTTGATCTAGATCCCCGCCCGATTTGCCCCCTCTCCTTCACGATTTCTATCTCCCAAATCTATATTCCTTCAACCTCTCCGAGTCTACCCTAGCTAGCATCATCCGAATATTGTAGGCACAGAAGAGAAGGATAAGACCGATAAAAATGGTAGAAGTGGAAGAGGAAAGGGTAAATCCGACCCGTTTATTATAATAACTAAACGAGTCTGAATCGAATCCAAATAATCAAAATTTATTATAGATCCAGATTCAGATAAATAGATCTGGATCGAAAACTCGACACATTGACAGGCCTACCTCTGATATCCTATATTTTCAATATTAACATAAGCTTCAATCTTTTCAATATGTGTCAACTCAATGAATATATTGGAAACCACCATTTTTACAACCTTAGTATAATACATAATTCCTTTACCCCAATACTTGGGTGTCAAAATATATCCAATTATAAAGGTTTTATTATCTACATATTCTATCACTGCGATCCAACCAATAGCCTTATTATTATCCTCCAGGCATATTGCTTTGTGAGGAATAACAGCATTCTTAACATAGTCCATTACATCCTCTTTGGAGCTAAAAGGGCCCCCGAATTTGCTTGTTTTTTCATCTGCTATCCACTCCATCAAATCATCTGCATCTGACACAGTCAATTGCCTAAATCTAAATCCGTATAATCATGGTCGTCATGATCTTCTATTGGACACCTATTCAAGATATTATTTGAAATAAATACGAGCACTTCTTTTTTTTCGTTGTACTTGCTTTTAAACTTCAGTACGGTGACCAATGGTCGAAGGGAGAAGGCATTTTTCAAGTACTGCACAAAATGTTGAAGAGTTGGTTCTTGATGAAGATAACCAGGGTTTCTTAATGTGTTCAAGTGGGGAACGTATGATAATATCGGTAGGCGATGTTCCATGGTGGCATAGAAAAATTTGTACTTCGTGTTGCCTAAGCCAAAGTCGTGCCATGGTCGGTAATTCCTAGGGCAAGCAAGCGAAGACAGTTTATAGAGTCCTATCTCCTATGTAGTGGGCAACACAAACACTATGTGTGTGTGATTTTATAAGTTATTAACTAAAAAAAATAGAAAAAAGTTTTATGTATATATATATATATATATATATATTATTTTTAAAAGAAAAATTTTTCTCGTTAATAAAATTAAGGGGTAATACATAAGGAAAATAACCCCAGTTTTTAGAAACTCTTCTGATGAATTTAAAACTTATTTAAGAGAATTATAATTAGAATTAATTTGAATATCTTTTAATTTTCAAAATTAGTTTGTGATGTTACTACTGTATACATAAATAAATATCACATTTTTTTAAGAAAGGTGAAATATTAATTTAGTTCCTTTATCTTCTTTTGGATATCGACTAATTTGCTTCTTTATCAATCATAAAGGATTAATTTTGTTTCAGCATCGTCCTTAAAAAAATTAATTAATCTAAAATCTGTGACGAAAATTATGGACAAACTAACGGGACAAACCACGTGATAGTCACGTGGTCGTTAAACTGTAGTAGATGTGTTGTTAGCGAGTCTGTTAATTTGTTTACAATTTCCATCATAAGTCTTAAATTGAATAATTTTTTTAAAGATAAAGGACTAAATTAGTCTGTTATAATAAATAAAGGTATAGATTAGTCGATACTCCAAAAATAATAGACAAAATTGGACGTTTTTTCCCCCTTTTAAAAAAGTGTTTCAAGAACAACAGAGTCTTAATACAAAACCTCGGTCCCGAACATGTTGGAATTTTTTGTAATTATCCCATGTGTGTTTTATTTTAAATTCCAAATATTTGATCCAATATTTAATTCTGATATTTATCAATTTGACTTAATAAATATCTTGTGATAATTATTACGTTGTAATAATTGTTACACTTGTAATAACTACTCATTGTAACTGCTTACGTTTTCTTATAGGAAAAGCAAAAAACGTTATAAATATACAGAGTATTTTGGGTCCCTGGGCCTGGCTTCTATCAGAAAATACACCATCGTATAAGATTGTCTAGGTTTAGAAGTACCCAAAAAATTATTTATATTTTTCTTTTTATTCTACAGTGACCCAACAACATCAATGGCTGGAGGTATGTTCCTTGATTTTATTACGCATTTGATATTCTGTGATATTATTTATGCACAGATTAAATTTTGTTTTTATAGATTGAAAAATTCTATCGTTTGGTATCAAAGCTAATTATGCGTCTGCCTTGATTTAAATATACGTATATGTTGATTTTGGTTATGGTTGTATATTTTTATATATGAATTTTGGACCATGGACATGGGTTATGATTTTGATATTTTTATTGAAAACTAAAGTTAAAAATTATTAGGAAATTGGATTTCCATATTTTCTGTGATTAAAACGCAATTTTTTGATACCCAAATGGCTGGGAATATGTGTAGGTTGCATTCGGGTCGCAACCGGGTCGCACATGCCATCGTTTTGGTCCAAACGGGTGTAGAAGAATATGTAAAAAAAAAATAAGGAGTTTTCCCGAGAAAGATTCGTACTTGTGACCAAGGTCACAAGGCCCATGTTCTGACCAACGGGCCACCTTGGTAGTTTGTGTGATTTTGTCAGTAGAATATTTCTATATACTACTTCTGATTATTAAAAAAAAAAAAAAATTCACAGCCACTACTGATAGGGTTTAAACTCGTGACCTTTTGGACACAGGGTTCTCACCACTGATCACCCTGTTGTGTAGTTCTGCAACACAATATTTTTATATATTTTTATATAAAACTACTTAAAAAATTTCACAGCTGCTACTGATAGGATTTGAACCCGTGACCTTTTGGACACAGAGTTCTCACCACTGATCACCCTGTTGTGTAGTTATTCTGATTATTTTTATATAAACTACTTAGGTCTTATTCTGATTAAAAAAAAAAATCAGAGGCGCTGCTGGAAGGGTTTGAACTTGAGACCTTCAGGTTAAAGGTTAGGCAGTCTGACGAGTTAAGCTACTAGAGCTACAAACTATTTAGTTCTAGAATGTATTATTTATATATAAGTTACTTCCAGTTTGTTGTTTGCATATATATATATATATATATATATATATATATATATAGGTACATTAATTCTGTTGTTTTGAGATCACTTATAATATAAGACATTAATTGTAATTACATCACATTTAATATAATAAATTTTATCCCATAAGAATTTTTATTATATTATATTGTGTGATTAAATGGGTGAAATATTAAATTATATTCCTTAATTTATCAGCCAGAATTAAGGAAATGAACATAATTTAATAGTTTTGTAATTTTGATCATATGCATTTATTTGAATTAAAAATTTAGCTTACAAGCAATTTCTATGTCATGTAATTCATATTTCTTAGTATGTTTTGCATTGGTAAAACATAATAAATGTTAATTTGCCTCAAATTTTTGATATAAGCATGTATGTAATTATTTGTGCAGTTTTTCAACCTATGAATTTTTCTGATATGAAATGTGACATTCCCGAACTGTCAGGAATAACAACTATAAGTTGTGGAAAGAGAGAATTCTTCTTCATTTGGGGTGGATGGACATTGATTATGCTATCAGGAAAGACGAATCATCTCCGATTATTGAGAACAGCCAACCTAGTGATGTTGAGCTTTATGAAACGTAGGAACGATCTAATCGCCTCAGCGTGATGTTCATAAAGACCAGCATCTTAGCTGGCATTCGAGATTCTGTCGATCAGTATAATAATGTCCGAGAGCTATTGAAGGCCATTGATGAGCAATTTGAGTCTTCAGATAAGGTTTTAGCAAGCACCCTAATCATGAAATTCTCTACTATGAAGCTCACCGATATCAAAGAAGTGCTTGAACACATCATGCACATGAGGGACATAGTGGCTCAACTGAAAAATCTTGAGGTTACAATGTCTGAGTCTTTTCTTGTGCACTATATTCTGAACTCTCTATCACAGCAGTATGGGCCTTTCAAGATCTCTTACAACACACATAAGGACAAATGGTCCATCAAAGAGTGAGTTGATGACCATGTGTGTGCAAGAGGAAGTAAGGCTGCTTATGGAAACTATAGAGAGTGTGCATCTGGCAACTCAAGAAAAGAACAAGACCAACCAATCCAAGAGGAAGAGAAAGGAAAAAATGTCTCCTCAAGGAGATATTAAGAAGGAATCCAAGTGCTTCTTCTGTAAGAAGAAGGGGCACATGATGAAGGATTGCCCCAAATTCCAGAACTGGCTTGAGAAGAAAGGTTACCTAATTTCATTTGTATGTTATGAATCTAATATGATAGATGTTAATCATAACACGTGGTGGATTGATTCTGGTTCTACAATCCATATTACGAATTCCTTGCAGGGATTGCGAAACCTAAGGAAGCAATAGAAAGTGAGGAGTACATTTATTCAGAAAATAAGATGCGGTCTCACGTGAATGCAATTGGGACATGCAGTTTAGTTCTCAGTAGTGGCTTTTTTTTTAGATTTGGAAAGGACATTTTATGTTCCAAATTTCTCTAGAAATTACCTTAATTTCATTGTCAAAACTTGTACATTTGGGATATTCCTGATATTGTTCAAATGTTGGATTTAGTTTGTTTTATAAATCTGACTTTGTCGGGAATGGTAGTTTGTTTTATGGTCTTTTTCAAATTAATTTTCAAAACAATGCTACATTTACTACTTTGCATATTCAATATAATGATGGTGTTAAAATATGTGTTATAAATAAGGATTCCTCTATATTGTGGCACCGGAGATTGGGACACATCTCCATTCAGAAAATCAAGAGATTAGTGGATGATGGAGTACTTAGTACTCTAGATTTTACTAATTTCAAAACTTGTGTGGGTTGCATAAAAGGTAAGCAGACCAACATGTCAAAGAAAGGAGCCAAGAGAAGTTCGAAATTATTAGAGATCATACATACAGACATATGTTGTCCGAATATGGACGCATATTGTCAAAAGTATTTCATCACCTTCATAGATGATTTCTCACGATACATATATATCTACTTGGTTAATAACAAAAATGAAGCACTAGATGCTTTTAAGGTATTTAAGGCAGAAGTAGAGAAACAATGTGAAAAATAAATTAAAATTGTGAGATCTGATAGAGATGGTGAGTACTATGACAGATACATCGAAGATGGACAAGCACCTGGTCCTTTTGCAAGGTTGCTTGCTGAGCATGGGATTGTTGCTCAATACACTACACATGGTTCTCCGAGCCAAAATGGTGTAGAAGAAAGAAGATACCGAACATTATTGGACATGGTGCGGAGCATGCAAGCATGCTCAAAACTTCCAAAATCTTTGTGGAGTGAAGCTCTCAAGACGGTAGTGTACATATTAAACTGAGTTTAACCAAAGCTGTCCCAAAGACACTACTTGAGTTATTTAAAGGTTGGAAACCGAGTTTGCGACATGTACGCATTTGGGGATGTCCATCTGAAGTGAGAGTTTATAGCCCACAAGAAAAAAGTTGGACCCAAGGACCATTAGTGGGTATTTTATTGGATATGTTGAAAGGTCTGTAAGAGATATAGATTTTACTGTCCATCTAATAGTACAAGAATTGTGGAGTCAAAAAATACAAAGTTTCTTGAGAATGACCTAATCAGTGGGAGTGACAGATCATTAGGTATTAGATCTGAGACATATTATTCTGTTCCAGAAACTTTCACTTTTAATCATGGACGGACTATTGTTATTCATCACACTCTCCGAGATCAAATACGTGTAGAACAACCAATCTTTGAAACTCTACAAAATGCTGATAATGATCTAGTAGATTCTGTTCAACAAATACTTGAAATTGTTGAACAACCAGTTGAACAACAAATTCCTCAGGATAATGTTGGAACAACATTGAGAAGATCTACTAGAGTAAAGAAAATGACAATTCCTGATGACTATATGGTATATCTCCAAGAGCCGATATAATATTGGAGCCAAAAATGATTCTGAAATGTTTTCACAAGCCATGAATTGTAATAAATCTGACTTGTGGTACAATGCCATGAAAGAGGAGATGAAATTGATGGCTTTATCGAATGGAGTCTGGAATCTTGTCAAGTTGCCTGTCGGTTCAAAAACCATAGGATGTAAATAGGTCTTCAAAACCAAGAAAGACTCATTAGGCAATATCGAAAGATATAAAGCGAGACTTGTTGCCAAAGGATTCACTTAGAAAGAAGGAATCTATTATACAGAAACCTTTTTTCCTGTATCTTAGAAAGATTCTCTTCGAGTTATTATGGCATTGGTTTCCCATTTTGATATGGATTTACATCAAATGGATGTGAAAACGGCGTTCCTTAATGGATATCTAAAGGAAGATGTTTATATGAAACAATCTGAAGGATTCTCCTCTAGTGATGGTGAGCATTTAGTTTGCAAGTTTAAAAAGCCTATATGTGGATTGAAACAAGCCTCCCGTCAATAGTATTTAAAATTTCATGGTGTGATCTCTTCATTTTATTTTGAAGAGAATATCATGGATAAATTTATATACCAGAAGGTCAGTCCTAGTAAGATTTGCTTTCTTATTCAGTATGTGGACGACATCTTACTTGCAAGTAATGATAAGGGATTGCTGTATGAGGTAAAACAATTTCTCTCTAGAAATTTTGATATGAATGACATGGGTGAGGCATCTTATGTCATTGGCATAAAGATCCATAGAGATAGAACTCGGTGCATTTTGGTTTGTCTCAAGAAACCTATGTTAACAAAGTTTTAGAGAGGTTTCAGATAAAAGATTGTTCACCATGTATGGCACCCATTGTGAAGGGTGACGGGTTCAACTTGGACCAATGTCCGAAAAATGATTTTGAGTGGGAACAAATGAAAAACATTCCGTATGCTTCTGCCGTAGGAAACCTGATATATGCTCAGGTATGCACAAGATCTGACATTGTATTTGCTGTAAGAATATTGGGAAGATATCAGAGTAATCTAGGTATGGACCACTGGAGAGTTGCAAAGAAGGTAATGAGGTACCTTCAAGGAACAAAAGATTACGTGCTTATGTACAGATGGACTGATAAACTAGATGTGTTTGGCTCTCATCACTCGGATTCAGACTATGCTGGCTGTATTGATTCACGAAAATCGACATCTGCTTATGTCTTTATGCTAGTCGGTGGAGTTGTGTCTTGGAGAAGTGCTAAACAAACTTTGAGTGCAACCTCTACTATGGAAGTTGAGTTCGTTTCTTGTTTTGAGGCAACTTCGCATGGTGTATGGTTGAAGAGTTTCATGTCTAGGCTTAGAGTTTTGGATTCTGTTTCTAAGCCATTGAGGTTATTTTGTGACAATTCAACTGCTGTTTTTATGACTAAAAATAATAAGAGTGGTAGTCGAAGTAAACACATTAACATCAAGTACTTAGCCATTCGAGAACGTGTTAGAGAAAATAAAGTAATCATTGAACACATTAACACTGCATTGATGATTGCCGATCCCTTGACTAAAGGCATGCCACCAAAGATTTTCAGGGATCATATAGTTAGAATGGGACTTGGTTCCATGATGTGACCTCATTTTACATGTACGTACATTTGATATTTCCAATGAATAACTCTTATTCAGTTGTATTTTTTCATATTCTGTTGCCCATACTTATTTGGTTATTTGAGAAAACTCACTTAAAATGGACCTATAATAAGCATAAGGCTTATTTATTAAGTTGTGTTATCACATAAAGGTTTAGTGGTGAAGAGATATAATGGAACCAATTGGCTTATCTTTCAGACATATTGCTCTGTACCACGGATGTGGAACTGCAACGTCCGCGACATAATTCATGGCATCTTCTTTGGATTTAAAGCAATCCCAAGAGCAAAATTGGCTGACTTTTTCATCAGTAAACCACTCCATGAAGTCATCAACATCTGTTAAATCCAGCAGCCGAAGTCGGATGTCTGAATAATCATCTTCCATTTCCATAGTAGTACCGTCTGAAGTCAACCGAAGGTCTTCCATTTTTTGTTCGTTGTACCTGCTCCGTTATTTTTGTTAAATCTTTTTGGAATTAGCAGCCTGGAATTTCTGATACATATAGCACTAATGCAATTGACTCACATGAAGTCATGGTCATGGTCATTGGTTGTTAAGCAATTGCTATCAAATGCGCAAAGGAAAGATTCGAGGAAATTGCAGTACCGCTTTTGTGGACTTTTCTTAGAAAGCTTTAATTAGGGTTGTAAATTAATACAAACAAATTGGAAATTTTAGTATTTAATTTTAATTGATTAATTTAATGAATTTGAAATTTTATTTAAATTTAACTTATTTATCTTTCTTTTCGAGCCCAGACAATTTTTTTTTTCAATCGAATTTGAATCGAGGTTGAGTAGTTTGGAATTATTATTTGTAAATTTAAATATTTAACTTTTTTAGCCGAGTTCAAGTTGAATAAAAAGTTAACTCGAATTCTAAATTTTGTTCAAGTTTCGCTTAATTATTGATAAACTAAGCTCAAAATAATTCTTATTGATCCGAATTTAATCAAAATATCAAATAATTTGAATTCATTTATAGTTGTAGCTTTAATAGCAACATTTTTGTGGACTTTTCTTAGTAGGCTAAAAAATCTGAACAAAATTCAATCAAATAATTACTGATTTTATTTATTTATTTTTATAAATGATAATAATTACTAATTTTACGAGTTACAATTATTGTTACATCCAATTTCTCATAGGAAATGCGATACTTTAACACATAATTTAAATTTATTTATAACTCTAGCTTTAATAGCCTCGTTTGTGGACCTTTCTTAGTAGGATAAAATTTGAACGAATTTCAATCAAATAACTACTGATTTTTTTCTTTTTGTAAATGATAATAATTACTGATCTTACAAGTTACAACTATTGTTGCATCCAATTTCTCATAGGAAATGGGATACTTTAATATACAAATTGTAGAACATTGACACACTTTTTTTTTTTTTTCTAAAATCACAAAATAGTTTACTAGTATTAAAAAATGGAGGAAGGGGCATGCAAAAGGTAGCATGAGAAGTGAGATTGGCATATTGCCTAAGGCCACATCTCACTTACTACAGGATAATTATTCTTTGGATAAAAAACCACCATCAATGACCCTTGAACTTTTAGTCCATTGTATTTTGGCCCCATAACTATGTTTTTTTTTTTTCATTTTGGCCCTTCAACCCTAACAGTGTAATTTTATCCTCTATCAATTTTACCTGTTAAGTTTATCCTCTATCAAATTTTACCTGTTAAACTTAACATATTAAGGGTTAAACTTGTCATTACAACTTTCCGGGTTAAGCTATGAGCAGAGACAGTTGTTTTAGTTTAGTAACTCAGTGTTGGACTTTGGACACTCTAAAGGTGGGCTTAATTGGACCATCATTAGCTGGGCCTAAAACGCAATTTTAACTGGTCTTTAACTCAAAAGTCTACAATAACTAAAATGAACAGGACATTTGGTTTTTATTAGATTTTCATACAGAGATGCCCCCCATCTCAAAACTAAATAATTAGCTTAGGAATGTGAAATTTAGTTTTTTTTTTTTTTTTTTTTTTATGTATGCTACTAAATTCTACAGAATTTATGTGGCATTCCATGGTATAAATGACTTCACTGAATTTTGCATTTACAAAACGTTATTTTGGATCATTCGTGACAAAGATCATTTCATTGTGACAATACAATAATTTATATTTTTTTTTGGAGGGCTAATAAACTTTTCTTCTTTTATATTTCTTTTGCAAGTTCTTTTATCTTTTATCTTTTGTTTATATAATTCTGAGAAGGAGATTAGACATGTACTTTGTGCAGTTTGCTTGATTTGGTACTGAATTGTTAACAGCAGATATGTTGTTAATTGAGTAATAAAGATGTGCAATTAACTAAAAATCCAGCTCTTGAATCACATGTTTTGTCAAAAGGTACGATCCGTTTGACATCAATTTCCAGTTTCCATTAATATCTGTCCATAATTTAATTTGTGTCAGTGGACAAAGTTTCGGTGCAGGAGATGGGCCAAAATAGTATTATCAGTACCTTCTTCTTTTGGTCTTTTTCCGCTTTCTTTTTCTGTTGGGTTTTGGGCGAATAATTAACTAGTGCAGTATAGTACAGCTTTCTTAGTAGCAATCATTATTGGTCCTCTTTATGAAACTTTTACAGTAAATATTGGGTCAGTTTGGATTATAAAGAGAAGGGTGTTATTTAATGAATAATATTTGATTTTTAACTTTAGTAATTTTAAAAAATAATGTTGATTTTTGAAATAATTGAATAATTATTTAGATGCAAAATAATATTTCGAAATAACTATTTGAATAGGAAATAATAAATACATATTATTTGGTAGACCCATTAATAGGTAGGTCAGTAAAAGAACCAACTTTAGATCCATATTCGACTCGTTCTAAATTTGTTTTATCTGGATTTGGATCAATATATAAATTCGATTATCTGGATCCGATTTGAATCCGTTTATTATATAATAAAAGGATTATTTATAGATCTGGTTATTTCGACAGAATTTGATTAAAATATTAATATGCAATAAAATTATATATATTATTGTGTGTATATTTATTTATTTATTTCCAATGTAGTTTATACTCCAATGTAATATATATACATGAAAATATTAATATGAATTAATTTTTTTTACAATTTCCCAAGAAAACAAAAGAAAATTTATGAAAATTTGAAATTTTTATACATAATTTTTTAAACTTATAAAATAAAATCAAGACCGACAGAATTTGATTTTGGATCCGACAAGATCCAACGAATTCAGATATGGATCTCTTTTTATAGACCCGAAAGATATCCCAGATTCAAATTTGAATCGGATAATATTAACTGTATCTAGATTTAAATATGTATGATCTGACCTGAATTCGATCAGCCTAATTGAAGGCTCCATTCCCGTTATTAGTAAAAAAGTTCACAAAACAATAATGCAAATAGAAAAGTAGCACTAATGAAAATTCTTTACAACCTCACCGTACTACATTTGATAAAGATACGTTGCTCAAAATCATTTACGTAATTATTAACTGAATATTTTTTAAAATATAAATAATAAATGGAAATACTTAGATAGACCCGATTTTTGATCCTACCTGTAGATCTTGTTGTTAACATTTAATAAGAGACAGGCATATTATGAAATCTTACTTATATTAGTTAATATCATATATTCTATAAGGTTTAATCTACACTACAGGATTTACAAGTGGGATAAAAAATCAGGTCTACTTAAATATTTGTCGTAATGAATAGTGAAAATATATAGATTGTGTGAATAATGAATAAGACAAAACATGAATAGTGTAAATATTATTTGTAAAATAATATTTGCTAAACAAACAAGTTAGAATGCTGATCAAATAATATTTGACAAATAATGAGTATTATTTGTAATCCAAACAGAGCCATTATGTCTAAGGGTTAATTACACTTTGCCCCCTTATAAGCTTGATAATGTTTTTGGCTTGCCCTTTGAAAAATTTTTATACACATTTAGCTCCTATGACTAACGATCAAAGTCAACCGTTAATCAAAATATTATAGAGTAATGAAAATTACTAAATTACTCTTATATAATTTTAGAATTAATTTCATTTTATCCCCTATAATGGTATAAATTTATATTTTACCCCTATAGATATAAAGTCCTGAATTTCCATTTTACCCTCTACAAGTCAAATAAAATACTTGGATAAAGAATACTTTTTACACCGATGGACATTTATTATTTTACCTGTTAATTAACATATTAATTTACTTCTGTCATCCTCATAATGTCTTTTATGGACTGTTTAAGAATTTGAGGACTAAAATTAATGTAATTAGCCTCTAAAATAGAAAAAGTTGGTTTGATTCGCGTATGTTCTTTTATTTACTGGTAGGATTGTTGCTTCATTTTTTTCTACAATTTATGGAAATCATATTAATGAAATTTTGTATGGGATTTATACATGTGCTAAGCATGTATAAGGAAAGAGCGAGTCATAGATCTTCCACATTCAGCATTTTTTCAGTCAATTTCGTCTAGTTTGTTGCTACCGTTGTAATCCTGATGAAAATTCGAGTATGCATTTAATCACTAGAAATTTTTTTAGCTATGGCTAGATGACATCTCTAGCGGAATTTGCCATTCATGACGATTTCATGAATATTCCATAAAACACTATTTGTTACAATTTTATTAAATTAGGGGATAAAGTATAATTTTGTGTCATTACCACAGTAAGGTGCGATTAACCTTAAAAATATATGAGGGTGCTTTAATAATGTTCTACAACTTTTTAATGTTTTGACTAACGATTAGCTTTGATCATTAGTCAAAGGGGTTAAATACATATAAATTTTTTTTAAGAGATAAGTTGAGATAAAATCAAATTTACAATGAGACAAAATGTAATTAACCCTATATCTAATAGCTAATGCACATACAAAGGTACAAATGTATAAGAGTTTGATATGGGAATGGGGTGATCTTAGTTGAATTCGGTCCTCGGCATTACATCGTGTATTTTGTAGTTCAAATTTAGTAACACCACTAATGAGTGATGTATATAAATTTAAATAATAAAATTCACAATATAGTATCGTATATTAATTTATTTTAGAATTTTTCATAGAAAATAATCACCACTTCAAAGTTTAAAGCACGCATAGAACAAATTCATATATGACATTCTAAAAAGCAACGACAATATGTTGTGGAGTAGTAGTAGTTACAAATAAAAATTAGGTGAAAGTAACTTGAGCCAATAGATAGTAATTATTTCAGAAATTCTAAGGTGAACTCGACATTTAAAAATGATACATTAATTTGTATAAAATGTTTAAAGAAAGATATTGGTGTGGATTATCCGCTAGCTCTTCATAGGATAATATAATGTCACCAGTAGTACTAAACCAATTAATCATCAGCCATTCACAAATAGGAGTAAATAATCTTCTTTCGTGCTTAATTAGCTTGTTTATCTTAATGAAAAGCAAAGGCCATTTGTTCCATTTTTCCTTTAATTTTCTTTTTCGACTCGATCATTAAGCTTTTAGTGGTAAGGACACAATTAGGAAGACCTGAAATCTTTTGAAAGCACAACAAAACTTAGCCTGATATTTCTTGCAGGTCACAAACATATAGGATTAATTGCTCCAAGGAGTAACTCAAATGATGGAGTGACAATTACCTAAAACATTGTCACAAGTGCAATTCTCTCTATCATATTAGTCAAATTTTGTGAAATTCCCAACAACAAATGTTTTACATACCTAGTGTTGCCTTGTACTGGTTTAAATGTCAAAAACTACTTCATCATTAATGTTATTACACTGTAATTAAAATAAATCCTGTATTCTATTTATAGGAAATATATTTTGACAAACATTAATGAAAGAAAAAAAAAATTTATTATTCACTTTTCAATACAAACTGTATATTTTAAATTATTGAATAATCAAAAATTATTATTTAATCGTAATAAATGTAATACTCATTATAAATTACCAAATAAATAATTCGGACTCATTCGCATCAAAGAGCCCAGGGCAACAATTTGACCACTCATCAATCAGGTCATCATCGAATTGCAGCACTCTTTATTATCTTTTCAAGCCATTTTATTTTTTTTAAAGTGGACCTATTGAAGGGACGCTAGACTTGCCATGTCTCATTAGTTCACTTCACGTTTCACTTGATGGGTTAAATTGTCTAAACTTCCAAAGTGGTCCCTTTGTGCTCCTAAGCATAATTGGTATAATTCCCTCCTATTAATGTAAAGAAAAATTCTTTCAAGGATGCCTATTAGGCTATAATAATATGCTATTCTGAATTGTAGATATGGACATATCACAGACACCTTATCCATCTAGCCATGTAGTAATTGTTTTGTTTTTGGTTCATTCATTACCCGAAGAAAAAGAAAAAAAGACTACGGAAGCATGCATATGAGCATGCCCCATTAGTCGGCATAGAATGTGATATCGTACAAAACTCTTGTATCATATTTTATATATTTGTCAAATATATTTTATATATTTGTCAAATGGCACAGGTAATGCAGTTGCTAAAACAGAAGATTCAAATCGCCATTAGTCATCCAAAGCCCTACAAATTTGCCATTTAGCATTAATAAGGACAAAAGGAAATTATGGTACCTACTACTTTAATTTGTTTTCTGTTTGGTGAAAACACAACTTTTAACTCTTAAGCACGTAAGAAAGCTAGACGGGGCTAAGGGTTTAGAATCTTATTAAGAAAACTACTCCGTGCTTACTGGATCATTCAGGATTATGATAATAAATAAATGAAATTGAGATGAATATAATAAAGAGTACTTGTGATGATTTGATACTTTATTGGGAAGTAGAACCTTTTAAGCTACGTTGATGTGCATCACAAATTTCGGAGAAATTGTCATTAACTGCCATGAGATGTGGTGAAATTGACACATGAGGATCTTCTATTGACTTTGTTTATTAATCTCTTATCTCACACACACACTATTCATATATATATATATATATATATATATATATATATATATATATATATCAAAACAATCCAGAATATATAACATAAGTACCGTACAAGAATTAAGACAAAACAACTTACAAAACAAATTAAAACTTACAAACAACTTAAAACTTACTTGGGTAGGAGCCAAGAATGTTGAAAGTAAGAAAGGCAGTGTAGAGTTGACCAAGTAGTGATAGAAACTAAGAGCTTTTTATTAGTTGGGAAGATTACAAGTGAGAAGAGAGGGAGGGGTTCTAAAAACCGATGTTCTTTTTCTTAGAATTCTAAGAGTTTATATTGAAATTTTTTTTAACTATTACAATTATTGCCAATGTCATACTTGATGACGTTTTAATCTTATCCTTTGTTGATGAAGATGCTGATATCATTTTTTCTTTTTGCCTTTTTTTTTTTTTTTTTTGTTGCTTGAGGTTTTGAAGAAGCAGAAGATACTTGTCCTCATTTCTTCATTTAAAAATAATTTTTTCTTTGCTGTGATTTCCAAAGTTTTTGGTTGGATTCTTGCAATATTTGTTAATTCTTCTACTTTTCTGAGCAATTCTTTTATATCAATTATTTCTTATTCATTCGGATCTTGTGATTCTTGAAACAAATGAAATGGATTCTGGGAGCATTGTATTTGTTCTTCTTCTTTTATTTTTCTTTTTCTTTTGAATTATCCTGATTAATGAGACATTTTCATCTCCTTTTCATCCTTTATGAATAATGAGTTTTGTTTTCTTGCGGCATTAGAAAGTTCAATTTGCTACTGGACCATGGCTGCAATAAAATTATTCATGTTTGTTGTCTCCAATTTTGATGCAGGTGTAGAAGAAGATGCTTAATCTTGTTTTAACTATATTTGCTGAGAAATTTGGGATTTTAAACCAAGTGGACTAAAATCTACTGGTGCACATTTCACCCACCACTTACATTCAAATATTCTTCTTATTTATGATAATCCAGATGCCGGACAGAATCCTGTTTCCCATCTCCAAAACACACACCATGGTATGTTGAATAAAATCAAAAAATGACAGAGATCTCTTTTGGGAAAATTCTCGGGTGGAAACTCCTTTGTATAGATTTCTTTGAATCTCTGGAATCTATCTTGGATGTATTTTGGATAGAATTCTATAGGCATTGAAAATTTTTGAAACCAGTGGTAAAACCACATTGGTAAATCTTTTTTCTTTTCAAGAATAAACAAAATGATGGTTCCAAACGGATCCACCAAGTATGCTTGTAATCATCATTTTGAAAATAAAATGTATTATGAAGAGAAGAAATTAAATCATAGTATGTAAATCTATATTCTTTATTATTAAAATTTGAGGAGAATCTAACAGCTGATGTTGCTATCCCTAATCTCTGATAGTAGAAATTTGATGAATTACAATTTTTAAAAATTTATAAGATGATAATCATCAACTGTTGGAATCCATTCCTCTTTTTGATTATATATAATAGTAGCAATGTCTTTTCCATGCATTTTTATGAAGTGGAAAAAGCTTTTGCATGAACCAGATTGGGTTTTGTTAGATATCCTGATGCAGTATAATAGGTTTTGAAAAAGCCAGGAGCATATTTTTGCTGAAAAAGGGTATATGGGTCATTTGTGATCTCATATACATCATGTTGATTACATGCATTTTTTTTCGTATAGGTTGAAATGAATTGAGTTGATTTTGAGAAGGTTGAGATAATTGTGGTATAGTTTGGCCCAGCGATATCAAATTTGGATTTGAGCTATTTTAATTTGAATAAGTGGGATTTTGATTAAGTATTTTCCTGTAGGAGGGACTTGAGAAATTTGAGGTTAATGGTAAAAAACTGTTTCCCATAGGGGTATAGCCCATCCCAATATTCCCAATATTTGCAAAAGATGCTTCTGCTGGAGAAGATGCTCCTCCATGAGTATTATATATATTTATATGAGGCCTTGAAGATGAAGATGCTCCTCTACCTCTTGTTCCAGGAGAAGATGCTCCTCCTCGTCCTTTGTATAAACTCATCCCTGCAATAATCAAATGGATAATTCATGCAATTATTTTATTCTTAGACGATAAGTATCTTGAAAATATGCAATAGTTTCTTCCTATTGATTTGTTGTTGTAATATGGCAGATAGCCATAATGGATCTCCGTCTAATTTATAATATAATTTGTATTCTACATCTATTATTGCTTTCCTTTCTTGTTCTTTTCTATATTTTGCTGATACTATTCCTTGCTCTAAAATAGGCTTTACTTTCTATCAACCTTTCTATATATGCCCAAAAATATTTAGGATTTGGATTTAGAAGTGGTAATTCTAAATTTCTATAATCCATTCTTGGAAATATATTTGTTGATAGCAATTCTCTCCCTTTCTTATTAATGTTGTCTTTTCTTGTTATAGGTGGGTATTTTTTTCCTACTTCTATTGTGAACTTAGTTTTATGAAGATTATTACTATTAGATGAACTGGTGTTGGCACAAAAAGTAACCTAAGAGGGAATGAATTAGGTTGTTTAAAAAACAAACCTTTTAATGTGTTTAATGAGAAATGCAAACTTTATGCAACAAATAAACACTTAAGTACAAATGAATACAAAAGATATTCAATTATTGAAGTTCAAAGAACAAATATAAAGATGATTGAGATAGAGAATATCAAACCAAACTCCAAAACTTCTCAAAATTGGAGTATATCCACTAGTAATGCCTCTTCAAAGAAGGTGAGGCAATAATCCTTCTTGTACACAACGTAGGCTCACCCTTGCACCAACTAAATCCCTCTAGTTGAGCCAAAGAGTTTTACAATATAACCTCACTTTTGTGCACTTATTATCCCTCCACTCTTACACTTGAAAATCACTCACTAATTTACTCTTACTCATACTAATTCCCTCTAGTTGAGCCAAGAGAACTACACTACTCAAACCAATACAACACACAATATTTTAGCCTATTTCTTCCCAAATAGCTCTTATAAGTGTTTGTATTGAATGCAGTAGTTCTACTCTCTCTATTTCTCTTTTTACAGACTTGGGGGACATTTATAAATGTCCAAAAACTGCCTCCAATCATTCTCTAACGGCTATTTTCTGTTAACTAGAAATCTAGCTGTTAGATCTTTCAGACGGTCGATGCAGTAAGTGTGCGTTTGAAAGAACTAGCCATTGGACCATTCGGACGTCCGATGCATAGCTTAGAGTCCGATGCTGCGTCCGTTCTCTAGAGATGTTTTGTCATGACCAATCGTTCGAACGTCCGAAACTACGTCCGGTCGATGGTCAGTGACTACTAGAATTTTGCCTCAACTAATCGGACGCTATTTTTCATCCAAGGCTGCTTCAGGTTCTCTGTTTCGGATGATTATCATCATCCGAATTGTCTTCCTTCCGGACAATCATTTTCGTTCGAAGAGTTCTTCTGGTTTTCGGACGATCATCAGCGTCCGTACCTCCTTGTTTTTTTTGCACACTTATTTTCAAAGCATTAGTGTGATTTGGTCATCATCAAAACATGATTAACATAAACTGCGGTTCAACAACTGGCTTCACAGGCCATCAAGCTTCTTTAAGTGAACCTGCAATAAATTCTCTGGTTAAAAAATCAAGAAATGAATTAATTTCTCCTTTAATATATTCAATATTAAAATAAAAAAACAGATAATATAGACTGCCATAGTGCAAATAATTATTTTGATGCAATATTTTTAACATTTTTTTCTAAAATTTGCTTTGCTGCTGAACAATCTATTCTTATAATGAAATTTTTGATTTAACATATCATTTTGAAATTTTGTGACACATAAAACTATACTTAATGCTTCTTTCTTAAGTGTAGCATAATTCTATTGTGCTTTATTCCAAACACCTGATGTGTATCTCACCAATTCTTCTTTATTGGTATAGGGATTTAATTGCTTTTATATTTCTCCATAACGTATATCAGAAGTATCAGTTTTAACTATCTTGAATCATGTATAATTGGCAAGATTTAAAAGTGGCAAATGTTTCACCTTTTGTTTTATATGCTTAACAACTTTTGTATGTTTATCAGACCAAGTTAGGGGATTCCTTCTTAGTCTTTCATATAATAGCTTACAATCTTGTGTTAAATATTGATAATATTCACCAATATAATTTAAATTACCTAAAAATCTTTGTAATTGTATTTTATCTTTAATTTCATTTGAAAACTTATCAACAACTTCTATAGATTTTGTTATAGGTGTAATATAACCTTTGTCTAAATTGTATCCTAAAAAAAAGATCCTAATTTGAATTTGGAATAAAGTCATCTTTTTTGCTGAGACTACAATGCCATTTTTTAACGCAATACTGATAAAAATGTTTATGTGTTTAAAATGTTGATCTATATTTTCAGAAAATATTAAAATATAATCGATGTATACAATAATAAATGGATATGAAGAAAATATATTATTCATCATATTTTGGAACTCAGATTGAGTGTTCTTTAACCCAAAAGGCATAACATTCCATTCATAATGTCTAAATAGGACTATAAATGCAGTTTCATATCTATCTTCTTCTGCAATTTGAATTTGTCAAAATTCTGATTTTAAATCAAATTTTGGATAAATTTGAGAATGTATTGTTTTATTTAAAAAATCTTTTTTATTGGGAATAGGATACCTAATCCATTGTAAAACTTTATTTAAAGGTTTATAATTTATAACTAATCTAGGTGTTTCTCTTTCAATTTCTGAATTCTTATTTACATAAAATGTAGAACAACTCTATGGAGAAGATAATTTTCTAAGTTATTATACCTTTGTTTAGTAAATCACCTATTTCTTTTTTGCAATATTCAACAATTTCTTTATTCATTTGGGATGGTCGTGCTTTAATCATCAAAATCTTTTTCATAAGGTAGATGTACCATATTTTTTTTTTCTATGCCAAAATGCTGTTGGAAGATCACTACAAATTTGTGAAATTATTTTATTAGAAAATTATTTTATTTTTACCTATATTTCTGGAGATTTCAATTGTTTTTCTATAGTTTTTCATTTTATTTCATTTTGTAAAAACTCGATTTGTTTTGTTTTCAAATTTATATTTTCTTTTATATAACTTATAGAAAAAGTATTTAAATTATGTGATTGTTCTTTGGTGACAAAATTAAATGTTAAATTTTTCTCTTTATTTGAAATTATTTTTCCATCACAATAACATGGATACATTTGAACAATAAATGGTGTTCCTAAAATAACATGTTCTTGAATATTTTTTGCCAGAACAAATGGTAAACAAATATAATTATTTCAAATCTTGAGAAAATATCGAACTTTTAAAGTTTATATCTAATTTTTATCTTTGATCCTTCAACTGCTCTTAAAACAGTCGAAATTTTCTAAAAAATTCTTGAAGGTATTAGTCCTTCTCTCATAGTATAAATATTAGCATCTGAATCTATTATTGTTATGGTTGAAAATTTGTAATCATTAATTAACAATGTAATATATATATAATATTTTTGGGATAATTTGAAGGCTAAGGAATTGGCTAGTTTGATTTTCATGATTTATAATCTCTTGATTGACATTTAATTGTAATATAGAAGCTATTTGTTTATTTTCTTCTAATTCTTTTGGGTCAAATCTAAATTCTAAAACAGTTAATTTTTCATTTTTAACTTCTTCTTTTAATTGATTAATTTCTTGTTTTAAAATTGGTATGGTGATAGTTTGTTATATGATATAAGTCCTACTTTATCTATAACTTCTTTCATGGAAAATGGTTGTTCTAAAGTAATCATTTTTTCTTTAAGATAAATTTTGAGAGAGTGATGAATATTTTTCTTATTTTTCTTTAAGAGCTTTTTTGTTTATCAAAATTTCTTTATATTGTTCTAAATATTGTCTTTTTAATTCTTTGTCCTGTATGTTTTCTATTAGTTCAAAAAACATATTTTGACTTTCAGTTAATGTAAATATGTCATGACATGCACAATTATTATCAGATGAATCAGAATTTATTTCATCTATACTATCTTCTGTTTCAGATTTTGAATAAGTATTTAATATAGTTGCTATAATGTCTTCTTTTTCTTCATCATTTATAGATAATTTATTTATTTTTTCTAGAAGACTGGTGGTAGTTTTTGACTTACATTGATTTGCATTATGACCTTTTTTGCCACATTTTCTACAAGTAATATTTGCTTTTATCCATTGCTTAACTTCTTTATCAATTTTCCTATCCTCCTTTCTTTTTCTTTTAAAGAATTTCTTTATATTTTTCATTGAATAAGATGGATATGTAACATCTTTTGTTTGTTTTGATCAACATGTGTGTTTTCTTACTAAACTTCTTAACTTTCTTTTTTGTTTTATGATATGGTATACTTGGTTCTTTAACAGCAAATTGTACACAAAAATCACCTAATTCTGTTCTTTGTTTATATTTCTTTATTTGTACTTTTAATTTTATATTGTTATATAATTTTAATCATTCTTCTGTACAAACTGATATAATATCTCCATAGGAAATTCTATCATAAGGAACAGTATGATCATCATGATAATTTTTTAATGTGGTAAAAATTCTTTCAGCAAATAAATTTGGTAAACCATAAATGAATTTTTCTTTCCAAGAATATGAATTACAATCAGTATGATCCATAACTTTTGTAAAAAATGTATCATTATACCATTTAAAATCTGAAAGAGTTGGACATCTTAAATTCATTAAAAGTTCTTTTTTAATACTATCAATAATTTTTACGTCACCAATGAAATGTCTGAAAATATTGATAATCAAAGATAAAGCCATATTAGGAATAGTAGTAGTATTTTGACTAGTTAGATGGATGTACCTTTGTGCTTAATTTCTGTAATTATTTTTGTAGAATTCAAAATGCCATCTCTTTGCTGTGAGGTTGAATAATTATTCCACCAACCATCTAATGCACCTATAAATCCAATGAGTACAATATAAACAACCTCTTATTCTCTAGTTCCTTTAGCTTTATACAAATTAGCATACATCATTATCTTTTTAATACTGCAATTGTTTGATGTGGACTAAAACCATCAATCTTCCATTCATATATTGAACTATGGTTTAAATGATCCATTTGTAGACTTGTTTCTAACTTTAAATCTTGAGAACTTGGCCTTTGATAATACCTATGCCTTTTAATTGTTTAGAATTTTCATATTTTTTATATTTTCTTTTTATTGAAAACAATTTTCTTTCAGCATTATCATTACTTTGAAACATTTTTATTAATCTTTTATATTATTATTTCCTTCTATTTCTTCATACATATCTTCATTTGATTCTTCTTCTAAATTTAATCCTATTAGTTCGATTGGTTGTTCTGAATCTTGTTCTAAATTATTATTATGTTCTTCAATTAATCTATTTATTTTTAATCTTCCTAAAGTTTTCTCAAGTTTTAAAAGGTTCTATATTTGTATTAAATACTCCTGTAGGTAAAGGTATTTCTATTGGCCTAATAATAGATAGTAACATATTATTAGTGGATGGTATAACTGGAATATTAAATTTACGTTCATCTTTGACTGGTAATTTTTCATAATTAAAATATTGTGTATTAGCACTAATTTTCTTGATTATATCATCAATTTTATTTTTCATATTTCTAAAATCTTGTGATTGCGTACATACATCTTCTAATTGTTTTGATATAGTTTGTAGATTTAAAGATACAAAATTATTTTGTTGAGTCTTGATAAACAAGAGATGTAGCTAAAACTCCTTCATTACCTATTCTTATGACAGTTGATGAAGGTGGATATATAGATCATGACTCTTATAATTTTTATTGGAATGTCTTTTTCATTTAAAATAAAATTAGTATATGTATCTGCCAAAACTAAAATATCTTTATCTTGATCTATCAATGAAACTTTGTATTCAATATAAAACCATTTAAAAATTTCTATATAACATATAGTCCTTCTTATGAAATCATAATAATTATTTTGAATTTCCTTTTGTTGCTCAATAGAATAATTTTCAAAAAACCATTTTCTGAAATTTTCATATTTTTCTTGATTAAAATCTTTAACTGTCTGTTTTGAAATTTCTTTTAATTCTTCATCAGATAGAATATCTTTTATTATAACTGAAACTCCATATGATGCAGTAGATTTTGGATGTTCTACTTGATATCCTATTTCTGATCCTACATCTGGTTCCTTCTTAGGATTTATGGTATACACCCCATGCATACTTTGATTTTTCTCTTGAAGACATACAAATTTTAAAGGAAGATCTCCATCTTTTCTAAATGATGTAGATGAACTTGGTCTAGATATATAAGAACTTTCTAAAGTAATTATCTGGAATTGAGGATGTTGAATGTCTTTTTTAAAACATTATTGCTACTAATCCAGATGAACTTTCTTCTATTTGAGCTAATGATAAGAACTTTCGGAATTGTTGGATTTGTGATTTTACCAAATATCCATTGATCTGGGACTTGAACTTCATTCCAATCTATTATAGTAGGCAACTCTAAGTTTGATCTAGTGAGATTTATTTCTATTATGGGTGTTGTACCTTTTTTACTATGACCTCTTTTATCTATCTTTATTTCTGAAACTCTTGGACTCAAGGTATTCATCAATTTGTAATATATCCTATATGTAACATGTATGTTCTCAGTTCCAGGTTTCATGTCATAACCTTTGGTTTGAATGTTTAATGTTAATATATTAGCTAAATTTCTATCAGTAAGAGAGACTGAAAAGTTTGGAAAGCTATCAAAATGTATAGGTCCATTACACAAAGAAGACTCTATTAATCCTAACAATGAATCATTAAATCTATTAAATCTAGCATCTCATAAGTGTTACACAAACAGATGTATTTAACCCTTGCCTATTTAAAGGTTGTAAAGCTACTTGAACTAAACCTATCTGCATAAAATTGAATTTAGTAGATGTTATGGTATTAATATCACAATATTTAAATAATTGTATAGTTTCAAACTTATTTCTTATGGGTATAGTTTTTTCAACAGTTGTTATCTTATATGAAGATTTAAATTTAAAGACACTTGTAAAATCTTTTAAAAATTCTTTTTTATAAACTTCAGATTCTTTTCTTTTTGGTAAACTCCAATTTTGTAAAACTTATTCTATATCTGTGAATTCTATTCTTTCTTCATTTTTGGTATATGTAGATGATGAAATGGATGCAGATCTAGATAGAGACATAATTAAAACTAGTTAATAAGCACCAAGGAAGGATTAGATCTAAGAATTAGCTTTAAACAAATCAAACCCATAATATGTGTTTATATTTTTACCTAGATCTGATCTTATTGAATAATATGATTTTCTGATCATTCTAGTGAATACTTTCAATATTCTTCACGTATTGACTAATCAATCAATAGATCTTTCATTAACATAAGATACTATAATTTACTTGATCGGCTGTCAACTTTCAACAGGCCAACGTCAGATTTACACTTCTGTCTGGTTACCGGACTTACAGCCCTTAGCGACTTAGATATCAACCTACAAGTAAATCATAAATTCTTATCATAATTTGGGATCTATTAATTAATGTATTACTGTCAAGAATCTTGAAGATATTCATTATGTCAAAAATTACTAGTCTTATTGATCAGATTTGGTATTAATATCAACCCATATTATGAATATATTTGAATAAAACTAACCCTTAGATACTAATTTGACCTTTCATGGCTCTTATACCAAAACAACCGAAGATATATAACATAAGTATTGTACAAGGATTAAGACAAACAACTTACAGAACAAATTAAAACTTACTTGGGTAGGAGCTAAGAATGTTGAGAGTAAGAAAAGTGGTATAGAGACCAAGTAGTGATGAAAACTAAGAGTTTTTTATTAGTTGGGAAGATTACAAGAATATATATATATATATATATATATATATATATATATATTATAAGATAATTATATCTATAAGTCAAAACATACGCATCAATTATCAGAATATAAGACAATAAATTAATATAAAAATTAAAACATAAGATCTAGAGCGAGCAAAATTTTATGTTCCAAGATCATATGTTATACTTTCATTATTAATCCAGAAACAATGAGTCAAATATGCACCATAATATTTCAAATAAATTAAACTTAAAAATAATAAAATAAATTATAACTTGATATCACATAAGAAATATAAATATTAGTATCGACTAATTCCACGGTTTATGTATTATAGTTTAGGATGGGGGACGATTAGGTTGTTATTCGTGCACTTATGGAGTTGTTCTCTAATGTAGCAGGTCTAGCACGTCGTTTTCAAGAGTACAATAGCTCAATTTTTCACTATGCTATATTTCGGTCTATACTATCGAAAATAATGTGTATAAGAGACAGAACGAACCTTACACAACATTGTACTTTTGCCTCATATATTTATGGTATATTTTTTTAGTAGTGAAAGAAATGAAAGTGAAAATGGAGGTGTTTTTCTCTCTAAGCCACCCAATTTAATAGAATTGTACCATTAGTATTAGAACAAATAAACAATTTAAGTTACAAATTTATTACGCAAATTTATTGTATAACGGTTATATTTGTAATAATTACGGCCAAATGTTATAAATCTCCGCATTTACTTTGAAAATTTGTAACGGAAATAATTATTAGATAATTTTTCACAATTTGTGTTTTTTTATTAAAATAATCCAACACAAGTTGCATAATTGTCATAAAACTGTGAAAGTGATTTTGGATTTATAAATTCAATAAATTTCAATTTGTATCAAAATTTTCGTTAATTAGTGGTGTCAAATCCTTCCGCCGAATCTTAATACTAGCTAGAGGTTTGGTTATTAACGTGCAATTTTCTTTGAAGAACTAGTGGCAGTGTTGAATTATAATGTTACACAAGTGGCCGTGTCCATCTTCTGTTCACAATTTAGTACTAATTTGTAAAGCCTAAATTTTTGCTCGACACTTAAAAAGTCAAAATGTTAATTATACGTCTATTTACACTTAAAAAAAAAATTTTATATTTTTTGTTATTATATTTGTACTACACCATGTAATTTTATACACACGAGATGTTAATATATAATTAAAATATCAAGACTTGCATATAATGAAAAAAAATATTAATATTTAACTTAACTGAAACTCTTGAGCCAAACAATATAATCAACCAACATAAACCCGACATTATAGGGCTTGAGTAATGCGTATTTTCTCTCTAGTTGAGCTGTTGAGGTTCCTCCCGTCTCCAGGCTTGGGAGTACTTTTTGATTGTAGGTACCAAAATTCGATCATTGAAGTTTCAACTCAAAGAGAATTTTAACTTGTTTCCTGATGACCAACAAGTCAATAGATACATGTCCAATAAATTTTATTACCATATTGGAGACTGCTTTTTTTGACTGTAGCTATCAAAATTTGATCATTAAACCTTCAACACAAAGAGACATTTAAGTTGTTCTTGATGACCAATAATTCAATAGATACATGTCCAAAATGTCCCCTTAGACTATTACCTTAGTTGTAAAATACTCCTTAAATAATTTTAATAGGCATTTTGCACCCATGTGGTCAACTATTTAAAATATCATTTTTGCTAAAAATTGACCATTATACCCCCAATACATTAGTTAAGTGAATGCCATTTTCTTTTTTCCTTTATTTATTTTCTCTCTCTTATTTTTCATTTTATTTTTTCTAATCCTTTTTCTCATTGTTAAAAAATTATATTACTCCTAATATTTTATTAATTATAACATCTAATTTTACATGCATCTTATGATTTAATTTTTAAATTAAAATATATTATAATAAAATAAAGATATTAATTATGTTAACAGAATTTGCAATGAATTATTAATACTAAAATTAACGAATAAAAATGTATCTTATAAATCTTTCCTTCAAAAAAATTTAAAGAATTTATTCTAAGAATACAAATAAAAATTGTGCATGTAGAGTCATTCGACATATTTTGGCTAAATTTATTGTACTTTATATTAACAAGTTATAATATTTTATTATGCTTTATTATTGTTATGCCAAAAGTAAAAGATTTTACATGAATTCTCATTTCTATAATATATGTTTATGTTAAGAGTAATATTTAAAATAAAAAAAAATTTCTCGATACTTTTTTTTTTTTTTTTGTAGTTGGTTTGTTTGTAATAGTATATCATTAATAAATATACAAACTGTACATTGGAATAAAAAAATATTACTTGTAATATAAAGTATATTTATTTTATAAATTAAATTATCTAAACACATAAAAATTAGAACTGATGGATGACCAAAATTAAAGTTGTAAAATTATTTAGTAGTATGGAGATTGTATAGACCCTTCTTAGTCATTTAGCAGTAAAATTATTTTGTAGTTGGTTTATTATAATATATTTCTGTTTAAAAATTAAATCACAGAAGATGCATGTAAAATTAGATGTTATAATTAATAAATATAAGAAGTAATATAATTTTTTAACAATGAGAAAAAGGATTAGAAAAAAGAAAATGAAAAACAAGAGAGAGAAAATAAATAAAGGAAAAAAGAAAATGACATTTCACTTGACTAATGTATTGGGGGTACAATGGTCAATTTCTAGCAAAAATGATATTTTAGATAATTGACTACATGTCAAGGGTGCAAAATGCCTATTAAAATTATTTAGGGAGTATTTTGCAACTAAAGTAATAATTGGAGGGAGCATTTTGCTTTTAACCCTAAATTTTATTAACAATTAGACTAATTATAGCTTTCCATTATTATATACCTTAGATGATATCCTTACTCTTGTCGTTTCTGTGTTACAAATTATTCTGCATTAAATACTGAAATTACTGGTGCTTGTAAAATGCCAGTGACAAGCAAATTAATTTTAATTGCTTGCAATAATTATACTGGCCCACTGGCCCCATCTCAAAGATTCAAGTTTAAACAATTTAATTTTAAGTGATCTGAAAGTTTGTAGTATGTGACATGAACTTAATGCTGAGAGTTGCATGCCATTTATGCATCAGCATATAGACTTTTTTCAGTTTTGAGAAATATTTAAATAGATTCGATTTTTAGTTTCACTTATAAATCTTGTATTGTGAATTAAATTTTAGAAAATTTATTACATCAATTGATGTAAGTAAAATTTTTTAATATTTAATTCTGATCACAAGATCTATAAGTGAAATCAAATACCTAATTTACCTAAATATTTTCCTTCAATTTTTCTATTTGATATGTTTGAGGGCCTGTCCTTTAGGTAATTTTATCTTCTTCTTAAAGGCATAATTTAATTATCTTACTTTATTATTTATATAGAGAAAAAAGAGAAACAAAGAAAAAGATGTTTTTCCAATTTAGCCAATTACCCAAAATAAAGTGAAAGAAGAGAAAGACGTCAATTGTGGAAAAGAAGAAGATGATGAAGGTATACAAGCTCTTAGAGATAGAGTTGGACAATTGTAAAAACATGTGGCATAAGGCACGAGATCAATTTTAACCTTTTTTTTTTAAAAAAAAAAATAATAAATTAATAGAATTGATTTACACGACAAATAAAACAATCAGATTAAATAAAAAATTTTAAATTTTTCTTTAGTAAACATTAAAATATATAAAATATGTATTTGTGGCCTGCAAATAAAATAATTTATTTCTCTTAAACTTTTATCAGTGGTGATCGGTGAGGGAAAAAGGGGAAAAAATAAAAAATAAAAAATAAAAAATCATGAATATCCAAAGTCAAAAAAGTAACGAAAGAGTCTTCATCGATAGCTCTGTGTTGATATGTTGAAATTGTTTCAAACAAATCTTTGACTCGAAAGAAATCCAACGTTAACCATACTAATTTTACTTATTTATTTTTTGTAGGGAAGTTTACCATATAGTTATCAAAAAATTTTCTTGAAACCCAATAGAAAATCATACTTATTGGTATACGTGGCGGGAATTAACACCAAAGCAGAAAACAGTGATGGAGTCTTATGGTAGTCATTAATCAGGGTTAATTTTATTTTACTCCTAACGTTTAGGGTTACTGTTATTTTAATTTCTAACGATATTTTTTAGATATTTAAATCATTCTATTAAATCCAACTCAATTTTGCTACTCATTTTGAACGAAGTATCCTCATAAATTTGTTTAAATAAAATGTTATCTTTCTATAAATATCATATTATCTCTTTTTTCTTCACTTTTTTACTTATTTATTTTTCCTTTTTCTCTCATTTTGTTACACGATTCAACAATTTTTCATGAAAATTGGAAGGTTAAAAGATTATTTTAACTGAAAATTTTAACATCGTTAGATTTAACCATTAGTATAAAGATTTTAGTGTCTCAAAAATAATGTTACAGATTAAACTGATATTGACTTAAATGTTAAGGGAAAAAATAAAATTAACCACCATTAATCATTACAAGAAACAAATTAATACCAAAATTCTATGTTAGAAAAATATTTTTGTAAATAGATCCGATTTTTAACTTTATTTATAAATGTTATAATATAAATTAAATTTCACAAATAAATTCTGATCATAAAATTTACTATTAAAATTAAAGTTTGAATATATTTAATTATTTTATGGAAAATTATTGTTAACTTTGATGATAAAGGGATGAAAGATTCAGTGATGGAGTAGCTGAATAGAGAAGAGGGCGAGGCGTTTTAGGAGTTTGGGTTTTTTGATAATGATGATGATCATTGCACAACTACACTGCTCTTTACTTTTGCTGGCCCATTGGACCTACTTACTGCCCAGTCCGTGACTCTCCCACTCTCACCTCCCCTATTTTGGTAGTAATAACAAGGAAAATTCTTAAATGGCAAATGTTATTGCAACAGCAATGAGAATTGACTCAAAATGATGATTGGCAGGATGATTAAACTTTATAAATGTATCGTTTATGTATATAAAATAATAAAATTATTAATATATTATTAGATTTTTAAAAAAAAAAAAAGTAAAAATTTAATTGAATATTTAAAATCATTACGTGACTGATTTGATATAATCTAGCCGTGTAAAATAATTTTGAATTTATAAGTTTGTATATTATTTTCATAAACGTCCTAGGTTCGATTAGCCCTACACTTTCCTTGTTGGTGTGATTGGAAAAATATTTACCCAGCCTGTAGACCTCTTGATCTAGATAAGTCCACATATGCTCTTTCTTCCAAAAAAAAAAAATAATAATAATTATTTTGAAGGAAAGAGTTAAGAAAGACAGATGTAGACTTATTTGGACTAAGGAGTCCACAACCCCACCCGTAAACTTGGTTATCTCCCGTGTGATTGTATAGAGGCCAATGATAATGTCGCAACAAAAACTTTATTGCAAGTAAATTTGCAGCAAAATTATCGAAATAACCTGGTCATTAATGAAGAGAATAAGGGTATAACCATAGTTTGGTAATTTTAACATCAAATTTGCTCTGGCATTATCATTGCCCTTTTATAGATAGTGTTCAGCTATACTATGCGATATTAAATATATTGTTGTTTTAAAATTCAATTTGACATTTTCTTTTGTAGGTTGAATTTTGATATTTAAATTTATTGAACATAAAATCGTAAAGTGAATAGTTAAAATAAGATGAATGATATGGTACCATATGAGTAATAAAATGCACATTGAGTTGTTAATCAACAGGAGCACTTTCTGAGATTGTATATTGGGAGTTCTTCTCGCATCTATAGTCTTAGTAATAAATAGGTAGTTAATTACGAATTTTCGTCTCTATCAATTAATAATATGTGCTTCAATTTACTTATAATTATATGATTGTATCAATTCCATCATATATCAACAAGTCTAATTTATAAAAATAAATAAGGTAAGAGTAAGATTAGTTGCATGCTTACGTCTTAAATCTTGGCTCTAGATTCATAAGAGAATTCTGCAATTAGAAGGGGGAAGATTTATTTTACCCCCCAAAAAAAAAAAAAAAAAAAAAAAAAAAGGGGAGAAGGATTAATTTGCCCATAGAGGAAAATGACTAGCCTTTCCTAGCCAATGAAACCAACAGAGAAATTACAAGAATACTTACGTAAACTTAACCTACAATCTTATTTAAAAATTTCGTGATTATTAAATAAATCAAATAAATAATATAATATTAAATGATATCAATATACTTTTTAAAAATAATATCATCCGATGTTACATTATTTATGTAACTCTAATAATAATTATAAATAAACTCGTAAATTAAATTTATATAAATATTTTTTTTCGCAAAAATATACAGTAGGATTAGCGACAAAGATATCCCACCATGTCGCCACCCGCTGACTGTGTGGTTGTGTGTGTTCTTTTTATTCCCATCTATTGATGAAAATGACTCCCACACGCTCACCAGTATTCACACGCTGACTGTATCAGACTAAAGCAACCATCAGTCGATTATAAATTGACAAATATTTAGATAGATCTGATTTTTTATTTTATTTGTAAATTTTATAGTGTGGATTAAATTTTAGAGAATCTATGAGCATCAATTGATATAAGTAAGATTATTTAAGATTTAATTTTGATCACAGAGATGGGGTCAAGACCGGATTTACCTAAGTATTTTCCTATAAAGAATAGATTAACTCGTAATTGAGATTGGGGTGTTTTTATAAAAAAAAATATTTTTTAATGATAAAAATATGCTTAGAGTGTTTGGTAAATGTTATTTTACAAATTTCGAAGTAGAGTTAGTGGTTTCAAAAGTATTTTTAACTCAAGTTAAAAACTGATACTTTTGAATTAGTTTTTTTTTTAAATAATTAAAGTTTAACTATTTTATCAATAATTTAAAACTAGATAAATATAAAAATACTCTTAGAAATATTCAAAATCATGCATTCTCACATATAAAAAGTACTTGTTACTATCAAACAATAAAATTAAACATTTACAAAGTATTTCCTTTCAAAACTCTAATGAATGAAATACTTTGTAATAAGCCACCACAACCCCAAATGGATCTTAACTCTACCCTAAATACGAAAGGAACCATCATGTTATTACCAAAAAATTTAAAAAAAAAAAGTAGTATTAAGATATTACCAAAAATAGAAAAATAAAATAGGGGCCTCTTGCCCTTGTTATTTTTTAGACAGTTATACAGCATGTACTTGTTGGAATGAAAATCTGTTTTATTGATAAAATTGGGTATGACGCTAGTTTCCTATATTTTTGTTAACGAAACTGTAAAATTTTTATAACTTTAAAAATTTATCCCATATTCTTTGAAAATTATATCACACAGTTTAAAAACTTATATAGTGTAATTAAAGTATTATATTATTGTGCGTTAAATACTTGTATGTATAATATTATATGTTTTGAATATTTATATATTATAAGTCTTGAAATGCAACAATATAGTTCACTAATGGGATCATAAAATTACCAGAAAAGTTATAATTGTCTTTTTGAGTTAGTGTGTATATATTAATTTTACACAAGATAATTTAAAGTGATTAAAATATCTTTCTACATTAATACTACTCAATTACATGGTGACAACAAGTATAATTTAAATAGTAAAATACTTCCACTATAACTAATAAATCATGATTTTGAGTCACTAGAGTGTAGGAGAGAAAGAAGAACTTTTAAAAAATTTATTATTTAATTGTATAATCTTTTTCCATTAATATGACATTAATGATAGAATTAGAAAAAAAATTCATTTTATTACTTTTTCGTGTTTTTTAAATGGACAGATAATTTAATACAAAATAATTTATCTAAATTTATCAATAAAATAAAATATAGAGGGTAAGAAATTAGAGTATATTAGAATTAGTGCACAATTTGACTGCATTAATGGGTATTTCCTTAGTCCAATGCTTCCAATCCAGCATGCAAATGAATAAATACAGAAAAAAAAAAAAAAAGAAAAGAAAAAAGCTGAATTTTTTTTTTTTTTTTTTTTTTAAGGGGAAGAAAATGCAAAAGAGTGTTGGTTTCATCAAAACCCGTACTGATTCCCATGCAACACGCGTCTTTAAAATCACCATAACAGCTACTCACCACAATCCCACTTCACTACTCTCTCCCCCAGCTCTCTCCACCTCACACACACACACACACACACACACACACACACACTCTCATAGCCATTCTTTTACACAGAACAGAAGTGTAAAAACAAGAAATAAAAACTGATCTTTTAGTGGGAAGCAAGAAAAAAAAAAAAAAAAAAAAAATCTCTGTCTGAAAAAGGAGAGGTTGCAAATGGATTAGGAAGCAGAGTCTTTTTCTTTTCTAATTTGGGAATTCGTTTTTTTGAAGTTTTTGTCTTGTACTATTAGGCTGATTCTGAATAATTAAAAAAAAAACCCATTTTTGTTGAGAAAATAGATATAGACAAAAAAAGAAAAGAAAAAGATGAGAGCTTTTTTGTGTAATCTTTTTTTGTTTGCATGTGTCTGTTATTGATGATGACTATAGACGGTAGGCTTTGCATGTCGGTATTTGAAAACCGAGCGATTCTTGCCGAGCAATTTAGGACTCTTTTTACTGCACAAAAATAAGTGAAGCATTAGCGTGACAAGAAATCGGGGAAAAAGAAAGTTGCAGGCTTTTATCTCTTTCTCCTTTTGGCATTTTTTTCCTTTCTTTTTCTTTGTCTATAGAAATGGATGCCACTCAGGTCAAGAATCCAACATAGACTGCATTTTTTTATGGTTTGGGATTTTCTTTTTTTGTCCAAAGATTGTGAATCTTTGATCCAAAAGAGCAGTCTTTTTTTGTTCATGATTTCTGATTGTAGTTCTTGACTGTTATTGCAGGTGAGTAATTTGTTAGTTTCTTAATTTCTTCTTGGTCCTTATACTATCCTGAATTTTGTGTTTGAAAGCTGAAATTTTGGTTTTTATTTTGATTCAGAAAGCTTATATATGCTGAGGAAAAGAATGGCAGATCTTGGTGGTTTGTCTTTGTCATCTCCTAGTGAAAGTCAGAGAAGGACTAATACTACAATTTCTTCTCTCTTTAGTTCACCTAGGCTGTTTACTGGTTGTGTTACCTCAAAGGGTTTGGCTGATTCTGAGTCTTTGCATGAGCCCAACTTCAATTCTTGATAGTAAACCATTTTCTGCATTTAGGAATCCATTTTGGTCAGATTTGTCAAGCACTCCTAAAACCTCCTCCAAACAAGAAAATAAGCCTCATTTGGAATCCTCAAGAGGTGTTGGTCTTGTTCTTGGTCTTGGTCTTGTTGATGCTTTAGACAATGAAAAATCTGACTCAAAAAATATATGTAAACCTGAAAGCAGAAATATGGTTGTGTTTGGCTCACAGTTAAAGATTCAGATTCCTCAATTGCCTAATTCCCCTGTTGATTCACCAAAATCCCCTGCTGATTTTGGTATCAAGACTAGGAAGAAATCCCCATTTGGGACCTCAAATTCTGGCCTAGAAAACTCGAATTCGCCATGTTTTTTTAGTGGCCTTTCTATTAGTGAAATGGAGCTCTCTGAAGACTATACTTGTGTGATATCTCATGGACCAAATCCAAGAACGACTCATATATTTGATGATTGCATTGTTGAGAGCTGTTACTGGTCCTGTTCAAATCTCTTCTTCAAGAAAACTAAATGGGGTTTTCATCAACCGATCTTTGAGCTATCCCTCTGAGAATTTCCTCAGTTTTTGCTACAATTGCAAGAAGAATCTTGGGCAAGGGAAAGACATATACATGTTCAGGTTAGCTCAATTTTGCTTTCTTCATTATTTACTTTAGTTTTTAGCCTTTTAGTCCATCAAAAAAAAATTCACATTGAATGTTTAAAAGAGTTGATTTATTTCTCATTATTTGAATGGTAACTTGTGTAATTGGTGAGCTTTGGTAGGGCAGATGCATATTTTCATAAAGATTATTAGTATAGTTTATTTCTGCTTCAGCGGACAAAATTATGAAATCTTGAAATTTCATTTGTTTTAGTTATCTATTCTATTACTACTAGTTTATTTGTGTACACCACATGATAATTCACAAATGGTATTATCATCGAATGGAAAATGGAAAATACTTAGGAAAATCCTTAGCTAGATTTGATTTTGACTGATCCTACCTCCTCCTGACTTAGGATCAAATCTTATGAAATGTTGATGAGAGCTGCTCATGTCATTTATTCCATATGGTTAAACTCCACAAGTGAGGCAAATACTTAGATCTTCACAAATTACAAGCACTAGTTATTCATTCTAATTGTTTCAATATTTTTTTTTTTTTTTTTTTTTAAGGGGTGAGAAGGCATTTTGCAGTAGTGAATGCAGGGACAAAGAAATGATGTTGGAGGAAAGGATGGAAATATCAGAATATGATGATGTCTATGGTATCTCTTCATCATGACAGATCTCCATGCCTTGATTAAGCTAATAACCACACCATCAGATTTTCACTATAATATGGCTGCAATCTTAGCTATAAGAATTGAGTTTTTTGGGAAAGTCTTCTATATACATCAGAGGCAGATTATGGCAATAAATATAATGTAGCATATGTTGGATAACTGAAGTCTGTTTTTGGTGTTTTTCTTGGCAGTTTTATGCTTGTTTAGATGTTTTGTAACGCAGTCTTTCCTTGTCAAATATATTTTGCATTATTAGTGATCATTGGTGAGAATTAAAATCTCAACTCTTGGTGGATTAGCCAACTCACATGAAATTCGGGATTCCATGTTTAGTAACCCAAGTTCAATATAACTACACTAGATATGTACACATGCTTTATAAGTGGTGTGAAAGGCTTTTCTCCTCCCTATCGTGAAAAAAGGCTAGTAACGAAATCGGGTATGACCGATTAATGAATTAAAGAGGTAAGATTCGCTATAGCAAATGATCAAGCAGTGAGATAAGGAATAGCTATGTTGTGGACATTTATATATCACATAAGACTTATCTCTATAATTACATAAGTTATGTAACGATTTTATCATGCCAATAAGGGTTGATTCAAGTGCAAAGTAGTGCGAACAGAACACATGAAACATCTAGGGTTCGATCTTTGTTGTCCTCTTTTTATTGGTGGGTGATTTATAAAAATTAATGGTGTGCACAAATTTGAATACGACCGAATTCACGACCAATTTTAATTTCAAATTGGGATTTCGAAATCGGTTAATCGGAATTGGATCGCTTAATGAGTATTGAATTCTAAACCTCTCAAGGTTAATCGGAATTGGATCGCTTAATGAGTATTGAATTCTAAACCTCTCAAGGTTAACCTGTAGGACCATTGCCACCAAAGCAAATTGGAATTCGTATATTTTTTTTTTCTCTTCAAATAAATATACTTTTATATAATATAATTTTATAAATTAATACTTTAATTATATTTAAGAATATATATATAATCACATAAATAACATTATATATGTATACACGTATATATAAAATTTATGTATATAAAATTTTAAGAAAACATTACATTCATTTAAATATAGAATGGTTTTAATAATATTATAGATTTATAATTTTCTATATAAACTACAAATCAAAATAAACACTAATTTATAGTTTTAAAATGATTGTATATTAGTCATGTTTATAAATATTCACATCTTATATGTTTTATATAACATGTATACAGATATCAGTATATATGTAATAACATGTATGTAATTATAATTAGTGTTAATCATATAATAGAGTATATATATATATATATATATATATATATATATATATATTTGTTTGTTGGATTTTGTTTCATGGCTATTTTATTATTTGTTGAGTTCTGTTTTAAAAAAGTTTTTTAGTTTTCGTAAAGGATTTCAATCTAATGTTAATGGGTTTAATTAACAAATGCGGTTAATCGAATTCGAAACCGATTTCTGAATTTAATTCGAAATTGAAATTGGTTAATAATTTTAGGACTCATTTCTGAATTTCGACTAAAATATTTGACCGAATAATCGATTGGTTAACCGATGTATAACCTTAATAAGAATCACTGTAAATAACTGAAAATATGTGATGGTGGCATATCTTGACCATGAAGAAAGAGAAGGAATCTACTATTCTCCTAAACTTTTTCGTACTCTTTTCCAAAACCCAAGAAAAAAAAACACTGAAGTTAAAAGTCGATAAAATATTCAGAAAGTTGATAAACACGCACATGGTTTGCAAACAAACATAATTTGACACGCATTTGCATATAAAAATCACACATAGAAAAATGAAAAGCAAAAAAATGTTATAAAAATGTTGTGTCTGTCATAATTTATTATTTTGCTTACCTAGTTAAAATTGATTAGCCTCTCAATTTTGATTTGATTTTTTCCTTAATGTCTAATCTTTAAAGGTAAATTACTGTAAATCTCTATGTGCCATGGTCCTTATACTCATAATTTTCATGTATTTTGAAACTATACCTTAAACACTTATGTGGATTGGACTAACTAGTAAAATGGATAGAAAACATCTAAACTAATAATTTTGGTTACAATTACGTTCTTACCTCCATATTTAAATTCGAATAAATTACTGTAAATCTCCGTATAGTATGACTGTCGAACCTATAACTCCTACATGTTTTGAAAATATATCATAAACACCCATGTGGTCGGAACTGAATGATAAACAGAAAAATAAAATCATCCAAAGTCATGTTTTTAAAATTATATTTTTACCCCATATACAATTTAATATCAAAACTTTCAGATAATTAATCTCTCTTTATTTTAAAAATTTTACCTTTCAATTCGCATGATGAAAAAAATTTAAAAAATGACATTAATTTATTATTACAATTAAAAATCTGTAAATTAATGCATGAAAAAAAGAAAAAAATTAAGAAAAAATATCTCATGCATCCTTGTAGTTGTGCTTATTGGTTGTAAATGATGGATAAGTATAGCAAATTTGAGAATAAATTTATGTAAGTAACAATATGGGCAGGTTGGGCATACAATGTTTTTTTTTTTTTTTTTTTTTCTGGGAAAGAAAATGAATTTTGACACAATGACTAGCAATAGGTGTGCGTGTGTAAGTAAATATGATTATTTTGGATGATTTATATTTGTGTTTCCATTTAGTCCAGATCACATGGGGATTTAGGGTAGATTCATATCACATGGGTGTTTACGGTAATTTATTTTAAGTACTTTTTGAGAAAAAATTATGTTTTTCATTATACACTCGTTTTGAGACGCGTGCTTTTCAAACACCGTTAATTTAGATGAGTTCTGTTCACTTTATCTTTTAGGACAAACTATATAGGGGTATAAGACATATTTTCAAAACATATTGGGGATAATGGATCAAAAAAGTATACCACATAGGGATTTACAGTAATTTACCCATTCTTTTATTATATTGCATCTAAGTGATTTTATTTTTCTTTTAGTGTCTATATTTTTTTTATTGTATTACATCTAGGTACAAGTTGGGAAAAAAAATTTCCAATCAAAATTAAAAATCATTAGAGAAATCCTTAACCATGTGAGAATGTATAATTCCTTGATGGGATTACTCTAATTGATCATAAAAAGGCATATAAACATTTATCTATTCAAAACTAAGATTTATGAATTACAGTTAACAATTTTACTTTATATTGTTATACACTAGATATTAATATATAATTTTCTCCACTATTTTTGACATTACATTATAATATACTTGTCAAATTATAGTCTTCTTGATAATCATTTGGAAATGAGCTTTTAATATTGTAGTAAGTGAAATAAATATTATACTAATTTGTTTGGTATATTTTCTGAAAAATCATTTTTACCCTTTTAGGTAAACCTTCTTATAATTGATATTTCATCTACAGGTTATTTGTTCTAGGATTGTGATCTCCACAAATATATATATTTTTTAGTAAGATTTCATGAAATGCAATTTTTTATGAGATATAACATGGGTCATTATAAATTATGACTACCCGAGAATGAATACCTAATCATGCTTTTATATTAGTTAATCATTTGTTAATTTAGATCTACTGAAAATACACCTAATAATCAACTCAAAATTAGTAATTGTTATAAAAGTTAAACAAAATATAAAAATGTACGGAATTTGAGAGAGAAAGAAAGAAAAGAAAAATGGAAGATTTGACAGTATATACTTTTATTTCTCATGTAATGCATATATTTATAAAAGTTGAAAATACAATCACCTATAAGTTACGTAATATAAATAACATAACTTGTATATACAGTTATCAGATATTTAGATACAAATAGACTCCCAGTACAACTTATCAAAATTAAAATACATGTGTAGACATTCACAATCAATAGAATTTAAGAGACACACTCCCCTTTGGATGTCTAATAACTAGATCATGTGCCTCGTTAAAACCTTACTAGGAAAAATCTAGTGGGACAAAACCTAGTGAAAGAAAAAGAGTACACAAAATTTGTAATACACTTTTGCATGCTACCTCATTAAAAACCTCGTCTGGAAAATCCATTAGGACAAAATCATAGTTAAGGGAAAAAGAGTATAGCGTATGTTATTACTCCTCCTCATGAAAAAATCACTTAATATCGTTGAAACAACGCATTCCAATATTATAAACTATCTTCTCAAAAGTTAATGTTGGTAGCGCCTTTGTGAATAAATTAGCTAAATTATCACATGAGCAAATCTGTTGGATATCAATATCACCATTTTTTTTTGAAGATCATGAGTGTAGAAAAACTTTGGAGAAATATGCTTTGTTCTATCTCTTTTGATATAATCTCCCTTTAACTGGGTAATGCATGCTACATTATTTTCATAGAATATTGTTGGTAGTTTCTCTTCTAACGTTAAACCACATATCTTTTGGATATATTGGATTAATGACCTTAGCCAAACACATTCTCTACTTGCCTCATATATAGCAATTAATTCTGCATGATTTGAAAAAGTAGCGGCAAAAGTTTATTTTGTTGAACGCTATAATATAGTTGTAGCTCCACATGTGAATAAATAACCCGTTTGAGATCGAATTTTATGTGGGTCAGATAAATATCCAATATTTGCATAGCCAATTAATTGTAATTTATATTCATTTGAATAAAGTAAACCCATATCAATAGTCCCTCAGAGGTACCTATATATATGCTTAACATCATTCCGGTGTCTTCGTATTAGAGAAAAATTAAATCTTACTAACAAACTTACAGCAAATAGATGTATCCAGTTATATCATATCGTGTATTATTAGTAAAATACATTAATACTCGTATTGCACTTAGATATGATATTTCAAAATCAAAAAGTTTTTCATCATTCTCCTGAGGACGGAAAGGGTCCTTTTTCACATCAAGCGATCTCACAACCATTGGGGTACTCAATGGAAGCATTTTATCCATATAAAATCGTTTTAATACTTTTTCTGTATAAGTTGATTGATGAATGAAAATTTCATACATTAAGTGCTCAAATTGTAGACCTATACAAAATTTTGTTTTACCTAGGTCTTTCGTCTCAAATTCTTTCTTTCAATAATTTATTGTCTTTTGAAACTCTTCAAAAGTTCCAATAATATTTATATCATTAACATATATAGTAATTATCAAAAATTCTGATCCAATTCTTTTTATAAAAACACAGGAGAAAATTAGATCATTTTTGTAACCCTCTTTCAAGAGATATTCACCAAGACGATTATACTATGTATGCCCAGATTGCTTTAATCCATAGTCTGCAAGAATTTACATAGTTTTATTGAACAATTTGCTCGAAAAACTTTATATGTGTCAAGCATGCTAAATTTTTCAAAAATTTTCATATAGATTTATATATCAAGTGAGCCATATAAATAGGCTATCACAACATTCATTAGACGCACTTCAAGTTTTTTATGAATTGCCAAACTAACAAGATATCTAAAGGTGATTGCATCCACCACAGGAGAACATATTTCTTCATAATCATGCTGAATCTTTAAGAAAATCCTTGTGTGACAAGGCGTGATTTGTATCGCACAATTTTATTTTTTCCATTTCGTTTTTGCACAAATACCCATTTGTACCCCACGAACTTTACACCTTTAGGTGTTTGGACTACAAGTCCAAAAAGCTCATATTTTGAAAGTGAATTTAATTCTACTTGATTGCATTTTTCTATTTTGGCCAATCATCTCTGTGTCGACATTTTTTGACAGATTTAGGATCAAGATACTCGTTTTCATTCAAAACATCAGCTACTACACTTTATAAACAAAGTTATCGTCGACAACAATTCTTTTCGATTCCATCTTTTTCCAATAGAGACATAACTTATCGAGATCTCTTTATTTTCATTAGATTCAGGTACTTGATCTACTTCTGAAATTCTATGATTAGTTATGTCTAGGGTCTTTTCGGGAGCACCTGCCTCCATTATATGACCATCTTGAATAGTTGCTTCTTTCCTCTTTCGAGAATTCTTATCTTTGGATTTGATTAGTCTACCACACTTTAGACATAATTTACAATCATTTTCACTGATAGGTCATGCTACTGGAATTTTAATTCTAATTGGAACATTTTCAACTGGTATATGAGATTTAGTAACTCATTTTAGGTCAGTAAATGAATTTGGCAATTGATTTGTAATATTTTACAAATGAATTATCTTCAGAATTTCTAGTTTACATTATTTTGTACGAGGATCAAAGTGCGATAATGATAATTTATTCCGTTCAATTTTTCTATCTAACTGTTTATCTTCTTTCCTTATCTAGAAAAACATGTTGGAAAATATTTTTATCAAAATGACAATCAGCAAAACGTGTTATAAATAAATCTCCTAATAATGGTTCAAGATATTTAATTATAGAAGGGGATTCATATCTAACATATATTTCCAACCTTCTTTGAGAACATATCTTTGTGCGCTGTGGTAGAGTAATTGGAACATATACCGCACAATAAAAAATTCTTAGATGAGATATATTAGGCTCCTGACCAAAAGCCAATTATAACGGAGAGAATTTCAAATAACTCGTTGGCCTGATACGTACAAGTGCTGCTATATGCAAAATAGCATGTACCCACGCAGAAGTAGGCAATTTTGTTTTCATAAGTAATGGTTTAGAGAAAATTTTGAAATTGTGTTTGTTTTGAAAATCGTTTTTTTCGATACTGTTTGAAAATAGTATATCCGATAGGGAGAAACTCGCATTCAACAAATGCGAGTTCAATGAGCTCGCATTTGTTGAATGCGGCTCTGCGAAAAATAAAGTTGTTAAATTTTTTTTTTAAAAATAATTTCATGACCTCGCATTCAGTGAATGCGAGGTAGAAGCAATTTTAAAAAAAAAACAAAAATTGACTGAAAAAAATATTTTCATGACCTCGCATTCACAAAGCAATTTTTTTTAAAAAAAAAAAAAAATCCACTGCATGTAACTTTGTTTTTAACAAATGTGAAGTCATGGGAATTTTTTTTTTTTTTTTGCACTATTACAAAAAAATTACAATTTGATGTGAACATTTATTTAATACGATATATAGGAATACTAAATAGTTATCTTTAATGTGTAAACTCTAACATTAAGGAAATATTACACGAATGAAATCTTGTAAGAAATCAAATTTATTAATTTATCATATTTTCTGACAAAATTTTGACATAACCTCCCCTATTTTACGAACATTCTCCCTACCAACAACCATACCCAACAAGAGCAACAAACATCCATAAAAGCCCAACAAGGGCTAAAAAATAAAAATAAAAACCTAACAATAATATAAAAACACCTGACAAGGGCAAAATAATGTTATACAAATAACAGACATCAATCATACATGATTGCCAAAAGTAATAAAATATGTCAATGTAAATGATTTCCAAATCTCTCCCTCGTACCACACTCTCTAGGTTTATGAAGATTTTTTGACAGACGGATATAAAATTGTTATGTGGCTTGCTCTTGAGTAGGGTGAGCAATTTGCGACTGCGAAACTATATTTTGTTCATGTTCATGTTCTTCATTTGAAACACTAGCACCGACCACTGGACGACGGTCTAAAAGATGATGGTCTTACCAGAGTGCGCATTGGCGAAAGTAATTGTGAAGTGTCACCCTTGAATTGCAAATTGACATGAGGGGATCCAACATCTACATGGGGCCGAGATGATGTAACTCGACGACTGCGACGACCACCACAGTGTTGCCCCCTCCCGTCACGAAGCTTGATCTATTCTATGTGGATCCTGTGTCTAGTGTGAATGTCGAATGTAACCAGGAACTGATGGAGGCCGAAAATCAAGACGATTTGATTCGCCTACTGCATGTAGTAACTCATAAGCAAAGTGTCTGATCTGTACCCAATTACTGGTATCCGGATTATCGTACTCAGTCATGTGGTCCAACGACATGTAGTACAATCTAGCCATAGAATCTATCACCATAAAAGTTAAAATTAGTATTACTAAAGTCATTTGAAAAAGAAAAAGAGTAATAAAAAATGAATAATTACTAATTAGATAATCTGCATGAGCACTATCGCCATGGTACTCCTCTGAAAAAGTAGGGTGATGATTCGAATTGGATATATAGACCTCCGTCCTCGATCGGTACCATTGCATATAATCATGTGATGCATGTGTAATATCAGTACATGGGAAACCAACCTCAACTGCATCCCTTCTTGCCCCCAAATATCTATATAAGTTCGGTGGGTCAATTCCAATCATTGTTTGTCCGATCACGGCGGTATATCAAATGGAGTGTAACTTGATTCCAAATCAATCTCAGATCTGGTATGGGTTGGTGCAACCCAGAACTATCACATAACCCGATGAAGTAGGTAACATTCCATGATCTTCCAACATATCAAATATGTAACTGCACCCCATATGTCATGACCAGTAGTGCAATAATAGGAAAGCTTATCAAGTACCTCATTAAGGAATGACTACCATATAAACTAATACCAAAAAATTTGACAAAAAGTAAGTAAATTATCAAAATATGACGAAGACAAAGTGCAAAAGAAATGTATCGACGGATGTACCTGTATTGGGTCACAAACTATGTAGTTGATCTCAAAAAACATATAAGACATGACAGGGAGCATTGTGCAAATCAAATGCAACATCCCACCTTTAATAAAAATTAATAACTATCAAGTCTAATGTAAACATGTTTAATTAAAGAGTTTAACAAAATTTATACCGAAATTCATATGCTCTGTGAAGCTGGTATGCGGGCTCTAACTGGTCAGGACGTAGTGTCGGCATGCGCTCTCAAACCCATAACTCTAAATCTTAATTAGTATGCATTCGTATAAATTGTGAAGGAAGTATACAATAAATAAAGGTAAAGGATTCAAATATACCTGTAATAATAGCACTGGTCCGTAGATGTTTCTAGATTTGAGTAAGGTAGCATCACACATGTTGCGATACAGTATGCCTAATACTGCCGATCCCCAACTATAACGTCCTACAGTCTCCAAATCTCGAAACAAGGATAAACAAAATAATGGCAATTTGTTGCCTAAATTGTCAGGAAACAAAAGACCTCCAATAAGTACAAGTAAATATATACGTGCCATCTGCCGACACATGTCGTCAGTCGTATCATTGGGAAGAGGATGATCTAATGCCGTAGGCAAACATCCAACTTTCAAACGACCACTGTCAATATCTAATCTGGTAGGCATAAAATCCAATAACTCAATGCATAACTAGTTCCAAGTATCAACAGAATGAATAGTGTCTCTACCCGTCACGGGCGGTTCATCAATATGTAAACCCCAAAGTACCTCTATATCCTAAAATATGATAATGTTTACATTTTGTAGCCTCTCCAACAAGTAGATGAAAAGAACGTGTTTCAGGTCGCCATCGCTAGACAAGACTAGTGATCAAAGCATGGTCCACTAAAATACGTCCTAAAGATGTGATACCCTCAAAACTTGTCATACAAATATAATGCCATACCCGATCTGGTATGGGTCTATGATCCCAAAAAACCCCCATCATAACACTTAACCTGTAGTGTAAAACATCGATAAGACCATCAAAAATAGATCTAGCCCTATGCGACGTCGTAGATGATATAATATCATCTATTTATGGTTCAGGATGAACAAACTCTCGTGACTGATCATCCATACCTAACAAAGTGATATGGAAAAAGTGAAAAATTAAACTCATAGATAGTAGGCACTTAATTTCATAAATTTTAAAAGTTACATTCAAATATTCAAGGTTATGTCTCCGTAATCACTAATAATACAAAGTTTTTGATAAATGAATAAATTAAAAGCAAATAACTACATTCATAGAATACAACAAATCTACATAAACAATACAATAGAAAAGATAAATCATTGTTGTCGCGAAGGGCAACTCCTGCGATTATGCTCTGGCTGATGATAATTTGTACACCTTCTGTGTTCATGGGGATCCCTAATATTCATCTCGTTTCGGATGCGCCTTGTACGGAGCCGGCCTGTCCAGTGGTCTACGAACATACTATCATCACCACATAATTGCCACTGAATAGGAGGCAACTCCTCGAGATTAGATTGCGGAACAAATCTACTAACGGTGTACTGCTCTTGATATATGTGAGTGGTGTACTGCTCTGCAACTATTCGCGTAAGTTCATCACCCTTAAACCTGTAAACTGCCATCACATGCGAGCATGGGAACCTGTACATTTGCCATTTACCACAGCTACATGTCTTCTGTACATAATTGACAGTTTGTACATTGCCACCACGTACAGTCACACGATGAAGTGTCTTAATTCTATAGATACCAGTGAAATGATAAAAAATCATGATTGTGTGTCCTCTGGACCTTTTTTTCTGCAGTCAAAAACCTTTTCCAATTCATTGGTGTAATTGATGTGCGATAATGCTCACCCCGTGCAATATTATTAACAAATAATTTCACCAAACGATGAAACGTACTATCAATTATAGTTTTGATCGAAAGTAGCCTAACCTCTCGCAAGACGTTATTGTAGCTCTCAAAGTTATTTGTAGTGTGTATTCCCTATCTGTGATTTCCATCATGAGCAAAGCACCCGAGGTCAAGGCCAATATCTACCAGATATCTCCAAATCTCTGGATTTTGAAGCTATATCGTTTGTTGGTGCTTATTCCATTTTCGCATTTATATCTTGACACCAAGAGACCAACACAACTTTTTCACTTCCATATTCATGTATTTGGTCATCAAATTATTTCGAACATGACGCAGATAGAATCTATGATATGCAAATGGTTTCTACCATAAAGGGGACTCATTCATAACATGAAGAATGCCACGATACCGGTCAGATATTATACAAATGGCCATTCTCCAAGTCACGCACAACATGGTGTCTCAATTGCTCCATAAACCAACCCCAACTTTGTATTGTTTCCTCATCAATAATTGCATAGGCAACAGGTAAAATCTGATTGTTAGCATCCAAAGCGATGTCAATAAATAATTTACCCCGATATTCCCCTCGTAGATGGGTGCTATCAACAGATAGGACAGATCTACACTTGTAGAATGCATCAATAGATGGCCAAAATGTCCAAAAATGTATTTGAATATTTTGACAAGCTCGCTACTATTGGGATGATGCAGCCATTACACCACAATTTAGGGATTAGAGCGAAGTATCTCTTCAACGTATTCGAGTAATTATTGAAAATTAGATGCCCAACTTTCATATACAAACACAATCACTTTTCTGCAAGCATACCAAGCTTTCTTGTATATAATGTCAACCTTGAAACTATTCTTAATGTATGCCTGAATTTGTTTGACCTTGTGTCAAGGATCATTTTCAATTAAGTGCATTATTTGGTCTTAGCAATGACTGTAGATGTTAAATTTTTGTTGTTGTTACTGGAGATTTCACCGAAACATATGTGATCTTTTACCCACTTCGTGACCTTCCATACATTTTTACGCTCGAATACTCTAATCACACTCTCCGAGAGCTAATCTACTAGAGGACACAATCTTGCATTTAGTCGCCCATGTCCTCTTCTGGCTCTCTATTACTTTGAATTCTCGTTTTTGAGTTATAGACCATAGTCTAACTGCCTTACTAACTTGCTCCTTGCTATCAAAGTACATGTGCAGCCGAATATTATTTTTTTCTTCATTCCAATAAATCAGCCCATTTTTATCATTACGGTCCAGGGATCGTAATTATCATAATTACCAATATCATTGAAAAACCCCATTCCTCTAGGTTGATAAACAGGAACATCCTCTTGCATCTGATATTCACCGTTATTTGTCCTCAAGTTATCGTCAGATTCATCCTCCGATATATCTTCTGAGTCTGACCCTGACTCATAATTCTTGAATCTAATGCATGCTACGATGAGTCACTATTATCATTATCACCTGTCAAACCCTCATCTACGAGACCCTTCTCCATATGTTGATTATAATATTGCATGGTATTTGGGCCTTCACCGGCTATGGTGTCTCTATTACACTGTGCGCCAATAGATTGGTCAGGTGGCATTGAGTTTGACATTGAAAATCAACACGTTGGGTTGTAAAACTCAAATGACCAAGAATGATCGAAGAGACTCTATGCGTTGAACTGCAGCGGCTCTTCGTCCATGGTCAAATGCATAAGAGACATCATTGGCCCCATACCATACAGTCCTAGATTGTTGTTGGTTTCAGGTATCTGAGGAATTTTCTCTGTCTCGATAAACAACTCAGCACAAAAAGTAGGATCGACATTAAACAAATCAAAAATACCATCCGTACCATCATCATCTGTCAATGGAATGTCAGAGTAAACACCACGACTAACTATATGCCTGTACAAAATATTCAATTTGAACTGCTCCCTTAAATTTCCCATCAACCTCCATGAGTTCGTATATCTTATCAACCAACTCAGAAACCTAATCCTTTGCTTTATTTGAAATAGTTTCTTGCACACCATTGGCCGATAAGATATAGTACCGCCTTCATAAGTTATTTTCCCTCTCCAATAAAGGAGGATGTGACGGGGTCTATCAAATGTCGTTTTCTTGTAATGATGTAACATGTTTAGACCCCAATTTTGGATATGAAATATGTGTTTTTTTTTAAAAATTTTGACATAGTTTCCTCTATTTCTTGAAGATTCTCTCTTGCGTCAGTCATGCCCGATAAGGGCTACAAACAATGCAATAACTCGGCAACGGTTACAAGTAATACATGCCCGACAAGGGCTACAAACAAGGCAATAACCCAGCAAGGGCCCGACAAGAGATACAAACAAAATTAATCAAAATATAACCAAATATAATCACTTTTATAACCACTTTCATATATACAACTTAAATATAACCAAATACAATTACATCACATTATCCAATGTTAGAGAATTGGTGACCCAATAATAACAAAAAGTCCCAAATAATAAGAAATTTCAACATTTACAAACAAAATTTATATTCACAATCACAAAAAGAGCAAAAAGATAAGCAACCATCACAAATAATTTTCTAAATATTTACATTAACAAAATTAATTAACTCAAATAAAAATCAAAAACATAAATTAATTATAATAATTGAAATTCGTGGTGGTGTTTGTTGAGGAGGAGGAATATTGTGGTGGTGGTTCTGCTCGTACAGGAGGTGGTGGCGGTAGTGGTTGTACAAGAGGAGGAGTAGTGGAGGTGGTGGTGGTTGTAGAGATCGAGGAATGGATGTGGTGATTATTGTAGAAGGGGAGGAAAAAAGGATGGTAGTGGTTGTAGATGAGGAGGAAAAGGAGATGGTGGTGGTTGTAGATGAGGAGAAAAATGAGATTGTGGTGGTTGTAGAGTAGGAGGAAAATGAGAAGGTGGTGGTTGTGACTACAATCGCGCGGAGGTCAGGAGGAGGAAGAAGAAGAAGAAGAAGAAATAAGGGCTTTTCCAATTCTGCCCGATTTTGGAATAAATTACAGACTGACCTCGCATTCACTGAATGCGAGGTCAGTCGATTTTTTTTTTTTAAATGGCTTTGACCTCGCATTCACTGAATGCGAGGTCATGAATTTAAAAAAAAAAAAAAAATTTAACAATTTTATTTTTCGCAGAGCTTGCATTCAACAAACGTGAGCTCATTGAACTCGCATTTGCCGAATGCAAGTTCCTCCCCGTCGAATATACCATTTCCAATTAGCATCGAAAAATAACGATTTTCAAAACAAGGACAATTTCAGAAATTTCTCTAATGGTCTAGCTATTAATTAGAGGCACTTTATGATGATTTTGTTAGACCATTTTGAATATGAACATGCACTACATTATTATTAATAGTTCTACCAATTGACATACAAAAATTATTAAATATCTGATATGTAAATTCACTAGTATTATCAGGACGTATTTTTTTTAATTGCATAATTTAGATTGAAAATTGTGCTCTTAATCGAATTATTTGAGCAAATAATCTCATAAACGCCAGGTTGAGAGAAGATAATAAACACAAATGAGACCATCTAATGGATGCATCTATTAAAACTATGAAATATCTAAATGGTCCACATGATGGGTGAATGAGTCCACAGATATCACCCTGCATATGTTCCAGAAATATTGGGGATTCAATTCTAATTTTAATTAGCAATGGTCTAATAATTAATATTCCTTGAGAACAAGCAATACAAGAAAATTCACTAAATTGAGAAATCCTCATGTTCTTCAATAAATGTCCATGTGAATTGTACTTATTATATGCATCATATTGCTCCCGGGATAGCATAACCGATCATGCCAAATAATAAAAATATTTGGGTCAATAAACTTCTGATTTATTATAACATGTGATTCAATTGTATTAATATATGTATAGTACAAATCAAAAGAAAAAGTAGATAACTTTCCAAATCACATTTCTTTCTAGATATTATTTAAATATTATATATAAATACTCAATATTTTTCTCATTTACAGTGTCAATATCATATCCATTTTTGCCGATATCTTTAAAACTTAATAAAATTTTTTGAGACTTAATAGAAAATAATGCATTATTTATAATGAATTTTGTTCCTCCGGATAATAATATAGTGGCTCTTCTAGAACCATTAATTAATTCAATACTACCCAATATTATTTTAACATTGGCATTACCCTTTATTAAATGAGAAAAATATTTCTTATTTTTAAGTATCGTATGTGTTGTTGCATTATCAACAAGACATAAGTTTTTGCTATTCTTGAATCCAATTATTGAATGAGAAATACTCATAGTCTTCATTAAAAAAATGACTTAATCAAAATAAATATTGCAAAAGAAAAGAAACAAATTACATTAAAATAAATGTTGCAATTTAAACTAAACTAAAAAAAAAAAAAAAAAAAAAGATACTGAATAAACTATAAAAAAAAACATAAGAAACTAAAAAAATCCACTATTTTCTGTATTCATTCCCAACAATTTACTCATAACTCTCAAAGAAGTATGATGTATCCAGATGTGTTATATCACTGAGGTCATTGAAGTCATCAACATTATAGTTTGAGTCATCAACTTTATCAGTAAAATTTGTCATACACCATTATCTTGATAAGTTATATTTGCTTCCATATTTTCTCTTTTCCTTTAATGGATGCTTGATAAAGTTTAACAAGATGCTCAACAGTACGACAAGTACTTGACCAATGTCCTTTCATGCTATATCGATAACACAAATCTTCAGTATTTTGGGTACGATTATTTTGACCAACCTTTTCTTTCTTTTTCTCATTGTCTTTAGGATTAATCCACTTATAGTGGTATGGATAATTATTACGACCTTTTCCACAGCCACGACCATGTCCATACCTGCATCCATGTCGACGGCCACGGCCACGGTCATAATCATAATTAATTTTAGAATCGTTATGTATAGCTACATTCACTTCAGGGAATGAAGCACTTCTAGATCTATATTTACATTCACGTCAAGGAATGGAGCAGTTCCAATGGGAGGAGATTCATAATTTTTCATTAATAATTCATTATTTAACTCAGTCACATGTAGAAATGAAATTAGTTGAGAATATCTTGTTAAACCTTCTTCACGATATTGTTGCTGTAGGAGCACATTCAAAATGTGAAAAGTATAAAATATTTTTTCTATCATATCTTCATCAGTAATATTGTTCCCATCTAATTTTAATTGGGAACTAACTCTAAACATTGGTGAATTATAATCACTTACAGATTTAAAATCTTGAAATCTTAAATGCATCCACTCATAACGAATTTTGGGAAGAATTACTATTTTTTGGTGGTCAAATGAATCTTTCAAACTTCCCTATAAATATGCGGGATCTTTTATGATGAGATATTCCCTTTTTAACCCTTCATGGATGTGATGACAAAGGAAAATTATTGATTTTGTTTTGTCTTGGTTGGATGCAATAGTTTCCTTTTTAATGGTGTCTCCCAAGACCCATAGAATCTAAATGAAAGATAATTCTTACCCGTTATGTCAAAATTCGTAAATTCAAGTTTGGTAAGATTTGACATGATTCAAAGTAATAATCGAAATAAATAATAAATAACTATTGGTATAAAAAAATATCTAAATATCTTCAAGTTTTACTGGATTGATCGTGCTGATAACGTTTTATAAAAGTTAAATAAAATATAACAAATATATGGAATTGAGAGAGAGAAAATAAAAATGGAAGATTTGACCGTCTGTACTTTTATTCCTCATGTAGTGCATATATTTATCAAAGTACAATTACCTATAAGTCACCTAATGTAAATAACGTAACTTGTATCTATAGTTATCAGATATTTAGATATAGATAAACTTTCACTATAATTTATCAAAATTAAAATACATGTGTAAACATTCACAACCAATAAAATTTATAACAGTAACCAAAATCTTTTATTTTACATGCAGTTAAAGTTCAAGAATTTAAAACTTTAGATATCCCACTACATATCTAATATATATACATATATATATATATACATATATATATATATATATACATATATATATATATACATATATATATATATATATACACACACGTACATTGCTTAATTATTTTATCTACTGATGTGGACAATTCATTTGGTTGCCATGTGTACAAATAATGCTGATTTGGATAAAGTTTTCTTTCGCCATTGTACAAAAAAATTTGAAATTTACATAAGCCAAGTTTAAATTTGGATTACCCAACCTTTAGATTAAGTTGTTTAGAAAATTTTCAAATTCCATTTAAATATATCTCTTTTCTTTTGAAACTTTGTTATCAGGTATCCATCATCTATACTACTATCGGGTATCCATAATTTAATAACTCAAATTAGTACATTACCTACATGGTTCAACTTATTACATCACTTTTTATCTATACACTTTTCTTTTTTATGTATATTAAATTAAATCTGTTTAAGTTTTAAGTTTTGAGTTTTAACTTTTTAGTTTGTATCTCATAGAATTCTAGACGCATGGGATATCATGATAGATAATAACATTAACCTAAAATATAGGAAATTCTATTACTGAATATATGGTGTATAAGAATAATACTCTTATACACCCCTTTTTATGTATATTAAAGTAAATCTATTTAAGTTTTAACTTTTTAGTTTATCTCATAGAATTCTAGATGCATGGGATATCATGACAGATAAAACACTAACCTAAAATACAGGAAATTCTATCACTAAATATATGGTGTATAAAAATAATACTCTTATACACCCTATATAACATTAATGTTGCTACGATTCTATTAGTCGCCTAATATCTACTATTAACCTATTACATTTACGATTCACTTTGCCATTGACAGTAGAAAACCACAAGAAATTGCTATTGATACTTTGGTAAGTATTTGATATATAATCTTTTAATTTATAGCATTCAATAGTTGAGCAAAAAATTATGTTTATTTTATGCATTTTATTTTTTATAAGTAGTTAATTCTCCACATTTTTTATTAGATATGACTTTGGTAAGTATTTGATATTTAATCTTTTAATCATTTTCACAGATTAGTAACCTATATATCCAGAAATATAATTTGTCTTATTATTTCTTTAATTCAGATTCCTCAATTAGAATTCTCAAGGTCTACACGCATATATATCTAAAGAGGAATTTTAATTTTTTTACTTAATTACTTAATTTACAACATTCAACAGTTGAGCAAAAAGTAGGACATTCATACCTCTATTAAGAATAAGAAATGATATATATTGAGTTGTTATAGTGGATTTCCCGTACCCAACCCAGTCAGAGGTTTTAAAAAAAAAACCTCTTCCTTGCCACTGGGGCACCCACCCCTGGTGGTCCTCTCAGTCGCCGAGGACTTTCCTCTTAATCGTCGAGGGCTCGGAAAGTCCCCTATCCTGCTACATAGAACTCAAACTCGAATATTTATATTATCGTAAATGATCACAGAAACTACTAAGAAAGGGTATGCGGTGGGGCTCCTAAATGGATCTAGATGTGTAACAGAGATTAATAACTCAATTGGGACTTTCCTGAGTTAGGTTTATATAAAAAACCACATGACTACTAGTTAGTAGACAAGAAGGCTGTGATCGAAAAGAGACTTGGTATGAACTAAAGTCCCTTGCCAAATATCTTCTCTCCTCTACTAGGACTAGCCACGGGTCTAGCTCCCCCTTAGCAACTCAAGTAGGAATGCCGGGGTAAAGATGGTGGCTCCATACTGGGACATGAGGTCTTTTTATGGCTTTTCTTCCTTAAACCGGAGTTAAGGAATTGGTTTTCTTTAGCTGTTGTGGCATAGACGATTTTTTATATTGCTTTTTGGCACTTACTGGCGGGACGCCTGCTTTCGGCGCTTCCTTTCCTGGCCGAGGGCAAAAGTTCTGCTTTTGCTCTACCTCCTAGGGGATTGTCAAGGGGGCTTTAGTCTTATTCGCGCTTCTTCTTCTTCAAGTCCGACCGTTTGTGGCTTAAAAAAGAATATCCCTTTGAGCCAAAGAAGATTAAGCCCGAGCTTCGATACTTCGCCTTAAAGATCTGAAGGCGAAAGGAAAACGAAGAAATCGGAGGAATATTCTTTTTTAAGCCGCAAAGGGCGGGACTTGAAGGAGAAGAAGAGCGAATAAGACTAAAGCCCCCTTGACAATCGCCTAGGAGGTAGAGCAAAAGCGGAACTTTTGCCCTCGTCTAGGAGTGTTTAGTGAGGCTCCCCTTAATTCTAGCTTCTCTCCAAAAGAAGGTTTCTAAGAAAAAAAGGGGCATATAATTAAAATATATAAATATAAGAAGGCAATTTTATAACCATAATAGGGGGGGTTTACAACCCCTTTTCAGTCAGGTTTTATTACTTTATACCCTTAACTCTTTTATTAATTGATATGTAATGCCTATATTACCAACAAAATGAAGTTTGAAAAGTTTAGATCTCGGGAAATGCAAGGAAATGGGATCTAACTGAGTTTTTATCAAAAACATGTATCTTATTTTTTAATTTTAGAATAGGCAGGTAAGTTACGATTGATATTTAACTTTTTTGATATTAACATCATCAACTTAATTAACATGTAATCCATCCATATGGACTTTTCAATTTGACTCTGTGATCCAATCTAATTCTTTTTTTTTTTTCAAGTATAAACTAAAAAAATAAATTGAACATGAGCTTCAGTTCAATATTTGTAAAATAGTTCAGGAACTATATAAGACAGTGTGATTATATTGTTTAAAACTTCTGTTATCTAGCTGATTTTTTAATGTGTTGTCTTCAATATCTCTACTATTTATAATAGCTTGAACTCTAGAATTATTTGTTTAATAGATCTCTTATTCGAATTATCAAATCGCTTGGTCTATATTAATCGATATTGATCCAATCTAATTCTTTAATGTGCATATTTTACATGTAAAGATAGATCTGAATCTATAGCTAAATTGCAAAAATCATAAGAGCTAAAATTACTATTTTATTTGGTTTATTTCTACATTATGCAGTTGTTGTTACTTATCATTTTTAAATCTATATTATTATGTTTAATGTATATACAGGAAGAAGTAGGGGTGAGAATGAAATTGTACTCTCAATTATGAGAAAGCTTATGTGGAAACCCTTCATTTTCCAAATAAAAATAAATAATTTCAATCTTGAAGAGAACCAAAGATTTACTAATAACAAGATAGTTTCAATGTAAATTGGTTACTCTTTTTTTACTATAATCAGGGTTAGCCATCAATATATATTTCAATAGCACGTAAAAATTGCACTTGAAAATAGATTACTCCTATTTTACACCAAAATTTTTTAAATTCTTTATTCAATCATATGATACTTCAAACACAAATTCTACAAAATTAATCATCTTTCCATACAATCAAGCCATATATACTATACTAATAACTTCCCAAGCTCATTGATCAATGGGATTCCTAAATCAATCATACATAAAATAGTTGACGTGTGGATCAGTAGAAAGAAGACTAAACATAACCATATCTCTTGGTTTTCCCTTAAGAAGACAATACTTCCTCAGAACACCTTCTCTACTAAAACCAACCTTCTCCAACATACCTTCTGTGACCCTACATTTTCAACATCCACAAGAGCTTCAAGCCTTTCAAGATGTGGCCACTCAACAAATATGGTTGAAGCCACCAATTTCACTGCCTTAGTAGCAATCCCTTTACCCCAATACTTGGATGCCAATACATATCCAATTTCACCCCTGCATTTTTCATTACCACTAAATGGTGTCACAGAAATGGAACCAATTGGCTTATCTTTCAGACATATTGCTCTGTACCACGGATGTGGAACTGCAACGTCCGCGACATAATTCATGGCATCTTCTTTGGATTTAAAGCAATCCCAAGAGCAAAATTGGCTGACTTTTTCATCAGTAAACCACTCCATGAAGTCATCAACATCTGTTAAATCCAGCAGCCGAAGTCGGATGTCTGAATAATCATCTTCCATTTCCATAGTAGTACCGTCTGAAGTCGACCGAAGGTCTTCCATTTTTAATTAGTTGCACCTGCTCCTCTATTTTTGTTGATTTTTCTTGGTATTGGATCAGCCTAAAATTTGTGTGTGTGTGTGTGTATATATATATATATATATATATATATATAATGCAATTTGAGTCGGCAGTCACAGTCCTTCGTCGTTAAGCAATTGGGATGATATAAGAATGGGCAAAAGGAAAGATTCGAGGAAATTACAGTAGGTGTGGGATGAGCACAAATCGGTTAATCAAATTTTGGATCATTTTTACTTCTAAATTGAAAATATGAAATTGATTAATTAGAATTTAATTAATAAATTAATGTGATTGAATTTTAAAATTAAAAATCAATTGCGAAATTATAATTAAGTTATGATTTTGAACTAATTTTTAAATTTAATTTAATATTTTACGAAATCGAGATCTTTAATGTATATATATATATACTAGAACGTTACATCTTCTTTTTAACTAAAATTATTTTTTATATTATATGTTTTTACAAATAAATATTATATTTTTATTTATAAAATATATATAATCGCACATGTGATAATATATACACATATAAAAGAACACAAATATATGTACATAAAAAGGTATACATATATATAAGGTTTTTAACCCCACACATATAAGTTTTTAAGAAAATATTACATTCATTCAAATAAAACATAATTTTGATGATATAGAATTATTAATTATTTTATTAATAGTTGGATTTTATTGTAGATAGATTTTTCATCTGCTGTATAAAGGATTTTAATCTACTATCAATAAATCCAATTGACGAATATAATTAATCAAATTTAAAATCGATTACTAAATTTTATTTCAAATTGAATTTAAAATTAAAATCAATTAATATTTTTAAAACCTATTTCCAAATTTGTATAAAATTATTTAGCCAATTAACCTGTCGAATTAACTGATAGTCACCTTTATAGGCCCGCTTTAATAGCCGCGTTTGTGGACTTTCCTGTAGTAGCGCACTAAAATCTTAGTGGACTTTTCTTTAGTAGCGCACTAAAATCTGACGGTTAAATTTGTCATATCATCTTTTCAGGTTAATGTGGAGAGGTATTCATTGGACTCGTAAATAATTTCTCGATTTATTTAATTTTTTGACTTAAAAAATTTAAAATTAAAATTAAATTATATAAGCTCAAAATCAAAGAAACTTAAGGTATTTAAATTTGATTTATTTAGTCGATAAATTATTTTATATTTAATATAATTCTTCATTCCATAATCCACAATACAAATTTTCATTATATTATTTCCAAATACAAAAGCAAACCATACTAGAAATTAGCAATTAAGTAAAAAATATATCGTCTCTTCATTTTCATTTTGTTTGTAAAATGGTTTTACTTCCGTTATGTTAAACATATCTTTTATCAAATTGAAGATTATTTTTAATTATTTCACAATATTTTCTTCATATATTAATGTGATAATTTATTGAAAAAATTGTATGATTATTATGCATATGTATTTTGCACATATATTATCAGGAAAATACTTTACAAAATTACATTTCAAAACCACTTTTTAAAATTAGTTAACGTGACAAGAAGATCTTATCAAATCACGACATTCTCTAATTTTAAATGCTCGATCGTATTTCTTTCCTTCTTTTTCGAATCTAATGACACATCAGTGATTTTTATTTGTCACTTTATATTTGTTATTTTATATAAATGTACTAATATTATTATCTTGTGTGTATTTTTTAGATATTATATTAATATCTGGTACTATTTTTAATTGACTTATTTGATCCGTAAATTAACTTGCAATTTAAACGCAAAATCAAATCAAAAAATCTATTATTTAATTGATTTCAAGTCAAATAATTTTTTAGATTTGACTCCGACTCATAATTTGAGTTGAATGAGCATATAGATGAGTGTATTTGTACTTCAGAATTGGACTTGGAACGCTCTAAAGGTGGGCTTGATTGGACCATCATATCATTAGCGGGGCCTAAATTGCAATTTTAACTGGTCGCTAACTAATTAGTCCACAATAACTAAAAAGAAACCGTACCTTTGGTTCCTTATTACTTTTTCATCCATTAATTATGATGCCGCCTCATCTCAAATCTAAATTATTAGCTTAAGAATGTGAATTTTAGTTTTTTTTTTTTTTTAAGTTTTGATTAATTTGTATGTTAGTTTCTACATAATTTATGGTGCATTCCATGGTTTAAATGACTTCAGAATTTTGCACTTACAAAAATTAATTTTGGATAAATCTTGACAAAGATCCGCTCAATGCGATAACGCCGTAAATTTATTTATTTTTTTTATAATATTTAATATAAACTGATGTAAGCAATATTCTTTAAAATTTAATCCTGATCATAAGGTCTACACATAGAGATAAAAATTAAGTCTATCTAAGTATTTGCCTTGTTTATATAGTGCTCTTGAAGCACAAAAGTTGACAAACTATTCCTTGAATGTACTACATTTAAGCAGTTTTCCGCATCCATGCTCAAAGGGAGATTAGACTTGTACTTTGTGCACTTTGCTTGATTTGGTTCTGAATTGTTAACAGCAGATATGTTGTTAATTAAGTAATCAAGATGTATAAGAATACAGCAATTAACTACAAATCAATCTCTAGGATCACATGTTTTCTCAAAAAGGTAAGATTCATTTGGCTTCATTTTCCAGTTTCCCTTAATATATGTACCCAACCTATATCATAATTTATAATTTTTTTTAAACGATAATAATTTAACCTACTTCTTATATCCTTATATCATAATTTATGTCAAATGACAAAGTTTTGGTGCAGGAGATGGGCCAAAATAGTGCATCAATACCTTCTTTTGGTCCTTTTCTCCTTTCTTTTTTTCTGTTCGGTTTTGGGTGAATAATTAACTAGTGCATTATAGTACAGGGCAGCAATCATTATTTGTTGTCTTTCTTTGTTATACTTTTACAATAGGGACAAATGTATAATAGTTTGATACGGAAACAAAAAATTTTATTTGAATTCGATTCAAGATTAATTATATTGTGAATATATACATGTGAGTCTCACGACGTAATATCGTATCTTATGATATATAATGTTGTAAATTAGTTCATTTTAATTTTATAAAATTTTTCATGAGAAAGAGTATTAGTTTTAAATTTTAAAGCAAGCGGAGTGTATTTAATATCTTACGTCCTAAAAAGCAACGATGTTATGTTGTGGAGTAGTGCTAGTTACAAATGAAAATTAGGTGAAATTCGTAACTTAAACCAATATATTCCATGCGTATTAGACAAGGAAGAATAACGATAACGACGTTAATTATTGTTAAATCGTTTTTAAGTTGTTTGTTAATCAGCAAATTACAAAGACAACATGTGAATCATGGTCTTTGACTACTTCACTTCTACGTTACATATTATCTTCTGTCTCATTATCTATACTAATTTTCTGTCTTATATTATATATACTTGACACGTGTACTTTACCATAGTAATACTTATAAGATACCAGCGTGCATAGGTAGCCATAAAACATATATGATATAAGATAAAGAATTAAAATATGTTATGAAACAGAAAATTCGAAACGATTTACCAGCGTGCTTCCGTGCATGGCCGGACCTATGGCTGTTAAAGATAATGGAAATGTTAATTGATTCTTATATTATTCTAGAAATTAATTCTAAGTTAAATTCAACATTTTAAAATGATATATTTGTATACGAAATTAAATGTCTAAAGATATTCGTGTGGATTGTCGCTAGCTCTTCAAAGGATATACTAAAGTAATGCAAATTAGCTTAGTATATAATGTCACCTTCAGTACTAAACCAATCATCGGCCATTCACAAAGAGGAGTACGTAATTGATCTTCTTTTGTGCTTATTGCTTAATTATCCTGTTTTTCTTAATGAAAGCAAAGGCCATTTATTTCCATTGTTCCTTTAATTTGCCTTTTAGACTCGATCATTAAGATTTTAGTTAGTGGTAACGACACAAATAGGAAGACCTGAAACCTTTTTTGAGAGCACAAAACTTAACCTGATAATATAGGATTAACTCCCCCCCAACCCCCAATCTTAGAGCAATTTTGTGGAATATCCAACAACAAAAAATATTTTATATTAAACCAATTCGATGTATGTAACAGTAAATGAATCTCTTAATCTTAAAAATAATTTTTTTTTTTTAAATTAACGAATCTATAATACAAGACAAAAATTCGATTCAAATAAAATTTTTCCTCTAACGTGGCCTCAATCATACTAGTTTATATCCCACAAACAACTCGAACTTTAACGTCGGTACACTACCATAACTAAATAAATTTTGTAATGCTATTTATAGGAAAATATTGTGAGAAACATGAATGAAAGTGGGCAGGATAACAATTTCATCACTCAATCGGTCATCGTCGCATTGCAACACTCTGTATTATCTTTTCAAGCGGTTTTTTATTTAGTGGACCTCTTGAAGGGACACTAGAGTTGCCTCGTCTTATTAGCTCACTTCACTTCATTTCATTTGATGGGTTAAATTATCTTAACTTCCAAAGTGGTCCCTTTATGCTACTAAACATAATTGGTATAATTCCCTCCTATTCATGGGAAGAAAAATTCTTTCAAGGATGCCTATTAGAAGCTATAATAATATGCTATTCTAAAATGTAGATAAGGACATATCATAGACTCCTTATCCATCCAGCCATGTAATTGTTTTGTTTTTTGGTCCATTTTAGCTATTAAGACTGCGGAAACATGCATCCAAACATGCTCCATTAGTGGAAACGTCATCTTTTATCTAACTTTTTATACTTATTTTTTACATTAATTTTTTATATTATAATTTGTGTGTTTGTCAAATATATTTTAATAAAATAATAATTTTAAATCAGTCGAACTCAGGTCTACCAGACTTCAGTAACAATCTTACTAATAACATATATTACAAATGACACAAGTATTGAGATAAAAGAAAACTATAACACCTATTACTTTGGCATTAATAAGGACAAAAGAAAGGGAAAGATTGAAGTAGATCTGGTTTTTGACCTCACTTGTAAACTTATGGTGTGGATTAAATGTTATGGAATCTATGACATAAGCTGATGTAAGCAAGATTTTATAAGATTTAATATTGACCGCAGGGTCTGAAAGGTGGGGTCAAAAATCAAATTTATGTAAGTTTTTTCCAAAAAGAAAACCATGACACCTACGAGGCTACTACTATAAATTGTTTTCCATGCATTAGTTGAAAAGACAACCTTTAAGCACGTTGGGGTGAGAATCGATTAATTGATTAAATAATTCGATCAAAATTTAAAATAAGTTATAAAATTATTAATTAATTTTAATTTCGAATTGAATTACAAATAAAATCTAATTAATCAAATTCGAATTCGATAATCAATTTCAAATTCGATTAACCACATTTACTAATTGGATCCATTGCCATTGGATTAAAATTCTCTATATAAAAATTTAAAACCCTATCTAATACAAAAATTAATTAGCAATAAAATAATCTATAATTTCATATTTTGAAAACTGTATTATACTTAAATGAATTCAACGTTTTCTTAGTACTTCATATAAATAAAGTACAATAGGATTGAAATACATAAATTGTATATATATATGTGTTTGTATATTCGTTTGTATGATTGATTTATATGCATAAATTGTATACATAAGTGCATTTGTATTCACATGTACATATATAAGATTATATATGAATTTTATAAGTAAAATTAAAGTATTAATTTGCAAATCCATATTATATAAAAAGTATACTTGAAAATAAGATACAACATTGCAAGCTAACTACCAAATATTTTTCTTGAAAGGTATTATCTTTGTCAAATATCGAATTGAATTCATAAATCGATTAATTTCGAATTCAAAATTCAATTCTAATTTCGTAACCGATTTTTGATTTTAGAATTCAGTTGGACCAATTTATTAACTGAATTTTGATTAACTAATTTCAAATTTTTAATTTGAAAGTGAAAGCAGTTGCGAATTCGATTAACCGGATTCATACTCACCGCTAAATCGCATAAGGAAATTGAACAGGACAAAGGTTTTCATTGGGTGTAGATGCATGTTATATGAGCAAAAATAATATTTAAAATTTAAACATTGCACACGTAATATAATTTACATGAATCTGATGGTGTAAAAAAATTTTGCACGAATGGTGCATAAAAAATTAATTCTTAAATTAAATTGAGATGAATATTAATAAAGAGTACTTGTGAATAATTGATACTTTATTAGGAAATAGTAGTGGTTTTTAAGCTACGTTGATGTGCATCATAAATTTTGGAGAAAATTGTCATTAACTGCCATGAGATGTGGCAAAATTTTGTGTTGTAACTGATCAATCGTTACAACATAATTGTATAATTGACATGAACCTGTGAAAGTGATTTTGGATTCATAAATTCAATAATCAATCAGTTTGTATCAAAATTTTCTTTAATTAGTGGTGCCAAATCCTTTTGTCGAATCTTATTACTAGATAGAGGTTTGGTTATACTTTTATTACCATGCAATTTTCTTTGAATAACTAGTGGCAGTGTTTAATTTATTACATAAGATGCCGAGTCCATCTTCTGTACATAATTTACTACTAATTAATTTGTAAAGCCTAAATTTTACAGAATACATATTACTAATTGGTTCCATAAATAGTGTAAGAATGAAATATAAGAAGGGATATTTACCTAAACCTCCCCTAAGGTTTTTGACAATTGCATTGCACCCCCTTTAATTGAAAAATTACACCTACCTCCCTTGGTTCATAAAATAAGGGGAGGTAAGTGTAACTAAAGCAGTAGTCTGGGGAGATTTGTGCCACTAAACCAGCAAAATTAGGGGGTTGGTGTAATTTTTAAAATTAGATAGGTGCTACTTGTATTTTTCAGAAACTTTACTTGTATTTTTCAGAAACTTCAAGTGAAGTTTCTGTAATTATCCCTTGCAAGAAGGATTGTAATTTTGTACCTAGAGTTTAAGAAAAATGCTAGTTCATTTAATAAAATCTTCCAGTTTAAGAAAAATGCTAGTTCATTTAATAAAATTTTCCAGTTAAGTTTTACAAATTTATTATATGACAATACCTTTGCATATATTTTCTTGTACTAATACAGACAAAGCAACAAATATAATCTGTATCTACGTAATTTACATGTAAATTAATATTTTTTGTATACACATCTAATAAATTGATCAAACCAAACAACTAAAGAAAAACGGTATAAATTCATATTATTGATAGGATTTGTAATTTTTTATTTCTATTTTGATTTTAGTTTTTAAATGCATCTTCTTAGTTGCTTGCAATAATTAAATTGGCCCCATCTCAAATATAAGTTTAAACAGTTTAATTTAAGTGATCCGAATTATGTTTGTAGTATGGGACATGAGCCTAACTCTAACCTTTGCCAAACCCTCAATAAAAGAGCTGCATGCGTTTGTGCATCAGCATATTGACCTCTTTCAGTTTTTCTTTTTTGGCAAATATTTAAGTAGATCTGATCTTTGATTTCACTTGTATATTCTGTGGTGTGGATTAAACTTTAAAGAATTTATAACATCGGCTAATGTAAATAAGATTTTTTAACGTTTAATCCTGACCACAGGATCAAAGACCGAATCTACTAAACATTTTCTTTCTTTTTTATGCGTTTGAGGTCCCGTCCTTTAGGTAAATTCAATCTTCTTCTTCTTCAAAGCATTATTTAATTTTCTCACTTTTTATTTATAGTTGATTTAAGAACTACATTAAAAAATTCCTTTCTTCAAGCAGTTTATTATGGAAGAAACAAAGAAAAGAAAAAGATATTTTTCCAAAGAGAAAGATGAATAAGCTCGGGATACAGTTAGACAAATGCACAAACACGTGGCACAAGACACGAGATCAATTTAGCCTTCAAAATACAGGATTGATTCGTATAAGAGACAGGTAATAACATTAAATGAAATATTATTATTATAAATTATTAAAATATGTATCGATAACATATTCTATTTACAAGAGAGACGGTAACTTACCTCCTTAACGGTGGATGTAGGCAGGGGCGTTGTGGCAACCGTTCTCCCCTAAAATTTTATAATTTTTAGTTTTTAGTCTTTAAAAATTTAAAATTTTTATTTATACCCTTATAAATTTTACTTTTCGTCTCCTAAAATTTTGAAAAAAATATTAGTCTACCTCTATAAATAAATATTAACTAAATCTCGCTCTATCAAATCGCAAGTTCAGCGTCTACCTTTATACCTTCCCTTAAACTTTTTTTTTATCTATCGTGAGAAAAAAAAAAGAAAGAATTAATGAATATCCAAAGTAAAAAATAGGACCAGTGTCTTGACTCTTGATTGTTAGATCAGTGTTGTAGAAATTGTTTCAAACAGTATTTGACTCGAAAGAAATCCAATGTTGGCCGTACTAATTTTACTTATTTATTTATTTTTTGTAGAAAAGTTTACCATATAGTAAAACAGATTTTTTACTTTAAACACAATAGAAAAACATACTTACTTACGTATTGGCGTACGTTCTGGAATTAATTAAGAGCATATTCTGCTATGGATTTTTGTTTACCTAATTGGAGAGAAAGAAAGTAGAGACATTATTTATTGGTGACAATAAAATAGAAGAAAAGAACACTAAATGAAAAAAAAAATGTTGTAAAAAACTTGTTTCTTTTGTAGAAACAAATTGGTTGATAAAAGTTATATCAATAGGAAACAATTTGGTTAAACTATTTTTTCAGAAAACAAAACAAATAAAAACTTTTAGCTGCCCCACAAACCTTTTTCGTGTCATATGATTTACTAAATTAAGTATATATAGTTTTGTTTGAATAATTATTATTTTTAAAATATTATTTAAATAAATATTATACTAATTTTTGGATAACATATATGTAACGTAAACATATGATTGAAAAATAGAATGTAATGATTGTGATATATTATTTAAAAAATAATAAAAATTAGAGAACCATCTAAAAGGAGCCATAAATCTCAACTTTTATTTTGTTCCCTGATTGTCTAGTATAAAATATTAGTACTAAATTAAGATTTCGATGGACTTATATAATCATTGTTATATATAAGTAAAAAATTAATCATTCTAAAAGAATAGGAAAAATTATTTTAATAATCCTTCACATTACGCATTTGTACTTCTTTAATCTCTCAAATTGAAAATGATACATTTTAAACTCTCATAAATTTAAAATGTATTATTTCATTTGGTCCATCGATACAATTACAGGTATATTTTGATTTGAAATATTCACATGAATATAAAATGTAATATATTCAAATATAAAATTAACAATACATAACCTTAAACAATAAATTGTCCCTAAAAAGAGGAAGATTGGAGTTGTTAGAATAGAGTTGTGGAGGAAAAGCAGTGAGAAAGGGGAATAGGAGTAGTGATAGTAAGTCAGAATTTTGGGTGGTAGTGATGGAAGTTTTAGGTAGTGTCATTTAATATTTAAATTTATGTGTTCTAATTTTGTTTATGAAAAATATAAATTCAATACACATGTAATAATAATTATGTCAAAAAACTAAAATGGTATATTTTAAATTTATAAAAAATTAAAATATATTATTTTAAATATAAAATAATAAAAAATATAAATATAAAATATAAGAGAAAGATAAAGTATTTTTCCAAAAGAATAAAACTAATACCGATATTCCATGTTAGGAAATTATTGGTGACTTTGATGAGAAAGGGATGAAAGATTGAAACATCAAAGAAACAGCACCGGCACCACTTATAGAGTTATTGCGTAAGCCGAGGCGACGCGTTAAGCAGTGTTTGGGTTTTTGATAAGGATAATGATAATGATAATGATGATGATGGTTCTAGACTGCTCTTTACTTTTGCTGATCCATTGGACCGACTTACTGCCGGTCCGTGACTCTCCCACTCACACCAGACACCTCTCACTTAGAAGACTAAACTCAATTTACTCCATGTCTGAATCCAACTCGATTCGATAAGAATTTCGTTTGTCAATAATTGAGTCTTTAAATTTAGTGTTAGTTAATTTTGTATGTTTAAATTAAATTTAATTTGATAAAATAAAAATATTAAATTTATATGTAAATATTTTAAATTTGATTTAAATTTAATTCGATAAATATTTATTTAAATTTGATTCAAAATATAAACAAATTAAATTTGTACAAATTTTGAATTTGTTAAAATAACCTAACAAAGTTAAACAGTAAATTTTCTGATTTTTTTTACACGATCAGATTCACACATCTACTCTCACCTCTCCGTATTTTCATAGTAATAACAAGAAAATTCATAAATGATAAATGTTACTGCAACAATAATCAAAATTAGCTTAAATAATAAACAAGATGATCAACACATCATAGGTTAGATTACTTATTACACGTCCTTTGTTGGTGTGGTTTTATATATAGAATTCAACTATAATATAAAACATATTGTTGGTTTAAAATTCAATTTGACATTTTCTTTTTGTAAGTTTAATTTTGATATTTAAATTTATTGAACAGAAAATTGTAAAGTAGATACTTAAAATAAGATCAAGGATATGGTACTATGTGAGTAATCAATTGCACATTGAATTCTTGATCAACAAGAACACTTTTAAGTATTTTTTGGAGGGCAAATACTTATTTAAACTCAGTTTTTAACCGCATTTGTATATTTTGTAGTGTGAATTAAATTTTATAAAATCTATGATATCAGCTAATGTAAGTAAGATTTTTTAAAATTTAATCTTAATCACAAAGTTTACAAATAAGTAAGATTTTTTAAAATTTAATCTTAATCACAAAGTTTACAAATAAGGTCAAAAATCGAATTTATCTAAATATTTTCCTTTTCTAAGATTGCAGATTGGGAGTGATCTCGCAACTGCAGTCTTTGTAATTGGTAGGTATCTATGTTTTTGTTTAAGTTTTTTCTAATTTTAAGTTTTTGTTTCTACCAATTATGAGTATCTATGTTTCAATTTTCTTATAGTAAGATGATTGTATCAAATTTCCATCCTATATCAACATGTGTAATGTATAAAAAGAACCCGCTAAGAGTAAGATTAGGTGCATGAGTACCCTAAAAATCTTGGCCTATTCATCCCTAAAATTCTGCAATTAGAAGGGAGAGGGATTAATTTCTCCATAGGGGGAATTATTAGCCTTGCCTAGCCAACGAAACCAATAGTGACAATAGTTAATTACGTAGGCTTGGTGTAATATTTCAATAATAGATTTTGTATTTATCATATATTTAACAAGTGATGTGAGTAATATAATATTAAATAATATTAATATATTCAATATGAATAATATCATCCAATGTTATATTATTTGTGTGATTTTATAAATAATTATGAGATTTACATAAATTCAATTTATTTACATACTATTCACAAACAAAATATAAGAAAAAAATTTATAATTCTTTTTAATAAATTATTTTATTATGTTTTAAATATTTATATAATATAATATTATATATTTAAAATTTTATATTATACAAAATTTTAAAAATAAGAAAATGATTGGGTAAAATTTGCAGAGATAGCGAGAAAGTTATCTCACCATGTCGTCACCCCACGACTGCATGGTTTTGTGTGTTCTTTTTATTCCCATCAATTGACTCCCACACACTGACTGCATCAGACTGAAGCAGCAGTAGATTATAGAGAATACATTACTCTACTCTACATTCTACAAAAATAAATAAATAAATAAATAGTCTACTCTATATAAGAAAGGATTTAGGTATAATAACCGTAGTATTTGATATATATATATATATATATATATATTATGTAATCAGAATTAAATTTTAAAAAATTTTACTTACATACGTTGATGTCGTAAATTTTCTAAACTTTAATTCACATCATAGAATTTATAAGTGGAACTAAAAATCGGATCTACCTAAATCTTTGCTTCATATTATTATCAAAGTTTTTTTTAAAAAAAAGATATTACCAAAAATAGAAAAATAATACAGGGACTCTTTTTTTAAAAATAAAATCAAACAACAGGGGCCTCTTGCCCGTTGAGTTTTAGACGATTACACAGCATGTATTTTTTTTATTTTATTTTTTTTCAGAAACGGTATAAAAGTCTGTTTATAGATGAAATTGGGTCCGAGGCTTGTCGACAATTACACAGCAAGTACTTGTTTCTAGAGGCGAATTCAGGATAAAGTTTGAATAGGGCATAAATAATAATTTTTTTATTTCATATACTGTAATTAATAATAAAATATTTACGCAAATAAATAATAACAAGAAGTAATATGTGTGAGAAAATTTTATTTACTCGTTAGGATATTATATTATCGTATGTTAAATGTTTACCTAATACAAAATTTAAAGTACAATTATATAATAGCACAACAGATTATAAAAATCCTCAAGTATATGTATTTAATAGATAATGTAAGAGGATATAAGGATTTGTTAATGTCTAACCATTCATTTCATTAAAATACAATTTTTTTTGCATAAAAGAAAATTATGAACAGATTACAATTTTTATATTAATTTTCTAGGGAAAAATTAATTTTTTTACAAAATAAAACACTTAAATGAATATTTCTCTATAATCAGTAAAGGCACATTTATAAATTAATAAGATAGAAATAAAAAATTTTAAAATTACATAGATAAAATTTTTTTTTTGTCTAGCCAGGGGCGTAGGGAAGGATGGATCCGCTCCCGCTTGTTTTTTTATAACTTTTTGTTAACGAAATTGTAAATTTTTTTTAACTTTTAAAAAATTATTTCATATATTTTGAAAAACTTATACTTTCTTTCTTTTATTTTAATTGTCATTTAGATTTAGTTCACAAAAATAAAAAAATTATATTAAATACATTAATTTTATACAAAGATAATTTCAACTAACTAAATTATCTTTTTATATTAATACTTGTCAATTAAATAATTTTTCTTCCATTAATATACCATTAAAAGTAAAGTTAGAAAAAAAAATTCATTTTATTACTTTTCAGAATTTTTAAAGTTATAAATAACTTAACATAAAATAATTTATTTAAAGTAACAAATAAAATCAAATAACGGGAGTAAGAAATTATACTAAAAGATGACAGGATTGGTGCAAAATTTGTGTGTATTAATGGGTTGTCATGTCAAGTATTTGGAACATTTTACAATTTTATAGTCGAACTATTTTATTGTAATTTAAAAATTTATATAATATAATATTATTTATTTTTAAAATTTATATTATATAAATTTTAAAAACATAGATCAACTCTTTAAAGATATTACACATCTAGAGTTTAGATATGTATAAGAACAGGCAATTTTTTTAATTTTTTTTATATTTAGTTAAAAAAAAAAAATATTCTTGAGGGCAAGAAAATACAAAGAAAGTTAGGTTAAATATTTAAATAAATTCAATTTTTAACCTCACATGTAAATTAAAATTAAATTTTAAAATTTTTTACCTAAATCAATTAATGTTATAAATTTTTAAAATTTAATTTAAATTATAAAATTTATAATTAATATTAAAAATCGAATTTTCGTAAATATTTGTCATCGTAACCCGTATTAATTTCCATGCAACACGCGTCTTTAAAATCGCCACAACAGCGACTCCCCACAATCCCACTTCATTACTCTCTCCCCCAGCTCACTCCACCCCATTCTCTCTCATAAATATTTTTTAACAAAACTGTAAAAACAAGAAATAAAAACTGATCTTTAGTGGAAAGCAAAAAAAAAAAAAAAACTCTGAATCTGAAAAAAGAGAGGGTGCAAAAGGATTAGGAAGCAGAGTCACATTTTTTCTTTTCAAATTTGGGATTTTTTTTTTTTTTTTTTAGTTTTTGTCTTGCACAATTAGGCTGATTCTGAATAATTAAAAAAAAAAATCCATTTTTGGTGGGAAGATAGATATGGACAAAAAAGAAAAGAAAAAGATGAGAGCTTTGTGTGTAATATATTTTTGTTTGCATGTGTCTGTTATTGATGATGACTATTGAAGGTAGGCTTTGCATGTCGGAATTTTAAAACTGTGTGATTCTTGCTGACCAATTTAGGACTATTTTTACTGCACAAAAATAAGTGAAGCATTAGCGTGAAAATCGGGGAAAAAAAAGTTGCGGACTTTCTCTCTTTCTCTCTTTCTCTCTTTCCCCTTTTTGCATTTTTTTTTCTTCCTTTTTCTTTTTCTATAGAAATGGATACCACTCAGGTCAAGAATCCAACATAGACTGCATTTTTTTATGGTTTCTTGAAGTGGGATTTTCTATTTTTGTCCAAAAGATTGTGAATCTTTGATCTAAAGAAGCAGTCTAAGTATTTTTTTTTTTTGGTTCATGATTTTTGACTGAAGTTCTTGACTTTTATTGCAGGTGAGTGATTTGTTTGTTTCTTACTTTCTTCTTGGTCCTTGTATTATCCTGGCTTTTATGTTTGAAAGCTGAAATTTTTTGTTTTTATTTTGATTCAGAAAGCTTATATATGCTGAGGAAAAGAATGGCAGAATATGGTGAAAGTCAGAGAAGGACTAATTATACTAGTATTTCTTCTTTATTTAGTTCACCTAGGCTGTTTACTGGTTTTGTTGCCTCAAAGGGTTTGGCTGATTCTGAGTCTTTGATGAGCCCAACTTCAATTCTTGATAGTAAACCTTTTTCTGCTTTTAAGAATCCATTTTGGTCAGAATTTTCAAGCACTCCCAAAACCCCCTCCAAACAAGAAAATAAGCCTCATTTGGAGAAATTGGAGTCCTTAAGAGATGTTGGTGTTGGTCTTGGCCTTGTTGATGCATTAAATAATGAAAAATAAGACTCAAATGTAACTACAGATAAACCTGAGAGCAGAAAGGTTGTGTTTGGCTCACAGTTAAAGATTCAAATTCCTCAATTGCCTAATTCCCCTGTTGATTCACCAAAATCCCCTGCTGATTTTGGTATCAAGACTAGGAAGAAATTCCCATTTGGGAACTCAAATTCTGGCCTAGAAAACTCGAATTCGCCGTGGTTTTTTAGTGGCCTTTCTATTAGTGAAATGGAGCTCTCTGAAGACTATACTTGTGTGATATCTCACGGACCAAATCCAAAAACTACTCATATATTTGATGATTGCATTGTTGAGAGCTGCTCTGGTCCTGTTCAAATCTCTTCTTCAAGAAAACAAAATGGGGTTTTCATCAACCGATCTTTGAGTTATCCCTCTGAGAGCTTTCTCAGTTTTTGCTACAATTGCAAGAAGAATCTTGGGCAAGGGAAAGACATATATATGTACAGGTTAGCTCAAATTTGCTTTCTTCGTTACTTTAGTTTTTAGCCTTTTAGCCCATCAAAAAATAATCCACATTGAATGTCTAAAAGGGCTAATTTGATTTGCATTTTTTGAATGGTAACTTGTGTAATTGGTGAGCTTTGGTAAGACAAATGCACATTCTCAAAAAGATTATTAGTATAGTTTAATTCTTATTCAACTGAGATGTGTATTCATGAAATCTAGCAATTTCATTTGTTTGAGTTATCAGTTCTATTACTAAAATTTGTGTTCACCACATGATAATTCACAAATGGAAAATACCTAGGTAGATAGATGTAGATCCTACCGACCTTGTGGTTAGGATCAAAGATGGGATCATGTCATTTATTCGGTTTAACTCCTGAGTTCAAAAATCAAAGACGGGATCACTTGATGTCATTTATTCGGTTTAACTCTTGAGGTCAAAAATTGGATTTATCCAAGTATTTGCCGTCACAAATTACAAGCACTAGTTATTCATTCTAATTGTTTCAATATTCATTTTTTTAAGGGGTGAGAAGGCATTTTGCAGTAGTGAATGCAGGGACAAAATAATTGAAATGATGTTGGAGGAAAGGATGGAAATAGCACAGCACGATGATGTCTATGGTATCTCTTCATCATGACAGATCTCCATGCCTTGACTTAGCTAATAAACACACCATCAGATTTTCTCTATAACATGGCTGCAATCTTAGCTACAAGAGTTGAGTTTTTTTGGAAAGTCTTCTATATAAATCAGAGGCAGATAAAGGCAACAAATATATGTAGTATATGTTGGATAACTGAAGTCTGTTTTTGGTGTTTTTCTTTGCAATTTTATGTTTGTTTTAGATGTTTTGTAATACAGTCTCTACTTGTTAACAAGGCAAGGGAGTGACTGCTAGGCTGAGTTATTGTAGAGTTGATTTTGTTGAAAACCAAGAAAATGATAAATGTAGTTGATTGCTATGTCTATTAGTTTGAAGCTTTGAGATCTATATACCAATGCTGATGCTGATGTTAAACTAAGCCTTTGTTCGCTGCTGAATTATGAAAAATCACAAGTTGTTTTTCTTTGTATAAAAATTGAAAAAAAAAAACACAGCAGGTGTAAATTTACTTTTGAAAATAACTTTTAGTTTATTTAAAACACGAAAAATAAAAATATTTTTTCAATTTTTGTTCACAATTTTTTTTAAATGTGATTTTTTTTTTTAATTTTAAAATAGCTATATATATATATACATAAAAAAAAGCAATAAGTATTTTAAAAGCTGTTGAGTATAAACCTTAAGACATACTCTTAATTTTTGTTTAGTATTGAGCGTATATTATTGATCTCATAATTAGCACACATCATTTCGACCAATGATATCAATTGAGTACATTCTTTTCTTTCCTTTTCTTTTAGCATGTCCTTTTCAACATCTATTGATGTCATCGAGCCCATTTTCTTCAGCATTATAACTAGCCTTCAATAAATATATTTTGGAAGGTATTTATCTTATTTCATTTGATTAAAAGACAGTAATATAGATTTTTTTGGTGATAACTAAAAAGTTTGGAAGGAAGATAGGTTATCTCTCTTTGTCATTTCATATTTAGGTATGGTTTTTACTGATCGCTCTTTAATAAAGAATTAAAGTAACAAATGTTGAATTTTAAATCTTTCATATCATCTGATAGCTTTACTTACTGTCTGAACTTTGAAAATAGTCAATTAGATGATATCTTCATGCACTAGCATTGTCGCAGGAATCAAAACCATAGCAAATTAAAGGCTCATTGACTTTTCCTCCATAATACAATCCAAGGAATTACTTTAAAAATTCAAAGGCCTTCACTACTTTTCTTGGACAATTATTTTTATCCATTCACATACTAGAATTAAACAGTGTAGCAAATAACAAATGAGGTTCACCGAACAAATTTCTACAATTCTTGAGTTGATCACTATGAAAGAAAAAAGTTCAGCAAAAGAAAAGAAGCCACTGAGGTGGAAAGAAAATTAGTATGGCATTGAGGAAGAGAACTGCAGTTACTGAGGCCCTTGGTTTTTCCTTCGTATTATTCCATTGGGAATCAAAAAGTTCTCAGCCTTTTTATCTATTCTCAACAGTTCTACTCTGGTCCAAATATGGTTGCTGCTGCGGTAGACCGGCTTGCATGGGACCTTAGGCGAGAGAGAGAAAAGGAAGCGGGGGGGGGGGGTCCCTCTGGTCCTCCGGTCTACTCAATTGCTGATTTCAGTAAAAAATTAAGGTACATTTTAGGACCAGTTTGCACTATGGAAATGGATGCATTAAAACTTCATTTCTGTTGTAGCGAACAATTTTTTTGATTTTAAAAATTTGTATTATATAAATTTTTTGAAATACAGGATATTGTACTGTATAAATATTTAAAGTGTAGGAAAATAATTCTCCAAAGATGTAGAATTTTCCATCTTTTTAACCTGTTTGTTGCCCAAATTCTCTTCTTATAAGCTCATCAAGTGAATAATTTCTCCTTTTGCAGCTTAATTAAATTCGACTCTTATTGGAATCTCCATTTCAGGGTAAATGATGGAGTTTTCATTTATCCTTAAAATTAAATTTAAAAAAAATATTTTTATAATTTAAATTTAAATTAGAGCATATTTTATATAAATATCTTGTAAAAATCAGAAAAATAAATGATGTTTTATCGTTTGATTAAATTACTTCATATTTCATCGTAATTTGAAAATTTATACACAGTCCAAATGTGATATATAATTTAATGGGGAAATTTTTTTCGAACAAATTGATTTTTGAATATGATGATCTACTCGATGAGATAAAATTAATAGTATATTTAAATTATTTTTTCAAATTTTACTTATTTAGATATATGTAAATAGACAATAAATGAAAATTAAATGGAGGGCATCGAAATCCCAATTGAAATTTGGATTCAATCCCAAATTTGATTTTATATGTCGAATTCGAGTTTCAGCCGAGCTCGATTTGTGTATTAGTACTAATGTTGTTTTGAACATTGTCACACGACTACTAATTTTAATGAGTGTTTTTTTCAAATAAAATAAAATAAAATAAATTTGCAAATGAAAAGCAAAATACAAGCAAGGGGTTTGTTTGGATTGTAAATAATGAGGTGTTAGTTTAGTGAAATATTTGTCTTTTGACTTTAGTAATTTTTGGAAATAATGCTGACTTTTGTAATAATAGAATCATTGTTTAGATACGAAATAATATTTTGAAATAATCATTTGAATTGGAAATAATGAATATCTATTATTTGGTAGATCTATTTAAAAATAAAAAATAATAATTGCACAATTAATTAAATAATTATGAATGATTTTTTATTTAATTCCTTTAACGGTTTCCCTCTTTACAGTAATTGAATTTTTATTTTTTGTTAGATTTTATGTAGTTCAGCTTACTGAATAAATTACATATTTCGAATAATGATTGTCAAATGCCACCACTAACCTCTTCAATTTGTTCGATATTTTAACATTAAACTGTATTTGAGAACAGAGTGTCAATCTTTAAAACATATTCGAAAAAAAAGGACATTTTTTGAGATTTCTAAATCAAACTTAAACCTACAAAGTGTAGAATTACAATTTGTGAGCAATTAAATATAGGCCTGTAACGGACCGGGTACACAGTTGTAGACCCTAGAACTATATCCGAACTATCTTGGGAATTGTTTATTTGGGTCTAGATTAATGTATAAATCTGATTATCCGGATTCAATACATATCCGTTTAGTTATTATAATAAACAAATTGGATGTGGATTTGGTTATTCCAATTTGACTAAAGCCCCAATTCCAATTAATATATATATATATATATGTGTGTGTGTGTGTGTATGTGTGTCTATATATATTGTAAATTTCCAATATAGTTTATACTCTAATGTAAAATACATGCATGAATATTAATATGAATTAAATCTCTTTTTTTTTACCATTAAAAAAAACTGTAAACACTTGAAATTTTTACATATAAATTTTCAAATTTATAAAATAATATCAAGAGCCATATTTAATAAGGTCGGACGAATCTGGATATAAATTTCCTTTTATAAACCTTGAAAAAAATCTAGATTCGGATCTAAATCTGATAATATTAAATGAATCCAATATGACTCAGTTATCTGTAAGATCTGGCCTGGATCCGACCCATTTACATGCCTAATTGGAGGCTTCACTCAGCTATTATCAAAAAGTTTACAAAATAGCAAGGCAAATAAAAAAGTGACAATTGTGAATATTTTTCATTTAGTCTCACCACACTAAATTTGATGAAGACACTTTACTCAAAACCATTTAAAATATAAATAATTTATATGATATGAATAGTGTAAATAGTAGATTGTGTAAATAATGAATAAGACAAAACATGAATAGTGCAAAATATTATTTGAAAAAGGTATTTTATTGACCAAACACTAATTATTATTGATCAAATATTATTTGGCAAATATACGTATTATTTCCTATCCAAACAGACCCAAGATTATTGGAATACGCATTTATTATTTTATTTATTAAAATAAAATTATTTCACTTTTCGCTTAAGTGTTAAAGTATGACATACCTCAAGATATATATCTACCTATAAAAAAAGATAAGGAGTTTCCTCCTTATGTCAAGTGGCATCACCATGTGGCTAACTTGGTTACTGATGTGGAGAGGGAGCTTGCCTTAATTTTTTTTTTTTTTTTTGCTGAAAATGACATTTTATGCCCCTCATCTTATGCATATATGTGGGAGTACATTGCGTTAATTTTGTCAATTCATCACTTTTTGCTATGTAATTTCTTAGAACTTTAGCCTTTTTGAGTGAAAAATACAAAAATAGCTTTAATAATAATAATAATAAACGGAACTATACAGGGACATTATAGTTAATATGTGAATAGAATGCCTTGGAAATACTAACTTTTGTCCGATCAAACTTTGTCCAATTTGTAGCTGACTAATTTTTGAAGCTAATGTATGAATGGTTGAGATGGTTTTAACGGATTTCCTTGTTTTATGGACCATTGGATCATCTAACTCACAAGTACTACCCCATACCAGGAGTAGATTCTGTTTCCTAATTTCTCTCCCTCTCGATATTTCTTGTAGAAATACCCTATATCCTTCTTTCCTCTCTCCCTCCCCAGTAAAATGAGCAGACATTCCCCTTCCTCCTTATCCTTTCCTCACCTCCTTGCAAGTCTTCACACAAAAATCATCCTAAAGTTAAGTGCTATTTGTTTTACTTTATTTAAGTGATGTTTGATACTTATTTCTAACAGTTACAAACCTAAATGGAGGAGCATCCCTCATTAAGTATCATGAAGTTATTGAAGACGAGAGTGTAAGGTATATTGTGGTTACTTAACATCATGTAATTAATCCTTGAACATCACAAGAGTATTAATTTTGATTCTTTTCAGATATATATTATGCAATAGTAGTTAAACAAACAACTTACATAACCTGATTTTTTTAACAATTGTTAAAAAATTTGTGACATAATCATCTTCTACTGTGTTTTTTATATTTCTCATTCTCAACACTGAATGTCCACTATTAAGAAACTATAATATCAACCTACCATAAAAAGAATTTCAAAACATTATCATATTGGTATGAATTTAGAAGTACTGCTCTTTTATCTTCTTTATTTTGTTGAATGTTACGTTCCTATAAATTAGCATGATTTGTTATTTTGAGAATGCTTATCAGTATAATGCTTATGTTCTTTAGATACTTGCATGTGATAGAATATGCATATTCTTCCAAGGCAAGCTGGCAAATGTGATGTCTACAGCTTTAATGGAACTAAAAATTGGGAAAAGCCATTGGAGGCAAACTTTGAAGAAAATTATTTTAATATCTTTTTCCTTTCCGCATTGGTCAACGATGATAATTCTTTGAGTTAAATACATGGAAGAGACTTGCATACATGTTAATTTCAATGGTTATTTTGGTATATGGTATTGCTAAAACAAGTTAAAAGATGATATTTTGGTGACGTAGTATAATGCATATAAATAAGCTAATTAGTCTTTTATTTAAAGATGAATGGATCGTATATCACTTATTCCTTTCTTACTTTGTCTAATCTTTATATTATTTGGACTATGAATTTGTCAGGATATATGGCATTGTGTAGAAAAATCCTCTAACGGTTTATTATTATCCTTAAACAATAGCTAATGTCTATTTTTTCTTTTAGGTTATTCAAAATATCATATTATGGGCTGCATCCCTATATTAAGGGGGTGCTTGGTTGGTGGGTATTGGAATGAAACTCATTTGTGTTGTTTAGGTTAATACTTTATGTGCGTGGATAGATAATTGTGATTTGTTGTGAAGATATTTTTCCTTTTAAAATGAAAAAACAAGTTATTTTCTTGATACATGCAGATACTATTGAATGTGATGCAAGAATTCTGTCATCTGGAAATGTTGTACATACTTAACATTGTCTAACTTTTAGTATTGTTAGTCTTACAGACTTGGAATAAGTTTTTAATTTTTCAGATGATAACAAGACAAAGGTGTACTTTAAGTATTTGCTTAACTTCTTTCCTTCTTATTCCATAACATTTCAATTCCGTTACTTATATTGAAATTCTATTTTCATTTCTCATGAATCATTGCAGTTACTTAATTAGAATGATGGAATATTTTTTCTTCCCTATGCCTTGCATTACTATAATCCCTTCTGTCATTTTTTTTTACTGAGTAATTATTGTTTCAATATTTTTGTTATACAAGTACATTTTCTTTTACACTTTAATATCCTATGTCAATAAAGAATTACAATTTTTTAAAAAAATTTCTATTTAAAATAGTGGGCACGGCCAAGTTAAAAGACAATGAGCTTTTTTCTTATGCCATGTGGCTTCCTTCCATTGCCATGTGGCAATGTGTGCTGACATGGAAGATGACTTGGACTTTTTTTTGGGCTGAAAAATGACATTTATGCCCCTCACCTTATGCATAGTCTTTGGAGTACTCTGGAGTAATTTTGTCAATTAATCACCTTCTACTGTCACCTTAATTAGTTGCTATGTGGACAACTTTGCCTTGTTCATTTGCTCAATTGAGAAATTACCCTGGATTTTCCTTCTCGAAGTTCTATAAAAATTCTTTTAATATTGCATTGTTTTTTTTTTTTCTCTTGACAGGTTCTGTTAAGATCTTATTGTTTCCTGGCTACAAAGACGGCCATTTTTACTGCTAAATCTTCCTTTTCATTTCTTTATTCTCATTTGAAATACAAACATGAAGCAACAAGCTCATGTTGAGATAGTGTCAACTTATCTCTTTTTACTTGATGCAGAAGATGCTAGGAAGAGCAACAAATCTAGAGAGGAGGATCCTGAGCCCTTTTTAGAAAGCAGGATAATACCCTTCACATTCACACTAATGTAAGTTTGAGTAAGAAGATGCATAATTATTGGAATTTTTGCCATTTTCCCTTTTTCAATCATGGTACCACTATAATGATGGCTGTGCTCAGTGGCCAAATTTATTTATATAGGACTTACTGATGGAACCATTACGGAAATATTCAATTGATGGCTTCTTAGAAAATATTAAATTTGTAAGATGGAATACAATTTCAATAGATAAAAATTATCAGTGTCGATGGACAACTATTGATGATGCAATATTTTTTATATCATTAATAAATCATCCTTAATGCTTTCCGAAAATCAGAGTTTTTCTTTTCTAGCATGTGCATTGAGTTTTGGATATAGTTGGATTCGCTCTCATTATTCATTTGAAATTATTTTCTAAATTTATGTTTCCGGGTTCTGCGGCTAAAAAAATTGATTTTTTGGTATTTTTGACTTGGCAGGACCATTGAAAAGTGGCTTTTTTAAGCGTCATGTACTCCAATTTGAGTAATTCAATTGTTTGATACTGTTTTGACATCTAAAAATTACCTACAGGCTTGCTTTATATACTTGAAGTGCTTAATACTTGAATTATGAATGACTTATGAAGAGTATCAACCCCTACGCAAATAAAACTATTATACTAAGACTTTTTATCACTTTTTTTTCTCTACAATTTTTTATTTGATTATATGTTTTGTTGGTTAATGATCACGTCACAGCATATTTCTCCTAATCAATAAAATCTCCACCTTTTACTTTTTTACTAATCATATTCATTAAAAAATAGAGGGCATCGTCCGTGCCTTGCACGACACAACTATCAGGTGATGTTGGCAACACTGACATATACTAAAGTAGAGTGTCTTGACATAATATCTCACTATTTTAAATACTTTTGTAACGTGAATGGTCGTATAGAATAAATAATTATTATTCTTTTTTCAAACCTTTTATCTTATTCAAAAGAGTAGTAGTAGATACACTTTATTTTTTAAAGTTATAGATACTAATTATAAAATTAAGAGAGTTTTTATTTTAACAGACGAGTATCTAAAAATAGAAGGCGAGATCAATTTAAAATTTAGGAATGAAAATAAGTATTTCGAGGAGTCTGTAACTTGATAACTAAATACAACTTTGGTGGCAAGAAGGTTTTCTTATGATTTATTAGTTATGGATTCGAGTCAATAAAAGATAGGAGGAGAGGTGGTTTATTTATTTATTTTTAAAGCAAACTTAATACAAGATCATCCGTTGTTAATTGCTTTATAAGGGTATGGGGAGGTAAATTTTTTTTTTTTTAAATTTTTTTAATTTTTTAATGCAAACTTGTGCTAACAAGATTGTCCGCTGTTAATTGCTTGGTATTACCGATAATGTCATTCAAGCGTAAAATTTTTTACGTCTTTATAAAAAATTATATTGAAATTTGTAATTTCACAATGGAAAAGTTTTCCATTTAGTTTAGCTCTATTTATTGTTCATTTACTTATATTTAAATAATTAAAAGTTAAAACAATAATTTGAATATACCATTAATTTTTTCTTATCGAGTAAATTATCATATCCAAAAATTAATTCATTCGAAAAAAATTTTACCGTAGAATTTACACGTCACATTTGAACAGTGAAAAATATTTTCAAATTTTAATATATATATATAAAGTAGTTTAATCAAAGGGTAAAATATCATTATTTTTTTCTAATTTTTTACAAGACAATTATATAAAGCATGATTAAAATTATGAACGATTTTTATTTTTTAAAATATATATATTTTTTCAAAATTACATACAAACACAATTAACACGTCTTATGTAACTCAATCAATGCTAAGGATCTTCTATTGATCATTTTCTATTCCACATCCTATAACACAATATCTAATGAACGGCCAAGATTCTTCTGCTAAAATTCATAATTATATATAAAAGAAATCTTGGCAATTCATTAAATAATAGAATAAGAAATGAGATAAAAAATGCGATAAAAGATCTTTTGCCCTCAGTTAATGCATTCTTTATTTTTAAGATATAATTAAAACTAAAGTAATACTAGGCACCGGGCGCACCTTGTGTGGCTTGACCATATATATATATATAGGAAAATTCTATAAGCCCTTTTAGGAACCATTCCCTTAATTTTAAAAGTTTGTACAGTACATTTAAAGCACATGGTGTTGTACTGTAGAAAAATTTAAAGTACAAGAGAATAGTTCCTTAAAAGGTATTGTAGAATTTTCCATATATATATATATACTATTCATTGTCAATTTAGAAATCTTAAGTTTCAAATATCACATTTATGAATTTTTTTTTTATAATCAAATTTCATTAATCGCAGAAATAGTCATTACAATTAATTACACTAAAATGCAGCCTGATAAGCAAATCTACTGAATCTACATATTACAAATAGATGTAAAAAGACACTCCAACAAATATAGAAATCTAAATTTACATAGTTATAAAATCTAGATTTAACTTCGAAAAATTCTACAATAAGGAGAACCATTTCCTTGTACTTTAAATGTTTATACAATACAACATTATGTGGTTTAAATATTTGTACTGTATAAGTTTTTAAAATTAAGGGAATAGTTTCCTAAAAGAGATTGTAAAATTCCCCATTAACTTCAAATGTTGGACAAATCTTGTACCAGATTTGACCAATTTTAGACATGTGACTAATTACATTTACGAATTTTGGACAAACTCAATTTCGATAAAATTAATGAATATTTACTAAATTTAGATTATAATTCTAATATTTTTCAAGATTTTTAAATAAAATCGACCAAGTTTTGTTGAGTTTTTAAATTGCCCTTACGGGCTCATGAAAGGGTAACTCCTTTATCAATCTTACCCTCACACTTTCGCTTTTATTTCCTTTTTCTCCCTGTTTTCTTCCTGGACTCTCTGAATATGAGCAGCCTCCTAGTGCTGTAAACGTCAGTTTTACGTCGCCGTCGCCCGCCTAAAACTTCCACCGGAATCCGACATGTCCGTCTCCATCTCAATGCCTCGGCGAGACTCCGAGTCTGAACTTTTACTGGACCCCAGAAATCGTATGTCTTACAAATGCATCCGATTTTTATCATGAATTTATCGATCAGTTATTTTCTACTTTTATTAATTGGGTCTGTTTATTTGTTGTGTTTTAGTTAATTTCTGATTTGTACATCATTTTTTATGGAGGATTTCTGAGAAGAAAAGGAAAAAGCTTTATTTTTTTTTTTTTTTTTGCACTTTTTTCTTTCTTTCTTTTTTTTTTTTTTTTTTTTTGAAATTTGCTTGAGCTAATGTGTTTTTGTATGTGGGAATTTGATAATGTGATTAATTATGCCATGAAGTGATGCGTTTTGTAGCTAAATTATGAGCTAATTAATGTCACACACAGAGTGTGTGTGTGTTTTTTGAGTGGTATCGGAAAATTGTGAACTTCTAGCTTAGGAGTATTTATGATTATATGGTTGTGACCTACAGAAGAGATATCCAAATTGATTGATCTACTCAGTTTATGAATGTAATTTGTGAGAATCTGTGAAGTGTGGCTTGAAAGACCGAATTTTTATTTGTTTCTTTAGAAATTAAATATTTTTTCCGTGGATTTTAGTGAGGGCATTGAGCTCTGAGGTCTTACTCAAAAATGATTCTTCTGATTGTTTTCCTAATTCGAGGAGCATATTTCACCATGTAAGTAAGTCTGCCACATTAGGCTTCTTCTTTTGACTGCGATTATGGTTGTGTAATAAGTATCAATATTATTTGTGCCATTTAAAGGATAAATATGTTGCAATTGATTAGTAAGCACTGAATATTAGAAACGACTGCCTGATTTAACATGTAGTTAATAATGGCAAACCTTTTATATGCTACTGACTAGCGATCTTGCCTATTGCACCTATGTTCACTGTTGATTTAGAAAGCATTTATATATGCATACCATAGGGAACAGAAGCTGCTAATAATCTGTTGGTATATGTGTCAAAAATTTTTGACCATCTTTCTCACGTTTGAAATTCCTGATCAAGGTGTCAAGAAAGGGGATGCATCAACAATGAATGTCGAAGAAGATACCTGCTCCTCCAGCAAAACTGTCACCCATAAGAACAGATATTCTGTGAACTTGATCACATGCTTTGGAGTAGACCTGACACCAGATAACATAGCAGTTGCTATGGTATATTTTGTTCAAGGCGTTTTAGGCATTTCTAGGTTAGCTGTAAGTTTTTACTTGAAAGATGACCTGCATCTGGATCCTGCAGAGGTATGCCACTTTTGCATTGAAACTATATGTTTTTTTTTGGTATTCATCAAGATATATGTATAATAGTCAATATTTTTTAGAAAAAACTTTACCTCTCTAAATTGAAACATGTTTGAAATCTGGGATTCTAATGCTCCTCAATGTCCATGTGAATTTGGTAGAAATGACACCAATTATTATGGCTTCATGAAGTTCTCAAAAACTTCAATTTTCACCGTTTCAAAGTTCTGTTAATTTGTGTACTATTGTCTATTTAGCTTAGGATGCATTTGATAAAATTGAAATCTGAAATTTGAACACTAAAAATTAAGTACTGAAATCTTAATTTGCTGAATTATTAAGTTGTATCTGTTTGATAATCACCTGAACTTGAGCACTAAATTGAAATATTTTATCCCGTGTATATTATATAGTTCAATGATAATGGCCCCATATGGATTGCATTATTTGGAGTATTATTTTGGTGCATTATTCGAGGAATTATTTGAGTTATGTGGCAAATAACAAAAAAATTTGAATAATTTGAGTAAGTGTTTGGATTGTGAATAGTGCAAATAATTTTTCGTAAATAAGTGTTTGGATAGTGTTTTTTGCACTAAAAAGACAAAAAACGTACGCGAAAGTCGAATGAAATTACTAATAATTAAAATATATAATTCCGTTCACTTTCTTTCGCACTATCAAATCAAGTACTAAAAACCACACAGAAAAGTAGTTGCCTTCTCGTCGTTTGAAATCTGAATCTTAAACGACGAGATATACTTATACGTGTATGCTAACATGTATCTATTTAATATAAAATAAAATAAATACGTATTTTGTGCACTAAAAGACAAAATAAAATCAATTTACAAATCACTTAGTATTTTGTGCACTAAAAGACAAAATATGTACACAAAATTTGAATAAAATTATTAATATCAAAATACATAATCCCGTTCACTTTTGTTTTTATATTATCAAATCATGTATTAAAACCACATGCAAAGGTAGTTACCTGTTCGTTGTTTGAAATTTGAATCTCGAAAAACAAGATGTGTCTGTATGCGTATTCTAAACATATATTTATTTAACACAATAAAAAATACGATTTAAAATTTACACTTTTCTGCCCATAGTTCGGATTCTCCAACATAAGTTCGAAAATCCAATATCACCTTATATACTATTTTAAACTCTATTTTCCTGCCCATACTTCGGACTCCCAAACCTAAGTTCGGAAGTTCGAACCTTATATACTATTTTAAACTCTATTTTTCCGCCTATACTTCAGACTCCCGAACCTAGGTTCGAAAGTCCGAACTTACATTTCTATTTTTTCTTTGCTCGAAAAAAATTCAGACCAGTGAATAATAATGGATAGTATAAAAAAAATTTATTGCTAATATATGTGAATAGTATGATATGAGTATAGACGAATACTAAAATAATTGATTGAATAGTAATGAATAGTGAAAGAAAATTTGAATTGTGTAAATAATGAATAGTATTTTGGAAAAAAAGTAAAAGAAGTTGACCAAAAAAATTCTTGCTGACCAAACAAATATTTCATCAAAAATATGAATAGTAAAGTAAAAAGTGGTTAAAAAAAACAATCCAAACGGGGCCAATATTATATTTTATTTTTATGGTAGATTAAATTTTTAAATAGTATATTTTTAATACTACAAATAGATAGTTAATTAATATATAGTATGTGTGAGAGAGATACTAAGTGCAAGTGTGTGTTGATATGTGAGAGAGGAAGAATATAATGTGTGCAAGTGTGTGTTTTTGTAAGAGAAAAAGACTATAATGTATGCAAATGTGTTATGATGTATGAGATAGAAGGAATATAGTATGTGCAAGTGTGTTTTTACATGTGAGAGTGAAGGAATATAGTATGTGCAAGTATCTGTTTATGAGTGAGAGAGAAAGAATATAATGTGTACAAGTGTGTGTTTATGTATTAATATAATGTGTGCAAGTGTGTGTTATGCGTGAGAGAGAATGAATATAGTGTATGCACGTGTGTTTTGTGTGTGAGAGAATGAATATAGTGTTTGCAAGTGTGTGGTAATGTGTGTGAGAGAAGGAATATAGTGTGTTCAAGTATATGTTTAGGTGTGAGAGAGAATGAATATTGTGTGTGCAGGTGTGTTTATGTGTGAGAGAGATTAAATATAGTCACACTTGCACGTGCACATGTGTCTGTAATGTGTGAGAGAGAATGAATTTAGTGTGTACAAGTGTGTGTTTATGTGTGTGAGAGAAGGGATATAGTGCGTTGATGTATGCATTTGTGTGTGAGAGAGAATGAATGTAGTATGTGCAAGTGTGTGTTTGTGTGAAAAAGAATGAATATAGTGTGTGCAAGTGTGTGTTTATGAGTATGCTTGTATATGTAAAAAAGTGTGTGAATGTGAAATAAAGAAAAGTTGAGTTTTATGGCAAAATTCACTCAATTTTTTCTTTATTTCACTTTCACACACTTTTTTACATATACAAGCATACTCATAAACACACACTTGCATACACTATATTCATTCTCTCTCACACATAAGCGCACACACAGTACTGCACTAGTAAAGAATTCAGCAAATTAAGTGATAGACTTAAAATTTTGTATAGAAATTAGGTGGCACTTAATGTATTCAGAGGTAGGAGAATTTCGTTATCAAACACTCTTAATACAAAAAACACTTAACTTAACCTGAATTAAGTTTAAGCACTTGATGGGGTTATCAAACAGCCCCTTAGCCCGTGAAGTAAGTTCTAGTATATCTCTTTTCTGCCTGATATTATAATTAATCTACAGTTGATGAATATCTGCTTCCATTGTTCTTTTGGATGCTTATTTTCGATTTATTTCCTTATTAGGTATATCAAAGAAGCTTCTTTTTTTCACTCTTTGTATTTGTCTATTGTTGCTTGGTCCTTTAGTTGATTATGCCACCTTGATAGAACTATATTCTTCTTCTTCAATGCCTTCCTATTTTTTGTGCAGATCTATATTCTATTTTATTTACACAAAGCATCATATGTGATGGACTTCCAAGATTTTGCTAATTATGTTGGCTTCAAATTCTTTGTCATTGAACTACTTTGATGTAAGGATCATGTGTAAAATGTTGAAGTGCATAGTCGCATACTTGCACCAATCTATATTGGCAGAAAATTTCCCAGGTAACTGGATTGAGGACTGATGAGTTTATAGAAACACTTGTTTGACTAGACAGCTGTAATAACTGGTTTCTCATCATTGCCGTGGCTTGTTAAGCCGCTTTATGGATTCATCAGGTGAGCTTTAGCTCTGACACATACTTATCTACCATTACTTTTCAATGAGTGCGGTTTTCTTCTAACCGTTATTATGTGCTGTTATAGTGATTCTTTCCCACTTTTTGGGTACCGGCGACGGTCATACTTGGTGCTTTCAGGACTTCTTGGAGCACTTTCATGGTGTCTGATGGCCACCTTTGTTGGTAGCAAGTATGATACTGCTTTCTGCATTCTTTTGGGATCCCTATCTGTGGCCTTCTCAGATGTTGTGAGTATTATGATGAGTACTTTTTAATTAACTCTGTAAACAAGCTCCCAAAACAAACAAACAAAACAAACCAAGCCTTAATCCTACTAAGTAGGGTCGGCTGCATGAATCCTGCTACGCCATTGCGCTCCGTCATGGACCATATTTTCCTCAATTCCTAGATGGGCTATATCTTTCCTTCCTACAAGTTACCCTCCAATTCTTTTTCGGTTTTCCTCTACTCCTCTTATGTTATCAAGTCTCTCTAAAATCTACTCGCCTGATAGGTGCTTCTATTGGTCGTCTTAACACATGACCTAACCACCTTATGCGTGTTTCTCTCAACTTCTCATCAATAGATGCTACTCCAATCTTCTCACGAATATGCTCATTCCGTATCTTGTCCATCCTAGTGTCCATACATCCATCTTAACATTCGCATTTCTGCTACTCTCATCTTTTGCTCGTGTGTGTGATTCACTGCCCAACACTCAAGACCCATAGAGCATCGCTGGCCTAATTGCCGTTCTATAAAATTTGCCCTTAAGTCGTAAAGGAATTTTGCGGTCACATAATATTCTCGATGCCATTCTCCATTTAGTCAATCCCGCTTGTATCCGATGTGTAACATCTCGATCTATACCACCATTACTCTGAATAACTGATCCTAAATATTTAAAATTTTCACTTATGGTATGTCTTGAACTATCCGATACTAACCGTTCCTACGTGCACCCTTGCTAAATTTAAATTTCATATATTCTGTTTTTGATCTACTAATTCTAAACCCTTTTGCTTCAAGTGTCTCTCCAAACCTCGAGTTTAGCATTAACCCCATCTTTTGTTTTATCTACTAACACAATGTCATCTGCAAATAACATACACCATGGTATTTCCTCATGTATGTACCTTGTATGTTCATCTATGACCAACACAAATAGATAAGGATTTAGAGTCTTGGTGTAAACCTATATTTATAGGGAACTCTCGTGTCAACCCTCATGGTGTTCTCACACTTGTAACCACATCCCTATACATCTCCTTTATTGATTCTATATATGCTACTCTAACTCCTCTTTTTTCTAAAACTCTCCACATAACTTCTCTAGGGATTTTATCGTATGCCTTTTCAAAATCAATAAAAATCATATGCAAATCTTTTTCTTTATCCCAGTATCTCTCGGTAAGTTTCCTGGAGAGATGTATGGCTTTACGAGTTGTCGATCTCCCTGGCATAAAACCAAACTGATTATTTGACACCTTAAACTCATTTCTTAACCTTCTTTTTATCTCTCTCTCCCAAAGTTTCATCGTATGGCTCATTAACTTAATACCTCTGTAATTCGCACAATTTTATATATCCCCTTTATTTTTGAATATGGGTATGAGAGTACTCTTCTTCCACTGGTCAGGCATCTTTCTACTCTTCAATATTTTATTGAAAAGATTGGTAAGCCAACTTATGCCCTTCTTTCTTAAGCATTTCCATACCTCGATTGGGATATCATCGGGGCCAACTGCTTTTCCTTTCTCCCAAAAAAAAAAAAAAAAAAACCTCCTTAAAGAAAGTGCAAATTTGTGTTTAAATTTATGAATATGTATGCCTTTGTTCTTTTTGTTTTAAAGTAGGCTATTCAATTCCCAATAACTTATATTTGCAGCAGTGAATCTTTTCATGCAAATATTGTGTTCTAATAGCTGATATCTGAACACGAGATATTATTAAGACCCAGATTCTCCTGAAGTTAAAGAGGAAAGAGAAGATAAGGAATGTAGGTGAAGAATAGTGGGTGGAGAGGTGTGTGCGTAATGAGAAGGGAGCAGTCTTGGGGGTAATTAAGAGCAGGTTAGGGAAGGGGTTCTGGGTGGGAAGCTTGAGGAGATTTGTTTCACATGGTGCTGGGAGAGAGAAAAGGAGGCATTGGGTTGGGGATGATCATTGGCTGCACCGCATGACTGTTAGGATAACCATTGGGTGCACCACCTTGATTGTGGCGATTGTAGAGAACCAATGATTAGCCTCTTTTCTCAAACCAATGTAGGCTTTAACACTAGCTAGCAACTATGGTTAGCCATTACTTGTTACTTTTGTATCTATCAGATTAAATATTTATTAAGCATATAATAGACTGGAGCTTTGTATAGGTTGTAGATTCCATGGTTGTGGAGAGAGCTCGTGGTGAGTCTCAGAGCATGTCAGGATCTCTTCAGTCATTATGTTGGGGCTCTTCAAAGCTTTTGGGGGGATTGTTAGTGCATACTTTAGTGGCTCCTTGGTTGCTGCATATGGAGTAAGGTAGGCATATTTCTCTTTTTGACTTTTAGATTATAATGCTATTGTGAATCATTGCTTATCAAGATTTTTTATACAACCAGGTTTGTGTTTGGGGTGACTGCGCTGCTTCCTTTGATAACATCTGCAGTTGCAGTTCTTGTAAAAGAGCAGCGTGTGGTTGTCCCGGCAAGGTGTCAGGATCTTTCTTTGGGAAGTCCTGGATTCTTTGAAAGCTCAAAAAATAGCGTAATTCAGTTGTGGGATGCTGTTAAGCAGCCCGATGTACTTCTTCCCACGTTATTTATTTTTGTCTGGCAGGCAACTCCCAAGTCTGATTCTGCCATGTTTTTCTTCACGTATGTGAGAGGTTTTAATCAAACACCATCAGTTTATACTTTCCCTTCTGAAACCCAAAGCTAAAGATTTTCTTTTCCTTATTTTAGCACAAATAAGCTCGGTTTCATATACCCCAGAATTCCTTGGGCGGGTGAAGCTTGTTACGTCGGTGGCATCACTTCTCGGTGTTGGCCTTTATAATGGTTTTCTGAAAAATGTTCCTTTGAGAAAGATATTTCTTGTAACTACTGTTATTGGTGCTGTTCTTGGCATGACCCAGGTAAATGTCTCAATGTCTTTTTGGGGTAAGCTTATTAAGTTGTTTGAAGTGTAATTTGGATGTCTGTCCAGGTTTTGCTGGTAACTGGATTGAATAGGCAGTTTGGAATAAGTGATGAGTGGTTTGCAATTGGGGATTCATTGATTATTACAGTTCTTGGTCAGGTAACCTGGTGTTCTTTTACTTGGTAAAAATTGTGATTTTGATCCTGCTCCAGAATTCCTAAGTGGAATTATTCTTTGCCAGGCTTCTTTCATGCCTGTTCTTGTACTAGCTGCAAGAATATGTCCAGAGGGCATGGAAGCCACACTTTTTGCTACCCTTATGTCCATTTCCAATGGGGGAAGTGTTCTGTTACACCTGGCGGCCTGATAGGTGCTGGCCTTACCAAGCTCTTTGGTGTCACCAAGGACAAATTCGATAACTTGGCTTTCCTAATAATCCTATGCAATCTCAGCTCCTTGTTACCATTACCACTTCTTGGACTTCTTCCTCAGGATAAACCTGATACCAATTCAAAAGATACTGGTGATATTGAGATCAAGACTAGCTGAACCTTTTAGTACCCGCGCCCCCCCCAGGGACTCAGCTTGGATGCAGGATACTGGTAATTGAGTAACTTCACAAGCTGCTATAGGACAGATTAGGAATGAGGATTGAATATCAGGAGGTAAAGAGCCTAGAATAGAATCATAGAGATGTATACAGTCAAATACTACTCTTGAATGGCATCTCTGTACAATGTACTATGAACAGGTGACTTTCCAACTTTATTGATAGCCCTAATGGGAAGAAGGGTTGCCAATTTCATTTTCTTGTTCAATATTGCCCTGCACAAGTATGCAATATTTTTTAAATTAACGTAACGATATCATTTTCTGATTACATTTATTTTTATAAAGAATTTAAGTTGTATTCATAATTCTTGCATAGCTGATACATTTTTCTCGTTTTTTTTCTTGAGTTCAACATCTAACTCTTTGGCCTCTGGCTTTCTCTTTTATTTTGAAATTATTATAAAAGAAAGATATATTACCATACTGGACCTGTTTTGTATTTGTCTCGTGCCTCTTGTGGCTTTTCTTTCTTACTAATATGCACTGTTGCTTCTATTGTTTAAATTTATTATGAAACCCCTAGCTCTTGGACTTTTCAAGTGTCTAGAGACCTCAAATTTCATTGTTTGACAAAAACATAAACACTTTAGAGATTTTTTTTTGGGAAAATTGTCAAAATGGTCCCTCAATTTTTTTACTTTAGCCAAAATAGTCCCTCAACCTTTTTTTTAGCCAGAATAGTCCTTCAACTTTTATTTTTTAGCCAAGAAAGTCCTTCAACTTTTATTTTTTAGCCAAGAAAGTCCTTTTATAGTGGAGCCACCATAAAAACCTTTTTCTTTTTTGATAAATTTCACATACACCTCCTAAAGTTTACTTATTTTCTACATAACCCCTATATAGTTTAAAATGAGAAAAATAAGAAAGAAACTAATTTGAAGGGGTGAAAAAAAAACTTCAAAACAATTTTAAAAAAATGAAACTTTATTTTTTACCAAAAAAAAATCTTAAAACCCTAATTCTTCCCTCTTCTCCTTTTCCTAGCCAAACTATCACCTACCCAACTCTAGAACCACCACTTTAGCCACCCAAGCGCCTCTCCTCACCTACAAGATACCAGCTGCCACCTACTAACGCGACGGCTAGATCTCCTCAATCAACCACTAGGCTTTTTTTTTTTTTTTTAAAAAAAGTTGGTCATAAAGTTTTGTAAAATTTTAAATTAGTCTAATGTGAAAAATAATTAAACCACATAGCGTGTATGTAGAATTTATCAAAAAAAAAAGATTTTTGTGGTGGCTCCACCTCAAAAGGACTATCTTGGCTAAAAAAATAAACAGTTGAAGGACTATTTTGGCTACAAAAAAATTTGAGGGACTATTTTGGCGATTTTCCCTTTTTTGGTGAGTGCTTTTTGGTACCTTTTACATAAGCGTTATACATGTTAATGTTACTTAAGATTTCTATTTTTGCCTTTACAATATGCACCTCCTAGTTTCACTTAACTACTTTAAGAGTTAAAAGCTTCGGTATACTACTAGATTTAGGGGTGTTCATGTATCAGATATCCAATTTATTTAGTCAGTAGTTAATTTGATTCGATCACACCAAGTCAGGATAAAGTATGTTATACTGTGATTCGAGCATCTACTAAAAATAACGAGATACCCGATTTGATCCCTTTAAGATGTTTTTTAACTTTAAAAAAATTTTAAAATAAAAAATTCGGCTACTCAATCCATTAGTGACATCTTTTTAGTTTAGAAACTTTAAAAAAAAAACAAAAAAGATTGACTACTAATTACAAAAATAACCTTCTAAATAGGGAGGGAGGAGAAAAATATTATTAATATTCTAGAGATTTTACACAACTAACTTTATATATGAAACAGGTCGAATACTTGTCGAATCACACATTCTCTAATTTTAATACCCATTCTTACTGTTCACGATGAATCGGGTTACCGGATTTTTGGGTAACTAGGCAGGTGAAAATTCAGACATTTTTGCAAAGCATCAACGTAGACATTTTTGTATAGCATCAAAGTATCTAACACCAGATGTACTTATCACTTTATCATGTAAACAAAAAATTGCAATCATAGAACATCTGAAGTATTCAGGGAACTAAGCTCAGTAGGGGTGGATTCTTCTTCTTCTAGTCAGCGAGTCCGACATATCTGAAAAGCAGCCATATGATGAAGTTGGAAGTTGAGATGGTAGTTAAGACTTCGAATGATTAAAGCTGTTAATATTGCCAAAACGTCAGCAAAAATAATACTCCAAAACAGTACATAGTTTTAGCCAATAATGCAATATTCCCAAGACCACAAAATGCTTGATTACTTATCAAATGGTCGCAATACAGCTTAATTATTGTGTGATCAAGAATTAATGGGTTATGACTTAAGAGCAACAATAATTGATAATGATAGTTGTTGGTACCATAATTGATCATACATGACCACTAATAACGATCGATTTTTAATAAATGTAGGAAAATGATGGTATGTAGTAGACTTCGTCACTCACATATAACTAATTAAAAAGGTGATAAGACGCTTGCTTTGTATTTTATTGATCATGAGTTCGAGTCATTAAAAATGAGAAGGTAAATTTGAAAAAAAGAAGAAGAAGGGTGCAAGTAGAGTTTTCATTAACTTTTTGATAATCCTTTGCTTGTTTCCTATTGCCTCGTATATGCAGGATATGAATATTGACTCTGTTTGAACAAATATTATTATTATTTTTAAAAAATATTTTATATTCATATGTAATCATACTTTTTTTAGTTTCTTTTTTTATCTCAAATATATTATATTCCAAATTTAATACCTTACTTATTTCAAATATTAATATTTAAAATAATAATTATCTCAACTCCAAATAATGATACTATACCAACAATTATTGTTGGGAAATGAAGAAGGTTGGTTGGGAAGAGAGAGAAAAAACCATGGTTCAAGTAGATTGTGCATGTGGAGAGCCATGTGATGGACATTAAACTAGAGCAGAATATCCATTATTTGAAAAGTTCAACAACATTCTTCGACTTCATAATGAGGAACCTTAACAAATTAACCCCCTTGAGGAATCATTGGAACTCTGAACAAATGGATATAGAGCTAAAATCCATAGACATGTAATTGATTATGCTGAGGAATATCGATTAACACTTGACCTATACTAGTTAATTAATGGGGATTTGGTGGGCAGCCAAACTCCATTAATTAATAGAAGGCAAAAGATAATAATGCCACAGAAATAGTGAATAAGGCAAATAACTGCCTCTATATTTTAATAATTTAATTTATGTCTTACTTTCTCCATTTTTGTTGTGAATACATTGAACGTGGATATGCATTTTGCATTTTCAATTCACATATAAATACTTCTTAATCTATTTATGGATCAATAAATTTTCAATGTATCTATTTATGAGATTAATGTATTAGACCAATGTACCTATCCATGAGTATTTATTACTTAACTATTAAGTTTCTTCATGTACCTCATGTACGCCTATAAATAAAGGTATTGTAATTCATGTTGGATATACTTAAAAGGAATAAAATAATAATTCTACTTCTTCTTCTTCAATATTCTTGCTCTTCTAAATTATTTTTATATTATTTTATAACATTTTATTAGTACGAGACTCTGACCAATTGAAGTATAACTTTAAATGAACACAATGAAGGTGCATGGAACTTTAGATCAACATAACAAAAGTATGTAGAATTTTAGATCAACACAACGAAGGTATATAGAAACTTTAAATTATCATAGCTAATGTATGATTTAAATATATTGATATTCTCTATTAATATATTTTGGTTTTTATACTTTCAATTATGTCATCATAATATTATTAGAATTTATCTTGATTAAGATTGTTTGGATAATTTCAAATCAAATCAAACTTGAATTTACCACCCTTGAAATAACGAGCAAGAATTATTCATCTTGGATTTTGGATGTTAAAATTCATTTAGATTATATGTGTCTTGAAGACATAATCAAAAAGGCAAAATATTGCATCTAATCAAAGTATGACTAAATCAATGATTTTTTTCCATATCCATGAAGGATTAAAAAAGTGATTATCTTATTTTAAAAGATTTAACAGATCTACGGGAAATTAAAAAGTTCATTGACAATTACATGATAGAAAAAATATTCTCTACTATTCTTGCTGAAAAATACACTTCTGCAGCAACAATCCCTTAAAAAGGGGTTTTAAGAAATAATAAATTAATTTCATATCTTCTTATGGTTGGTTAAAATTTCGAGTTATCACTCAAAAATCGTGAATCTCCTCCAACTGGTTTATATGCTCCATTTGCTGAAGTGAATGCGATAAAAATTCAAATAATATTCATGGACGTGGAAAGGTCAGAAAACAAACATATTCATGCTGATTATTATTAATAAATAATATGCTGATTGTAGTACTACATCTCAACACTGGAAGTGGTAGAATAGTAAAAGATAAAAGAGAAAGATAACAATCATGATTAAAAATGATATAAAAATAAATTTTATCGTTATGGCATGAAAGATCATTAGTCACGTACATGTCATACATTAAATAACCTTTTTAATATTTTTTTTCAAGTATCATTGAAGGACAAAGAAAAAGTCATAGAAATAATTTTTGTGTATAATGATTTTGGCCACTGTCATAATATTGATGGTTTCTTCTTTGAAAGAATTATTGTGCGTTTGGTTGGTAGTAAAAATATCTAACAAAGACAACATTGTGATATTTTATTTGCATGTATTCATTATGTTTTTAAAATTATGTAGATCTTATTTTTTGCATTAATTTGTTAGCTTATATTGCATAGTTATTATATTTATATTGTTTACTGAGAAACATATAGGTATGCATCTAAATGTAAGTTCTTTAGAATATGAGAATATATATATTTCACACATAGTGCATTTACACATACCATATCTAGAATTAAAAAAAAAAAAAAAATTGATTTGATTATGAAATCATTGGTGGTACAAAATTAATTGAAAATTCCATAAGCAATAATATATTATTGACCAGAGGAACAAAATTTGCAATCAATAATCCAGTATTTATCTTGTATGTCTCATAGGAATGTATTTGGTTTTAAAAACATTCAATAGAATATATATTATATTGAAATAATGAATAATAGAGAGAAAGAGTATTTCTGCATTACTACTGTCATTTCTGTTAAGATATGTTTGTCGAGAAAATATTTACTCCTTTTGTTTCCTTTGGATTGTACTACATAACATCTGTCATGATTAAAATAGATATGATATTAAACCCAAAGTTTACTAATTGTTTTGGCATGATCGATTAGACCATCTTGGGTCAATTATGATGTGTAAAAATTATTGAGAATTCACATGGACATTCATTGAAGAACCATACCAAGATTCTTCAATTCAATGAATTCTCTTGTGCTACTTGTTCTCAAAGGAAATTAATTATTAAACCGTCACCAGTTAAAATAGGGATTGAATCCCTTACATTTCGGGACCATATTAAGGCATGATATACATGAGCCCGCTCATTTTTCATGTGTACCATTTAGATACTTTATGATTTTGATATATGCATCTACTAAATGGTCATATATGTACTTATTATCGATTCGCAACCTAAAATTTGCGAGATTACTAACTTAAATAATTTGATTAAGAGCACAATTTCTAAATTATGAAATCAAGAAAATTTATCTTGATAATGATGATAAAATTATATCTCATACATATGATGATATCTATATATGTCAATTAGTATAACTATTAAATATCCTAAAGTACATGTTCATATACAAAATGGTCTGGAAAAATTATTAATAAAATGTCTAATCAATAGTTAAACCATTATTTATGAGAACAAAATTACTTATTTATGTATAAGAACATAAGGTTATATTACATGCAACAACACTTATATGTATCAGGTCAATAAGTTATTTTAACTTCTCTCTATTACAATTGGCTTTTAGTTAAGAATCTAATTTTCTGATCTAAAGATTTTGGTTAAGCGGTATATGTTCTAATTGTTTCACCACAATTCACAAAGTTGGGTTATGAAAGAAAGTTAAGATTTATATAAGAGAAGATATATATATATATATATATATATATATATATATATATGCATGCATGCATGCATGAGTCAACCTCTCTGATTATGCATATTTTGAAATATTAACAAGTGACTTATTTACTTCACGATTTGTTGATTGTTATGAAAATAATTTTCTAACATTAGGGGGAGAAAATAAGAAGTTTAATAGAAAAATTAAACGGAATGAATTATTATATTTTAATTCTCATACAAAGCAATGTAAATTAGAAGTTTAAAAAATAATTAATTTGCAAATATTAATAATCAATTGTCAAATTCATTTATTGACTTGAAATGAGTTAATCAAATCTTATATATTAGCTTAAATGTTCCAATTGGTGTCCAAGTAAAACAGTTTATCAGTACAAATGATAGTTAGCATGCATAAATATGGTCAATCAATCAAATGATAAGAATCCTTATACGAGGAAAGCAACAAATATTATGAATAATCATACAATGGAGGCGGGTACTCGTGAAGAGCCTTTAGACATAATTAATCATAAAAACTTTAGAAGTAAATCAGGTACCTGAATCTAATAAAAATAAAGAGATCTTGATAAGTTATGTCACTATTGAAAAAGACAGAATCGAAAAGATATTATTGCTGACAACATTATTATTTATAATATCAGCTGATCTTTTAAATAGCAAACAAGGATCTCAGATGTAATATTGTCTAATTTTGACTTAGAAATGATTGGCCAAAATAGAAAGACGCAATACTAGTAAAATTAAATTCACGTTAAAAAACGTGAAGATTTTGAACTTGTAGTGTAAACTTCTAAAGTTGTAGAGCCTGTAGGTTGATTACAAATAGATATTTGCGTAAAAATAAAATTGTACTATATAAAGCATGCCTTGTTGAACAAAATTTTTCGCAAAGATCCAGCATTAATTATGAAGAATCATATTGTCCTGTGGTGGATGCAATCACATTTAGAGATATCTAATTCATGTGACAGTTTATGAAAAAATTGAAATGCGTCTAATGGATATTGAACCTATTTTGTGTAACTCATTTGATATCGATATTTATGTGAAAATTCCTGATGATTTGACATGCCTGAAGCATATAAAAGCTCTTGGAAACATTGGTCCAAAAAGTTATGAAAATCCCTGTATGGATTAGATTGAAACAATCTAGACAGATGTGTTATAATCGTTTCAGTGAGTATCTCTTTAATGAGTTATAAAAACGATCCAATTAGTCTATATTTTTTTATAGAAACAAAAGGATCAGAATTTTTGATAAATACTGTATATGTTGACGATATAAATATTATTGAAATTCTGAAAGAGTTTCAAAAAATAATAAACAGAAAAGTATAAAAGATCTTGGTAAAGGCCTACAATTCGAACACTTATCGAATATTCTTTTGTTCGTCAATCAATTAGTATAGAAAAAGTATTAAAGTAATTGTATAGGGATAAAATACATTCATTGAATATCTTAATGGTTGTAAGATTGTTTGATGTCAAGAAAGATAATTTTTCATTCTCGAGAAAATGATGAATTTATTAGTCCTAAAATACCATATTTCAGTACTATAATCCAACATTTGGTACGCAGGAATGGCCTGAAATGCAAAAACCTTTCTAACTTATCTTTTCTATTTTTTGTTTAGTATAATAGTTCTAAATTGAAAAGCCCATTCTACCAGAAAAGGTCATTCCAACTAAATCTTGAAAAGCTCATGCCTAAGCAAAGCTCATTTCAACTCTAATTTGGAACGAGAAAATTGTGGAATGTCAATTTTATCCACTCATTTTAAAATTTGAATCCAAATATAATACCTTTGGATAAGAAAATATAATTATATGTAAAATAAATATGAATAAATAAATAAATAAAACACAATATGGTCATTTTTTTGAATATCTATTTCATTTAAAAAATATAAACCTTTTTAAATATTACCATTATTGTAATTTTTTAAAATTCGTATCCTTAACACAAAATATTTAAAGTTTCTCACACCTATAGAAATGTTAATAACTTGAATTGAAACAAAAAAAAAAAATATTTGTTATATTTCTTAAAAAATATCAAAGGTATGCAAGTAAAACTAATATAAAATCATTTCCATTCTAACATCTAAAAATCGTTATACCAAATACTAAAAAAAGAATGCTCATTCTATTCTGCCTTCGGTCACCAAAGGTAAAATGGGAATAAACATTCTTACCTATTTCGGGTTGAAATACATTCTGTTTGGAATGACAATTCTATTCCAGACTATTTTCTCATACCAAACGTGGGTAAGAGCATTAATATATCTTATTCATAATACATGGCCTAATATTAACGTATGTTGTTAGTTTGTTAGCAAGATTTAGATTTTATCTATTTATACAAAGGTATTGAATAACATAATTTGATATCTCTGAAAGACTATTGATATGAGTCTATCCAGATCAAAATTAGTTGGCTATGCAGATGTTAGATATTTATCTGATCCAACAGAACGATTTCAGACGAGTTACTTATATGTGGAAAAAAACTGTTATATCATGGCATTCAATAGAATAAAATTTAGTCATTACTTCTTGCAATCATGCTAAAATAATTGCAATACATGAAGTAAGTAGTGAATATGTTTGGTTAAAATCATTGACCCAACATATCCAGAAGATTTGTGATTTAATTAACTTAGAAGTGAAACATCTAACAATATTATATGAAGATATTGTGCAGACATTGGTCAGTTAAAGGAATGTTATATCAAATGAGATATAACGAAACATATTTCTCCAAATATTTCCTTCAGTCATGATCTTCAGAATAATAATGATATTGATATCTAATAAATTCGATTATGTGGTAATTTAGCGGATATGTTCACAAAAGCATTGCCAACAACAACCAGTAACATTTAAGAATTTAGTTTGCAAAATTGGGATGCGTCTTCTCAAAGATATCAAGTGATATTTTCATGAGAGGAAGTATAAGTACAAGCAGATTTCTGTTTTTTTTTTGCCATTGTTTTGTCCCAATGGATTTTCCTGACAAGATTTTTAATTTGGCAGCATGTAAAAATGTACTATAATATTGAATACACACTGTACTCTTTTTCCATCTATCATGATTTTTCCTACTGAGTTTTCCTAGTAAAAGTTTTTAATGAGGCAGTAATTCATAGCGCATTCTACAAAAAAGAATAACGTACTCTTTTTCCTTGACTAAGGTTTTTTCCAATAGTTTTTCCTACTAAGATTTTAATTAGGCGTACTCTTTAATGCATGGATATCCAAGGGAAGTGTTATGAATATATTGGATGTAGATGTCCATTTATATTATCAACTTATATACATCCAAATCTATTTATGAATTAATGAACCTTCAGTGTATCTATTTGTGAGATTAATGTATCATACCAAATTAATTATTTATGTACTTATAGAGTATTTATTACTCAACTATCAAGTTTTTTTCATGTATCTTATGTATGCCTATAAATAGAGACATTGTTATTCATGTTGGATACACTTAAAATGAATAAGGTAATAGTTCTACTCCTCCCTCAATATTCTTGTCTCCTCTAAATTATTTTATTATTATTTCATAACAGTTTCAAAATAATTGTTGCTGTTAGACAATTTGTTTTGTTTCAAAATATCTGTCCTATTAAGAAATGAATGGAGTATTAAATGACGTTTTTTTTCAACTTTTATCCTTAATGCCATATTAATAGAGGAATATGTAGTTGAAATATTAATGAAAAAGGATATTTTAGTTACTTTAAACTATTTTTTTTTTGATAAAATTGATGCAATTTAGCTTTTTAATATGTACACATCAACTAAATATAAAAATTATTTTAAAATTCTTGGAGCCGAAAATTAAAGCACACAACACTTGTAATCAAACGTTCAAGCCCCAAAGCTGAAATCCTATTGGCCACAGCAAAAGAGTTATAAAATGATCAAAATATTTTTCTCCGTTATGAAAGAGTTAGAGGACAAGGATACTTTCACCATTTCATAACTCTTTTTCTGTGGCACTAATTAAGATTTCAACTGTGGCAATAACGAGTAGTTTTTAGCTACTTACTCCGCAATGTGGATTGAATATGAAAATCATTGAAATGATTGAAAAATAAGTGAGTCTCACCACTTTTCAATTATTCACAGCTTGTAATACTCACTCCGTAATGAATTTTCAATCATCCAACAGTTTGTAATACTCACTCTGCAATAAGTAACAAAGAATTTTCTGACAATAACATTTGGCCAAATTGATTTGTGTGTCCAGTAAAAGATGTACACTAATACGTGGTCTATTTGACAAGAATTTTTTTTTCTTTTTCTTTTTTTGAACAAATAAGATTTTGATGCAAAATAGAAGGGCCATTCCCTAAAAAGTAACTTGAGAAACAACCAAATCATACGAATGTGAAGGTTACTTGACTTGCTGTCAAGAAAACCCTATCTAAAATTTGGAGAAGTCGTACACAAAATATTTGCTTAGGCAGTAACCGAAGTCCTGTGTATCCATATAAGAGACAGGTCTTCCTGTGTGTAAATTTGCATCTAACTCAATAATCTTCTTTTGAATTGACCAAACATACTTGACAAGATACTTGTGGTAAACCATAAAAATGAGAAAGAGAAATACTATTTTCTCCGAACTAGATAATAAAGTACAATTTACATGTTAAAGACGTTTTTCGTTTGATTTATTAATTGTAAGTTTGAATACTAAAGGATAGAGAGATAAGATGTGGATTAAAAGAAAAAATAGTTTTTTCTCCGAACTCGATTCGTGGGTTAGACATATATTAGTTTTCTATAATTTATTCACTCGAGTGATTTTTTTTTAAATTCATCCCGTAAAATTCTATGATTAGGACCTTTTTTTTTTGGAGAGGGGGAGTGGAGTTTGACCTGTGCATCACCACTCGATGAATAACAATTTCGCAAGATTTGTTGTCCTCCCCCAATTCTCAAATTGGTAAACAATAGCCATCAATGATGGCAACAAAAAATATATATCTCCCGGTGGACATATATATATATATATATATCAAGGTATTTTTCTGTACTATATATTGCTTATTTTGGGTATTGAGCCATCAAATACATAGAAATATAACGCTATTTTAGCCATTGGAAATGCTGGTCTCCTAAAGAATTCACATGTTGTATGTTTAGACTATGACTCTGGCCTTTTTTTTTTTTATATATGTGGTCATGCATGGCTAAACATTTTAGGGAAATTCTTATAGAGTCCCGGTACATAACATAATATTATGAATTCTTTAAATTCAAAATTTTCTACATCATTCACTTGTAGTGATGTGAAATGATGTGGGGTGATATAGAGAATTTTAGACTAAAAAATTCATGACGGGTTCACGTAAGAATTTTCCAACCTTTTTAACATGTATGGTAGTATTAGAATTTGGAAAATGTGTGGGTTCCACCTATTCAGAATCCTTTATCCCAGTTATTAGATTGGTATCAAAATGGTGAATTGATGTCAATCTGACGAGTGGAACCCAAACCCAAAACTACGTATATAGTATTTGATGTCTTTGGAGCAGAGAATACCCCACAAGCTAGTCCATTCCGTGCCTGGTCAGCAGACTATAAGGTGGAAATGTATCCATCAAGGACAATAAATTTGATTGCAATTTCATTTAGAGTTTAATTGGATTAAACCAAAAATAAAAAATAAAAACTTCTAGGCCAGCCAGGGCATGGCTAGGATTAATTAATTAGCCAGATGGGGCTATAAACTTCCTATAAATGTTGGAATCTGTCTTAATTATTTCTACCATACAAGTTGGCATGAAAGCATTGTAGAAGATGGGAATGTATATGTATAGCCGGAATTAGAAGAATTTGTAGCTAACTTATTGTGTCAAAGAAAATCTGCAAATAAAATGTGCATGTTAGTTAATTACCCCAATAATTAAAAAAGAAAGCAGTTAATACATCCCCTACCCTTTATTTTCAAAAGTTAACCCTAAAATGAGAAACTACGTAATTGGAATTTTGTCACAATTTTAACCTTTCAAGTCAAATGGAATTCTTTATCCCGTTTTTGTAAGCTTATACCTGCATAGTCTATAAAATTAATTTGCACAATACACAACATAACATACTTGAAAATTCAATAACAAAATACAGAAAATACTCTCAAAATTTGGCAACTTCTAAGAATGGATCAATGTGGGAAATGTTTTAGAACACAGGAAAATTTTATTTATATACTTCCACTAAAGTGATTGAAAGATATTTGGTGTACGTACACTAGATAAGAACTGCCAAGTGCTCATCCTTTGACTAGTTGAAGTAATTAAATTTATTTATGTTCTTTTTAAGTAGAAAATAATCAGTGTCTCTTATACAAATGATATCATGTGTATAATTGCCCATATCGAGAACCACCATGGCAAAATCAACTTGCATCAAATACTAGTGGAATTCTGAAAGCAACCTTTTGTAATGAAAAAAATATATCCTAAACTAACCACAATGCTGAAATCATCAACATTACTCGAGATAAATAAACTTTAAAAACAGAAAAAGGAAAAAAGAGCAATTGGGGCTTTGATGCTAATTTATAGTTTCTCCTTAAAATATGCATGTTGTTTCTCAGCTTGTAACCACGGATTATTTACTTTAGTATTGTATTCTATGTCCATCTAATTTACATATTAAAATTGAAACTTAGCCTTTCTGTACAAATATATTGTCATCACAAAGTGAAGTACCCCTTTTTTTGGGGGGTTAGATAGTAAAGTATCGTTGATCGTTGTTAAAAAGTTTATTGTTGAAAGATGATTTGATTTCATGGCCGATTAACTTAAAATTAATTTATGATTCGAACCAAATTTTATTGAATTACCATTTGAACTCTTGATTCAGGCAAATATTGAGATCAATAGATCAGAGGTCGGTATACTACTAATAAAACCTATATCATTTAGGAACCTATTGAATCAAAATTTACAAGTTATTGAAATTGAAAGTGAGACTGGTACTAAAAATATACTTTAGTATATAGAGCATACGAATAGGTCAACAAATGCATGGAATCAAAATGTCAGAACATGGAAACTTGGACCATAAGGCTCGAGAAAAAGCCACAAAGAGCCAATGAAGCTAGATGAAGCCATTCAACTATGTCAACCGAAAGTAACCGTCAATCACCCGAAGAAAAACTACCCCTCTACCCCTCTAGGTCCCATAAAGCAAAGACTAGAAGAAAATATTTTCCAATATTAGAAAGCAAGCCCAGATCACAATTGATTGATTAAGGAAAATATTTAAATAAACTTAATTTACAGATTCTTCAGTAGACTTTGTGACGTTGAAAAAATCACATCAACATGCAATGTTAGTTAATATTAATTATATAAGGTATATTGATATAATTTGATATTATATAATTTATATCATTTTTTTAATAATTATAAGATCTACAAATAAAAGTTGTATATCAAACATATTTAAATATTTTCCATTGATTAAAATCCCTCAATTGATTTTTTAATTTTAAGGAGGACAAATTATTAGGTTCCCCCGACCACAATTCTCATTTTCCACTGCCCCATGTCCCTTAGAACATGGAGGAAATTATGGCAGCCTTGCCTACTATAAGTTGCCCCTCTTTTCTTTTGCCTCCCACCTCCTCCGCTTCCCATCTCTCACTCTCTCTTATAAAAGCTCTCAAGCACCAAAATAAACAAACATTACATATATAATTTACATGGTAGCATCAAAAAGTCCATTATTTTCAATTGAAGATGTTTAGCCAAGAAGGAAACTTTTCCTCGCAAATCATTGGAACTATATACAAACTATATCCTTGAAAAAGTAAGTAAAAAGGGCTCTATTCATCTATTGATATTTCTTTGATCACTTTCAGAAGCTTTTGATCACTTTCAGAAACTTTTGATCAAGAAAAGATAGAGAAAATGGACATTGAAATGGTAACGAAGTGTGAGTGTTGTGGATTGAAGGAAGATTGCACTCAAGATTACATTAGTGAGGTGAAGGCAAATTTTGATGGAAAATGGCTATGTGGGCTGTGTTCAGAAGCTGTTAGAGATGAAGCTAACAAAGGAAAGAAGCAATTTGGAATGGAGGAAGCTTTGAAGGCTCATATGGCCTTTTGTAGGAAGTACAAATCCAATCCTGCAATCAGAGTTGCTGATGGGATGAGACAGATGCTAAGGAGGAGATCGAGTGATTTATCATCGTCTTCTTCTTCTTCTTCTTCTAAGAAGTATTCAAGATCATCAAGTACAATATCCCAAGTAGGAGATGACTCAAATCTCTCTTATTACTAGATACTTATATTAAACGAGAAAGTTGGCCTCAACTTCTTTAGGAATGAGGTATAAAACCTTTTTTTTTTGGGGGCCAATTCTTGTCACTTTGTTTTGTACATAGAAGGTTATTAACTTCAATGGAGGCTTCTTTTTCTAGTTCTTTGCACTTGGTTTTTTTTTTTTTTCATGAATATCCATTTATTTTCCTCTTCAGTTGTATGGGAGCAAATTTCTAGCTTCATTTTCCAATTTGGCAGCATGTAGTTCTCCATCATAATTGGACTTGGAATTACTTCACATAGTCTATTCAGATGAAGATATACTTTTTCTTAAAATATAGCAATAATTGTAACTCCAATGCAATTCTAATTATATTGGACAGCCACAAGCAGCCTAAGTCAACTTTGAACATGAAAATGATTTTCTTCTTCTTTCCCCTTGGTCAAGATAATAATTACTTCTAATTTTTGTATATAATAAGAAAAGCAGGAAAAAAAAAAGGGCTTTTGCCAAAAGGTGAAATGGAATGTTACCATGTCCAAATGTTGAAAAACATTTTTATTGTTCTTCTCTTTAATACCACATTCTTTTGGTTCTTCGATAGGAGGATTAGAACTTGGAAGAATCTAACATTTGAAATGTTCTTAAAAGGATATATTGTTCGCTCTTGAAATACTTTCCAATTTTGAAATTTACTTATAAATTTTGTAATATAAATTAAATTTTATAAAATAAATAATAAAAATAAAAATAAATAAAATTATATAAAAATTAATAATAAGTAAAAAGTCTTTCAGTATCTAGAATCAAAGATTGGGCCTATATTTTCATCATTAAATTACAACATCACATGTCAATCTCCCACTCAGCCTAAAAGGACACACATATTGAATATTATTCTATATACCTCAATTATATTAAACTAAATCACTCCCCACCCTAAATAGTGGTTGTACGAAAAGTTCTGATTTCTTTTCAAGAAAAATCTTGTTCTCATCAGTATTTGTGATTCTCTATCGATATTATCAAAGTTAAAACAGATTAAAGCTTCAGTTATGACTTATGACCTAAATGACAACTATTAGATGGACAACAATTAACCAATTTGGCCTATATTAATTTATATCTGTTTCATTAGAGATGACTCACCAATTGGACTGTACTTTTACTCTCGTTTATAGAGAATTAGTTCACCAACTTAGCTAATAAACAATCTTAAATATCATGTAGAGGACCAACTAATTCACAACTAGCTATAAATTATATTTCTTTCATCAGCAAATATTACCTTTTACACAAAAGTTTTTAAAGAGTTAAAACTTAATTGGCCTCACTCAAATCCTTGCTCTATAGAATGTTTTCAGGGATTGTGATTTCTCATTTCTTTTCCCACAAAACCCCCCCCAAAAAAAAAAAAAAATTTCCAATCCAATCTTTTGCTAATGTTAAGGCTCTGAAATATAGTCATATCAACAAGGCTATAGATAATGAAGGTACGAGATTGAAGGGAAATGTAGCAGTATTTCATGTAAGATTTTGTTTGCAACATTTGGACATGCACTTATAATAAGGTTTTATGATTGAGAAATATTTAGGTAGATTTGATCTATGGTCTTATTTGTAGTGTAAATTAAATGATATGAAATCTATGATATCAACTGATGTAAGTAAATTTTATAAAATTTTGGAATTTTAACCGCGAGATTTACAGGTGAGAATCAAAATCGAGTTTGTGATAGTATTTTCCTTCATATTTGGAAAGCTTAAAGAAGTTCCGGTCAATGAGTTGCTTGTGGTAAAGTCAATCAAGAATTTGAAGTTATTATTACCTGCCTTGTATATTAATTTTCAATATCTTCTCCATTTGGATTATTATTATTTGTTATTATTTTTTAAATTGCACTCATTACTCAAAAATATATATTTTAGTCAACTTTTTAAAGATTGTTATTATCACTTTTTAGGCTTTTATTTTATATATATTACATCTAAATCATTGCTATAACAATTATTTTAAGTAATATTTTGAATAATATTCTAATAATGTATATAATTGTCCAAAACCGTTACAATATGCTACTTCAGATATCAATTTTGAAGTTTTGTTTTGCTTTCACATGACTCATTGTGTATTATCATTATTTGAGATATTATTTAAAATGTTAATTTGAATTAGCATTTTTTTTCAAAGGATTATATAATAGATTTTTAACTACAGTTTGGTGAATCAAACTCATGATTTAGGTCACATCTAGAAGTATAATTTTATTATTTGAATTAATATTATTATAACTTTTTGAAATATAATGTATATAAAATAAAAGCAAAAATTTTAAATTGTATTTTAAGTAAATTTTTTAAAATATATTATTTAGAGAATAATTCTATCCGTACGGAGTGAACCCTCATCATCTGTGGCACTGTCAAATGGAGAATCAAATAGTAATATTTGAGAATTAATGTGGCCATGAATATGATGGAGCATGTCCATGGTTCCAACCAAAAACTTTTAGGTCCCTACGTGTAAAATTTATATTAGAACTATATCAAACGAATAATGTATTAGTACAGCATGCAACTCCTAAAATAACGGTTCAAATTAATTTTTGATGAATCATGAAGCCCTCATTATTCATAAGGTCTTACGTCACTTTGACAAGTTAACTTGTATCTGATTATTATTTTGTATTTTATATATATTAGAATTTTCTTTGACATATTACATATTTTAATCTAATTTTTATTGTAATTACAAAAATTAACGAATGTTAAAAAAGTACATATCACGCGCTTGTTTAGGGGTATATTGCACCAATGGCACTGGTCATCACTAATTCTACTTCATATACCCTAACTTATAATTCATTCTTACTTTGCACCCCGAATTCTAAAATTTGGACACATTATTACCCTTAATTCTTAGTTCGTCCCACTTTGGTTTAATTTTTAATAATGTTAAAATATTTAACGAATATTTTACTTTAAGTGCATGGTGTGCACTATTGAAACATCCGTTAACTTTGGTAAAAGTATTAAAAATTTGACTTAAATGAATAAATTTAAGAGTTCAGGATGTAGTATATCTAAAAAATAAATATAAGATACAAAGTGAGAATTGAATATAAGTTTAAGGGTACAAAGTGAAATAAGCCCTTATTCACAATGGTGTAAAATTATAACTAATAATCGGAAGGAATTCAATGGTTGAGACTAAACATTGCTTTTCCCATTAAGGCATCTTAAAAAGCAAATTGAGTAAAACGAATGGACTTGCCAAGTGCAAAACTTAATATTGTAGAGCAAACTAATTACCTTTTGGGTACACATTTACACATGTCGAGTGAACATAAGTGAGCAGTTCAACATTCAAATCGCCATCCAAGACCGGAATTCTTAAAGAAAACTTATATAGTGACATATTAATGTATAGGAAAATATTTAGGTAAATTCGATTTTTGTCCTTACGTGTAAATTTTGTAATCATGATTAAATTTTAAAGAATTTTATTTATATCAACTGATGTCATAGATTTTTTAAAATTTAATCTATAACACAGAGTTTACAAGTAGAACTAAAAATCGAGTTTACGTAATTATTTGGCAGCTCGATGAATAGGTAAAGATGTGGCCTTAAGAAGATTTTTGTCAACACATTTTGAGGGTGATATGGAACCACCTTAGTACTTATCAACTCTTAATTAGATTGTTCCAAGTTCCAATAACCGGAGGTTTGGAATTCATTCAATCTTGTAATCTAGACAAGATTTATATATATATAGAGTAACATGATTTTGGGGGAAAAAAATTCTAACGAAATTGACCTTTTTTAATTTTTATCTAACGTGAGTCTCCAACTTCGGTAATCAAATTGTCCGGTAAGTTTGTTGGCCTCATATGAGACCCACATAAAACTCACAATTTTAGTGTACATACTGTGAACGAAACTTTGATTCATACAAAAATTTTCCATCTCAAACTATAGTATTATTATAATGGAGCATAGCTCAAGATTTTCAAAATAAAATAGTTCACAAAAAAAAAAAAAAAAAACCATTCATGATCTCACAAATTATTATTATTATTTAAAAAAAAAATAGTTCCAATTCAGGGGAATAACTTTCTATGATGGGTATGGAAGCATATCACATGTGTATTGTTTACATTTTAAATGTTATTTTTACACATATGACATGTATTCACATTTAATGAGTGTAGAAAATTTTTTAAATCGATCAGGGACAGTTCTAAGAGAGGGCAGGAGGCGTGACCGCCTCCTAAGATTTAGAATTTGTACTTTTTACTCTCTAAAATTTTAAAAATTTTATTTGTATCTATATAAAACTTGCATTTCGTTCCCCTAAAAATTTAAGAGCACTATAAGTTAACTCTTATAATTGTATTCCCATTAAATTTTATCTCTTCAAGATGTAATCCATGCATCCGCCTCTGATAGCGACGATATATGTATGATTAACCCAACTACTATCACCAGCTTGAGTCTTGCCTGCTGAAAGAATAACAAAATAAGATGATGATGGCATGAGCAGAGGGTCACCCTACCAAATTTTGCAGGCCAATCAATGCGATGGTAGACCATAAAAGAAAAAAAAAAAAAAAGAAGAGAAATAGCTATTTAAATCTTGCAATGATTTTTCTAGAAAACTAATTTTTCCCCGGTCTATAGGGAACAACCTTATCTATTTAATTCGGTTCTGGTCGATCAAGCCCCTTGTTCTTTTCACAATCGCCTGGGAAAATCTAGTTAGAAAATCATCTAAAAGATTCTTTGAAAGGTTTGATCGATTTTTGATTATTTTCTCTTCTATCTTCATGAAGTTCGAAAGGTTAGAAAGTGGATTTGTTTTGTTCTATTAACGTCAAATGTACATCAACAGATATATAACTAGAGAACTGGTCCCTGTGTGTTAAAAAATCTTTGCAAGAACAGGAACCATCTGATACGTTTTGTAATTCTCGAATGAGGATTACATTGTAGTTTATCGAGTTATAAAATTATTTGTAATTTGTAAATAAAAGTCATACCATTATTTATTATTTTGAATTATTAATTTTCGTAATTTTAATTTAAATGTAGTGTCACAAAGATTATATTTGTGACTTTCAAAATAACGCAAGTTTTTCTTGCAATAAAAAACGAGTTAAAATTTTTTCTGATTAATCCGAAGAGTGGACTTTGTTCGGCAGCCGATGAGAAAGTTAACTTACAACTAAGCATCAAGTGAGTGTATAAGACTTAGCACATTACCAACTGATATTCAACCTCCAAATGCTCCATTAATGCTGCGATATCTTTTTGGCCTTCATTTCCTTTTTGAGTTCTTTCTTTTTCTTTTTTTTCCTATTAAAAAGAATAAAAAGGAGCGAGAGGCAAGTGAACTCACTAGATGTGGCGGTGAAATTAAAATAAAATGAAGGCATGAAAAGTGATAAAGACTATCTAGTTTCAACTTTCAAATTCTATAAATTTAATAACAATTTAAAATAGGTTAAATTATAAAGAACTCCCTTGTGGAATGGTCAACGTTCACTTTACTTTTTTTTATTTTTTAAACCTACAATCTACCCCTGTGTAGTTTGGGTTAAAGTGAAACCGTTAAATATTTCGTTAAGTGACCGTTAGAAGGTTGAAATTTTTTTATTTAAAGGGTTATTTTAGTAATTTAAACTCTCTAATTGGAGGGGGTTTTTGAGCGATAGATGGATCATTTTGGAATTTTTGCATAAAATCATTAACTTTTTAACTTCATTTTCATCCAATTTATAAATAAATAAATAAATAAATCAAATCAAATCAAACCACAAAGATGCAAATTGTAAGTTTGAAAATCATAATAGTATAACGTGAATATTAACCAAATCACAAGGGGTTCATTGAATTCAAACCATTTTTACATTTTTTATCAACAAAAAACTACTTTTACATTTAGAAAAAAAAAAAATATTCCACCAATTCATAGGAAATGAAAATTGGAAGCTTTATAGATTATTCCAACATACTGAAAGAAACGAAAATAATAAAAATATTGTGAACAAAAATTTATTACATAATAAGAATCATAAGTCAATTTTATCACAGCATTTCATTTGGATTTTATTATATTATTTTTTCAACTTTTTGTGAGGGGCAATTTGGGACATATCTCCGTAGTTGCAATTCGCAAATGGAGGAAAAGAAACTAGCCCTGAATTGATGTTTAGTTGTAACTTCTCATTGGCTGCTCAAGAAAGCCATTATTTGACTGAGTCAGAAATAAAGGTTTTAACTCATGGAAAATATAAGAAAATTTTAGGATGGGAATAATTTTTTTTTGTATTTTAGAGATTTATATAATATAATACAATATATTTTATAAAATTGTACTGTATAATTCCATAAAATTAATAAAACAGTTCTTTCAACTGAGCGTAAAATTCTCGGAAAGCATATATTTAATCCATGATTTTTGTAGATTAGGTGTAAGGTAGAACTTTACTTTTATTCCGAGAGTGTATTATCATAAACTAATGAAAAATTATTACAGCTCTATTAGATTGTCGTACCGTTTGTGATGTCTCTATAGCTTCTTTGTTTTGCACACTTCAAAAAACTGCATACCCTTAATTACGAGCCTTTGAAACCACCCGAGAAAGAAACATATGCAGCTAAACTTTATTATCATGTAAATAATCAATTCAAAGACGTACATTTGGCAAATTATTTACATTACGATGCGGGTTAATTTCACTTTATTCCTTTAATATTTAGGGTCACTATTACTTTAGTTTCTAATTTTATTTTTTAGACATTTAAATCCTTCCGTTAAATCCAACTCAACATTCACTATCATTTTGACAAACATTTTTTATTGTCTCTTCTTTTGTTTTTTTCCCCTCTCATTTTCACTTGATTCTTTTTTTTTTTTTTTTTGTCTCTCTCATTTTATTGACATTGTTCAATATTTTTTTTATCATTTATTACCACATCTTAAATTTTATCAAGCTCTATTTATAGAAAGAAAGATATTTTGAATTTCATGAACAAATTTGTCCGCGCATCTAATTTAAAGGTAAAAATGTTACTTTAGACTAAAAATTTAATATTGTCAGTTTTGGCTATTGGTTTAGGGATTTAAATGCCTAAAAATTAATACTAAAAACTAAAGTGATTGTGACCTTAAACATTAAAGGGTAAACTGAAATTACCCCTTTTAATTTTTGGAAAACTCTATTCTGTCAATGACATTAAATACACAAAATCTCCAAAGAAAATGGCAATTGCAATTTGTACATTTCTCTGAGGTGTACGTGCATGTGTATAGCTAGCTATGTATGATCTATATGCATGCTCCTATCGCCTACAGGACAACTAATTTGTGACAATTTTTTCTTAAGTAACAATCATTGTCATCTTTGATAGGCCATTGTACCAAAAAAATTAGACGTGGTAATAGTTGTTAATTTCATGTAATATTAAAGAAGAATTTTTCATTATAGACCATTTTATATCATTTGTGTTTCAACTTTTTTGCCACCCTAAGAATCCTAATCTTATCAAGATCATTTTGTTCTTGATATTATTCGATTCTTTTCATCCCTTTTATTGCTTTACAAATCTCCTACTTCTCAATGAGGATTCATCCTTTGTCCAACAAGAGAAGCATGAAAATGGGGGATGGTTTTGATTCCTCTGCAAATGAACATGCCCTCAAGAAACTCAGAAAACTTCCTCATGTCTTTAGCAAAGGTCCTAGAATTGCCCTTTAGATCTGATGATGATGTCGTTGTTGAAGAAAGCCTCGAAAACATCCGTTTCGTGGCGAAAATCGGGGTTGATGGCAATGATTTTGTTAATGAAGTCAGGATTCTTGCCGTAGAGATTCACCCTGGGGTTACCAAGATTGTGGTGAGGAAAGATGAAGGAAAACTAGAATTGTTGCTTGACCAATTGAACATGGACACATGGCGGTTTAGGCTGCCGCGTTCAGCTCAGCCGGACTTGGCCTCTGCGGTGTTCGTCAATGGGGAGCTTATTGTCACGGTGCCTAAAAGCAATTCGAGAGAGGCTGGTGATGGAAGGGAAGTTTGGCGTGGCGACAGCCGGCTTGTTCTTGTTCAGTAAATCAAAGGCTAAATGTTCAAGGAATGTGTATCAAAGGTTAAATGTTCAAGAAGTGATGATGACACAGTAAAGCAGAAAGAATTTGCATGAAATATCCTATGCACTGTGTTATTGTTGATGTACTCTGATCAGGAAATGTCTAGTTTTATGTCTAATCTTGTTTTTGTATTGGCAAAGTTTGTGTAGGAGTCTGTTAAAACTTACTATTTTGCTTTTCCTCTGTTTGATAGAAAGTAGAAACTCCTATGCTTGTTGAATAGGTTTTCCTTTATGTGTTTGACAAAGTGATGCAAAGACAGTTGAAATCTTGATTCTCTGATTTTTCTTCTTCTTCTTTGTTTATTATGTTCTCTTTTACAATTCTGTTTTCCTGGTATCGTACAAATGTTTCTCTTCCCACCCTTTGCTACATAAGAATGCTATAGCGTCCAAGGACAATTTTTGGAAGGTTTTGCCAAGCTAAAATTCTGGTTGAAGTCTGATCATGGAATGAAGACAATACAGGATTGCTCAAATACAAGACCAGGATCACTCAGAGAACTGCTAAAATGCAAGCCGAACAGAGACAATGTCATTAACAGAGTGAGAACATGACTTTGGTTGTTGACATAGATTAACCTGCAAGTCTTGCACCTCATAGACCGATAATAGCCAGTCTCTGTTCATTTGATAAGAAAATATTCTCCTAGAATAAACAGATGTACACGCCAAATAGATATCTGACCATTTCAAGATGTAGAGAGACGGGCAACAAAATTCTGGTACAAGCTAGAAACAAAATTTTGGTACAAGTTTTCTAAGGTTGTATGGACAACTACTAGCACAATAAGTCGCTCAATTTTCAGTTTCTAAGTTAAAGTGTTCCTTGAGAATACGTTTGGGAGTTCTTCCAAAGCCCTTAGCCACTTCTTTCATGTCCTTGAGTTTCGTCATCTCTTGTTTTAAGTGGTTAACCTTGCTCAGGAAAGGATCAAGCAAGGCATCTGCATCAGCTGAGGGTGCACGTCGTGAAAGTTCGCATCTCTCGTGTTCAAGCTGTTGATACAGATCTTGAATATAGTTCTTCTGCACATAAAGGGTTTCCTCCGCAAGTCTGTATTCAGACTCCTGTGACTTCTTTAATGATTACCAGAAGAATCTGATCAATTTCGTCCTCAAGAACTAGAGTTTCCACTCGATGATCAAATATTGAAGACAATAGTGACGTTGAGAAGGTTCCATTTTCTGGAGGTTCATTATGATTTTTGAGTTCCAAAGCTCCATTCTCTGTATGAGAAAGCCCGTCTATTACCCACAGAAACTAGTAAATACCAAGGCTTTAAAATCAAAACTGAATCAAATCCTAATGGAATAAAAGGCAGAAAGATTTTAGAGCGAGGACTGTCAACATTTAAGGTTCTATTATCCCTTAGAAAAGGTTAATACTTTTGAGCTATGAAGCTACAAAAGAAGCCAGGTTATCTTCAAAAATGAAAATAGCCCAATGACCCTCATAAAAACCATTCATATGAAATAGATGATGGCTAACCAAAATAGAAATATATAACCCAAAACTTAGTCAACTAATGCATTTATCCATGAGATTATGTTGCTATAACAAGGTACTCAAACTCACATCTTGAGTTTGAAGGGACTAAGGGGAGACTCCTTAATGACATTATTAACTAAATAAAATTACAACTGATCCAGGGGATGCCGAAAAATAGATATGGACACAGTAAATGGAGACACGCAGGCTGCAGTCAAGCACTACAGACCAGTTATATGGCTACATGAAGGAGTTCCACTTTCCTCAATCTGCCTCAGGTTCAATGGTTTCAGACAAGCTAAATAGTTTTCCTAATCAGTGCCCATTATCCATCAAAGAGAACTCCATCACTGCAAAATTTACTGCTAATTACCTAGGTGTATACCTCTCTCAGTGTGAAATCTCTTAAAAGCTACTGTAACGGAGTAACTTCACAAATTTAACCAGGTGCCTGTATGTATTTGTCTGCCTGTTGATTAAGAAGCCAGAATACTAAAGGTCAAAAAGCAATAGAAGTTACCTTGTGTAACTTCATATGTATCTTCCTTCTTCCAAACATCTTCAAGTTCTGCTCCACTTCTTAGCTGATTTTAAAAGAGACTGGTGTCATGATGGTGTCTTGAAGATACAGAAAAGATAGACATTGCTTCGACTAAAAAAATTTCTTAGATTAAAAACAGTTATTGAACTATACCTTTGCCATCACAAATGAGATATGATGCAACAACTGCTTTCCACTAGCTCTTTGTGAGTTACGCAGAATAGATATGCCTACACTAAGAATCCTTTCAATGTCGTTACGAGAATTGATAGATTCACATGTTTTTAGAAGCTTTCTGACATGTGAAACAAGATCCAACCTTGAATCACAGCGCCGGCAATAGTACTCTGCATCCAAACCAATAGTTCCTCCTACTGTACCAGCCATGTAAGCTCGAAGAGCACAGTTTATGTGGGCAACATGACCACAAGTGAAGCCCTTTACTAGTGCTTCACACCTAATATAACTGTAGCCACCATGAGATGTACTAATTGTCTTGCAACAAAGAATACAACAACAAGCTCGGCAGAAACCAGGTTCACTGCAGCAAATGTCACAGAACATGAAGCTCCTGAAGAACTCTCGAGTGCTATACATGACCTGTTACCAGCCTTGCAAGCCAGATCTCCCATAGGGGAATCAGAGACTGAAGTCTCTTCTATCTCCTTAGAGGGTGCAATGTCCTCCTTATCATCTACACCAAAGTTGAGCAGTCAAATTGAAGAATAGCAGGGGAAGCAAAACGGTGTGGTGTAACCAAGTGCAAATAAGATTAAAAATTCAAATGAACTTATGACTATCTAAGTGAAAACTCCAAATTCATGCTATGAAAGAATTCTATTTGAATGTAATCCAGAAAAAAAAAAAGACACAGCGAGGGTCAATCTGTTGACGAATCAGAAAAGAAGATGAATGGTGATGGTTAAATGATAAGAAGCAACTTCTGCTCTGTGCCCTTACCACTATTCTTTTTTGTATACATCAACCTTTCCAATTGAATTTGAGAGTCTCAAAGGCTAGAGAATAACCAGAAAATTAAGTCACTGTTAGACACAGAGCTTCTAATATCCCTGATGACAGCTCCATTTCCAACTAGTTACAATTCAGATAAGAGTGAAAGAATCTCAAATCCGTATGATTAACCTTAAAAGGTGTTGCAGTCTAATTATGCAGATGAAATTGATATGAGTTCATGTATATTATTTACATTTACTTGTTAACATAAGCAGTTCATGTTCTTGTAAATCATGTGAAGCTATGAACATATATGGCACACAGACTATTAATGTAGTTTGCAAATTTAACCTGTCATTTCAAATAGACGTAACGGCTTTGCAGGGATCTTCCAACTAAATGAGGCAAAAAATGCATTAACATCAGCATTCCGGAATTTGGACCGAACAAATTGCTCAACTGATTGCTTGCTCGCCAAGCCATTTTTCTTACGATGAGAATCCTGAAGATGTTTAGGAGGATAAAGGTATCTATCCAAGAAGTGGCCAGACGATGCAATCCTTTTCCCCACTCTCCAAACCCAGTTATCCCCGAGATTAGGCCAGTCAGAAGGGGCATAAGGCAAATCCCTCACCATAATCACCTACAGCAACAGGATAAAGGCGAAACCCATTTTCTTCCTGTGTTCCAGATATGCTTCCACTACTGCCGTCTGGACTGTCAATCTCCATAGTTTGCTCTTTTTGTGCACGGAGTGAGTTAGAATGTTGAGCTGCAAGTAAGCCGAAAGTGTACACAGACACAACAGCTGTCGTTATAAACAAGTAATCTTCAAACTTTAAACTTTTCTTCTCTAAGGGATTCATTCTAGATAAAGCCATAGTCTTTTAGCTAAACCAAAGAAGAAAGAACATGCTCGAGACTTTTTGAGTTAGCAATCAAACAAATGGAGCTAATTCATCTATGCTGAATTAAGAACACACATCAGACTCAGCAATTAAATCCCATAAAGACTTTATTCAACTATCAAACCAGGACTACGACTGAATTGACTCGACTTCAACTTCTACGTTATTCAGCGTTTGAGCTAGATTCGAAACACCTACATTCAAACTAAACTCAATAGCAAGCCATCTAGGGTGTCAAAATGTTAAGCAGAAACTCAACCCTACTGATCGAACCTGAAGCTCATTCATCTCATCATAGAAATTCTTTGCTTCAACCTATGCTTGAATTAAAATAATTCCCGTAACCACGCTAACTCGTTCACCCCTAGCCACAATCATATTCAATGAGCTTCTATCCAACTACCCACTCCCCAACTAGTTTCAAACTTTAAGCGTCCCGCAGCAGCATTTCGCGTTTAAATCAAGATAAATATTAAAAATTTCCCATCTAATTACAGTAAAAACAACTAAAAATCCTTATCCCATTTATCAATTAGTCAGTTATTCAGCTCCACATAATTGAAAATTCAAAAAAATTCCCCAAATTAGGCCCTTTTTCCCCATGAATTTATTAGTATCAACAAAAATCATAAAAACCCAATAAATTTACATAAATTTATAACTCACTAAAATTTTACTATTTGACCCAAAAAATCAAATTGAGCAAATAAAAAAAAATGCAATTCACATCATGACAATATAAAATACAAAATATTTCTAGTGAACAATTGTATAAATATGAATGTAAAATACACACACTAATACACACAGTAGATGGGGAAAATACCTGAAATAAATACGTATTATCTGGAGTTTTACCTAATTAAAAAGACGAAAATTTAAAATAAAAAAAAAAAAAAAAAAAAAAGGAAAGTGAGATTCGGATAATTAATTACTCAATTAACCAAAATGATTAGATTAAAAAGAAAATTAAAAATGGTGACATATAATTATAGAAGATTGAATTAATCAGCTACGGAAATAGAGAAAAATGCGGGAGTAGGGATTTACGGTGGGGTTGAGCTGTATCTGATATAGAGAAACCCCAAAAACCCCATGATTCTCAGCTGCGTTTGAGTTTTTACTTGTAACGGCAAACGTAATACATGGAATTTGTCCAAACTTGTTACCTAAAATTCCTACTATGCCCTTGCTCGCCTTATTTGTGTGTCGATAGGTGATCACGAACCCAATTAATCGAATTTGAATTCGTAGTCATTTTTGTAAATTAAAAATTGAAAATTGTTTAATCAAAATTCGGTCAATTAATTGGTCTGACCGTCTAAAATTGGAAATCGATTATGAAACTAGAATTGAGTTTTGAATTTAGAATTAATCGATTTCCTAATTTAATTCGGTATTTGATATCCTTCTTTGCAGAATTCACTCAAAATTTTTCAAGAAAAACTTTTAGTACTTGACGTCAGTGCAAGTTGAAACCTTACAATGTTACTTCATCTTTTTAAGTCAATATACTTTTTTTATAAAATATGGTTTTACAATCTAATACTAAAATTTTACTTATAAAAAATATATAGTCACATAAATGATATTATGTATGCAAAAGCGAATACAAACGCATGTATGTATACAATTTATATATATAAAGTCTTAAGGAAAGAAAGGGTTGGATATGAGCCAAATTTATCCAGGATTTGCTTTGCCCCGGAGAAGGAAAGCTCCTGGGACTTTGGAGAAGGAGAAGTTTCCCCTTTTAGCAATCTTTAGTTTAATCTTCGGTTCTCACGAAGTCTTGGGCTCAGGAGGTCAAGGCCACTCATAGAGGAAAGGCATTGCAATTTATCCCCCACCCATTCTTAAGCGTGTGAAGTTCCTACCTGTAGATGTTTCTATTGTTTCTACCTGTGAAGTTCCTACCTCATCAGGTCATGAAGAGATTTGTCGAATCAAAATGGAAGGATTTTAGATGTATTGAGTTTATCTATTCAAAGAATGGGGTCTTCCTGTTTAACTTTGAAAATGCCGAGTCTACGACGCAAGTCTTGGGAATAGTCCCCTTGGCCTATGGCTAACAAGATGGTGTTCTTGAAGCCTTGGAGCCTAGATTTGGATTTGAGGAAAAAAGATCTAGAGTCTATGCCAGCTTGGATTCGATTCCCTCACCTCAAGTTCCATTAATACATGGAAAATGGTCTTCGCAAATTGGTAAGTTGTGTAGGGAAACCCCAATATTCTGATAAGCACACTACTAGTCAGGAAAGGGTGACCCCAATGCAAAAGTATGTATTGAGCTGAGGGTAGATGCCAAAAGGCCATGGACCATCTCATACTACAATGAAGATGGAGTTCTAAATTCCCAAGAAATAGGGTATGAATGGATACCTCCTAGCTGTGAAAAATGCCATAAGTTTGGTCATACCTTAAAGCATTGCCCTTAGAACCCTACCTAGATTGCAAAATGAGTGCCATAGGTGACTGCACCTGCAAAAGAGATGGAAGTGCTAGAACCCTTCTGTTGTTGATCAAGTGGAAAATGAGGCTGGTGCTGTAGAAGAAAGAAAGGTGGTACCATGTGAAAACCTCAAACCTGGTGGTGATCAGAATTGCCAGAATATAGAAGCTCCATAAAAGCCAGCACTGGTAACAAAAGGACAAACATCTAGTCCTAATTTCAGAGAAAAGATCACTTTATTAATGAGAGGTCCTGCTAAAAAAAAATCAAAAGAATGGAGCCATTTATGTGACTAATAGCTTCAGTGCATTAGAAAGTGTGGAATAAAGACAAATTAAGGCCCATCAACAATACTTGAGGACGAGCAAAGAGTTGAAAAACTAGGTAGATGATCAAGGCATTAAGTTGGTAACAAAAAAACTCTCAATTTTAATGAAAATAGTCTATTGGAACATCAAGTGTCTTAATGACCTTATTAAACAATTATAATTCAATAAAATTGTTATCTCTCTATCAGTAGACATCATTGGTATTGTTGAAAATAAATTGAGAATAGAAAATATTAAGAAAACTATGAAGCAAGCCTTACCTAATTGGACCTATTTTCATAATGGATCACCTACCAAACTGTGTAGAATTTTATTCTATTGGAAAACAAACGTAATAAAGTGCACTATGATGGAGATGCATGACCAAGCTATAACCTGCTATGTAGACAACCTCAATATTGTTGACAATTTTAACTTAACTATTATGTATGGGAAAAACACAGCTGAGGAAAGAAAGGAGTTATAGAGACATTTGTCACACCTTAACAGATCTATTCATTGTCGGGATACCTTGGTCTATCATGGGGGATTTTAATACTGTTAGAAATTCCAATGAAAGGTTTGGTAGCTCAGAAGTAGAGGATGAATCTATGGCTGCCTTTAATACTTGCCTAGAGGAAATTGATTTTGTTGAGTATCCTAGTAGAGGTTAGTTCTATACTTGGTGAAATAAGAGAGACCCCAAGTGTGAAGATCTATGGTAGAATTGATAGGATATTTGCAAATGAGTATTGGTTCCCAAAGTTGCCTATATCTGATATGGAGCTAATGGAGACAGGAACTTCTGATCACTCCCTAATCTATTTGACCATCAAAAAGAACCTATCTTTTGGGACCAAACCATTCAAGTTCTTGATTTTTTGGATGAAACATGAGATCTTTTCTGAAGTACTATTGAATTCTTGGAATAATGAGGTGCCTGCCAATCTAAATCCTATAAGGAGTGTATGTCACAAACTGAAAACTCTGAAAGCCAATCTCCAACTACTAAATAAGAAGCATTATAAGCAATATCTTCTGTCAGAGTCAACCTCAAGAAGGAGCAACTCTCTATCATCTGATGCTTGTTGCAAGAAAAACCTTTTGATGATGAACTAATTGTTAAGGAGAAGAAATGTATGGTGGAATATGCAAAAATATTGTATGATGAAGAACTCTTTTATAAGAACAAGTTAAGAATTGCTTGGTCAAAAGCTAGAGACAGGAACACTACTTTCTTCCATAGGAAAGTGGCAACCCATAATGCAAGAAATAGGATTATTAGCCTTAAGAATGACCAAGGTGAATATATCACAGACTACAATCAAGTGCAGGAAATGGTCATAAATCAAAATAAAGTTCTTTTCTCTAAGCAAGGACACTTCTCTGAAGAGAGCTATCATAGACTTCAACGGATAATAAGGGGCAGAATTATAGAGGATTAGTATCAAATGCTGCAAATTGAGGTTACTATGGAAGAGACCAGAGATGCGACACTGGATGGCTAATGGCAAAGCCCCTAGGCTAGATGGCTTTCCAATTGAATCAGAACTAGTTTTTTAAAGAAAATTGGGGAGTAGCAACGTGATCAGTGCTGTGAAGTTTTGTTTTGACAATAAATATATGTACTTTCCTATGAACAATATTGCTCTAACCCCAGTGCTAAATATGGAAAATGCTAACACGATGAAAAAGTTTAGACCCATTACATGTTTTAATCTATTATACAAATATTGTTCTACTATATTAACTAACAGACTGAAAAAATGATCCCCAACATAGTGAACAAATCACAGAATGCCTTTATTCTAGGTAAGCAAATATGAATGGCTCATTAATAGGGTTTTTGGGAAATGAGAGAGGCTCATGCAGGGGGACCCCATTTTCCCTTACCTGTTTCTTCTTGCAATGTAAGTTTTTTCTAATCTAATGGAGACTAATATTGAAACTATTGGGTATGATTTTCATCGAAGGTGTCAAGAGTTGTGAGTATCTCATTTGACCTTTGCTAATGACATGTTCCTCATAGCCTCAGCTAGTGAGAGAACTTTCGATGTCATGAGTGCTAACATTAGAAGAATTTGGAAGGCTAACTAGTTTGATTCCTAATTCACAGAAAAGCCAAATTTTCTGGCTGGGGTGAAAGATCTAGGAAAGTAAATAAGTAATAACGCAACGAAATTTAAAATTTTTACTTTCCTATCACGGATTACCTTGATTAATTTATGTGTAGTACAAGAAAAGTATAGAGATTATACCTTAAAATTTGCAGTAAAATCTCTAATATATTTGGAACGTCGATCCACAAACAGCACAAACGCCCAACCTATAATGGTATCCACACGAATAATTAAATGAAAAATTTTTACAAGATTGATTGACCCAAATTACAGAATACTAACTCTTAAATTATTTTTCCTTTTATTTTAATCGTGACTTTCACGATCAAATTGGTTCATGGCTTTTCAATTGATCTCAATCAATTGTGCAACCATGATAGTACTTTTTAATAGTACTACTACTTAGCCATATATATGTATAATAATAATAATAATTTAGAACTCCAAATATCTCTCAAATTGGCTTTAGAGAATTACAATCCTAATCAGTTTGGATCAAGGGCATATGAATAAGTATAATACCATTACTAATTTTAATATGTATTACATATTAACTCCTAAAATTTATATCTTATTACAATTAAACCCAAAAATTAATTTATCTCATAAATTAACCCATAAGTATCTCATACTTATCAAAATCAATTTAATCCCGAATTAATTTTTCGTAAGTGTGTGACCCTTTAGATTCTCAATCACGTTGACAATAAGTATAAATTATAATCTTAAATTATTAAATAAATTAAACACGTCTAATTTATCATTAATTCTCCAATTAATTAATTTACACTTATAGATCAAGATTGGTTTCTAACAAAGTATCATGACCACCCAAGTGTTGAGATATGTCAAGTGGTTTGACATCACCCATCCGTGATTAGTTTCCATGTAATTTTTATTCTTTCACCAACTTATATCCTTATTAATTCAAGAGTACAGATATAATGTCAACTCTGTTATCGAATTAATCAAATTTACTTCTTTCCAAAATACAACTCGTTCGAAATAGAATTTAAGACACTCTTAATTCTATTTCCACTTTGCACAAAGATTTTTGAATCGCATTTCAAGAAGTGGCCATATTGGGATATATTCTCCTATTATAAAGAGTGGTGACTCATTTATTAGTCATATATTATATTTTCATGATTCAAATTATACCCGAACTCTACAGTATGTGTGACTCATTAAGAGTAACAATTTATAGAGCCAAAATATAATAATCCACAGTCAAGATAAACTCATGACCTTAAGTCAAATGATCATTACACTACTATCACAAAGAGATTCATCTATGGACATTTAAATAATAATTCGTGTGAAATACTCTTAGCGGGTCAATCTGATGTACTTATTCTCAATAAGCATCCACATACACTTATGTGCTAATCTACTAGTGTCTTACACTACGATTAGGGATATACACAAATAAAATATAATTACATCATAATTCTTTATGATTTCACATATATATATATTTTATTCAAAAAATGATATATTACAAAATATACATAAATATAAAAGTGTAATTTATACCTAAAATAAATTAGTTTTAGGACATACACTAGCAAACTCTCACTTGCACTAAAGCCAATTATTTATGTGCTTAAGACCGCATGAGTTAATATGACTCTCATATTTCTTCTGGGATAAGACTTTAGTAAACAGATTAGCAATATTATCATTCGTGGGGATCTTCTCTATCTTTACTTCATTTCTATCAACGATCTCTCTAATCAAATGCTAGCGCCGTAATACATGTTTAGATCGTTGATGAGACCTAGGTTCCTTTGCATGTGCAAAAACTCCATTGTTATCACAATACAAGAGTATAGGATCACTAATGGAAGGAATGACTCCAAGTTTAGCCACAAACTTCTTGATCCAAACTACCTCTTTGCTGCTTCTGAAAGTGCAATGTATTCAACTTCTGTTGTAAAATCAGCCGTGGTGTCTTGTTTGTCAAACTTTTTCAACTGATCGCACCATCATTAGGATTAAATACATAATCAGATTGCGACTTGCTATCATCCTTGTCAGATTGAAAGCTAACATATGTATATCCGTGAACTGTCAATTCTTGCCCACCATAGATCAAGAATAAATCTTTAGTCCTTCTTAAATATTTAAGAATATTCTTGACTGCTATTCAATGACCACTCCCTGGGTTAGATTGAAACCTACTCGTAACACTTAGAACATAGGAGATATCGGGTCTAGTATATAGCATAGCATACATTATAAAATCTATAGCCGAAGCATATGGGATCTATTTTATACTATCTCTTTCATCATCTATATTAAGACACATGTCCTTAGAAAAGTACACACCATGAGATATTGGTATGTAATCCTTTTTTGATTGGTCCATACTAAACCTCTTTAGCATCTTGTCTATGTAAATTGATTGAGTAAACCAAGCAACCTTTTAGATCTATCTCTATGGATCTTTATTCCCAAAATATAGATTGGAGTTCTTTCTCCTAAATCTTTCATAGAAAAATTTCTAGACAACCATACATTTACACTTTGAAGCATAGGTATATCATTTTCTATCAACAATATGTCATCCACATAAAGTATCAAGAAAATAATGGTGCTCCCGCTAACCTTCTTGTATATACAAGGTTCATCCTCATTTTTTATAAAATCAAACTCTTTGATTATCTCATCAAAATGGATGATCCAACTCCTAGAAACTTGCTTTAGTTCATAAATAAACCTTTGTTAGGATCTGTGGATGTAAACCCTTCAGGTTGTATCATATACGCATCTTCCTGCAAATTTCCATTAAGGAAAGCAGTTTTTATATTCATTTGCCAAATCTCATAATCATAAGATGCAGCTATCACAAATAAAATCAGAATAGATTTCAGCATTGCAACTAGTGAGAAAGTTTCATCAAAATCAATTCCTTGTCTTTGTGTATAACCTTTTGCCACCAATCGCGTCTTGTAGGTAATCACATTACCATCTTACACGTAGGTCTTTCTTTAAAGACCCACTTGTACCTTATGGGTTTAATCCCTTCAAGTGGATCGACTAAGGTTCAAACCTTATTGTCATACATGGAATCCATTTCAGATTCATGGCCTGTAGCCACTTCTGAAAATCCTTATCAGATAGTACTTCTTCATGGGATGTAGGTTCATCATTCGTAATGACTAATACATCATTGTGCTCACTTACAAGAAAGTCATATTTTTTTGGAGCACGACGTATCCTAGTAGTCCTACGAAGAACTTGTGTATCATTAACTTCATCCTTTATCACATCATTATATAATTGAAGCTCTTGTTCTATTTATTGATTAATACCATATTGTGTTTCTTGAACTTCTTCAAGATCTATTTTGCTCTCATTTACCCTTTCAAGAATAAACTCTTTTTCTAAAAATATGGCATATTTTGAGACAAACACCTTTTACTCAATGGGATTATAGAAATAGTATTAAACGTCTCCTTTGAATAACCCACAAATAGAAAGGGGCATTTATCTGATTTAGGTTCAATTTTGTCACTAACTACCCTCTTCACATAAGCAGGGCAGCCCTAAACTTTTAAGTATGAAAGCTTAGGTTTCTTTCCAAACCATATCTCATACGAAGTGGAATCAATAACTTTTGATAGAACACGATTTAGTAAATAGAAGGCTGTATTAAGAGCATAACCTCAAAATGATTTTGGGAGGCCTGTAAGACTCATCATTGATCAAACCATATCCAATAGAGTTCGATTACGTCTCTCAGATACACCATTTAGTTGTGGTGTATAAGGAGGAATCCATTGAGGTAGAATCCCATTCTCCTTAAGATAATTTTGAAACTCTTGGTTCAAGTATTCCCCATTTTGATCAAATCGAAATATTTTAATACTTTTACCAAGTTATTTTTCAACTTCATTCCTGAATTTTTTGAACTTTTCAAAGACTTCAGACTTATACTTCGTTAAGTATACATAACCATATCTAGAATGATCATCCGTAAAAGTAATAAATAAAGTATGAAAAATCTCCTCTAGTATGAATTGACATAGGACCACAAATATCAGTATATATTAGCCCCAGCAATTCACTAGATCTATCACCTTTTCCGGTAAAAGATAATTTGGTCATTTTACCAAGTAAACAAGATTCACATACATCATATGATTCATAATTAAATGATTCCAAATAATTATTGTTGTGTAATTTGAAAATATGTTTCTCATTTATATGACAAAATCTACAATGTCAAAGAAAATAATGTTTCAAATCATCAATGTTGGACCTTTTTGAATTTATGTTGAGAACTGAATTTTTCATGTCTAGACTATAAAGACCATTATTCAAAGAAGCAATTTCATACATAATGCCATCACGTGAAAAAGAACAACATTTATTCTTTTGCATAATGACAAAATTATCAGTGTCTAAACACGGAATAAAAATAATATTTCTAATAAGAGATGGAACATAATAACAGTTTTTAATTTCTAAAACAAGACCACTAGGCAAAGACTAAAATAATAAGTCCCTATGGCTAATGCAACAACATTTGCTCCATTTTTCACGCGCAGGTCTATTTCTCATTTAGCCAACATTCTACGTCTTTTTAGTCCCTACATATTTTTACAAATATGAGATATTGATCCAGTGTCTAATACTCAAAAATCTGATTTAGAAGTAGAAATATTGATTTCAATCATAAATATGCCTGAAGTAGAAGATTCATTAAGCCTCGCCTGCTTCAAGATATCAATATAGGCCTTGCGATTTCTTTTCCAGTGCCCTTCGTTTCTGCAATGGTAACATTTACCCTTGGTCTTATCCTTCTTAATCACAAGTATTGGTTTCAACCTAGATTTGGTTTTTACAAAACCAACATTGGATTTCTTTTTCTTCTTATCAGAAGAATCAACAACCATCACTTATTTTCTTTCCTTTTTAATAGTTGTCTCAACAATTTTTATCACATCTAACAGTTGAGTAAGAGTTATAGATAACTTATCCATGTTATAATCATAACGAACTATGAAAAGCTATCAGACACAGATTGCAAGATCAGGTCAACATTTAACTCATAATTTTGTTTAAATCTCAATCGTTTTAATTTTTTCAATTAGTCCGATCATCTTCAGTAAATGAACCATTACGGAGTACCCTTTGCCATTTTACAATGGAATAGCTCTTTAGAGGTCTCATGCCTCTCATTCCTAAATTTTTCATCAAACAACTCCTTGAGATGAATAATCATAAAGTGAGTATCCATATTTTCATGTTGTTTCTGTAATTCAGAACTCATAGCGGCCAACATGATATAAGAAGCAGTATCATTGTCCTTTATGTGCTTACGATAAGCATTCTGAATTGTTTCATCAGCATCATCTGCTGGAACATCAAGAATATGTTGGTCAAGAACATAGCCAATTTTCTCGTGCTTGAGAACAATTGTCAAGTTACGATGCCAATCCGTGAAATTTGACCCAGTGAGCTTGTTATCATATAAAATGTGGCATAAATTGACGTTGCTACTCTTTAGATTAACATATTCTACAACATATAAATAAAGATAGTATAAAAATTTGTTATTTATGCATAAACAAAACAAAAATATAATATGGACTTCTTTTTAATTTGGTTTTACTCCCACTATTTAATTCAAATCAATAATTCTCACATATCGATTCGGGAGCTATCACATAACCCCTAGTGGGTTAGGATCTCATCTAATTATTTTGATCTTGGGTGTACCCAACAAACCAAAATAATTTTGAAAGGTAGGTAACTCATACCAATTACAACTTTTTGTAATTCCTAAATAGTTAGGTATCAACTTATTAATAGCACATCTTATGTGACTCATAACCTTTGCCTCAAAGACATATAACCTTGAGTGTGTCCAACAAATTATATGCCTCCATTAAGTCATACCTATTATTTAGATATCTCATCCCATAACTCAAACATATCCAATGTAGAGTAATCTTGAATTAGCCCAACAAGTTAAATCTAAGAAGAACTCTCGTTTATTGCTATAATAATGGATGGATAAGTAACTTAGTTATTGACTTAATATTAATTTGAGGGATTTTCTTTTATTTATTTTATTAGGTCTCATCAAAATTGCATGCAATATTATCATATCAACATATAATAAATAAAACATGCATAAAATCATGGGTGATTATAGATTTTTACTAAATTAGTTCCTTGAGTCACAAAGGAAATTAGGTGGTCAAATTTTAAGAGTGATCTTCAACTCTTGAAAATTTTCTTTGTGGTTGCACCTTTTCGCCGTCTCCATCACCTTGTATATTACAAATGTAATTCTATCTAAATATTTTAGATATTTTCTATCCCTAACCTACATCTATGTACATTACATGATTGATTAAGAAATCCCGAGTTACATTCGAGGAGATTTAGATAAGAAAAGAATTATATTCAGAATAATAGATTAATTCTACAGGACACGCAGGTCCTATTTAAAAATTTATAACCATTGAATTTGAACCAAATAAATCAAACACAATCACATTGGTTTTAAATCCATAATCGATCCATCATGCTATTGAATAGTTCAATAATTAAATAAAAATATAAATATGTATTTAGTATCTAATCATGAATCACTATATTTCATAATTCCATTCTCGTTGAAATTATCAATTTTTGAATTATTTATGAAAATATTTTTATAAGAAAAATTATTATTTCCAAATCTCATTAGAAAATAATCCCTTAAATAAAGAATTTCAAAAATTATATTAGAAACAATTTCTAAAATTGTTTTGAACATTTATTAAATTCCATTCTCATTGATTGGAAATAATAAATTTCCTTCTTTAAACAAATTCCTTAATTCTAATCTCATTAGAATTAAATAAATATTTTTAAAGGTTTCAATATACACATCTATATGTTAATCAAATTAAAATAAAGAAAGTTTCTAAATATTAACAATTAATTTTAAACAACAATTATCAAAAATTAATTGGTGGTATCAAAACCCAAAATTTAGAAAATCCTTTAATATGAAAATATTAAATAAGTGTCGCTAAAAGTTTTGGATATTTAACTCTTTAAATATTTTAGTGAAAATAAAAAAATAAAATCTCAATTGTCACTAAAAGTGACAAATTAAATGCAATCAAGATGATTGCTTAACCCGTGAATCAAATTCATGGGTTCCTTCTTCTTCTTTTTTTTTAAATTTCTCCAATATTTTTCATAAATTAAATTTAAAATTTATATAGTTTGAACAATTCAATATTCATAACAACTAAATACAATTACATCATAAATTAATCAAGGGTGGTTCTAATACCACTGTAAGATAGTAAATAACCAATAACGCAACGAAAGTTAAAATTTTTACTTTCCTATCATGGATCACCTTAATTAATTTATGTGTAGTACAAGAAAAGTATAGAGATTATACCTTAAAATTGCAGTAAAATATCTAATATATTTGGGACCTCGATCCACAAGTTGCACAAGTGCCCGACCTCTAATGGTATCTACAAAAATAATTAAATCAAGAATTTTCACAAGATTGATTGACCCAAACCACGAAAGAAATGCTAATTCCTAAATTATTTTTCTTTTATTTTAATCGTGACTTTTACGATTGGTTCACGACTTTTCAATTGATCTCAATCAATTGTGCAGCCGTGATAGTACTTTTTAATAGTACTACTACTTAACCATATATATATATATGGGAAAAACTTAGGTAGATTCGATTTTTAGTTTCACTTGTAAATTTTGTAGTGTAAATTAAATGTTATAGAATTTATGACATAAGATGATGTAAGCAAGATGTTATAAGATTTAATTTTGACCACAAAGTCTACAAATAGGATCAAAAATCGAATCTATGCAAGTATTTTTCTATATATATATATCAAATTGGTTCACGACTTTTCAATTGATCTCAATCAATCGTGCATGATTATAGTACTTTTTAATAGTACTATTACATAACCATATATATATATATAATTTAGAATTCCAATCAAATGGGGTTCAGAGAATTACAAATCTTAATCAACTTGGGACAAGAGCATATAAAATAAGTATTAAAATCATTACGACTTTTAATATGTATTACATATTAACTCTTAAATTTTATATCTTATTATAATTGAGCCCAAAAGTTAATTTATCTCATAAATTAACCCATAAGTGTCTCTTACTTATCAAAATCAATTTAATCCCGAATTAATTATCCTTAAGTGTGTGACCTTTTAGGTTCCCAATCACGTTGACAATAAGTATAAATTATAATCCTAAATTAATTAGAATTAAATAAATTATATACCTTTAATTTATCATTAATTCTTCAATTAATTAATTTACACTTATAGATTATGATTGACTTCTCGCAAAACATCATGACCACCCAAGTGTTGAGATATGTCTAGTGTTCAACATCACCCATCCGTGATTAGTATCCGTGTAATTTTTATCCTTTCACCAACTTATATCCCGATTAATTCAAGAGTACAGATATAATGCCAACTCTTATCGAATTAATCAAATTTACTTCTTTCCAAAATACAACTCACTTGAAATAGAATTTAAGACACTCTTAATTTTATTTCCACTTTGCGCAAAGATTTTTGAATCGTATTTCAAGAAGTAGCCATATTGGGATATACTTTCCTATTATAAGGAATGGTGAATCCTTTATTGGTCATATCTTATATTATTATGATTCAAATTATACCCGAACTTTACAATATGTGCTACTCATTAAGAGTAACGACTTATAGATCCAAAATATAATAATCCACAATTAAGATAAACTCATGATCTCAAGTCAAATGATCATTACACTACTATCACAAGGACATTAATCCATTGGCATTTAAATAATAATCCGTGTGAAATACTCTTAGCGGGTTAATCCGATGTACTTATTCGCAATAAGCATCCACATACACTTATGTACTAATCTATTAATGTCATATATACACAAATAAAATATAATTACATCATAATTTTTTATGATTTCACATATATATATATTATTCAAAAAATGATATATTACAAAATATACATAAATATAAAAGTGTAATTTAGTTTTAAACTACCTAAAATAAATTGATTTTAGGACATTAACAAACAAAAGATACTCGGGCTTTAGTTTTGTGCAACTTACTAAAGATGGATAGAAGTGAATTAGCAGCTAGATACCTGAGGGTTCTTTTGATTACCACTAAACGGTCATTTAAAGATTGCCAACCCATATTCACTAAAATCCGAGAGAAGATACAAGGTGGGGATGTGGAAACTGAGCTATGCTAGTAGATTGCAACTAATTCAATCTGTCCTAAATGGTGTTCACTTATGCTGGTCTACCATTTTTATCCTTCCAATGGCTTTCATAAGGAAAATTGAGAGCATGATGGCTTCTTTCTTATGGACTAGAGAAATTAGGACTCATTATGGAGCTAAAGTTAGTTGGGTAGAGGGGTGCACTCCAAAGATTGAAGGGGAACTTGACTTATTTAACCTTGGGAAGTGGAACAAATGCTTGGTGTTAAAATTGATTTGGAATAGCTGCTGTAAGGACTCACTATAGGTCAAGTGCGGATACATACAGTCAAGTTAAAGATATCATCTCTCTAGGAACTAAAGAAATCTGTTGATTGCTCTTGGGTATGGGGCAAAATTTTGAAACTTAGGACTGTTGTTCAACCTTTCATTATTTAGAGAATTGGAAGCGGACTGAATACAAGCTTCTAGTTGATAACTGGCACCCCGTTGAGCCTTTGTATGAGCATTTTACTACTAATTTTCTCACTAGCTTTGGACGTAGGACTGGACAACTGACAAGGTGGCTAAATGCATTTCTGATGGCAGATGGAAATGCCTACTGGGAGAAGACTTACTGAGAAGGTTAAGAGGTTACAAAAGGCTATACCCCCTAACTTCAATCTACTGGATGGGCTGGAAGACTATACAGATTCGGAAAAGCCCGGGGGTAGTTTCTCTGCCCAATCTGCCATGAAACTTTTGCATACCAGAGGGCAAAAAGTGTGCTGGTACAAATTAGTATGGGGAAGAGGATCAATTCCAAGAGTCTCTTTAATCTCCTTTTTCTTGCCTGCAAAGGGAGACTTAATACTAAGGACAGATTGCGAAGCTGGGGGCTAACTCACCTGGACAACAGAACTGCGTGCTATGTAATGTAGCTAAAGAAAACTATGAGCAATTGTTTTTCAATTGTGTTCTCGAGAGGTGTATGGGATAAAGTCCAGCAGATATGTTAGAGGAATCTGTTCCTGGGTAGAAGAGATAGTGTGGATAACCAAGCATTGGGCTACGAATTCTTTTTAAGATAAGTTTAAGAGGGCAGTTTTTGCTTTCACTATATACCAACTATGGCATGCTCGTAATGCAATATAGCTAGGCAAATTGTACTCACTTGACAACAGAACAAAAAAAAGGTCAAATTGGGAACTGGTATTAGAATGGGGTTGCCCCAAAAGATTTTTGTGCAAATAGGATATTGATTGTAGTTTCAATTGTAGTGTAGGGCGACACTCGTACTTGAGTCTTTTGCTCCTTGTAAAGCTGACCTTCTATCTTATAATGGTAGGATAAAAGCTAAACATTTTACCCGAAAAAAAAGTCTTAAAGAAAGCATAATTTTGATGATATAGAATTATGAACTATTTTATTCTTCGAGTTTTGTCGTAGATATATTCTTTCAATGTTTGCACTAAGTATTTTAGTGCATGTCAATGGGTATAATTGACAAATGTGGTTAATAAAATTCAACACCGATTATCGAATTAGAATTTGGTTAACAAAATTTTATCCTTAATTTGATTCAAAATTAAAATTGATTAATAATTCTAGCACTTATTTCCAAATTTTGATCCAATTATTTGACAATTGACCGATTGGTTAATCAATATTCATCCCTAATCTAGTCGAACACAAAAATATTATATTTTCTATTTTGAGTGGACCAATCGAACGCTCTAATATTTGAATTTATGATTTTGGATCGAGTTGAATTTATAATATTGAGTTTGTTAAAAGTTCATATTTGTGTGTGAACTTAGTTTAATTATTGATCGGACTGAGGTTAGACAAATTTTTATTAAATCGAGTTTGAGTTGGACTCAAGTAGCACTTAATTTATTTACAGAGTCGAGTTTGAAAAGTGGAAAATCCCAATTTTAAATTAATTTGATTAGTTAACAAATTAATCTCGAATTAACCTTTTATTAACCCGAGTTTGATAGAGTACAAAAAATGATTTGTTTCGTCTTTTGGTCTACTTTACATTTATCAAGTTCCAAAAGTTAATAATATATTTTAGATTAGTTCATCAATCAACCAATCAAACTTAACTGTTTAAATACAGTTTGATACTTCAATCAAGTTTAACTCGCTAAACAAGCAAAAGCTTGATAATTACAAGGAAAAAAAAAAAAAGAAAAAAAATAATCGAGCAATTTGAAGCTTCACCCGAATTCACTTATAAAAGCTCTTTCAACCTCTACTTAATTCCCAAATACAATTTTGGATAAGAAATTAACCAAACTCACACTCGAAATGAATAATCATTTGCAATATCATAATTCAAAACCAATTTACCTGGCAAATTCTATTAAATGATCAATCCTTAATTTTAAATATTTAGTTGAATTTTATTTCTTTGTAATCATCGTATCTAATGACACATTAGTGATTTTAAATTTATAATTTTGTATAGATGTAATGGCCCAAATTATATATTTTAAAATAATATCTAATGGAAAACATGGAGGCATCATGGCATTTATAAAAAAAAAAAAAGAAAAAAGAAATGCAACACAAAGATAACAACAGGACTTACAATACAAGGTAAAAACCAATGGCTTTTTATGAAACTGTAAATTAGTCATCCAATTTTTACATTGGATATATACCTTTAAATGGCCCCTTAAATATATGCCACATATATAAATTATTTAAAAATCTTAAAAGTGATTGTGATATATCAAACTAATCTCCTTTGTAAGTAAATTTTATACTTACCATGTCTAAAATGATAAATACCATGTAAAAGTGATCTCTTAAGATCTTCTTTATAACACAGGGAGAAAATGATTATTAGACTGTGAAAGGCGTCCAATTATTTGACTAAGGGGCCTTTGTTAAACTAAATTTAGAAAACTGTTGAAGGCATGACTACGGTTCCGAAATCACCGATCTGATTTTATAAAGAGTTGGATCGAAATCAGAACTTTGAGAGCCGATTCCGGTTCAGGAACTGGCAGTTTTGATCTATTTTTTGATTCTGATTTTGAATTTTTTAAAAATAAATATACATTTTGGATAATACTAAAAAAAAAAATAAAGCTAAGATGACAAAAAAAATTATTTTATTTATATTTCAATTATAGACTTTATTTTTGGAAGAAAAAAAAAGTACACTATTATATCATTTATCGAACTATTAATAATTAAAGTAAAGATACATTTTAGATAATTCATATTAAAAGATAATCTAAAGAAAAATTAAATGTATCAATTACATTGGCCTATATATATTAAAAAATAATAAAAACTAAGATGAAAAATAAAAAATTACATTTTATTTATATTTCAATTATAGACTTTGTTTTTGGCTAAAAAAAAAAAAAAAGGTGCACTATTACATTATTTATCGAACTATTAAAAATTAAAATAAAGATACATTTTAGATAATCCATACTAAAAGATAATCTAAAGAAAATAAATGCATCAATTATATTGGCATATATATATTATTTATTTATTAATTTTTTTACCCAGTTCCAGTTTCAAAAACTATAAAACCGAAACCGAAACCTTATCTACGGTTTAGGAATTGCCAGTTTTTGGCGATCAAATTTTAAAATCGAAACCGTGGTCACCCCTAAACTGAAGTCTAAAATTTGAATACGGAAATTCAAGTGTAGGCATTATTAATTTGCTAAAATTTAAGTGTAGATAGATAAAATAAAAAATAACCCCGCCCTTTGCACCCCTATATTTTATGGCAAATACTTAGGTAGACCCAATATTTGATCCTATTTGTAAACCATGTGGTGTGGATTAAACCGTAGAGAATCTATGACATCAACTTATGTAAGCAAGATTCTTTAAGATTTAATCTCTGACCACAAGATCTACAGGTGGGGCCAAAGACTGAGTCTACCTAAGTATTTGCCATATTTTATTTAGGGTTAAATGTAGAAAACCCCTTTGAACTTGCATCTTAATTACAGTTTACCCCTCAACTTATTTAATAAATACTTTATCTCTTTTCTTCTTATTTTGAGATAAAATTATCCTTACTATTTTAATACCCCCTCAACTTATATAATAAATAAGCTTTTTTAATACAAGCAACATATATTTAATTAGTATAACATAGTTTTTGTGAGTTTTATTAATATATAATAACAAAAAAAAAAGCTACGAAAGATAAAAGAATTTGTCAAAAAACTAAAATATACGTTCTACTTATGCAAACAAAATTTTTTTATGCCATATCATTTGCACATCATATTTTGGTTGAAGTTACCGTAATTTCCAAAACTCTTATATTAGGCTATCGTAAATTTTCTTACTACATTTTATCATTGTTACACTATAAATAAAAAGGTTTTACATGAATTTTTCATTCATTCTACAATTTTATTTATATACAAAAATAATTTTTTTAATTTCCCTAACTCAAAAATTTATTCTTTATTTGTTAATCTTATTATTAATAGTTAATCACATACTTTATATTATAATAAGGTATATTTCTTGCATTAAAACATGATTAATCTATAAATTAAATTACGTACACATATGCGAAAAGTTTAAACTTTAATTTATTAATTAATAAAAGTAATAAATTGTCTAGTAGTAGCAAGAGAGAATAGTGAAAAAATAAAAGAAAAACAAGCGAGAGAAAATGAATAAAAGTGAAAAAAGAGGAAGAAAAAAGAAAAACAATAATAATTAAAATAATATGAATAATTTTATCCTATAACATAAAAAATAGGGTAAAATACTTGTTAAATAAATAGAGGAGATAAATTACAAATGGCGTGAAAACTCAGAGAGATTTTTTTCATTTAACCCTTTTATTTATTTTTTTTAGAACCCACCTCTTCCCAACGCATTAGTATTTCAAACTCTGATGTAATCAAAAGATAGCAAGAAAAATTTTACCACCAAAATTACAATTCGTAGTCAACCTTCCTCCCCTATTAATTCTTCCACCCCATTTCAACCTTTAACATCTACTTGATTACGAAAATTATCCAAATTAAAAATATTTACAAACGTACTTGAGCACTACATCAAAGTTATACTTCAAGTGATACCAAGAATTAGTGAACAACCAATCTAGATATCACCTGCAATACAAAACAAAGTAGAAAGTTTCATATCAAAATGGAAACCCCTCAAGTGGGGCAAATTTAGCGAGAAACTCGGCCTCTTGCTCAGCTGCTTTCTTCTTTTTAAGCTCCCATTCTTGCTTTTCAGAATTGGCTAGCTGAACCTCGTGTACGATCTTCGGAAGACATTCCATCACTCTTTTCTGAGTGGAAGAATACTGAACAATCTTTTTGTTGGTCTGCTTCACAGTTTGATGTGATTGTTGCTCGACGTGATTGCAAAGCAGCAATCTGTTCATCAATTTTCCAATAGAGCTAAGAGGGCAGATGCTTCTTCAGCCTGAGAGAGTTCTAGATGCTGTTTTGCTTTGTTGTATTCGGTCCTCAGTGAGGCAACATTAGCCATTTTGGCTTCAAGGTCAGCAAAGAATTTATCAGCTTGTTCTGATAATTTCTTGGCCTCTAGGAAAGAGTTGCTGGTCAATGGAACTTCTAGGATCAAGTTGAGCATGGAAAGTTCTCCAAGAGTGAGTGCTGGATCATGTTTCAGCTTAGATGCCAAGGCAGTGAGTTCGTTAATCTTGTTGGAGGCAACGAAACTAGAAAAACCGATAGCAAGAAGAGAAGAAAGTTTTGCTCGGGTTTCAGCCATACCTTCTCTTTCGAGGGATGACAAACTAGAAAGTTCAGCTCTAGCAATAGGCAGGGACAGAATTTCATCAAGGGAATCGAGAAAATTATCGAAATCCTCTGGAGTCAATCCCGCCTGAGATTTGTTGTGGGGTTTCAGACCCTGCGGTTTGAGCTGTAGGTCAATTGGAGAGTGGCATGCAGTATCATCAGGAAAAACAGTAGCATGGCTGTTTGATACTTGGCTACTAGTACCCAAACCCTTGGCCGTTGGATCACTCCCAAATGTTCGTTCTTCTACTGGGGACACATCAAGTACGATCTCTATATCGCTGTGCTTAGTAGATTTACAGCTTGGTTTCTTTAATTTAGCCTTTCGAGTTCTTTTAAAGACTCCGCCAAGTCTCACGACTTTACCTGCTGCTTTTTCAGAAGGGAGTGATTTAGGAATAGGACTGGATTTGCCTGCAAGATATAAAGGTTCTTTTAGCAGGCCCACAAACAAAGCTCCCTGTACTAAAATATGGGATTTTTTTATAGGAAGACCTTCAGATTTTGACTTTGTTACAGAAAAAGGAATACGAATTCTTTGAGCACTTAGTTTTATAACATCTAGAATTCCTATAGAGCACTAAGGAAGGTTACAACCTGCAAATGTCTAAATATTAAGCTGTTAGTATTATAGATGTCTTCTGATTGTGATCCTAAGTTGATTTACATAGTGTAGATACCTGAGGTAGTATACAAAAACTTTATTGTATTTTGATCTAATTACAAGTCACTATAAAATAAATTCTGACATGATTATGGACTGGATTGGATAAGTCTAAAAATACATTCAATTTACTCCATCAGTCTGATATGGTGAAGGCTTACCAACTTTTTCAAACGAAGCAGTTCTCCCTGCATTCATAACTTTCGAAATGCACTTCTCTAAAATTTTGTCAGCAGATAGAGATAAAAGTTTGACAAAATATCCATGAGGCGAAATGGGCACATAGCTTTGTGCATACAAGGAAAGGGTTCGAGGATCAAATTCTATTGAGTTATACAACAGCAACCAATTCAACTAAAGTAAAATATTTGGGAGGGAAAGCATGTGCCTCTAATCACTATGTCTAAGGATAGAAGAATAATTTTTGACAGAGGGTTGATCATACAAAAAAATGGACCACAAGCACAGATCTCCAATAGACATGACATAATAACTAAGAACGTTTTCAAGTTTTGGATGCCAATTGACGTCTTCTGAGACTATCAGCTAGGGTTGTAAACGGGTAGGATCCGGGTCGGATCTAGCATATCCAGATCCGGATCTGGATCTATTGGGTCTTGTCGGATCCGGATCCGGGTCTTAATATTTTTTTAAAAATTATATGTAAAACTATTACAATTTATCGAATTTTCTCTTCTTTTTTTTTAATTATACAAAAGTATTGAGCTCATAATTAATATTTATGCATGTATTTTATATTAAATATAAATTACATGGGCAATTTACACAAACATATATGTATATATACATATAAAATAACACTAATATACAATAATTTTATTATATTTTAAATATTTTAATCGGATCCGGGTCTTAATCGGATCAGAACACCTAGATCCAGATCCGACCCGTTTATTATAATAGCTAAACGGGTCCGGATCGGATCCGGGTAATTGGAATTTGTTATAGATCCAGACCCGGAAAAACGGGTCCGAAATGATCGGGTCAGGGTCTAGACCAGACCCATTAACAGGCCTACTATCAGCCACATAGAAACATACCGAATTTATAACCTAGGAAAGAAATAGAACAACCATCAATTTGGAAACCAATTGCTAATAACCTGAAACAGCTTAATGTGAATATCACAAGAATATACTAGTAACCACAAACATTCGAAAAATGTTTGTGCAAATAGAGGCAGGTAATGAAAACATGGATATGTAGTACGCCGCTTAGTATCAGTGGTAAACAGTAATTCTTTCCTCAAATCCCATGCACAGAGCTTTTCTGCTAGTCTTTTAGAGCACAGAATTGTTCACTGGTACTAATGCTATTGAAGTTCAAGAAACTCTTCATATGACTATAACTGTCCTAAATTCATGGAAGACAGCAAATATAAAAACTTAGTTATAGCTCCACAAAGTAATGTCAACATTCAAAGTTCAGAAGATCTGTGGCATTAAAATTGCCAAACTACTTACCTACTTCTTCTGAAGAACGGTGCTTCTGCTGGAATGTCCCAAGTGAATGATGCCAAAAATGCATTAATATCAACTTCAGGGAATGCTGATTGAAGATAACGCAAAAGTGATGGCTTGCTCTGGAATACCAGTTGTCTACTAGGCTTCTCTTGGAGGCTCTTTGGAGCATATAAGAAACGATCGTTGTAAAATCCTGAAGCCTTGACTCTGGATCCAACTCTCCAACCCCAAATATCACCAACATTTGGCCAATCAACAGGAGCATATGGCAAACCTTTGCCAGACGAACAAAGTGAAACGTGAGTACTAAGCACTTCAGATTTCTTTTCTGAAGGTATGCAGCCATTACCGGCCTTAGAAACATCAGTTTTCATGTTTCCTCACTCTGCAAAAGTATAAATCAATGGAACTCAATGTCTCTGGTGCAGAGTTGATAACTGAATATATAGAATGAAATGCACTGGACAAATACAAGAAGAACCAGATCCTATTCCGTATCTATTCTTTATATTCAAGCTGAATATGGATAAAATTTCTACAAGTCTTCTTTTTTCTCCATTTATCATTAACAAGAAGTACTCTTGTTCTAGACTATGTCGTATTCCTAAGCAAAATGCTTTTCCAGATGATTCATGAGCTCAATATTCGCCAGTTAAGTTGCCTGAATGGCAATTCTGCGATAAAATAATTTACACGAAAACCACATAGATTCAAATGTCAATATCCAAATTTCTTGAATAAATTTCAATCTTGGACAAAAAAAGAGGTTTAGCTAACAAGCAAGCATAACATAGAAGTTAAACATTTCGTCCTAATCCAAGTCGTTGAATACACTATAGTGTCATATATATTCCACCACTCAAACTTCAATGCACAAAATTCTCATAAGAATGCAACTCTCAACATATTCGGGAGCCAATTTCAACAATGGGAACAAGAATTTTCTACTGATCACCAAAATGACACTCTATCGGTTTAAGCACTCCAACAAGAATCCCGCCTACACAACTATCAAGAAACATTTTTTATAAAGTCTAAGAAATGCAAAACAAAACACAGAATCAAATGGCTGCAAGAAGGGGGTTGTCATAACTACATATTTGTAAAATAAATTGAGAAAACTACAGATCTGATCATCTTTATCATGTTGACTATTGGACTAGACGAACAAACAAGATCACCCAAAATACACAACTTGTTTCCTTACAATTTGTTCATCAATTACATGCATATATACAAAATTTCTTATCAAAGTCTCCATCCACCAAAAAAAACAGTTTAATTTAGTCTTCTTTTTCATCTATTCTCCCACCCAGAATATCCCTTTAAACCACAGAAAAAACCAATAAAAGGGATGTTGTTAAATTGCATAGATTCTAACAGAAAAATCAAGAAACCAGCAATTAGCCAAAGAACATTTGCATCTCATAGCGATCAGAGAACACTTACAGCAAAAAGCCCACAAGTGAGAAGAAAGAATGAAAGGTGTTTGGTGAGAGAGATATGATAGTGATTTGTGGATGATTCAGCTCCACACTGACAACCTAGGTCTTTGAACAGTAAAGATTCCTAGAATGTAGTGTAGATTCTGCAGAGCAATGAAGTCATTAGGCTCAGTTATGTTCTGTTGGTGCAGGTGTGTGGTAAATGGTGATCATTTTGGGACTAACTTTCTTAATTTGGTTTCAGATCTTTTTGGTTTTTGCCCCCTTGGAAGGATTGCAGTTACAGGACAACTAGAAGGGAGTTAGAATGACTATTTCACCCCCCATTTTAGTTTTCCAATTATGTATTTTGTTTACACCAAGACTAAATTACTATTTTATTTTATTTTATTTTTTATAATGGAAGAGTAATTTTGGTATAATTTTATATAAGAGAAAAAATTAATCCATACCCATAATTTTTTATAATTATACCACAATCACATGTTATTGAATAATTGTATGATGCACATAACTTCCCAATTTAATTTGTATTTTTTTATTTTTTGTTCTTTTTTAAATTAAAAAAAATTACAGTAATCTCTACATACTCTTTGATGGCTTTATTGTTTTGTTATTATTAATCAACTTCAAATATAGCACGCAGAGGGTGCTAATATGACTAGTGATGATAATGCCACAACATAATAGCAAAATTGCATTCAAATTACCAAACTATCCTTGAACCCTATTCTTCCTTCATTATAGACAACGATACTCTAGTAATTTTAAAATAATTTTGCAGTCAAAGGGTTTCACAATATTAATGGAGTCCATGTGAATATTTGGAACTCACAACTTTTGTAAGATTGTAGTGTCACGTAAGAATTTGTTCCAAAATAAATATGGATTGTTATCAGCTAATTAGGGAATATTTTTTTTTTTTATCATTTCATAAGTTTTAGTAGTTAATTTTTCTTTTCTTTTCTTTTTATTGTATAGGTATTACTTGTTTTTTTTTTTCTCTCTTTTGGCAGAAATTAATGATGTTTTATGTTGCATGTTTATTTTTTACTTTGGGAAAATACGAAAAAAAAAAAAAAAGTTTCTTCTGTATTTGGATGGATGTAGTAATCCAAGTCTTGAAAGGAAAGAATTTGATTTGGCAACTATAATACCTTAATGAAATCATAAAATATTCCATTAATATGAGCAAGATATAAAACCGAGGAGCATTACAATTAATTGCATAACTTGAGTTTCATGCATTTGGAAATTAATGATGTTGTATTTACACAATAATAATAATAATGATGAAAGAACTTTTTGTGTTTGGTCCTTGGCCAAAGATGAAAGAACTCCAAAAAAAGATGGATGTTCACATTTTTATTTTTTATTTTTCTTTTCAGTGGATACATTAAGTTTGCATCTTAATCTTCAAGCAGCTCTGGTAGTTGCGCTTATGTTTCAGACTCCAACCCTGCATATATGACAAGGAAAGAAATGCACAAATTTTTTTTACATGTTATAGAAAGAACCACAAGAAATTAATTATAATGGACTGAAAAAAAATTCTGATTTCTTCTATTCTGAAATATTCTTAATTAAGTGAAAGGATAACTGGTTTGTTCATGGTACCTTAATTAGTAGTTTACTTTCACATGCCAATTAACAGCAAAAAACCTTCATCATTGCCCTTGTGTAGCTAGGAGAACATGATCTTCCCATCAAGCATGATATTAATGTGTAGGATTACCTTCCAAATTCGCATTTCTTCCTGCTAATTCCTTGCATTTTATGCCTTCAGCTAATCATTCTCTACCAAAGACAATCATCTAATGGGAAAAATAGTGTTATTTCTATTTTGAGTAACAAAAGAATCACAGATTGTGATTTTAAAAGTTAAAAGTATTCAAATAAACTCTAATTAATTATAGCTCTCTTGCATGAGTTTTATAAATTGAGTGGGAGAGTGAATAATAGCAGGAGATTTAATTAAAGGATAGAAATTATTAGATAAACATATATGTAAAATTACAGTTTGTTATATATTCCAATCTTCCATCTGTTTTAGAATGAGATATTGTGCATCATATGTAAAATGTATTTGTTCATGTCTAAGATAGTGTACAATATTGCTAAATAGGTTAATTACAAAATATATGATGAGTATCAAATCTCAAATAAGGCATAACATGCTACAATAAATCTTATGATTTTTTGATTAATTCATTTTCAAAGTTCTTTGAATTTAAAATCTTCCAAGAGTATATATATATATTGGAAGGATTAACTGATTTCTACCTTCCGAGTAATTTAGATCTGTATATTATTAATTAATCAGGCAATGAATGAATACACACCTCACCTCTTTGAAGAAGTATCTTGAGGAGATTCAAAAACATGTTGATTTGACTCCATACTAAAAAGATTTCCATGCAAAGATTCTTCATGCATTGTCATCAATTGTTCTGCAACCTGGATTTTGCATAATTCCTTAATAATTAATAAATAAATAAATCAAAAACAAAAATGATGTATTGCCAATTGATTGGTCTCACTATAAATAAACATATGTGCATGTAGATGAATTTTAATTCCTATGAACACTTGAATAAACTGAAAATGTACGTACCTCCTCAAGATGTGCCATCCTCAATCTCATGTGTTGAAAGAAAGGAGTAATCTTTCATGCAGCAGATTCTCTAAGTCTTCTAAACGAAGAGATGCTGTAATTAAATTATATAAAATGTATCAATAATTATAAGAATAAAATGTATTTTTCACTACCAGATCTCAAAGTAGAGTTTTGTTTTTTCATCAAATAAATTGACATGAAATTAATTAAACTAGCAAATTATTGCACATGAATTATATATCAGAGAAATCAATATTTATAAATGTATACTTAAAAATTAATGTGATTGTATTTCACCGAAATAAAAAAAAAAGAATTAATTGGATTTCCAAAAAGGCATAAAATTAAAGGGATTTATAATGATACCTTTAGGCTGAGAAAACCAAGAATCTATTTCAGATATAAGAAGCTGAGATTTCTTGAAAGAATCATGGCCGCCCCATTCATTTTGGACAGCCATTTGTAGGGCTGTCCATTTTGAAAATAGCATTGAAATTCCTTCATGGAGAGAAGAGAGAGATTTTGTAGGTTTATTGTTGATGAAGAAGGGGTGCTGCCATTATTAAGCTTAAGCTCCTTCGCTTCTTCCCCTCTTCTCTGGAAGAAAGAGCCAATGCTCATGGAGGACGTTGAAGTAGATTTTAATTTATTTACTTTTTTTTTGGGGATAAATGGACGTTAAAGTCGTTGAGCATTGGAATGAGAGAGTTTAAGGTGAGACTCGCCACTTCTTAGAATACCAAATTAAATTTAATATCATAACAATCAACGTTATCTAATTCAGATTCTTCATATTTAATCATCAATAATATAAATTAAATATTAGATACGAAAGCGTACCTGAATGTATAATAATCGATGTGATTCTTGAATATTCGAATGTGATTCTTGAGTTTACGGATTTGATTTTTGAATATTGTGGTTATTGATCTTCCAAATTCTATGTTGTGTTACTTTTATTGACATCTCATCATCAGAGAAGTGAAAACCCTATTCTCTAAAATATTTGAATCTCATATTGCACTTCTTATGTAAATCTATATTGATTTTATTTTCTAAATAAAAGTTATTTATATGTAATTTAATTTACAAATATTTACTGTATCAAATATGCGTGATGAATAATGAAATAAAAAAATTAGTATAAAAAATAAAATAGAAAATCGCATAACAGTCAAAACGATATTATAAGAGATTTTAATAAATAAAAAAAATTTAAAAAAACTCAACAGAATTGCTTTTTAAATAACTAAATGGTTTAGATTTTATCTAGATGAGTTGGACGTTAATTAGAACTCGTGTATGTCCAATAAGATGCCATCATAAATTAAATTTTAATTCATTCTCGAATCGGACGCAACCCGAATCCATTTGTCCAGTTCATCCCAACAAAATATATTCTCCAACCAAAACTAAGGCGACACCTGCGACAAAAAAATGCTACTTGTCAATCAACGCGCTACCTTCGATCTCATTCGTTCCACCAATTACCACTTGTCAATGAAGCAGAAAGCTGATTATAATGGTTTCCATTTTTTCTTTTAATCTCGAGGGAACCAATCTTGGTGATTAATTTGCAAATTTTGCATCTTATATATCTCAAACTAATAAAGCCAATTAAGACACGAGCGTTAATTTCCCAAGAAATAAAAGCAAGAAACAACAATTTTAATTCGTATTTTAATACCTAGCAGAGATAATGAGCCAACGGCAATCAAGAAGGCCGGCGAGTGCGGCCATATCCATCGGAGAAGCCTTAGAAGCTACTGCACAAACAGCTGTGAACAAACCGGTGGAGCAAAGTGATGCTGCGGCTATACAAGCTGCAGAGTTTAGAGCAACGGGTTCAACTGTCATAATCCCAGGTGGGGTTGCAGCTAATGCTCAGTCTGCAGCTTCTTATAATGATTCGGGACTAATGAGGGATGAGGACAAAATCAAAATCGGTGATGTTTTGAGGGTAAGTTTAGTAGTGGGAAAAACATGCACATTGTTCTCTTTTTATTTCTTGACGTTTATCAAATTCGCAATACTCTCGTGTTAAGATTACAAGTACACAATTCAGATGTCATTGTGTTAAAATGTGACAAACTAGATATGTACGTTTTATTTATTAAAATATAATGTGCAGGATATGTTTAATTAGTTTTTCTTTTTGATACATGAGAAAATTTTTATATGAATAAATGTGGATCTCAGAATAAGAATACATAATTTTATATATAGATTGAATTTATATAAAAAAATTTCGAGTGCATGCTACATTTTATCAAGGCATCATGCCAATTTATTCAAAACTGTAGCTGCAATGGTAGAAGAGTGAATGGTTCCGTCAATATTTAGAAAATATAACCGAATAAATCTTCGATAAACACTGGATGATCAGAATTTGCTTCGATATGGTCAGGCTCTCCGTTACAATAAAAGTAGCAAAGTGTTTCGTAGTGCAAATAAATTGTGAATTGGCACGCACAATTTGATATGCAATTCACACAAAGACTACTTAAGCAAATAATGAAATATATATATTGTATCGATTCACAGATGGCCTAGTAAATTAGCGAATTAGTGGATAACTATGTTTGATATATGCCAGACAACTGTGGCAATTAAATTTTGGTTATTTGATCTGCCATTTCTATGTACAAATGTAGGGTGCAACTATGATTTTACCTGCAGATAAGGCAGCCACAAGGGAAGATGCTGAGGGAGTTGTTTCCGCTGAGCTTCGTCACAATCCTAACTTGGCAACTTATCCAGGGGGAATAGCAGCCTCGGTTGCTGCTGCTGCAAGGCTCAATGAAAGGCAATCTTCTTAGGCGGGACATTCTTAGATAGACTCGATTCAAAACATAGTGATCTGAAACGACCCTGATCTTGTAGGTCTTTGCAATCCCTATGGTGATTTTAGGATGGTTTTATTTGCATGTTTGGTCATTCTTGTTTTCTGGCTTTTTATCAATGTAAAAATCGAAAACCAGAACTTTATTATGATTTTCCTTCTGGGATGAACCATCTAGTTTCACTTTTAATTTGCTTAATTACTATGGTTTCTCAATTAATACTTAAGATAGAGATTAAAGAAACCAAAAGTTGGGTATTATCTGTGTTAAAAATACGAACGTTCATTTCAAAATTAATTGGTAATTTGTCTACTGACTTAAAATTTGTTCACTATTCTTAGCGAAAATCAAAGCATCGTAGAACAGGCCCATGGAGACTTAAATAATTTCGGGGCCAAGGCCCAATAGCTGTAGTCTGAGATGGGCGTTTCTAATTATGCGTTAACTATAAGCCTTAAATTCTAAGAACCATCGGCCGAATTATTCCGGGCTTGGGTTTACAACCTGTAGTCTTTATTGGGCTGTAACTTGTGTAGCAAAAAATCATACATGGATCAAAGTCCATGTACCCATTAACATCAATTCTGTGGATCTTATATGAGCCCTACAGTAGGTCCAATAGTATGTAAAAATTTAGCATCAATGTGTTCTTCTTTTTCTTTTTTTTTTTATAATTATTTTTTTTGGAACTATTTTTCATATTCATTTGTTTTTCTTTTTTCCCCCTATCCAAAATGCTAATTTTCTAGTTTTGCTAATCAAATTTAGGGAGTGTTTGATAACCCCATTAAGTACTTGAGCTTAATTTATTAAGTACTTTGTATTAAGTGTATTTGATAACGAAATTCTCCTAGTTATGAATATATTAAGTGTCACTTAATTTCTATATAAAATTTTAAGTGAAATGTCTATCACTTAATTTAGTGAATTCTTTATTAATATAGTAAATTCACTCAATTTTTATTCATTTCACATTCAAACACTTTTTTACATGTACAAACATACTCATAAACACACACTTGCATGCACTATATTCATTCTCTCTCAAATATAAACACACACTTGCACACATTACATTTATTCTCTCTCACATATAGACACATACTTGAATGTGCTATATTCCTTCTCTCACATACATAAACACACACTTGCACACAGTGTATTCATTCTCTCTCACACATAAACACACACTTGCTCACACTATTCATTCTTTCTCACACATAAATATATACTAGAATAAGTATTTACCATATTCCTTCTCTAACATATAAACACACACTTGCACACATTATATTCATTTTCTCACATACATAACACACTTTTGCATATACTATATTTCTTCTCTCTCACACATAAAAACACACTTGCATACACTACGTTCCTTCTACCTCATATATAAACAAACATTTACATATATTATAATCATTTTCTCTAATATATAAACACACACTTGGACGCAATATATTTCTTCTCCCACACAAAAATACATAATTGCACATATTATATTCTTTCTCTATCACATATTAACTATTTATTTGTATTAAAAATATAATACTTAAAAAAATTAATCTTCTACAAAAATAAAATATAATATTATCATCAAACTATATAATATATACGAGATAAAATATGTTAATTTATTGCTCAAATTCAACTGATTATCAAATAGATATAACCTAATGAATTCAACAAATTAAGAGTTCAACACTTAATTTTCAATATTCAAATTTTAGATTTTATATTTTAACTTTTATCAAACGCACCCTATTTTTAGCAATATTCGATCCACCGAACCAAATGTGCATTTCGAAATTCTAAGGGCTCTCCTGAAATAATGCAGAACCATCGATTCTGTCAAAAGTTATTGCAAAAACTTTTTTCACTGACAATAATTTTGTAGGGCAAGTTCAAAGATGCTGATCAAAGACAAGTTAGGACAAAAAAAAAAAGTCACCTGATGGCGATAGCTCTCTCAAGTTTTGTACAACAAGGACGAGTCCTCTCGTGAGCGAAGGCTTAATTTTGCCAAGGACGAATTCTCTCTCCAAAATATTTTTTTTTTTCTCTTTTACTCATTTGAGTTAGTAGCTTGGGTCAGTCCAAAATTGTTCCTGCTTTCATGTGCAGTTATGTAAAATCCCAAAATATCCAAAGGGTCCTTGATTGCTTGGTGGAGTAAATTGGCATGTGGAAACGACTTTCTTTGTTTCTCGAGTGGAGATTCTCTTAAAATTGTTGGGTAAATTATAAGGAATTCTATCATGTGATTTGGTTAATGTTTACATTATTTTTTTTATAATTTTTAAATATACAATCTACCCTCTTGTAGTTTGGATTAAAGTAAAATTGTTAAATATTCTATTAAGTAACTGTTAGGAGGTTGAAATTTTTTTATTTAAAAAGTTATTTTAGTTATTTAAAATCTCTAATAAAAACTAATTATGTATTTTAATATAAAACATCACCCCTCTCTTCCTACAAAAGGGTTCTTCAGGCGATAAAAGAGTATTAGAATTAGGGGTGTTTTGGATACAAATTCGTTAAGTTTTTAACTTTTCACACATTTTACAAAAAAAAAAAAAAGAAAAAAAAAGCCTACAGTATAAGAAGGTGGATTTAGGTTGAAACCATAAGAGAGTAACGTAAATATCAACCAAACTACAAGAGAGTTAATTGTAATTTATCCTAAATTGTTTGGTTAAGTCGGTATTCATCTATTTAGTAAGCCAAAAGATGTTAATCACACTATCAAAAAGTTCTAACATTACCTTGACTTTTGTTATTCTCAATCTTTGTCTGGTGGTCAATTTAAAAATATCATTGTAAACCACTAAAATAGATGTTGGTGGTCTATCCTGATACTCGAAAAAGGAGTAAGTTTTACCTACTCACTTCATAATGTGTAGTAGGTATGATAGCCGTTGAAATGCCTGAAAAGCAGTTAAGTCTCATTACTTTTCAGTTATCCAACAGTCTGCAATAATCACTCTATAATGCAGAGTGAGTAACAAAACATTTTTGTCGAAAAAAAAGGGGTAACAAGGTTGCTCCTAAACTTTTACGCGTAGAAAGAAAGAAGTTAGTACAAATTTAAATACTCTCTCCATTTCAGCTATAATTGTCACTTTAGACAATTTATTTTGTACCATATTATTCATAGCTTTAGAAAATCAAGAAAGTATTAAATGGTATTTTTTTTCAACTTTTACTCTAAGTATCATATTAATGGAAGAAGAATTATATAATTGAAATATTAATGTAAAAAAATAATTTAATTACTTTAATTTATTAATTTTTATAAAATTAATATAATTTAAATACTTATATAATTTATGTGTACTAATCAAACGTGACACTTAGGATTTGGTTTACGGGAGCGTATGATACTTGCAGATCATGACTCTCGGAAAGTGTATTACTAGATGAATACCGGCTCGACCAAGCAGTAGAGGTATTAGAAAAGTGTAGGATGTAATTGCAATGCACTTAATGGGTTGGTGCCCATTATTCTTCTACTACGAGGTATTAGAAAGAGCATTTGCAGCACTTGAATATTCGTCCTCTCCTCCGCCATCAACACCATAACAACTTCATCCTACTAAAGCTTCTTTTTATTTGAATTATTATCTCTTTTTTAGTTATATATTTTATCATCTTTGTTTTCAAGTGATACCAAAATTACCAATGCATAATCCATAAAGCTACAAAAAAATCCAAAATCCCAATACATAGCTGACAGAATCTCAGTTATTACGTAAGTAGGGCCATGCTGTTTCCCATACTGTCACTACTAAATATTTGCTACGCCAAATGCTGGTTGCTTGGAAAATGTAACTACAAAATTATAACGGAAAATTTAACTTTTCTTGCTTCCTAGAAAGTTTTTTTTTTTGGGGTCAAAACCATGTTTTTGCTTATCAACGTTTATAATACAAAATTTTAATGGTTTTCACGAACAAGGTAACCTAACCCGTTCAAACCAAATCAAAAAGATCGACTCGGTTATCAAAGTATAAGTATCCTATATCGATAAGTATCCTAAATTAGTTAATGTGTTTTTGAGTCGCGTCACTCATTATCAATTAGTTTTGAAATAAAAGTTCATATTTCTTAATATGATATTAGAGTTAGTTTCAATTTCTCTCATATACACATCTGCCTTGAGTTCTGTCTAACCCTTTTCAACGGATTCCATTTCATATCCAACTCACATAACGACTTCTCAACTAACCCAAATCACGTGTATGAGAGGGGGTGTCAAAACATAATTATCCCACATCGATTAGTTTAAAGATTCTGAACTTATAAGTGTAATTTATAAGTTCTTGAACTACATCATTCATTATCAATTAGTTTTGATAGAAAAATTCATATTTTTTAACGCAGGTAATAAGTCCATATACATATGGTACAGGATCCTGTACATTTACAACATTCTTTTAACTTCAATATTTTATGAAGGAATAAAATTTTGATTACTCAGTCGTTTATGACATTTTTGAGCTTTAAAATTTTTTTATTAAAAAAAATTGACTATACATACAATCCTATAAATGGGGTATAAATGGGGAGGAAAGGGAAGGGGAGAAAAGGAGAATAAGCTTATCAATTATATTAGGGCTAATAACACTTTATTCCTCTAAATTATATGGGTAATTATACTTTGTCTCCTGAACTATTGAAATATACACTTTATCCCTCATTCACAATATTCATCTTTTAAAAATTTTAAAATATCAAGAAAATTTAGTTAGATGACTAAAATACCCTTGGTACTATATTTTGATAAAATTTAGTTAGCTGACTTAAATATCCTTGAAGGTATTATATTTTGATTTTTTGTGTATTTAAATATTGATAGTGATGTGATAATTATTTAAAAATAAGCATAAATAAAACTATATAATATTTTAATATAATCTATATGAATATATTTCTTGGTTAAATTTTTAAAATTTTTATATTTCATTTTATATTATTTCGAATTTGAATATTTGACTGTAGTGATAGAACATTTCCAAATGGGCTTGTTTTCTATGAAAATTTTTTCTATAAAGATATTGTATGAAAATATAATTTCTATAAAACTTTGTGATTTTTTCAATGTCTTTTAGTATTTTACAATTTTAAAATTTGACTTAATCTGTGTAAATTGCGATGTTATATATAATACAATTTAAAAATTTCTCACATCTTGTTCCCTAAAGTCCAAGATATCAATATGTTATTATATTTTATTTTTTCTTAATTCTTTTATAACTGTCGAAAATCAATTAATATATAAAAATCAAAATATGATATGAAGGGTATTTTAGTCATTTAACAATAAATTTTCTTGATATTTTAAAAATTTTAAAAGATGAATAATGTGAATGGGGGCAAAGTGTATATTTTTATAATTCATGAGGATAAAGTGTAATTAACCATATAATTTAGAGGAACGAAATATTATTAACCTGTTATATTATGCCCAAATATACAAAATTATATAATTAACCTTGCATATTGAACTATTCAGCTACACTCCGGATAGCATATTATATCACATGCATGTAAGAGAAGATTTTTAGGTGAATCGAGTTCGTACAATAATATATGAACCCTTTAGTTTTAAATCAACCAAATCACCCAATGTCATAATATACTTGTGTGGGACCGGGTCATCCAAGAATTTTCGCGCAAGTATGTTATGACAGCAATATATATTCCTACAAGACTTCTATTCCGCTCTCTCTCACTCACTACATGTACTCAAAATGGCCAACATCTTCAGAAAGAATTTCTATCTAAGTTTCTTCAAGATCAAATGCCTTCCCACAACTCTATCTCCATGTGCCTTCAACAATTGAAGAAGAAGAAGAATATGATGATGATGAAAACATTTTACCAATCAATCCAAACACTAGCACTTCATCCTTACTCACAAACTTTAACTCCATCTATGACCTCAGCTCATCATCATCAGACTCCCATTTCTCCAATTCTAAGTCTCTCACTTCTTCCAAAGAAGTCTTTTTCTCCTCATCAGAAGATTCAAATGATAATTCTGATTCCATCCCTGATTTTTCCTCCATTTTCACCTCCCAACGCTTCTTTTTTACCTCTCCAGGCAACACAAATTCCATCATCGAGTCACGTATAATGCCACAGGTACAGGAGACAGCTGCCACCCTAGTCTCAGGTGGCGTCGCCGTCCAGACTTACTCACCTGACCCTTATGCAGATTTTAGAAGATCAATGCAAGAAATGGTGGATGCACATGACTTGAAAGACTTGAAAGTTGATTGGGATTTCTTGCATGAGCTTCTCTTGAGTTATCTCAACTTGAATCCAAAGCCATACACATAAGTTCATCATTGGTGCTTTCACTGACCTTATCCTATCCCTAATGTTGTCCAATCGCAATAGCCAGATGAACGATTAACACCACCATTTAAGTGATAAAGTCTTTATTTCTAGTTTCGTAACGAGTAGTAAATAGATCATAGAATCCTTTACTTTTCAACTACGATAATACCTATCTTGATTGTATAGCGAATGAGTAACAAAGACACGCTCCATAAATATGCCACATCAAGACTTGTTTTGCAACCCTTTTTCTCATTTACATTTTCATTTATTTATTGGGTGTAAGGTATCTTTTCTTTTTAATTTCTTTTTTTAGAGGTGAATTTTGATTTGGTCCTCTTGTGGGATTGGATTGTCTTTGATGATAAAGATATGTTTCTTATACGAGGACAAATACCTAAATAGAAATCCAAGACAAGCGTGAGATTTTGATTCCTCGTGGGGGTGTAAACTATTCCTCTAACGTATAATGTTCATGCATGTATGCTGTAAAGGGATGTTGTGCTAGTAAAGAATATCTTTTCTCGTGTTGACTGTAAACTATTGTGCATGTTTTTGTTAGAAAAAAATTCTTCACTATTTATTCTATATTATGAAGTGAGTATTTTAAATTATTATATAATTGAAAAGTGATGGGACTTTATTACTTTTCAATCATCTCAATAGTTGGGTGGGTATTTCAAACTATTGAATGATTAAAAAATAATAGAATTTTTTTGTATACTTTTCATCCATCTCAACGATTATTATACTCACCCTACAGTAGAAAATAAACAAAGAAGACTTGCTCGTTTTTCTTAGTTTGTGAATCTATCTAGGGGAACGTTGGACTGTCCTTAATTGATTACGACATTATTAAAGGGACAAGGAAAGTTCATTTGTTGTACTTAATTTTGTACTGTAGTTCACGTAAATTTCATAGACCTCACAATTTCAAAGGTGCTTTGCGAACACAAAAACAAGAATGCCCCTTAAAGGGGTGGAAAAATACAGGTGTTATACAGGACATATGGTGGCCCGTGCTAGCCAGGTATAGGCTGGATGATGAAGAAGAGTAAAACTTGTAGAGAAAGAAAGTTGGGAAATTATAGAGATTAGGGGAATCGATTTGAGTATATTATTTGGTATAGAATTGTCTATTGTTAGGGTGACTCATTGTTTATAGATTTTAGGTGAGTCTTAGTTAACATAATCTAAATTATTTATATGTATAATTACATTTATACCCTTAATGAGTTTGTTTTACAAATAGTACAATAATATAAGATACCATATTTAATATCATCAATAGTCCTTACAGGCCGAGACTGAAATTTGGTTCAGGGTCTGGCTGACCAATATGTTAGAATTTCCCATTCTAATGTACCATTTTGATCCAAAGTTTTCCGGACTGAAGTCTCCACTTGACTACACTATCATTAGTCCCCGATTCGAGACTTGTCTTCCGAACATGTGAACCCCATCCGATACTCACATTGTTTGTATTTGCGTTGTCCCCATCGGTTGAACTTCATATGCAATTTGCATGAGAGTTCTCATTTGAGAAGCTCTGTTATCTTTATTGCACATGCTACCGCATTCCGAGACTCCATTACTTTAATAAGTGATATGTATAGAAATTTAGTGCGAGTTACTTTTTTGCCTCCATTAACATAAATTTTGCTTCAGATAATCAGAATTTTTGTGTAATAGCTTCCCTCATGGTCAAAAAGCATCGAAGAGATGAGAGAAAACATGACTTTTTGTTCGAATTCTCACAGACCACGCCAAATGATGAAGAACAAGTAGAATTGAGTTGATGGCTGTAAATAAAACCAAGAAGTCATTCGAGTGCGAATGAAATTTAGTTTAATAAGAGCTCATTTAAGTTCGTTCTTTAGTAATTAAATTAAATTTGAATAAGATTTAATTTTTAATTATAAATTTTTGACTTTGATTCAAACTCGACTTGATAAATTTAAATTTCAATTATTCGAATTTGATTTGAAATCTATTTGATGAAAGTTCATTGTTTAAGTTTGACTCCAAAAAAAGAAAAAAAAAAAAACAAATCTAATTTAAACACATTTATAAACTCATTAAAATAATCAAGTTTGAATATAAAGTATTTGATTTATTCAAATTTGTTTACACCAAAGAGTTAAGTAAATTAAATTTACAGTCAATTTTGTCACATCATTACTAAGTCAGTGGATAGCTAAAAATGTTATTTAAGGGTTAACACAGCTAATAAGGAAGAACAAAAAGGAATTAGAACAGGACATATGATTAATTCAATTATATTGCATAATGTTGATGGGGAAAAAACGAAGAAAACCCAAAAGACTTCTCTAAAAAGCCGCCCAAATTTTGGGCACCCAAAAGGGTACTCTATCATATGTTCTTTTTATATGTATCAAATAGGTTTATTAAAAGGGGAAAAATATGGTAATTATTTCCATAAACAATAAGTGTTGTAAAAGTCTAAAAGTCTATGACCAAGCCCAAAGTACGCATGCCTCGTATGATTAGTGTCGCGTAAACAACGTACTATTGTCGAGTTATGTATATGTTACATCCGATTAGTTTAGGGTGTAAACGAACTTAAATAAATCGAATATTTCAATATTCAAAGTTGTCAATTATTTTAACGAAATTGTAAATAAGTTAAAATTTGATTTGTTCATCTTTCGAGTCAAATTTAAATAATTTTTTATCAAGTCGAGTTCAAATGAAATTCGAATAACTTAAAATTTTTACATATAAAATTAAAAATTTAAACTCATCAAACTAAAAAAAAATTAATGAACGCTAAATTTTCTCCAAACTTGATTGGATTACAGACAAATCAAACTTGAATGAAATCTTACCAAACCAAGTTCGATTTGAATATCGAGAAGTTTGGTTTCATTTACCGCCAACATGCAGTTATTATTATCTATACTATATATAAAGTTTGAGGGTCTTTTAATATGCGTTATCTTCTAGTTTGTCATTATTACTCCTATAAAATATTTAATTGTGAATAATTTTTTCTCTTTAACTTTCACCATTCTTTTTAATACATTTTCTTTCTTTTATTTTAAACACATTGGGAATACCTTTTCCACTAGTTGATGTGTATGCTATTAGGACTGCACTAAGATTTTTTTTGGGAAGAATGAGCTTTTGGTGGGACAAACTTAACTTCGTCTGGTGTGCTCTACTTTTGAAGACACACAATCGTATATAATTAACTGCTCAATCACGAAATTTAAGCATGCATGTGTGCTTTAGTTCCCATAAAGAAATAAGTAAAGACAAAATTGGATTATGATGAGGACAAATGCACGAATTGAAAACTTCACTACGAGTGCGAAAGGTCCAAATGGGCAAACAAAGCTTATCGGGAATCCTAATTTTGTGTGTCACCCTCACCATTACATCTTTAATTTTACCCAATCAATATATTAACGAGGAATTCTATAATTCTGTTGAGCGAATCATTTTTTTGGATTTAAAAACTTATACATTACGAGTTTTTAAAATACATAGTGTTGTACTGTATAAATTAAATTGTTAAAGCATGATTTTCTAAAACGGATTATAGAATTTTCCTATATTAATAACGTTTACCTAAAAAAATAAATAAATAACATAATTCAATTTTCAGGATTTAATATTTATGGGTGTGTTGGGATCCTAACCGTTGCTAATCTCTTTTTTGTTGTGCGTGAGTTTACTAAGAATCCAATCACGTAATACATTTGTTTTAAAAAATAAAAAATACTTACCCCGCTCACAATTTTTTCTTAGTAACTTGAATTCACAATCAATAAATAATAGAAAAAACGTTTTTTCACTTAACTTATACTTCGTTGTCAAAAGATACATTTGTTTGTATATATGATGCTCAGTTAATTGATCCCATGAAAGTCTCTTTCACCATAGAACTGATCTTAAAATTATTGTATGCTAATGAGTTGTTGAATGAGCATGCTCAATTTGGAATTCCATTGGTGAGTATCCATGAGCCGAAGAATGTTCTAACATCAATTACGTTAATCATAAAAGAAATAGGAGAATTTCTGTTCCATCCAATTTAGATATTATATCATTATATTTTAAAATTTATACAATATAAGTATTTATTATACAAATATTCAAAGTACAACGATTTGGCACATTAATGTGATTATAGAATTTTTCAAAGAAATAATGCATTTATTCTTTTTAAATTAAAAAAACCTCTCCCTTTACTCTTTAGTTCTTAAGGACTCGAATTCATGACTGAAATCATAGAAAAAGTGTCTTATCACCTAAACTACACTCCGTTGTCATATTGCGCTTACTCCTTAGACTATTGAGCTTAGGAATAACTATGTCAATTAAGGTCCTTTTATTTTCCATTTATCTTTTTCTTTTAGCAATTTTGATGAATTAGAAAATTGCACTTTCATTATTCTCTCACGTTGGTTTTACACACAACATACGGCTATGGGGATGAGAAATAAGCCCTAATGCAAATTCAAGCAACTAAAATAACAAACCAATATCATCTTACATGGATGTAGCTTAAAAAAAGGCCAAAAATCTAGGAGAACGTAAAAATATAACTATTCTAATTTATGTTCTGTAAACTCTGTTTAATTAACTTGTGGAGTTGAAGACAATAATGTCTTAATGATTGGTGAGGTAAACTTCATGATTGAAACTGCTTGCTAATAAGTGGAACAAATTAAATCATATTGTACTGTTTCATGAGACTGAAATAACAAGGTAAAGCTGGAAAATTGTCCAGTTATAGATTTGTCATTTCAATCAATTCATACGTTAAAATGCAGTCCTGAACAACGAAAATTTATTCAGTGAATCGTTACACTTTCTCCTATCAACTTTTTATTTCACATACATCACATTTCAAAAATAAATTAATTCTAAATAATATCAAGAATAATAACTATCTAAAAAAATTGGAACTCAAACATTTCTCGATGATTGAAGACTACTTGCAATTTTATTTTATTTTTCTGATGAGCACATTGTATAGTATAGTTTGGTCTATTATTCTTGGATACTTCATTTTCTTAATGATTGATTGGCTACTCTCTTGGAACGGATTTTGTTGGAATCTTTCTTTTTTTCCTTTTTTTGATTGATGGTTTTGTTTGAATGTGAACTACAAAAATATTCTCGAGTCATATATACTCCATAGTTTAATCAAAGTCTGCTTCCTCTTTTAGTGTGAAGAACATTAGACAGCTGCATATGCAATAGCGTCAGAATTCAGATAACTGAGTTGTTTCCTGCCTACATTGTGGATGAAAAACTATGTGGTCTTTGGCTGCATTATGAATTTTGTAGAGTGATAATCATGGAGTAAAAAACTTCTGTGTTTACAGGTTGGTTTTAAATTTTAAAATTCCTCTATTTTTTGGAAAAATTAAAAAAAAACAAAAAACAAAATTTTGCAATTAAGACCAACTTCATGTTAGTGGTGATCTAATTGAGCCGCTAATTTCCTTTTAGGGTAAATGTCATATCCTTGTGATTTGACTAATGTTTACATGACTACCTATAAATCTACAATTTACTTTTTTGTGATTTGTCAATTTTTTTGTAAAATGAATATTATGTCAACGTTATATTTGTTTTTTTTTTTTTTTTAAATTTACAATGAATCTCTACGCACCACTTGATGACTTGAATCGATCGCTGGTACATTAGTCGTGATTTAGATTGGGCGGCAAACTGCCTTGAGATCAACATTTATGTACTTATGTTAGTCATGACCTAGATTGAGCCGCTAATAATACACGCCAAAATCCGAAAAACTAAATGGCTACAAAAATAATTAGGAGTAATGTGTGTGCATTGCTCTCAAAACTCGAAAACTCCCCAAGTTAGCAAGTAAGAAATGGTAATTTCCCTCTCACATACATCTCCCTATCCCCTTTTCTTCTTTACCAATAATTTCCGAAAAACTGCACCCCTCAAAGATTAACTTCTCAATCAAATCCCAGCAACCTTCACAAAATTGAATATGGATTAATCTTATATATATCGGTAGTGTAAAAAAATATTTTTGTATCATCAAATTTAAATGTATGACACGTGTATATATAACTAACTTTTAAAATTTAAATAATACACAAGTGGCGTGCACCCAAATCTAATGGTATAAAAAAAAATTTATACACCGATGGTATATAAAAGATTTTCTCAATTAATAAACCACACCCCACTAATTACCACACCTCCAAAAATCCCACCACATAATTCTCAAAGCCACCCAAGAAACTACAAATAATAGTAATAGCAGTACTACTTCTGATTCTGAAGCAGAAACAAAAATCCCAGAAAATGATCCAGAAAATACTGTTAAAATCACCCCAAATGGTGAAACTAAGGAGGGTGATGAGGTACCCCAATTGGGTGCTGAAATCAAGAAGGCCATCCAGGAAAGGGCAGAGAAAGAGCAAGATTTGTTCTTCGCTGGGGTGGCAGAGGAAATAAGGGAAATTGAGTGGCCTGCTTTTAATGAAGTATTGGGAACCCCTGGGGTTGTGCTAGGAGTTATTGCTGGTTCCAGTGTCGTTTTGCTCACTGTTAATGCCGTTTGATTGGCTGAACTTTCTGATCAGGTATTTGCTGGGAGTGGCATCCAAGAATTCTTTAGTTGATGAACTTGGAAGGATAAGAGAGAAAAAGTTTGTGGTCCACTGGGTTAAGTGTCCATCTTGTTTTACTGGACCTGCTATTTAAGTTATTTCTTTTTCTTTTTTTTTAAAGAAACTGATTTTTTTATTTTTTTTTATTCTTTGCAGAATTGTTTGTTCAATTTTGGAGTGTATGATGAAATCTCAGAATGCCCAATGAAAAAAAAAAAGTACTAATTCAAAGGAAAAGCTTAACTGTAAGCATCATTTTGTACCTCAAAAATTGACAACAAAAGTAAAAGTTCAACTCCCACAAAAATGCAATAAAAAAAAGCTAAACGAAAGAAAATGAAAGACTTGAGATCATGAGGCAGCAAATATATGTTAACAAGTTAAGATAACAGAGATAACAATGTAGTACTTAATAAAGAGAAGCAAGTTCTCTATTCATCTCCACCAGCAGGACCAACAAGGATGTTCATTTTCCACCCTGTGCTGAGCCCTCCTTTTTGCCACCTTCATCCTTCATTTCATCTGCTTTTCGGATTCTGATTTTGTATTTAGCCTCAAAGTCAGCAATTTCCTTTTTCTTCTTTTCTAAGGCCTCATTTAGTCGAGCAATTACCTCCCGAAGCCCTTCTTTATTCCGTTGAACAGCTGGCAGGACCTCTTTTACTGTTCTGTCTACAAGCACTCCACCAATCATTCGGTAGCACCGCCTTGATGGATCAAGTGGTTGTATGGCATTGATTACCAGTGAGTGCTCACTTACTTCCATCTCTAATTCTGTGATTTTTGAGTAAATTTGGTTCATTTCAGCCCTCATCGAACCATAAACATTGGCAACAGCTTGTTCATTTACTGGTTCAGCTTCAGCTCTGCCAGCCATGGTACTGGACAGAGAAGAACAAACACATTAGATAACACTTGCATATGTATTCTTTAGCTGCATGAGGATGCACAATTTATGAACACACGATATTATAGTCTATTCAAAAAGTTTACAACAAAGCAAGCAACGAACGGATTTTCATTCTTTTATTTACATGTAATTCTGAATCCTTAAAGAACTTTCCAGTATTCCAGTCTTCTAGACAGTGAGAACTAATCTAACGGACAGTGAGTCCACCAAGAAAGGGGTTGGCCTTATCTAGTAATCCATTGGCAATAACATATACAGAAAATGAAGGTTAACAAAGAAGGATCTGCAGATGGTTAGCATCAAATCTTATCATCAAAACATTTGACTAGTCCTAGGATCTATTAGATGCCAGTTTATCAAATTGTTGCACCCAAATAGACTTCCCAGTTTTCAATCACAAATTTCAAGAGTACATTGTTATCCTATATATGACTTCATTAAACTTCTGCAACTGCAGCCTGCTATGTTTGGATAGGAGAGCCATGGCACTAAAAAATCAAAAGAACACGCAAATTTTCCAAAGAATTTCATGAATAGAACCACAATCAAGTCCACAATATTTCCTGAGCACAAAATGCCAGCTAAACAAGCATTTCATACATGGTAGTTTAGTACAAATCCCTGGGCCAGGGTGGTAACAACCGAGAACTAATAAGTACAAGTCAAAATATGCTGCACCTGCAACTTAGAGTACTAGATCAATGCTATATGCTCCAACAGGCCTCAAAGAACAATATTCATTAAATCTAGAACAGGAAAAAACATATTTTTGATGGTTCAAATGTGGAGCAGGGTGGTAACAAGTCCCTGGGCCAGGGTGGTAACAACCGAGAACTAATAAGTACAAGTCAAAATATGCTGCACCTGCAACTGAGTACTAGATCAATGCTATATGCTCCAAGAGGCCTCAAAGAACAATATTCATTAAATCTAGAACAGGAAAAAACATATTTTTGATGGTTCAAACGTGGACGGATAAATCACAATCATCATAGGTAAGAGAAGATGCTTAAAGCCTTAAACCGATGGCATTTCTGTTAAATCTCCTAATCATTCCAAGTCAAAATACTAGTCCTGCACCTGCATTGGTAAATTTAGAATACCAGACCAATGCTATACACTCCAACAAGCCTCCCAGAACAATACAGTATTTATTAAATCTAGAACCGTGAAAACAAATTTTTCTGAAATAAAGGTGGATGGATAAACCACAATTATCATAGGTAAGAGAAGATGCTTAAACCGATTCCACTTCTATCAAATCTCAGGATACCTGCTCTTCACTAATCTCAAATATGAATATGAATTGGTACCAAGAACAGCCTTTTCAAGAAAATTTTCCATTAACCTCATTATTCACATTTTCTACAATATCAGTTCTTACACTGATCAACATACGACAGCGAGAATTATGCACGCCACACAAACTTCTTCAAAGAAAGACACATTTCCAGCCTTCTTAGCACTTCGAATACTTATCTCCCTGATTCCTCATGGAGCTCAAAACCTCTACTTAATTCCCAAAATCCAAAATAAACCCACAAAAAGAATTAGAAAACCTGATTCAACTGCCACGCAGTTACAGTTAGCAGAACCCAAAAATTACACCTAAAAATTACCAAAAAGTTTCAATCTTTACACATTCCACCAATAAACAAATGACAAATATGAGGATCCTATAATTAAATAATCCAAGAAATAAAACCCACAATTTATTTTTTCAAGTACAAACTAAATGTCCTGAATCTGAACTGTTTCCAAATGTCATAAAAATCTCATAAATATGATGAAAAAGTAAACAAATTACTGTTATTCGAACAAATTGACGAAAGAAAAGGAAAACCCAGAAGGGAATAGTCGGAGTTTACGCACCCGTTTTAGTTCTTTGGCAATTGGATGGAGGAGTTGAACAGCCGGCGAAAGAGGCGGCGGCGGCGGAAGTTGGGAAGAGGCGGAAAACGGAGTGGAGCCGGACAGAAACAGAAAGGGCTGTGAACTTGGGCAAGTGTCTAGCACTTTAATTTCTTTTTCGTTTTTATTTTCTAGGCTTAAGGATATTTTTCTTATAAAAAAAAAAAATAGGGTAAATAAGTTTCTCACATTTTACATTTATACTTTTTTAGTCTTTCACATTCAAAATTATACATTTTAATCTTTCATAAATTTAAAATGCACAATTTTGGTCCTTCAAAACAATTATGAACATATTTTAATCTGAAATATTCACATGCGTATAAAATATTACATTTTTCATACTTAAAATTGATAATACATAAATTTTATATACTAAATGACACTACTTAAAACCTCCTCCACAGTAATCTCAAAATTCTCACCTACCATCACTATCCATATTTTCCTCAATTGCCGCTTTTCCTCCGCCACTCCTACTCCAACAACCCCAATCTTCTTTCTTTTTGGTACAATTTAATGGTTAAGGTTATGCATTATCAATTTCATACTTAAATATGTTATATTCGATACGTATATAAGTATTTCAGGTCAAAATATACCCGTAATTGAGTCGAAGGACTACAATGGTACATTTTGAATTTTTGAAGGATTAAAATGCATTATTTTAATGCTAGCATGTGAAGGACTAACAAAATACAAATATAAAATGTGAGTGACTATCAAGGTCATCATCCCAAAAAAATAAAAAATCATTCAGGGGTATTTTGGAAATTCCAAAAAATTTCAACGCTGTAAGAAAAAAAAAGTAAATGCCAACTTTTTTTTTGGGTAAAAAACATTTTTGGTCCCAAAGTTTCATAGAAAACAAATCACGTACCTTATCTTTCAAATTTCAGCTAAGTTAGTACAAATAATAGAAAAATAACATACTTTTTGTTCAAAATTATGTGAAAAAGCTGTTTTTGTTAGTTTAGGCAAGAGAAAGTAAAAGATAAAGGGTAATTTTTTTTTTGGAGTAGAGCCATAAAAATCAAAAGTATGCTATTTTTATGTCAATTGTCTTACTTGAGTTAAAATTTGAAAGATGAGGGATATGATTCATTTTTTATGAAACTTTGGGGACTAAAAGTGTCATAGAACCAAACTTTGGAGACTAAAAATATTTTTTACTTTTATTTCATTGGAATCCACTATATGTGCAAAAGAAATGATAAACGTATGTAAAATTAGGATCGATAATTTGATACTACTAGAATTTTGTTATGCACATTGTCACAAGCAAACAAATTAAGTTGAGCACGAATAATGAGTAGTTAAACTCGAATTGGTTAGTAGTGTATATAAATCGAGTTGAGTATGAATATTGAATAGTTAAACTCGATTAGGTCAATGGTGTATTCAAACTTGGTATCTTTGATATCCAACAATTATTTTATCAGTTCATACGATAACAAGTCTTAGAAATGAGGATTACTTTTTGCAAGGTTAAGAGGTTTTATAGTTTCTTTCTCTTCTTTTTAATTTGAGAAATGTGAAAGAATGATCTTAGAAGTGCATTATAGACTATGATGTTAACCAACAAATGCACATGACTTCTGCTTGTACTTCCCACGTAGGGTAACATTGACACAAGAAAAAATTGGAAAAACGTCAAAATACTGAAAGAAAAATATTGTCAACAACATTATCAGTGCTATCAGTTCTGAAATATTCTCGCAACATTTTAATGTGCCCCTATTACTATTAGTCCAAAATCATACAGTAAAGTAAAAACATAGGAGCACCAAAATACCGAAAATTACAGAACATAGCCACTGGTATTCAAACAACCAAGGCACTGAATTTATTGAAATTATCAAGGGAACACAGAAGAAATTCGATGCATATCCACTTTCAAATGCGCTTCTTTCCTCCATTTTCAGCCAAGGAACTACATTGGAAACAGGAAGCATTTCAGGGCTCAAACGTCAGGCTCTCTGCCTCCCGTCTGACTGATTCAAATAGCACCGAAGACAAATATCGTTCACCAAAGCTGGGGAAAATCACCTGTGTAGAAGTTGAAGCACCATCATAGTTAGTAGTTTATCACTGTTCGAGGTGCTAGGAAGCGTCCTTAGCTGATCCTTGACCAAATGTGCAACTACATCTTTATACTAAACATGTGTACTACTGCCACACCACATTGTCAAATACTTCCAACTCTAGTTTCACTAGAATTTACTGATTTTGGATACTCTAATCATAGTTACAATGCACATAAACAGTTGCTTGATATATCCTTCGAAACCAAAAACTGAGATTGTAACTTCAAAAAGACTGCATTTCCACACATTCAACAAACTATAGAGGGTTTCGGTTCATTCAACTGTTTGATACCAATAGTACAGTACAAAGGCTGCCCATAACCATTCACAAATGAAAAAGGCCTAATGGAATATAATACTTTTGTTTGTTTTCCTCGGGCCCTAGAGAAAATCTGGGATATGGTCTATTTATCTTTTAGAATTCGCTAGCTGACTCCTACAGCATCATTAAGGCATATGCTATTTCTGCAACTAGGTAGAGCTTGAAAATTAAAATCCAAAAGCATAAGCTAATCTCTTGGAAGGCAATACCTGCAGCTTAAATACATTGTTTATTCTCTGTTTCGAGTTATCATTAGCAGAAGATAGTAGCTCTAAATTAGCTACTCTAGGATATAGGGAAAATATAAAAGACTTACAACAAAGAGTTTGCCAGCACTCTCTGGACGCTTTGCAAGGTTGATTGCAGCAGCTGCAGCGGCACCAGATGATATTCCAACCTACAAAAGATAGTTTTGAGCTAAGAATAATACATGAACTAGCAACAAGATAGGCGTAAAACGAGTTAAAGAAGAGAAGAAACAGAGGAAATCAAAATTTTGCAGTGTAAATCGTCCAAAAGTTAAACTTACAAGCAATCCTTCTTTCACAGCAAGAAGCTTTGCAGTTTCAATTGCTTCATCACTTGAAATCTGGAAAAGTCATGGATACCATATTAGTGTGCTTGACGGGAGCTACAGAAGAAATACAACTCTCAAGCAATACTCACACCTCACACAGGCACATAAAGATTTCAAGAAACTCAACAATTTGTTTTAGACCAGCATGCATGTGTACCAACTTAATAAAACAAGAATGTCGTAACAAAAAACAAAAGTCTTACTTGAACAACTTCATGTGCAATCTATTAAGTTAACATCCAAAACACCAGGAACAAAACCAGCTCCAATACCCTGGATCTTATGCGGACCTAGCATGACAAACAGTTATAGTTTAGATGGAATAATAGATCACAAATTGGCATGAATATGACTATCCTCAATCTTTTAAAACAGGTAGCTAGAATTGCTAAAATCAGAATTATTATCCAGACCATCTTTTTAAGGAAAATAAACACCAAAGAAGACAAACAGTAGTACAACAAAGTTTAAAAGAAGAAAATGTGTAATAGATTGAGAGAGATGGAAAAGGTCTTTATGGAAGCATAATTTCTTGTCTATCTTTTTATCCCTCCCCTCTTGAGGAACTCACATGGTCAAAACCGGCAATAAAAAGGCTCAACAATTCAAAGAAGAAAATAATTAAATAAAAATCATGGAATTATACTCACCAGGCTTTCCTCCAGATAGAATAGGACTTTCAAGAGACAGTCTATTCCATATAACTAAAACGCAAAGTAGAGAAAAGACATGATATAAATCAGATAGCAAGTAGTGTGTTGTTAAATAAAAGGAACAACCAACTCAGCAGTCATCGATATTTTAATACAAATCTGAAAGATCTTACTCACTTTTATATTAGGATTCTGCTCTCTAAGGTACTTCCCAGCTCCAGTTATTGTACCACCAGTACCAATTCCAGAAACAAGAGCGTCAACTTTCCCATTGGAGCCTTTCCAGATCTCGGGTCCAGTAGTTTCATAATGTATCTACACCCAATATTGCAAGAAAGGATTAACAGATAAGACTACCTTTACCAACAAACTTGACAACTGTGGATCATACCTTTGGGTTAGCAGGGTTCTCAAACTGCTGAAGAATGTAGGAATTAGGTGTCTTGTCCCTTATTTCTTCAGCCTTCTGAACAGCGCCTTTCATTCCCTTAGCAGGATCGGTAAGAACCAATTGAGCACCAAAGCCGAGGAGGATAATTCTTCTCTCAAGACTCATTGAAGAAGGCATCGTGATAATAAGCTTATAACCCTTAGCTGCTGCCATGAATGCCAAACCAATCCCAGTGTTCCCGCTTGTAGGTTCAATCAGTACACTCTTCAAGAAAAATTAACAAAAACAATCAGGTCTTACTATATGATCAGAAAATCATTTGACTAACAGCGGTTCCTACATCAAAGAAATCATAGTTCCTAGTGGTATCAGTTCAGAAAACATTTTGAGCAACTATATGCACAAATCAAATGTTTTTTTTTTTTAGGGGGGTGAAGGTGAAGATATGGTTAACCAACCTCCCCAGGTTTAATGAGTCCCTTGGCCTCAGCATCTGCAATCATACTATAACCGATCCTGCAAAACAACAATACATCACAAAGCATATCAATCACATTCTAACAAAAGAAAGTTAGCATCATAAATAAAAAATACCATCTTGGCAGCAAAATTGCTGAAAAAAACAACCATATCCAATCTAATAACCACCCACTAAAATTGAAAGTATTACCTATCCTTCACACTAGAGCATCAGGCTCCATCGATTCAAGCTTGGCTGCAATACGGCCAAAGCATCCATCCACAACGTTGTTCAAATACACCAACGGAGTCTTACCAATCAACTACATAACATAATCACAACCAAAATCAAAATTTCCTTCCAACCCTTCTCAGTAAACAAAAACTTACTCCAACAGCAACAACAACCAAGCCGTACTACCCACTACGTGGGTTCCACTATATGAATCCTCATGCTCCATTAATACAGAGACAACGTAATGAGGCAGAAGGATTCATACAACGCAAAGGAGAAGTGCAGACTTAATAAATAGATGGAAAAAGTTTTGCAGACTTACTTCAGTCACATCCTTAGCAATCCCAATATTTTCCTCAGCCATATTTCCCAAACAACTTCCAAACTGCAACCACAAAAATTATAAAAACACACAAATCTTTTGCCTCAAATAACTTAAATATTCTCTACAATCTTATATAATCAAGTGGAACACCAACATAATCATAACTTTGATTTTAAAAATAAAAAAAATCAATGGACTTAACTGAAACTTATCCTCTTCCACAAACCACAAAAGTTGACCCTTTTCTTAAAAGTTAAAAAAAAAATAAAAATAAAAATTGAAAAAGCAAAAAAAGCCAATCAAAATAACCAAAAGGGATTGTCAATCAACCAAAAAGACTCAATTTTTCGCATTATAATCATCAAAATAAAAAATCCTAACTTTTACCTAGAAAAACATAATTAAGTAAATCTTTAAAAAAAATTAACGAAAAAACAAAAAAACATATACTTTACCCTTCTCTGGGACCGATGAGTTGACAATTGCAGGCTAAAGAAATGACCTCGTCGACGCTATATAACAAGCAGTCAGATGCCGGATTTCGTACTCGTATTTTTCTACAGAGGGATTTATAGTGATGTCATTAACGTTAATTACGATAATTAATTAAGAAGGATTAGTATTTTTTTTTTGGGTGATTAGTACAATTGACAGGTCAGCAAATGAACATGCCCTTAGTATGGGCATAACTATATTCAAATGGGTTGGGACAACTAATGCACCTCTGGTCCATTGTTGGCCTTGTCCAAAGTCTCTTGTCAAACATGGATTTTTTGATATTTTTGTTTGGGGATAAAAAAAAAAAAATTAATTTTTGATATTTTGTGGTCCAACTTTCTTTATTTATCTTCTTGTTTTACTTGTCTTTTCTCTTCTATCTTAATATTTGGATTTATTATATGAACATTGTTCGTTGATACACATTGAAAAATACTTTTATGGACCTAAGTCTACATTACCTAGATTGTGGTCATACACAATTTCTATAAAAATAAAAAAATATTTTTTTAATTTCTAAAGTTATCTTTAAAGTTTCACAAAAAATAAATCACGTTCCCCATCTTCTAAATTTCTATTAAGTTAGTATAATTGATATAAAAATAACATACTTTTTTGTTAAAACTTATGCGAAAAAACTATTTTTATTAGTTTAGGTAAGAGAAAGTAAAAGATAGAAGGTAATTTTTTATTGGAATAAAGGCAGCTTTACTAAAAATCAAAGGTATACTATTTTTATATCAATCGTCCTAATTGAGTAAAAGCTTGAAAGTTGAGAAACATAATTTATTTTTTGTAAAATTTTGTGAACAAAAAATGTCAAGGAACCAAACATTAGGGACTAAAAGTGTATTTTAAACCTTTCCATAACAAAAACAAATGTTGTTTGGTAAGTTTTTAAGAAATATTTCTATATTTATTATAAATCCATGAATGTTTGTGGGTTTATTTTTTCCCCTTATTGGCACCGGCAATAATCAGTTCATTGTTTTTATTTTTTAAATTTTTGGTGCATTTATGGGAATAAAGATGAGTAGTGGACGCACGTTGAACCTAAAAGTTTTCCCCAAAAAGAATCAAAATAAATGGCCATTACTATTAGTCCAATGTTTGCTCCTCATTATTATTATTATTTTTTATTTTTGTTAATTAATCAAACATTTGAAAATTAATTTTGGTTCACTCATAGTCTACCACTTTCCAAGGGTTCAAAAAGTTCTTCAAAGTGGATTATGGTGATATAATAATTGTGCAATGTTATTGGCTTATGTAAATGATTTTCTAATCTTGCACAATTAATTATTTTAAATTCTCACTTATGTTGAGAAAGATTTTTTTTCTCTTTTTTTTTTTTTTGTTTTTTTTGAGGAAATGTTGAGAAAGAAATTAAAAGCTGTGTGGTATAATAACTTATTTTCTGAGAAATTAAATGACTTTCCAAGGTTGATATGATTAATGTCTCCAATTCAATTCAAAAACTTGACGTGAGTTCCAAAATTTTTCCCATGACTATCCTTGGAATTGTTTAATATGTTCCTAATATTATATTCACTCCTTGTCCATTATAGAATAGAATTTTCCATAAGAAGTCTTGACCTAAACAACCTCAACAACAATCACTAAAACCTTATCATCTTCAGCACCAACCAGTCTTCTTTTCACTCAAGAGGAAAATACTCAAGCAATCACTAAAACCTTATCATCTTCAGCACCAACCAGTCTTCTTCTTGTTCACTCAAGAGGAAAATACTCAAGGTAGACTGATCTCTGACTTTACTTGTAGACCTGTAGTCAAGATTAAATCTTAAATAATCTTGCTTACATCAACTGATGTCATAGATTTTTTAAAATTTAATCCACACTACAGGTCTACAAGTAGGACCAAAAACCGAATCTACCTAAATTTTTGCCCACTCAAGAAAGCTAACAAAATTTCCTACTGTTCAGCTGCACAGCCCCTGGTCAAGAGCTACATCAAATGGCCATTTATCAGTTACTATCCGGTCTCACAAATTGTCAATTGAACATGACAACTGAGCTAGAGGTTGAACCTGAAGACACAATTTTATCCAAGGCTAGTGTAGAACGAGAGGCAACGACAATATTCTACTCGTCAGTTACCCTCAAGAGAACCCTACTGGAAAAGAATTGTTGTCAATTTTGAAAAATTTTCGGATCAAATTTTGTACGAGTCCCCGTATTATTTGTAGGTCAAAAGCAATGGATTATATATAAGAACATAAAAGGTTACAAATACAACTCTCGTGGTTAGTCACCTTGCTAATGAAATCAAAACCATTCAAAAGTTTTACCAATCCTAATGGCACTTTATATATTCAACTAACAACTCGATTTCCATCACACCTAAATTTGATAGGAATTTGACAAATGAGGGGCCTATTGAAGTCCCACCTCATTCAAGCAGCACAAATAACATCAAGGCATTCAGGCTACTACCACACAAATTTTATAACCAAATTCTTTTCTTTTTTTTTCAACATGAAATAGTTGATATCAAGAGGCACAGCACAATATACAGCTGTACAGCCTACAAAACTCTTCCATTGGCATTATGTTAGAACCCACCTAGTCCAGCCTCAAATTGCACTCTGAAACAAGATCATAAATCATTATCATACACACATATGCACACATTATGCGCCAGCAACTTATAAGTTCCATCAACACTATGCTATCACTTCCTATAATGGACCACTCCTTGTTCTGATGTTGTCAATCCTAATTGTGTACCTAAATAAACCCAAGGTTATGGACATCTATCATAGCAGTAAAAAACAATGCGACCCGCAACTCCTAACAGTTCTCACTAGACTTTTGTTAAGCACTTTTAATTACTTTTCACAACAACCTAGTACTACAAGTTTCATCAACATCAGAAATACAAGCTGCACTTGACGAAGCAAGTAGCAGACTGAAAGATCAGAATTTAGGATTAACACACAGATAAAGCTACCATTAAGGTTAGTGATTACAAACCATCTTAAAAGACATTTGCATTGGGTCATGATATCAGTTGTCACCATATCAGAGGGCCAGTCATGTCTATCAGTAGTAAGGTTGCTGGTAAGCTGGTGCAATTGGGCTGCCATAGCCTCCATATACAGGATAAGTCACTGGAGCTCCAGGATATGCTTCAGGGGAGTACGTGTAAGGGGAGGGACTCCTGCTACCATGTCCATAAACGGCAGGTGGGGAGGGATACGCTGGCACACCAGCATGGTATGGTGAGTGCGAGGGAGACTGCCTGACAAATGTGGGGGCTGCAGGAAAAGACGAGACATAAGCATTTGCCAAACGGCCTGCCTTGGCTGGTGGCATGGGTCCTCCATTGCTGGCACGTGTTCGTTTATTGGCAGGGACGGAAACTGGCTTCCTTTTCTCGGTCTTGGTTTTCTCCAATTGCTCAAGGCGCTGCTTAAGGTTTTCAGATGGGAATTCAGCCTCAAGATTGTACTCCTCAATGCACTTGATGACCGCTCGAATTGCTGATTGCTCTTTCTTTGCAGCCAGATGCTGTAGAAGGCATAAAAAAGGAGCATGGTTAAAGGGAACATAAACAAATAGTATACAATATTAAATTGCACTCTTAGATGAACAAAAGGTGGGGGATACCGCAACCAAAAGCAAGTTCCATTACAAGAGCTTTCTTGACAGAAATAAAATATTACTATAATGTTGCACATTTATGTGTGCATATAAACCAGTTAGATAAGATAATGAACAACACGGAAGTTTGTAAGACTCGCACCTCGTTTTAGAAACAGAGAACAGATCACTCAGCCATGTACAATGATGCATGATTGAAACAAAGGGAAACAGGAATACAAATTGGAACCAGAGTACCACCACAGGCATGGAGAAGACAATACATGGGATACGAAACAGGAACAAACATTCGTTCAATAACATAAACTGCTTATGATATAAATATGGTCAAAACAAACAATTCACCCTGAAATAGAAACAGAAAAGTACCGCAGCTGTAGCAAGCTTTTTTGCATCCTTCAGAAAAGTTTTCAAAAGGGGGACAGGTGGGAACTTGCCCACAAGGTCAACTTCAAAGATGAAATGTACAGCATCAACCTGCTGTCCTCGGCTGATCAATTCTTCAATAATATCTGATGATAAACAGTGATAAAATGCTTAGCCTTTGTTCAACCTACTCCAGAAAAAATAGAGAGCCAAGCAAATGCTGTATGAAGTAGGTCCTAAATAGGAAAGTACAAAGCAACCAAAATAAACATTACAAACTTGCACACATAGGGTCATGTACTAAGGGCATCTGAACCAGGTTGGAACTTCTATCTCCAGAAAAGTATAGAGGTACAGAACCATGACGGCAATTTTCAAATCAAATTACAAAACCATTTATAACCTTTACCACAAAACCATCTCAGGTTCTTGCATGCAAATATTGTGCCATCAGCAGATGTAGTTTCATGCAACTCTAGTCAAGGTTCATATTTTCTAACAACTCTACAGAGCTCCATCTCTACTACGTATTTCAATCTATTTAAACCTCACAGGCTTGGAACAATTTATGCTTTGTACATCTAGAACTTATTAATCACTTATCTCATACAAAATATCCCATACAAAATATCAAACAGTAAATACTGGCAAGCACCTCAAATGGCAGATAATTCTATGAAAAGTAAAAACCAGAATAATGTTAAAAGGAAGGAGACAAAAATGTATTTCGTCAATACGACGACAAGACCCTTATTTATGCTAGACATTTCATACATGATAGCACAATGAGCTACAGTCAAACATTCTTTCCAAAATCAAGTGCAATTGTTAAAATAGTTCATGTTCATTGTTGTCAACAAAGAGATTGAACTTCCAACAGATCTTAGTACTTCCTTTTTCTAGATATCCCTAACACTAGAATTATGATTTTCTAGATATCCCTAACACTAGAATTATGACAATATGCAGCTCCAAATTGACTGGAAGTACAAAGTTATTTGCAGTTACTATCGAGTGCCAAAAATAACAAGTAGAGCTGTTTGCAGCTAAACTTTCTATTACTCAAAATGGAGATTTTGTTATCTTAAATAAAATAATCATATAGAAGAGCATGTGTTGTATCTAGACATCATGAATATACCACAAGGTACAGCCAAATGAGTTGAGGCCTTTGGCATAGCCGGGGTGATCCAATGGCAAAAACAAAAAGACCCAGGTTAAGAAACACGCAAATCAAACTCGTACTCCACAATAAAATTATAGCCAAAGCCCCAATATTATATTTAAGCAAGCAAAGGATATGACAAGGTCAAGTTTGTATGCAAAATCAAATACAAAGAGTTAATTGTACAGTAACAGAATACCTGAGACTTAACCTAAAAACCAGTCCTCAGCATCCACCAATTTATTTTCCTAAATTCTTAAACTTTCTTATCTTCCCCTAAGAAAGCTACTTAATCAACCCTCCCACGTAACACTAATCATCCAAACACAAACTTTATTTCTACAAAAGATTCAACAGATCAAATACAAAACAAAAGCAACAATCTTTATGTTCTCAAAACCGAAGAAATTACCCCTTCAAAGTTCAAACACACAAAAGACCAAAAAAGAAAAGAATACCGGGCATTTTATTTGCAAGACCAAGAGAAACAGCAAGCTTAGGCATTTGTTTCCTCCAAGCAGAAGCCACAACAAGCTTCCTATACAACTCCAAATTTTCATCCTTAAAAATTCCAAAAGTCACCAAATGCTGCAGAAAGGTATGAACATCAGGAGTCTTCACATTCTCAATCCCACCTCTCTAGAAGCCTCCAAACTCCTCTTCCATATCTCCGCAATTTCCTCAGCTTTCTCCTTAATACTTGGGGTCACCCACATCCTCTTCTTCCCCAACACCGGATCCACCATCACCGGAATCAAAGACTCCAACAACAACACACAAGCCCATCCCAAATCATAAGTCTTCTCATTCCCATTCCCATTATCATCATTTCCTTTTCTTGAATCCACCGGAAAAACCTCCGAAATCGCCTCGAGAACGAATTTCGGAGGATCAACACATTCCCCTAAAGCCTTGGGAATTTCCTGCCTTAAAGACTCCAATTCCTTCTTCCTCACAACAACAAAACCCCAGAAATTCTTGAAATCCATTTTCAAGCAAAAAGACTTCAATTTCAGAAAAACTCCCAACGAATTATCCACTTCTCCTTCTTCTTCAGCTGAGATAGCACGGGCCCTGGATTTCTCGACATTTTCCAGCGCGGCAGAGATGGCGGCGGAGAGAGTGGACTCGCGGTGGTTGAGGTCGAAGCGAGAGAAGTCTTGGTTTGGGAATCTAGTGTTTCGAATTTAGCTCTCAAGGCGGCGGATTTCTTCTCGAGATTTCGTTCGAGGGAGGTGAAGTGATCAGAGAGTTCTTTCCAGAGGAGTGTACAGCTGGTCATTAAGGAGGTCTGGCGTTGAAACTCGTCGAAACTCGGCGGCGGCTCCGGCGGCTGAGTCAACTCGCCGGGATCGGCGATTGAACCCATTTTTTATTTTTTTTTTGGTGAAAAAGAGAAAATTTTTGAGAGAAATGAAACCCTAAATAAGAAGAAGGAAAGTTGAAGGAGAGAGAGTTGGCTGTTTGGCCTGGTGCAGATGGTAAAGCAAAGTATCAGTACGAGATGATGACGTGGATGGGTGATAGTGGGACACCAAAAATTCTTTGCTATTTAATTTTTATTATCGGTGAATATTATATAGGGGAAGATTTAGATAAATTTGGTTTTTGATCCACTTATAAACTTTATGTTGTGAATTAAATGTTATAGAAAGTCATTTATAATATAAATTGTTATAAACAAAATTTTATAAGATTTAATTTTGATCGCAGGGTCTACAAAAACTAAATTTATGATAGTATTTTCCTATTACATATAGTTACATAATTAAAAAGTAACAAATTTTTTAATTTTTCAATCATTTCAATAATAATTATATTCAATAATATTTATGATAATTTTTGAATAAATAAAAATATTTTAATAATTATTTAATAATTAATAAAAATTAATTATTTATACAGAGTAGCTTATTTTATTATAAATTAGATAGTCATATTTTATCTAAATATAAGTCTTTTATTAATTTTTAAATAATTATTAAATCTAAATAATTGTTTGATAACTATAATAAATTTTACTGTCATATTCAATCACGTTACTTAATAAATAGATAAAATTTACTAGTGGGACACGTGTGATCATGTCGCCGGGAAAAAGATGGTTTGTATGGATTATAAATTGACACTAACTAAGTATGTTTGGTTGGTTAGCTCAATATACTATATTTCTACTCAAATTGTATTCAAGTTGGAATTGTTGACGTATCAACTTGAATTGAAAACGATTTTTTATCGAGTTAAACACGAATTAAAAGGGTATAATTTGAACTGATTTATGTATAAATGTTGAGTTCTTGTTTATTGAATTGATTATGAACAAGGTTTGAAAAGTTAATTAACATTGAATTAATTAGTTAATGAACTAAGTCAGAATTACATTGTATTGAAGTGAGTTCGATTCGAATATTAAATTAATTCATTAAGAACCCAACCTTATTTATCTAGATGCTAATTTGCTAAGTGAGCAATAGGGGATTTAAGTGGTGAGAAAATTAAAGTTATGTTTGAATCGATAGATTTGATGTATAATTTAAAATTTATTTATTTATTAGAGTGATTTGTAAAGTCAAAACAAATGAATTTGAAATCTGCTTAAATTAAAGTTCATTTCACTTAAAAAGTTACAAAGGCAAATGAGTGATTATAAAAACATGTTAATTTGTATTCTAATGCAGGTATTACAAGATTATGGCATAAGACATGACAAATATAAAATGACAAATAAAAGTTATAAATTCGAAAAAAAAAAAGAAAAAGAAATCTGATTAAAAATTTAAATTTTAAGAATCGTGATTTGATAACACTAACCACGTAGAGTGAGTAATTATAAATTTATAACTTTACGAATGATCTTCCTTATTTTTAATAGTACATCTCATTTTCTAAACTCTAGAAACTTGAATAGGAATATAGTATTATACTTCTACCGTTTGAAAAAAAAATAGGAAATAATACTATTTGAAAATGAATGTGATTGGAAATTACGATGTGCTCAGTTGATGGATCCTCTTAAATATCATATCTTCTCTTACTTATAATATGCAACCGGATGGTTGGGTTCTATGGTTGGAATTTTGCAAGAAAAAAAAAGAAGATGGAATCATCGAGTAATATGATAGTATTATTAATAGGTAAATATTTAGATAGATTCGATTTTTGACCCTATTTATAGACTTTGTAGTATGAATTAAATTTTAGAGAATTTATTACATCAGTTGATGTAGTAAAAAAATTTTAAAGTTTAATCTTGACAACATGATCTACAAGTGGAGTCAAAAATCGAGTTTACCTAAATATTTTCCATACTAAAATACTAAACCAAGGTAATATTTTTTAAGGTATTGTTGTCCCACGAGCGTCGCCAATCAATTGACATGAGTGTCCAAACTCCAAACTAAAATGTCTAATTGTTTGTTTGGATTTACCCAAAAATATTATTATTGACATTTACTAATATATCATGGGTCTTTCATAGAGTAATGTGCAAAAAAGCAAGTGGTAAAATTATTAGAAAACTTAATTATTCTCTTTGAATGATAGAAAACATTATCTATTATTCTCTTGATAATGTTTTGTACTTATTATTAATTTATTGTAAAATTAAATCAAAATTATTAAACTTGAATATAAAATTAATTAAAATAAAAAATATAATAAATGTAGACAAAGAAAAGAAAATAAAAAAGAATAGTAGAAAATTCATTAATACTCTATATTTTCAACTTCGTTAACCTTACAAATAAGGTACTAAAATCTCCTATTTATAGAATTACAATATAAGAGATTCATAAATAAACAATCAATATAATACATGAATCACGGAAAACAGTAAACCTACACGTAATTCAATATACCAAAGGGAATGAATAGCACGTTGACCAATATGCTTATAGGGAAGAATGAACATTCATCTATATAGAATTCATAACACTCTGTTAGATGTCCATTATACATAGAATAGGTCACACATCTAAAACTTTACAAAGAAAAAATCTAGCGGGAAGAAAAATTCCTAATAAAGCAAAAAGAATACACTATTTAAAGTGTTTAACAATGACTCACTCCTGCTATTGAGAATATTTACTGAGATATTTGAACCAACGCATTTCAATTCTATTCATCAAATTTTCAAATGTAGTAGTCAGTAGTGCCTTGGTATATAAATTTGCCAAAGTTTTACTTGATCGGATTTGTTACACATCAATTTCACCATTCTTTTAAAAATCATGTGTATAGAGGAATTTCGGTAAAATATGCTTAGTTTTATCTCCCTTTATATATCCTCCCTTGAATTGAGCAATATAAGCAGCATTGTTTTAAAATAATACTATAGGAATTTCTTCATTAGAGGATAATTCACAATTTTTTCGGATGTAGTGAGTAATTGACTTTACCCAAATACATTTTCGACTGGCTTCATGAATTGTTATGATCTCAACATAATTTGAAAAAGTGGCATTTATTGATTGTTTTATAGAACGCCATAATATAGCAGTACCACTACATGTGAATAAGTATCCAATTTGAAATTATACTTTGTACGAATTGGATAGATATCCAACATCTGTCTATCTAATTAACTCCGGAGTAGATTTAGAACAGAACAAGCCAAGTTCATTTGTTCCTTGGAAATATCAAAAAATATGTTTGACCTGTACAGGATCTTCTGTCTCACATGCTGTGTCATTCAATTCTGTCACACCACTTAATAAACTGTCAAGATTAAGTGATGTGATTTTAGTGGAGTAATCTTGACAGTTCATTAGGTAGTGTGACAAGGAATGGCACAAGATATGAGATAGAAGATCCTGAGCCTGTTTGACCCTATTCCAATGTTATTGTGTAGGAAAATAACCAAATCTTACTAATACATTCACAGCAAATGGTATATCGGTCTTGTACAATAGCAAGATATATAAGTGTCCTATTGCTCTGAGATATGATATTTCACGATTAAAATGTTCTTCATTTTTTTCTCATGGTCGAAAAGGATCTTTGTCAACATCAAGTGATCAGATGATTATTGGAGTACTCAATGAATGTATTTTATCCATATAAAATCATTTCATAACTTTAGCAGTATAATTTAATTGATGAATAAATATCCTATATTCTAGATGTTCAATTTCTAAACCAGGGCAAAATTTTGTTTTTCCAAAATTCTTAATCTCAAATTTTCTCTTTAAATACTTAACTGCTTCTTTTGAAATCTTTCAGGAGTTTCAATAAAATTCAAATAATCAATATAAATAGCAACAATCATAAAATTCAGTCTATTTTTCTTGATAAAAATACATGGATGTATTGGATCATTTGTATAGATTTCATTAATCAAATTTTCACTTAGGGTGCATTCGATAAAATTTCAAATCTGAAATATGAATACTGAAAATTAAGTATTGAACTCTTCATTTGCTGAATTCATTAAGTTATATCTGTTTGACAATCAGCTGAACTGGAGTACTGAATTGAAATATTTGACTCCGTGAATATTGTATAGTTCAACGATAATATTATTTTTTTATTTTTATAGTAGATTAATTTTTTTTTTAAATATTAGCATAATTTTAATACAAATAAATAGTTCATTAATATAGAATATGTGTGAGAGAGACACTATTTACAAGTGTGCTGATCTGTGATAGAGAAAGAACATAATGTATGCAAGTATGTGTTTTTGTGTAGGAGATGAAATATATTTACAAGTATGTAAGTGTGTGTTTATATATTAGAGAAAATGACTATAATGTGTGCAAATGTTAGTTTATGTACGAGATAGAAGGAATATAGTGTGTGTAAATGTATTTTTATGCGTGAGAGATAATGAATATAGTGTGTGCAAGTATTGTTGATGTGTGACAGAGAAAGAATATAGTGTATGCAAGCGTGCGTTTATATACGAGAAATAATTAATATAGTGTGTGCAAATGTGTGTTATGTGGGAGAGAGAAGGAATGTAGTATATGCATGTATGTGTTATGTGTTATGTGTGTAAGAAAATGAATATAGTGTGTGCAAGTGTGTGTGTTTATGTGTTAGAAAAAGATTATAGTTTGTTCTAGTATATGTTTATGTGTAAGAGAGAATGAATATTGTGTGAGTAAGTGTGTGTTTAAGTGTGAGAGAGAATGAATATAGTGTATGCAAGTGTTGGCTATGTGTGAGAGATAATGAATATATTGTGTGCAAGCGTGTGTTTATGTGTGACTGAGCTGAGAGAAAGAATATAGTACGTTCAAATATGTGTTTATGTGCAAGAGATATTGAATATAGTGTATGCAAGTGTGTATTTATGTTTGAGAGAGAATAAATATAATGTGCACAAGTGTGTGTTTATAAGTATGTTTGTATATGTAGAAAAATGTGTGTAGAATTGTCAATGGTGTCCAGTTGGCCCGAGCTCGACCCGATAAATAAAGGGTCAAACCTTACATTAAAATAGGCTAGGCTAAGATTGGGCCTAAATATTAGGTCCGATTAAATTGTGAGTCGAGTATAGGCTTTATTAGATTCGGTCCGATTAAAACTCGACTCACACACACACACACACACACACATATATATATATATATTGATTTTATCCTAAATTAAATACTAAAACTTAAATTTTTATGGATAACGCTTAATGATTATAATATTCTATTAATTTAACTAAATTCGCGTCATTAAAAATAATAACCTAATATTATTAGTCAATTTATAGTTGAAATATATGGCCTGTCGCTCAATGATATAGTTAAAAGCTGTTTATTGACATATGTAGTACATACTATTCCATATTATGTTAACCGGATGTAAAAAAATAAAATTTTAACAAATAAATTATAAAAAAAATTATTGGATAATGTGAGTTTGAGCCAACTCAATTAAAAACTGAAACTCGAATAATTTTGTGTGCCGAATTTGAGCTTCACATTTGTGAATTTAGATCGACCTGATTAAGGCTCGAAACCCAAATAAATTTGTGAGCAGAACTTGAGTTTTACAGAACCCGTCTCATAAGGCCCAACTGACAGTCCTAAGTGTGTGAATGTGAAATGAATAAAAATTGAGTGAATTTGCTATACTAGTAAAGAATTCAATAAATTAAGTGATAGATTTTTCATTTAAAGTTTTATATAGAAATTAAGTGGCATTTAATGTAATTAGAGGTAAGAGAATTATCAAACACACTTAATACAAAAAGTATTTAATGAATTAAATTTAAACACTTAATGGGGTTATGTGGTACTATAAACACCCCCTTAAACTATTATACCACATTTGTCCATATTGTTTTAAACCATACAAAGATCTTTATAATTTGATGGAGTAAATTTCTCAAGAATTTGGACACATGCTTTAAGCAATTTAAACCCTTCAAGAATTTTCAAGCAAATATCATTTTCCAATGTTCCATAGGGGTAAGTAGTGACTATATCCATACCGCAACGTAACGTAATTGCATCCACTATAGATGGATATGTATCATCATAAACAAAACCCGGCCTTTGCAAAAATTCTTGTGCTACAAGTTGTGCTTTATATCTCACAATTTTATTTTCTTATTTCGTTTTCGCACAAAAATTCATTTATATCTTATGAGTATTACACTTGAGTGTTCAGACTATAGGTCCAAAAACTTTCGTTTAACAAGTAAATCCAATTCGGATTGAATCACATCTCTTCATTTTGCCAATCATTTTTATGCCGATATGCCTCAACCGATTAATGTATAGGCATAAGATCTTCAATTTCTTCCATAATTTCAAGTATTACAATTATATGCAAAAATATTATCGATAACTGTTTCAACTTGATCCCAATATTTTCTTGTAGTGACAAATTATATAAGTTTCATTTACATGCTTTTCAGAAGCATGAAACACGTGCTCTTCAGGAGCTATAATTTGCCCTTAAAGAGCTTCAATTTTATCACTTGTGATTTTTTTGAATTCTGTATTAATGTTTGACTTCTTTTGTAAAATATTTTGATCAATTTATCCTCTATTCTTTCGAGGATTTTTATCTTTAGAATCAAGAAGTTTACCACACTTCAAGCATGCTTTAAGTGCATTTGCTATAGCACTAGTAGATTATCTTATAGGGACATCTAATTTAATTAGTGCATTTTCTACAAGAATATGCTATTTCCTAACTCTTTTAGAGTCAGTTAATTTATTTGCAAGTTTTTTGCAAATATATTATCTTTTGAACTTCTAATTCCCAAGTTTTCGTAACTTATATATTAGCATGTCCCCAAACAGATATAAGAAGTTTTGTTCTCATTAACAATGATCTAGTAATTAATTGCAATCACTTGATAAATTATTCAGCAAAACCATTTTGTGTATGAACATGAGTTATACAATGTTCAACACTAATGTCAGTTGACATACAATAGTTATAAAAAATACAAGACGAATATTCACTAATATTGTCTAATTGAATTTTCTTTATTGGATAATCTAAAAATTGTACTCTCAACTTACTGATTTGAGCAAGCAACTTTGCAAATACCAGGTTGCGAGTTGATCATAAACAAATATACGACCATCTTGTAGATGCGTCAATTAGCACCATAAATACCTAAAAAGTTCACATGGTAAATTAATTTGTCCACATATATTACTATGGATTCTTTCCAAAAATCTAGGGGATTCAGTCCCTGCTTTAATTGGTGAAAGTCTCGTAATAAGTTTTCTTTGAGAATAAGTAACACATGTAAATTCATTTGACTTTAAAACCTTTGCTTAAATGTATTTTCAATGAATGGCCATGCGAATTTTTAATTATTCTTCTCATCGTTATCGACTCAGGATGTCCAAGTCGATCATGTCCAATGACAAAATCTTTGGGATCAACAAACTTCTAGTTCACTAAATGGCGCAATTCAATTACATTAATTTTAGTGTAATCTAGGCTAGAAGAAAGAGAGGAGAATTTTCTACTACACATTTCTTTACAAAAATAAAAGTTATATAATATACAAATATTCAACAATTGACTCATTTGTTGTCTCAATATAATACCCATTTCGACAGATATTTTTAATACTTAACAAATTTTTTCGAAACTTAGTACAGAACCGTGTATTATTTATAACCAATTTTGTTCTTTCAATAAGACATATATTTGCTTTATTGGAACCATCAATTAATTTTATACTACCACTTATGGTATTAACATTTGTTTCTCCCAACTTCAGGTGGGAAAAATAATTCTTATTTAAGTACTGTATGTGTTATAGCACTATCAATAGAAGACATATATCTTTTTCGCCTTTTGTTGATCTCAAATATTTGATAATATCCATTCATTCTTTAGGAAGGAAAAATATAAAAGATAATTAATTAACTAGAGCAAAAAGTGCATTTCATAACAAAAACACTTAAATCAATTAAGAAATAACATAAGTGCACTACAAAAACACTAAATTAACTAGGAAATGAAGAATAAACTTTAAAGTAATTATAAATCTAATCGTTTTGACATTTCCACAATATAAGTTCACTTGCTTTGGACATTTCTATCATCAATCAAATAATCAATTTTTCCTTTCACATATTTAAAGAAATCAGCCACATAAAAATACATTACATCAAAATTAATGATTACTAATTCTGAATAAAGAAATCAACCACGTCACTAGTATGCTAAGATTACTAATTCTAAATAATGGTGGTCCAATCTTTTGCTTTTGTTTTGTTGTCCATATACTTGAAAGATGCCACGTTGAAGCTAATTTAGTAATTTACCTCAGTTGTCGTACTTAAACCAACGTGGAGACATTTTGACAATGGTATTAAGGGTTAGTTATACTTTACGCTCTTGTAAACATGACTTTGTTCAACTTGGTCACTGAAAAAATTTTATATACATTTAATCCTCTCTACTTAATATTAAAAAATGACCATTAGTTGAATCGTTAAAAGTGACACAAAATTATTAAAGTACGCTATATAATTTTAAGGCTTACAACACTTTATTCCGTTAATGACACAAAATTACACTTTACCCTAAATTTGATAAAATTAACTAAACTAATCGTAAAATATGGCATTTCAAAGAACTCATAAAACAGTCAATAGCAGGTTCTGCTAGAGAAGCCTATAGTCATAGTTGAAAATTTTTCTAGTGATCAAATATGGATTCAAATTTTTTTTTCAGGATTATAATTTTAGCAACAAACTCACCGAGAATAACTAGAGAGTTGCAGAATAAGGAGGTACCCATCTCTCCTTATACATTTTTAGCACATGTATAAATCTCGCCTGACAAATTTTATTAATATGATTCGCTTGGATTATAGAACAAAAATAAAGTAGCAACTTCATTAATAAAATAAAAGAACACACGTGAATCAGATTAAGTTTACCTACTTTAGAGCCCTAATTACATTAATTTTAGTATAAAATTCTTAAACAATCCATCCAAAAACATCATAAAGATACGACAAATAAATTAACATATTAATTAACTAGTAAAACAATAAAGGCACATCGAGATTTAAAAAAAAAAAAAAAACTCATCTTGATAGTTTAGCTGGCTTCGTATATGGTAAAATGGAAATTTTGGATTTTATAGGGTGGAATATAAATTTATACTTTTATATAGGGTAAACAAAAATTAATCCAAAAATTATGAGAGTTTAGTAATTTTCTACAATTATATAATGTTTTGATATAACAATTGATTTTGATCACTAATCAAAAGTGATACATGTATATAAAATCTTGTCAAGGACAATTCGAAACATTGCCAAGGACAACTCAAAACATCATGCGAAGTTTAAAGGGATAAAGTATAATTTACACTAAGATTAGCGCTGGTTTAATGGTAAAGAGAACTAGGGAATAGGGAGGGACAATTCAATTATAGGATAATGATGGATGACGTGAGATAAGCAAAAGGGAATGTCTGGTTAGTGGGATAAAAAAAAAATGTCTCTTATGAAACAAGAGGGAAAGATTTTAAATTTCATCTATACAGACAAATTAAATTGAGAAAGGAAGAAGATAGCAAAATAAATTCCAAAAATCGATTTTAAATTATCATCTAAATTACTTAGTTTTAATTTTATTTAAAGTTAAAATTAAATTGATATAAATAAATTAAAATTATTTACATTAATTAAATTATATATGTCATATAATTTAATATATAATACAAAATTTATAAATAAAATTATAAATAAAATCTATTTAATTATTTTTTGGAAAAATACTGAGAAGGGAGTCTCACGGAAACCGATGGATAGAAAAGCAAAAGGTGGGTAGTGAAAGTGGTGGGGTTGGAGTCGGAGGGCACCACCACCGCTTCCCACATGGTTGCAGTCAGATAAAGTAAAGAATTGCCGGCCTTAATTAAGCCTTATTAAAAGCAATCACTTGCAATTGTGGTAATTATTCTACCACTTGTGTTAGTAATTCTAAAAATGTTTTCTTGAAAAATTTCTCACCGTTGATATAGAAAATTAATTGCACTCATACTTGAATTTGAATTTGAATTCAAAGTTCTATTAGGGGTAAGATGTAAGAAATGCTTTTACAAGCACACAAAAAATCACATAAAAAAACACACACACACACACAAAAAGTCACCCTCAAAACTTTTTTTTTTTTTTTTTTTGTGGACAAAAAATTCAAAGATTATACAAAGAAATGCTTTGTTTGGACAAATTTCGTTATTCATTATTTTAAAATAATTTACAATCATTTTAAAAATAATTTTTCAATTATATTTTTTGTCACAAATATCACATATCAAAAATTATAAATAATATCTAAAATAATTAATGTTGGAACGGAGTCAATATTAAGTCTTGGCCAGCTTAAGTTTACCAAGAATTCTTTAGGATTTTAACCAAAAAAAAAAAACCATCTTTAGGAGACAAAGATAGTTAGTTGGTATCTTTAGAAATGTAAGAGATAAGGTAATACGCAAGGATTGCAGAGAAATAGTGCATGGAATGAGCAATAAGGCAGGCATGCGCATATGCGTGTCCTGTAGCTAGGCAAAGTAAAGCTGCTCCTCTTAGATTCTTTGGATCGAGTGAGACTCCTCGGTAATTGGTAGGGTGTCATCTTCACTCATGATTCAAAAAAAAAATTGAAAAAATAGGTATTTAAAATCGAACAACGGGTCAAAAATTTATAATTCAAAAAGATACTTATTACGTCTATATACAAGATTAATTTTATAATTTTGTATATTATGATTTGATATTAATAGAATTTTCTTTTTTTCTTCTCATTTATAGGGATATATGCGTAATTAACAGTCATTTTTTAACATATTTTTTAAAGTTTTGATACTAAAATATGTAATATTGAATCGGATCAGATATCCAATCATCTATATGCTTTAACCAACTGGGTACTCTATGCGTATAGATCGGGTACCTAATATAACTGGATCGGGTCGATAATAACCCTATAGATCAAGTATCTAGTCCTTAAAACACTCCTACTACTTGCTACTGGAAGGTACATTCTTTTATAGACTAAGGTTTTTTTTTTTTTTTTCCTTAAACCACTCTTCCAATATCTTTTAGTGATTTGAACCTATAACTAATACCTCCTTCGTCCCATTTTATTTGACATGGTCAAATTTTTACATAGTTTAAGAAAAATTGCTATTTGACCCACTATTAAGATATTTTTTTCATAATCTTGTCCTTCAGTTACGACACAAAAATTGTTAGTTGATTTTGGAATTTCAAAATTTAAAATGATTTGCGAGTGTAATTAATGCTGAAACATGAAATTAATATTATGTCTTTGGAACTTGCATGAAGGGTAAAATAGGTAAAATGACTTTTAAAAATTTGCCATTTTAAAGGGTGACAAATAATTTGAGACAAACAAAAATAAAAAGAATGACATATAAAATGTGACGAAGGAAGTAAGTCATAAAAAAAAAAAATTTATCACCTAAGATGCACTTCTATTTCTATGAACCAAGGTCTATGCAATCACAAGATACTAAGTTTGTGGGTTGAAGTTTACTGTAAAGTCATACAAGACCTTCAAATTTTGTGTCTTATGAATACATAAATTTTGATACATGTAAGAATTTAAATTTACTGCCATGTGTTATTTTCTTTTATATTTTACCCTAAAGATGAGTTCAATATTCAATATTGGTTGCATTTTGTTGAAGGAACAAACCTTGTATATATTAGCATTTGTTGTTAGTTGTTACTTGTTGGTTGATACATGTTAAGGAGATAATTTAGAATCGTAATGAGAATGAAAATCATAAAGTCAGTATGGGTATGTATTTATTTTATTTGTTCAATTTAAACAAAAAATGAGTTTTATTATTGTTAATAAGTTTATTAATTTAAAATTTAAATCACAAGTGAAAAATAAAAATATATATTTTCTAATACATTCATTCCACAGAATGATTCTTCTTATACTCAACTAAACAACTATGAGCGTCACTAACTTTCTCATTCAATTCCCTCATACTCATAAACTAACCACCTCCTTAGCCTTCTTGGTTCATTGTTGCCTTGTTGGTACTACATACCACATACTATTAGTAATAAACAAGCCTGAATTAGTGACACTAAAACCCCATTATGCACCATATCAAGTATTGTCAACATTTCACCTCGGTCATTTTGACAAACACACTCTACTCAAATGAGAATCCGAAGTGCTGATCAGGAAACTGCTATGTGCTCCACAACTCTCAGAATTCACTATTAAAGGTAACTGATTCATCTCACTTCTTTTGAGATTATGTGAAAATAATTTACACACTGACCGCCCTTTAGACTCAGATATTATAGAAGACAGGATCTTTATTTGAGAACAGCGCAGAGGGTGTTGGTTATCCAGTAACAATAAATGATTTCAAACATGATGAGATTTCAGTTTAACCATTCATTATGAAGCAAAGAAAGTTCTGCCCCTACTCAAGTCAAACATTTCAAATTCAAATTTTGGAAACAACAGTTTTTTTGCATATGAACAAACAGCGAAATGCTAATGATAAGGACAACAACTAGCATATTGCAACATCATTTCTAGCATTATCTTCATTTGAGCCTCTCAAGTCAGGATCATAAAAACTAGGTCATCCAATGAATTTGACTAATTGCTTATTATAATGATGGTTTTTCCAAATTGGCAACTGCAGACATATAGCTAATGCCTCACGAAAAGATAACAATTGATAAATGAGAAAAAGTATTCAATTCACCCTTAAAAAAGACTACATTCATTTCACCAAATGGCCCTACTGCACGAGAAATATCTCTAGACTTTAGTTTAGACTACATTCTTTTACCAAACCTACCAGCAGGTGGGGTTATGCAGTACTGAAGCTGCATTGTTTTGTCACAGTCCAATACCACACTCAACCTCATGAAAAGGCATCAATGCATCCTTCAAAGAGCACACGTGGGAAAGAGAGCTTCAGTAAACAAGGGTTATGGGTTTCATCAAATTGGCATGAAACCAGTAATAGGATAACCTCCATGATCTAGCTGCGGAACTAATTCCTAATAAATTGGCAACAATTCTAAAAAGCACCAGTATAAATGTACAATGCATCAGGGAATGACACTGTTGTAAGAACAAATTTGCACCCTGCTTTCATTTCCATTTCGAAAAAAAACTGAACCTGAAAAAGATCAACAGCAGGTTGAGGGGCCATGGAAGAGAAGAAGGCTACAAAGACATAGTGGTCAAACTAGAGAAACAGAGAGATATGGCTTCCTGCATCAAAGCACCAAGAACTGCAGCTTAGTTGGGAAATCATCACCAACCACTATTAACTACAATATCTAAGTCCATGATGCCTCAAAGCCCCTATGAGACAGCCAATGATAGAAAGAATAATGAAGAAGAATCAGGGCAGAGATATAAGCTGACAGACTTGATTAACATCAAAATTTTTAAGCAATCCCAGTCCAAAGAGATGGTCATTAAACCTTCTCTGACCAAAAAGTTGAACCCAAGCATCATATTTCATTGCGCTTTTTCAAGTCTTTTCCTGTTTTCACAGGGGTGAGGGTTACATTAGCTTCAAATTTCATGAAGTAGACTTATGGATCCATAACCTCGAACAATAACACAGTTTGCACAATAGCACACTAGTATAATATGAACATGGCTAATACAAATATTATCAGTTTCACCTCTAGTCCAAATTTCTGTCAACAATTTTTACCAAAACCAAAAACATTAAACCACATCATTCAAATCCCAGAACCAGCCCTACTCAATAACACTGTTTCATTACTAGATACCTTTAAACCAGAGGGTTAATAAGCCACACGAAACAATCCACAAACTAGGCAATCTGCATAAATTCAGCAACTACTCAAAAATTAGATTGCATTATCTTTCAAAGCAAGAAATCTCGAGCCACAAAATCCTCTAGGTTCACAATTTGTTGCTATATGGAGTCACATAGTAGAGTTTACAAGAAATGGGAGGACAAAGCAAAATTCAAAACCAGAGAAGGTACTAAAATAAAATATCCAAGCTCAACGCTTCTTGGAGACACCAACAGTCTTGCCCCTTCGTCCTGTAGTCTTGGTATGCTGTCCACGGACCCGGAGACCCCAGTAATGTCGGAGACCACGGTGATTCCTGGCATTCAAAAGCACGTTCATCATCAAAGATAAGCACAACACTGTTGGAAGAGTCCAACATGCACAAAAGGAAACCCAGGGAAAATAATCCTACTCAAAACCTACATTTAGAGAAAAATATAATAAAGCATGCAAGTCAAAAAAAAAAAAAAAAATCCATCCATTTAGACGAGATACAGACATCACACATGCACCAACGAACAGATTGGTGGTACTCAATAGATCATATGAAACCATCAGAATATTGTTTCATTGACTAGTTAACAAAGTTCTAATCCAAAACATTTCAGTGCCACCTTATAAGGGACAACAATAATCTCAGCAATACCACATCAGAGAGCCTGGATGATTAAAAAGATGGAGAAGTTGATATTTCGTAGCCAATTCCAATACTTGACTACATAGCTTGACAGTATTGTTTAGTTCAAAAAGCGAAATCGGCAGAAACAACCAAGAAACAGAATATTAACTTTAAGTAGGAGAAAATGCCTAGTGGGAAGTACTGATCACTTCAATAGTTAAAGAAGGAAAGATCAATTCACCATAATCAAGACAGTGAAGAGTAAATATGAAACACACCTGATCTTCTTCAAGCGTCTCAAGGTCATCCCTCAGCTTCATGTCCAAGGCATTGGAAACAACCTGTGAGTACTTTCCATCCTTGTAATCCTTTTGCCTGTTAAGGAACCAGTCTGGGATCTTGAACTGGCGAGGGTTGGCCACAATGGTCATCAAGTTGTCTATCTCAGCAGCAGAAAGCTCACCAGCTCTGTCATAAAAAATTAAGACAACAAATTATCACTCTTCACAACAAAAAGAAAAGCATAATCCAAATCATTACAAAAACATTTCCTATCTTACGAAAGATTATGACGACTTGTCAACAACTCTACTATCCAAGCAATTAGTTATAAAATAATATGGGAAAACTGAGCAAAATTTACCAACCTCCTCGAGCATTTTTCGTGAGGCTAAAATACTACAACATTTCAAGGACAAAATAATTACGACCACAGATACAAGAATTTAGCAATGGCAGTGAACCTCTGAGAGTATACGTTTTGGGCGATTGGGGAGGGGGAACAAGTACTGATCCATAAGCCAATCAAGAGCGTCTATATAATATGAGGTGCAAAAACTAATAAAAACCATTGCTTTTTTACCAATATCCCAAAATCATGAAAAAAAATGTCAACCTCTTATTGACAGAAATGAGTGAAAGATATGTAATTTAATCATAGAAACTTCAGAACCCCAAAAATTTTCTAAACGTGCAAGAATCAAATCAGAAAATCACTTACTACAAAAGGTACACCCCTCCTCATGGAAACTTAAATAGGTAAAAATAACTGCATTTTCTACCTATACCGAACGGCATTAAGCAATTTCGTCCTCCTATAACAGAAATTACAACGAAAAAAACCGACGACACAGCTTCATTACGATTTGCATCATTAAAACAATGATTACAATTCAAACAAATCAGAAAATGAATAGAAATACGCGTAAAATACAGGAATTTCAAATACTTCCCGAAAAATAAATTAAAAAGAAAAAAGAAACAGAAAAGACAGAGCGAACCTTTTGTTCATGTCGACATCGGCTTTTTTGCAGACAACTGTTAGCGAAACGGCGGCCGATACCTTTGATCGAAGTGAGAGCAAACATCACCTTCTGTTTTCCATCGACGTTCGTATTCTGGATACGCAGAATGTGCTGGAATTCCTCGTTCGCCACCACAGACTGCCATATTTTTCAATTCCAAAAAAAAAAAAAAACAAAACAAAACAAAAATAACACTTAGTAATCGAGTTCACGCAGTGGAACAGGACAGGATCGAGTGAGTTCAATGAGTTGAGTTGATGAGTTGTTGACTCACCATGATTAGGGTTTCGGCGTGAAGCTTCTTCTTCTGTGCAGCTCTGAGGCAGAAGAAAGGAGAATTTTTTTGGGCGGCTAGGGTTTGCTTTTGAAAGCTGCAACTCTGTGAGAAGGTTTAAAAGAGGAGCAGTGGAGCTCCTCTAGTTTTGTAAACCCTAATTGTCATCGTGAAAAGACTTCTTAGCCCTTCACTGTTTTCTATAGTTCCCCAATATTCCAAAAATAGTTTTTTTTTTTTTTTATAGTTAAACAAAATATATATATAAAAAAAATGTATGAAATTGAGAGAAAGAAAGAAAAAAAAAAATGGAAGATTTGACTTTTATTTCTAACTTGTATCTACAGTTTTAGAAATTTAGATATAGAGAGCCTTCTCCTATAACTTATCAAAATTAAAACAAGTTGTAACATTTTTATGTATTTTTTAAAACTTATTAGCTTTTGAACGGTTAGTTTTTCGTTATTATTTTATCAGTAATATTTTGTAATTATTAATTAACCACATTTTTATTTTAAATATATCACATCTCTAAAAGTAATTACAATATTATTTTAAATATTAATATTTTAAGTAATAGTTATTCAAATAGAGTTTTATAATTTTTATAGATTAATTTTTTTATAAATCACATGCATTTATTATATGTGCATGACTAAAATTGTTGTGACAATTAGTTTAAGTTTCATAGTTTTTGAAAAATTCTACAATGGTACAAGGAGTTTGTATGTTTGTAAACTAAAGTAGAAGTGACTTATAAAGCCTAAGTTTTTAATATGATGATCAAAAATTTGATAAAAAATCAGAAGCTAATTGCCTCGTGTCTTCTACGCGGTGCAATCAATTCCCAATCGTTACTTCGTTTATTTTAAGAGATAAATAGTTATAATTAAAGATATTATTTATAATATTATTGATATATAATATAATAACAAAATAATTATAAAAAAAAAAAAAAACTTTATTATTGGCATAAGATGTCAATTTCGGTGACTAATGAAGAAATTTTCAAGTAAAATGTTATTGGTACGACAGCTTCAAAGTTCAAAAGAACTACAGAGCAACACAAACCATTCTTAAACATATTCAAATACATGGTAGACTATACAACATCGATTTTTTTCATAGGCTGATAAATTAGTTCACAACCATCAAATCTCCAATCGGTCTCAATGTCCAAAGAACTTCATGCGATCATTATGTTACAAAACAATGATTCAAGAAAAAAGTTAACAGCAAAATATCCAGAGGTAACATCTTGCCATTGCAGCATCCCACAAGAGATGAGGATCGTGATCTGCTTTTTACCAGTTTGTAGTTTCTAAGTCCGCGAAAGAACTCCTTTTGAGCTGCATTTAAGGAAAAATGTTGTTGAGTTTGTATACATGCAATTTTCCTGCTCAGGACAGTTGCAAACTTTGTTTAACCTATGCAAATGTAGTCTGTAGATGCTAAATTTGTTCTTAACCAAGGCAAAAAAACCAACATCAGCAGTCGTTTAATTTTCAGATTTTTGTCATATACAAGTCATTTCTCTTTCCTAATAAAACACAGCATGTTGCTTAGGAGTATTACCTAAGTTCTACTTCTGTTAACAGAATCAAGATTTTTCCCCACTTTTTCCTTGTTGGCAAGAAACACTAAATTATACAGTTTTTGGTAGATAAAGGAAACATCCAAGCAAGTAAACTGTTCACTGGAAACAGAATATTCTCCTATGTGTGATTCAATTTCGTATCACAAGGTTTTTTAGTTAAACAAACAAAATTGAAGATACAGAAATAGTTGAGGATTCAGAAGCTGGACAAAATCAGATAATTGGTAAAGAATTTAAGAATTCAAACCTCGGCACACTTCGACGTAGTCGACGAGAGTCATATTCTGTTGCTTGCCTAAGAGCTCTTGCAAAAGCCTTGAAGGTTGCCTCAATAATATGGTGAGAATTTTTTCCAGCAAGCTGTTTCATTGCAAATTTTATAGGTTATAGATGTCAGGCCTAAACAGATTACCAAGCTGAAAATTATAGTCCCAATAGTAGTCGTTTAAAGATGAAAAAAAGAAAGAACACCAAAATGGTCACTCTGAAAAAAAATGTTTAAGTATGCACTACTGCACGGGTTCTGGACTAATATGTCACCATGTCTGCATATTAACAATTGAAGACTGAAGAGAGAATCTATCTAATGCTATAATCTCTAAAATTGAAGATTTGAAATCCTGAAAACAAAGTGTGTACTATTTCTTGTCAAAATTTCACCCACCAAGAAAATTTAAGGAATATTCTTACCTGCCAAATGTGCAGTGTCATTCTAGAGGTATTGACCAATAATTGAAAGAAGTGCTCCACCAGCTAGGGATCACAAAATGCATTTCTGGAATTAGTATACTACTTAAGTGGAGAGATGTCGCAAAGATGAGGATAACAAATCTATCACCCCATACTAATATTTTGGCAGTGAGAACAGAGCAACAAATATAAAGCATGATTCGATGAGAAAACAAAAGACAAGCTTTAAAGGCCATCATAATGGATCAGGAGAACAGTATAATCTACTGGAGTAACAAACATGAGCATGATATTAACAGTCCTAGCCAAAATCTTTACTGATACTAACAGTAAATAATATAGGAAGAAATTGAGTAACAAACATCAGAGTCAACAATTTCCGCAGAGTACCTGAGTGTCATATGTTCCAACTCTCTCAGTAGGTATCTGTTGATCAAAACTCAGATGTGGCCTTCCAGATAAGCCCTGAGAGAGTGATCCAACTTACAATATGTGATCAACGCAGAATGACACAATATAGACAGAAAAAAAGCTCTGGTCAGTACAAATGGACCAAAGAAACTAGTATACTAGGTCAGTAAGAGCATCATATATAGACTGCTCAGTGCTTCTTTCTTTGGAGCGGTCTGTTCGTTTTTTTATTTTTTTTGTTTTTCATTTGTTGTATAGGTTATGTCCGATGAGTTCTTGGCAGATTGCCCCATGTATGTTGAGCAGTCTTTTGTACAAATCTCTCATTCCAATATTAATCAATAAAATCTCTTATTTTGCTTGAAAAAAATTTGTTCGTGTTGGGGTGGGAGGTGGGGGGTTTGGTTGATTGCAATGTCTATTATCATGCCAACGATATTGTAACACTCATATATAAAAATGGTGAATATAGTTTGTTTTCCTTTTCTAGCAATCGTTGAAGTCACGTTATGCTGCTAGACTACAGTTCCTCACTTTTCCGTGGTTAATTTTTTCCTGGTTAACTTCAAACATTAAAGCTCTTTAGAACAAAAGTAGCTCTTTATACCATTTGTTTTCATGAACCGAGAATTTTGTAGAGGAGAATTTTGTATTATGAATGGGCTTACAAGTGAATTTAAGATAACAATCCTTACATCCAACCCCCTTATTTATAGATTTACATGAGTGGGGTTGAGACTCAAGACTACTAGATCAATTTACAAAGAAATTACATATTTACCCTTAGTGAGGTCATCATAGAAGCACATCTAGAACATTCTTGGAAAATGTGTCGCGTGCTAATCCTGAGCATCATCAATAGTCCCCTCGGCTCGGTTCCGACCCTCAAGGTTGAAATCGAGCTGACAACAACTAACCGAAATCCCCTGACGACGAACTTCACACCTAAGGCCCAGTGACCTTTTTATAGTTTCAACTAGTTTTAACTGCTTCAAAAGACTTTAATCTGAGTCGAAGCACCCGTATGGTCCAAACCTTACCTCGGCTTACTAACTCGAAGACCAAGTCATGTTCTCTCTTTTCACGACCTGCGAGTTTCTCGGTGAGATGTGACCATTGTGATGATTACCCTTCATAACTAGCCATTTGCTGAGCTCTCATGCACCATAATTACATATACCACGCCTCATTTATTGTGCCCATTATAGTGCCGCAAAACGCTTCGTTTTTCCTGCATCCTCTTTTCAATTCCCCAAAAATTGAATTTCAACTGTTATCTTTCCCCCCAAACCATAAAACATTCTGGAGGAAACTCGCCCTATTTATATCCCCCATCATTCCCCATTCACATTTTTCTTTCTCCATTTCAGCCGTAAGACCTATTTCAACCTTCTGCTTCCCAAAATCCTTCCCATGCGACGCCACTACCAACTTCTTCTTCTCCTCCTTCTTACCACACTCCTGCCTCCCTGTTCCTGACTTCTGCAGTTACCGACTGCCGTTCGCTGAAGAAGCCGGACACCACTCATCGAAGCTTTTCCAGATTTTCAAGCCCTATACACCGAAAAAAATGGCCGGTACATTCACTCATTCCTTTCTGATTAGTACACCGCAACCTTCTTCTCCCATAGACGATATTGATAGGCTGCTTAACCCTTTTAAAGAAGCTCTCTTGGCAGCAATCCCTCTGAACTTTCCTCCCGAACCCATCTCAGTCGACCCTTATCTCAATGACTACCTCAATCTCCAAACTATAAGCATCCAAAACACCCTTGACCCCGAGGACATAAAGAATCTTAGGGATAGGTATGGCTTCCCCAGAAACGTGCACATCAAATTCCATTCTTTCGAGGATCTAGGTCACCTGCCTCCTCCATGGTTACCTAATAGTTTATCAGAGCAGCTTAAGGCAGGGTTGAGGCTCCCAATAGCTCTCCTCCTCATTGCTGGATTTTCTTTTCTTTGTAAATTATGCGATATCACCTATTTTTAAATACCTTTAGAATGATGTTAAAATTGTCCCCTATGAAGGGGTTTTTTAATATTTTTATCCGAACCGCGGACAAACAGCTCACCTCGGGTAACCCCTCCCTTCTATTCACGATTGGAAGAAATCTTTTTTTTTTGTCAGATACCTTGACCCTCCTATGCCACGAGGTCCTTGGAACCTTATAAAAGAAAACCTAAAAACCAAGAAAGCCTCTCCTCCAGACTTCATCGACGCTAATAGGCTCGTCGAGTCGAACCTTAGAGTAGACTTCCACAACTAACATGTCATTCTTTCCAACAATATTTTAGTTTGGATCGGACTGTTCCCCACCCTTAACCTTCCTCCGAGCTACTATCCTAATAAAGGTTTTTTTTTTTTTTTTTTTTCAACTGATACTGATGAAATTGATACTGACACTATTTTTTTGGCTTCTTGCAGAACTTGGAGCATTCTTGAGGGGACTAGTCTCTACTACTCCTACCGCTGATGCGGACCCTACTCCCTCAGCAGGTGCTGGCCCTTCAAGCCAACTCTTATCATTCACTGCAGTCGGGTCCTCGTCTGCAACTACCAGCGCACACTCGGAGGTCACGGTTACTATGCCAACAGCATCAATCTGGACCTTACTTCTGAGATGCACATGAGCCCGAGTGGCTCGGGTGACGATCAGGCCTTCACTCTAGCTTTGCAAACCACCGCTCGTCCTGAGCCTGAGGTGGTCCGGGTCACTAGGAAGCGTACCAGGGAGACCGCATCGCTCTCCTCCTCACTGGGGACCCCCAGCCCATCACCCTCGCCACCAAGGCTCACTAGTACAAGCATTGTACCTAGGACCTCTAGGGAGAGTTCCAGAAACCTCTCCCTTTCCAAACAATACATTTCCTCTTGTGATAAAATCTACCTAACTTAGAACTTGAACACAAGCTAAACTCCCTTCTCATTATTAATTTACTAACTTATTTCTTTTCGACTTGTCTAGGAGGCAAAAAATACACTCCTGAAGAGGAGAGAAGGTCCGCAGGGTCGCAAGACCTTCCATGGTCCCGATTCTCCATCGACCCTTTGCTGGTTCCTGCTTCCTCGGGGAGCACCCAATTTTGACCCACCCCATCAATCGACATCAATGACCGGTAGATTGAAGCAGCCTAGTTTTCGAGGGTGGCTCGAGAACAGGCAAAGCTAGTTGCTTTGCCCCGGGATATGAGCTCTGTGAAGAGGCTCACTCCCCAGCAGAGGTTAGACGAGCTGCACGTCAGCCTGATGAATGTAAGTATTTTTGTTCTTCTCCAAAGTTTTTTTTTTTAAAAACTTTCTTACTTGTCCTTTTGCCAGGCCATCACAATTTTGCCCGCTTATTGTCGAGCGGGAATCCTCCTTCAATTCTATCGTCAACTCCATGAAGCAAGAATTGGCTCACACCATATTTAGGGCGGACCAAAAGATGGAGGAGGCCATTAAGGCCAATGAATTGAAGTGCAACATCGAGGCCGGCAAGAAATATGATGAATGGAAGGCTGAGCTGGACGAAGTTCGGGATAGACTTTGCCAGGCCGAGTTAGAGAAGAAGATCTTCAAGTCGACATCACCGATCGCGACCAGAAAATTACTGATCTCGAGAAGAGGATTTTTCAACTTCAAGAAGAGGCAGAGCTGGCCGAATGACAAAATTCAGCTCTCGGGAGAACGAGCTCCTTATCCGAGAGAGAAATGCATTCGTCGCCTTGAAAGAGGCAGACACAATGCTCAAGGGGTTCACCAAGAATTTCTTCACCATGGGGTTCACTATGGCGTGTGACCGCTTGGTGAGGAATTCTGAACATTATCAAGGGCTGCTGCCCTATAATGCCTCCATCAATGAGGAGATATCAATGCTTTACTGGCACAATTTAAGGCACCCTTACCGATCCCCGGAGCTCCTGAGATCACGACCTCAGACTAGGGTAATCCTGCATCTTCTAATCCCGAGGCTGGGTCGAAACCCGCGGGTCCATCTTCCACTCCTTCAGCCGGACCTTCCGATGCAGGGCCTTCCAATGCGGCAAAATTAAGCTGATGTTATAATCTTCTTAATTGTAATAGATAGGATCCCTATTGTAATATTTTAGAATCCTTGACTTTGTTTCTAATATATTGCCTCTATTTTTTTTTGCAATCATCTCCTGCAATTAAAATGGTAACAAACTTTTAATACAGTATCAAACCCAAAATACATTAAGTACTCAAAATTGCCGTCAAAATTTTCCTTTGTTTAGACTTAATTGAGCATCACACTCAAAATACTTAAGTGTCAAAGATTATAAACAGATTTTCCCTTTACTTGATCTTGATTGAATCCTATCTGATTCTCCGTAGAAGTTCAATAATTAAATTAGCTTCCTAAGGAAAAACTTTTATTAAGTCCCAATCCAAAATTTTAGCCTCTTAGGCTTTTATACTCTTAGGACCTCTTAGGGTCGAATTCGTTTTTTGTTGAGCTGGGGCCGGATATCTTAGGATTGGATCAATTTGATTTTACTTTATTTTGAACTTGAGTCGGATCTCTTAGGGTCGGATAAGTTCATTTCTGCATGAAGGGCGGTTACCAGGCCTCAGCTTTTGAGGGGGGACCTCTAGGTCTCTACCCTCTAAATTTGCTTTGTTTTGAACTCGAACCTGACCTCTTAGGGTAGGATCAATTCAAGATTTTTGTAGTTTGTTGAACTTGAACCAGACCTCTTAGGGATCAATTCGATTTTATATGAAGGGAGCTACTAAATATTAGCCCTTGAGGGGGGACCACTAGGTCTCTGCCCTTGCAAAACATCTTTATTTATGGTCATGCTTATTGAATAATCACTCTCTTTTTCTCAAGGAAGAGCAATTTTTATTACATTCCTTGATAATATTTTTTCAAATTCACAATATTTCACATTCTATGGACAGGGTCCCCTCTTATATCAACTAACTTATAATAGCTCGAACTGTGTTCTTCTATTACACGATATGAACCTTCCCAGTTCGGTTCTAATTTTTCCATTCTTTGTACTTGACTCGCCTCATTTTTTCGAAACACCAAGTCCCCAGGTCGAAGATATCTACTCTTAACCCTAGAGTTATAATGTTTAGCCATGATTTGCTTGTACTTTGCCTCCCTAATAGACACGTCTTGCATTTTTTTCTTCCAGTAGGTTTAGATTAGCTCTCAAGGCATCATCATTTTGCAGCCCAAGTTGCAAAGCGCAACTCGAGCTGTGGACAACCCAATTTTGGCTGGAATTACAGCCTCGGACCATAGGTCAAGCTAAATGGGATATTCCCATTGGCCGTTCGAGGGGTAGTCCGATACACCCATAGAACACTAGGTAGTTCATCAACCCATTCTCCTTTGACTTTTTCTAACCGAGTCTTGAGTCCCATCAATAGGGTTTGGTTGTAAATTTCTGTTTGTCCATTCGCTTGTGGATGTGTGAGCGAAGTGAAATGTTGTTTAATGCCGAGATTAGAGCAAAAACTATTGAAAGGCTCTCATTCGAATTGCTTTCCGTTACCAGAAATAAGAACACAGGGAATACCAAATCGTCATACAACATTTTTTCAGAAGAACTTTTTTACGGGCTTTTTTGAGATTGTGGATAGGGGCTCAGCTTTTATCTATTTAGTGAAGTAATCGACTCTACTACTAGGAATTCAAGTTTGCCAACTGCCATTGGCAGTGGATATCTATTCTTCATTGGGCAAGAGGATGGCCACGGGCTCTGAATAGAAACCATATCAGCACCTGGTTTTCGTGAAATAGGTGCATGCACTTGACATTGATGACACTTCTGCACTAGAGTATCTGCATGGGTGTGTAAAGTTGGCCAGTAATATCCAACTAACAAAATTCTGCGAGCCAAGCTTCTTGGTCCGATATGGCTTTCACATATGCCTTCGTGTACTTCTCTTAAGACGTAGTTAGCCTCAGAGGGACCGAGGCACCTCAGCAGCGGGCACAGATAAACCTTTTTGTAGAGAGCTCCATCAATAAGCTTGTATTTGACTGTTCTATACTTAGTCCTTCTAGCTTCGGTTGGATATTCAGGGAGCTTATTGTCCTTGAGATAATTGACTATAGGTTCCATCCATCCGAGATCCGCATGGATATCTAAGATTTTTTCTGCAAGATCTACAGACCTAAAGTCTTGTACCTCTACTAATACTTCTTTAGTTAAATGAGAATTCATCGCCGAATCTAGTTTGGATAAGGCATCAGCATATGTCATGATTCTTGGCTCGGGAGATCTTAACCACGTCCACTTTTTTAAATTTTGACATCCAATTCCTAATTTCAGATAGGTATTTCTTTAATATTATGCCTCGTGTATCATAATTTTCTAAACTTTGATTCACAGCCAGTTGGGAGTCGGAATGCATCTTTATGGTTTGGGCTCCCATTCGATGAGTTATTTTCATTCCATTGATGAGTGCTTCATATTCAGACTCATTGTTTGTTGCTGGGAATTCGAATCTGAGGGCATATGTGAGATAATCCCCTTTTGGGGATTGAATTATTATTCCTGCCCTGACTCCGGATTCACATGAAGCCCCATCAACATGAAACTCCCATATTAGGTCCTCTCTGATCTGTTGTTCTTTCAATTGTTCGACTGTCGAGACGAGATCGAGGCCCTCGATCCTGTAATTTTCTACAATAAAATCTGTGAAGACTTGTGCTTTTATTGCTGTCCGAGACTTGAACTCAATGTCAAACTCGAACAGCTCTACAGCCCACTTTTGAACATTCTTCTAGAAGAGTCAGGCTTGTTCAATATATTTTTTAACAAAGGTTAGTCAGTATGATTATTTTGTGACTGTGAAAGTAAGACCTCAATTTTTGAGTTGATACTACCAAGAGAATGTAGCTTTTTCAATAGGCGTGTAGTTCTTCTCTAACCCTTTGAAACGCTTTGCTCACAAAATATATTGGGCATTATTTACAGTGCTTATCTTGCTTTAGCATAACCGAGCTAACTGTCAAATCCGTAATCGAAATGTATAAGTACAGGGGTCTCATTTTTTAGGAGATGAGAGGTTCGGTAAGTTGGCCAAATATACTTTTACCTCCTCAAAGGCTTTCTGAGCTTCTTCTATCCATTGGAAGCCTTCTGTTTTCTTTGTGAGTCAGAAGAATGGTAGGCCTTTTTCTGCCAATTTTGACAGGAATTGGTTCAGGGCTACCATTCTACCAATAAGTTTTTGAATTTTTTTAACCGATGCAGGAGTTTTCATATTAATTGTAGCTTGCACTTTTCAAAACTTACTCTTAGGGTTAGCCTCAACTCCTCGGTGAGAGACAATGAATCCTAAAAATTTTCCTGAGGGAATCCCAAATATGCATTTCTTTGGGTTTAACCTCATCTGAATCGATCTCAACGTCTCAAATGTCTCCTTTAAGTTTTTCAGGGATTATTCTAAGGCTCGACTTTTCACTACCATATCATCAATATACATTTTCATATTTCGTCCTATTTGGGACTTAAACGCCTTATTGACGAGCCTCTGATAGGTTGCTCCGATATTTTTGAATCCGAAGGGTATCGTGACGTAACAATATGTGCCTCGGTCAGTGATGAAAGATGTTTTCTCTTCATCCTCTTTTTTCCATGTATATCTGGTGATAACCTTTAAACACATCTAAAAAATACAGGACATAAAATCCTACAAAAGAATCAACTACGGTATCGACCCGAGGGTACGGGTAACTGTCCTTTGGACATGCTTTATTCAAATCAATAAAGTCCTGGCAGATTCGCTATAACAAATCTTGTTTAGTTACAGTGACTGAATTACAAAGAGTAGACAAGTAGGATACAGTACTTTCCTAATAATTTTAGCTAATAGAAGCTTATACACCTCTGTTTCGATTATCAAGTTACGCTCCGGGCCGAAAAGACGTTTCTTTTGCTTGACAGGTTTGTAAGATGGGTCAACCCCAAACTTATGCTCGATAATTTCTCGAGAGACGCACGGCATGTCTTCCACACGATTACATCATTGTATTCAACGAGAAGTTTGAAGAAAAAAGTTTTAAATTCTGCTGGAAGAACTGCGCAGATCTTTACTTTCCTGTCTAGGATGTTCGGGTCCAGTGATATCTCCTTGATAGGGACGTAATCGTGTGGCTCAATTTTAGCTTTGCCCTTCCCCTTAGGTTCAGGCAGCTCTGAGATTTCAACAGCATTGCCATGTGACACCAAATCTTCTTCTCCCATCTTCAAATTAGTAGTCAGTTCTTCAGGAACATTAAGAGCGGAGGGGGCGTCAAAAGTTTGCAGGGATGCTTTGTCCGCGATAGACATAATTTGCAATTGAGATGAGTCGTAGAGACATCATATAACAGGCTCGGGCTGCTGCTGATTTTCGATCATCGTGCCTTCAGACTCATCCCTCAACATGAACTTCATTCCGACATAGAACACAGAGAGGAGAATTCTGTATGTGTACTACGTGGGTCAGCCTATAATCATATTATCAGAACTGTCTATTTTTACGATGATGAAGTTAGTCATCTCAATTCTGTTATTTGGGGAGCCCCGAGCTACAAAGGGAGCATTAGCTGCCCTTCAGGCCGACCGAATCGCCCGTAATATGGACTAATAGAGTTTTAAAGGATTTTATTAGAGAGGCATCAATATGTATTTTTATCCAAGCATCCCAGAAAATGATATCCGCCGAGCTCCAGGTATCTACAAATATGGGATGCATCTCATAACTGGCCACGTTCACATGGATCACCACAGCATCATTATGAGGCATATGGCTAGGAACAGGATTCTTCGCAGTGTATCCGAGGCTCATAAATGGTTTAAGACGCTTATCCCGATCCTCGCCTAGGGGCCAAATGCTGTACATACCTTACGTATTTCTTTTTGGCATTATTGGCGTCACCCGTTATTGGTCCTCCAGCTATTGTATTTATTACTCTGGCTACGCGGACCTACTCTTGTCGCACCGAAAGATTATTCCTGTTCTGGCCCCATTGGTTCTGTTGACGAGGTGGGCACAGATGCATTTGATTGGCTCTATTATTGACATTTCTTTGGAACTCTATAGCAGTTCGGCTGATGAATTGCTGTAGGTGCCCCTCTCGAATGGCTTTCTCTATTTCAATCTTCAAATTATTACAGGTCTCGGTATTGTGACTGTGTTGGCCATGGAATCCACAATATTTTGATTTGTCCTTTTGATTAGGACCTGATATCATTGGAGGGGGGCTGCAGAACTCTCATGTGTTATACTTGGTACAAGATCTCTCACATTGACGTATTAAGCGAAGTGAAGTCGGAGTTCAAGAGGCTTCTTGTCCTCAGGGTTCGGACTTTAATATTATTGTTTGGTACACCACCCGATTAGCCAATGATTTATCTCAAGGATAGCTCAGCCTGTCTATGACCTTTAGCTTTTTGGAGGATGAGGGATTCAAGGTCTTCGGAGTCTTTTCCTTTTGTGAGTCGTACAGTTCTCTTTTTGTCCAATTTGACTCTTCACCCTGGATGACCTCCGATATTCTTTCTAGCAGTTCGGAGTAAGACTCCGGTATCCTCTTAGCCAATTCAACATTGAAGCTCCCGGGTCAGATGCCGTTGCAGAAAGCAGCAACCAGAATCCTCTCATCACCTTTTTTTATTTGGATCATTTCATCGTTGAAGCGGTCCAAAAACTTATTAAGTGATTCATCTGGCCTTTGGCAGATATTCATGAGGTGTAACGTGTCTTTCTACTAGGGGTGGGCATGGGGCGGATACCCGCCCCTCAAACCTTTTGGGTGATCCGCCCCGCATCTTGCGAGTCAAGAATTTTTTGACCCTAATCCGCCCCTCATGTCTGCGGGTACCTGCTAATACCATCGGAGCATGCAGATACCCGCCTTTAAGATAAATCATCAAAAAAACCTGCTTAAGTGAGAATCAAACATGAAAGACCAGCAAATGTTTGACATTACTTCTCACAAATTTGAAACCAAAAGAATATTAGATTCCGTAAGTCATGATGTTACAATCCATAAAAATCATAAAAGCAAAACCATAAAAAAAAATTGGCTTCTCAAGTACATTAGACAAATATCACCAAACAAATACAATTCAACATAAACACTTAAATTGATATATTCAACTTCCAGAAAGTCACTACACTAGTACATAGCTACAATCAACTCCCAAAGGTTTCAAATTGCACAATCCTTAATCTTCTATGTTCACAAGAGGTTGTTCTTCAGTCAAGTTTGAAGTTTCTACAAAACAAAAGAAGAAAAGGAAAATCAACTACATTTTTAGTTAATTAAATAATAAAATAACTGCAGAATTAAAAAATAAAAATTTTACCTGACTCTATTTGCTCTAAATCAGCTAAGCTCTCTTCCAAATCAATATGTAACTAAGACCCCTACGATTGGGTAATCATGTTGACGGATTAAAGCTAGATGCTAGAAATTGGAATAGCAAACCCATCTTTAGCAATTGAAGCAAGAATAGGAAATCTGATAGAATTCTTTTTCCACCAATCTAATATACTAAATGTTGGACAATTACGATCTACCTTCATTTCCATCAAGTAAACATAAATCCGTTTTGTTCTCAGTGCTATTAAATGAATCAGATTCCTTGGAGTACCGTGCATCAATGAAACTTGCTGCCCCTCTAGCTCTAATTTTTTCAAAATCCATCTTACCCAATTCTACAGGCTGAGTTACAACTTCTTTCGAGCGTGATTTTGTTGCAGAATAAGAATCAAATAAAGCATTAAAAACCTGTAGCACTTTGTCTTTTAAAATTTCAGCCTTATCAATATCATATTGATCTTCAATTGCCCACATAACATACCCTAATTTATATCGAGGATCAAGAACAATGGCAATTAAAATACCTGATCAAAATGTTAACTTTTTCAACATTGCCCCAATATTTGTCATACTTTTTCTTCATATTACCAGTCATTCTTGATATACCAATGTCATCACTTCCAATTAAGCAGCATCCCAATACCATAAATTTCTTTCATGTATTCATTTCCAGTCACATATAATCAGCCTGATATTTTAACGGTAGAATCATAGAAAATTTGAAGAAAGGCAACAGATTTTTAGCATGTTTCCAATCTGATTCAGTTGGGACACCCCTGATTCTAGAGCTATGTTTCCCTCCCCCCTCCCATTATCGATGTTTCTTTTTGGAGTTAACTTTTCTACATACTTGTTATCCACAGACTCTAATAACTCAAATGTCTTTTGAAATTTTAAAGCAGCTTCCAACATTAAATATGTAGAGTTCCACCTAGTCTCAACATCAAGACATACAAGTCTTTTGCACTCTATTCTTTCTTTTTCAATACAAGATTTGAATCTTGGAAATCTAGCAGGTGAAGACCTCACATATTTTACAAAAAAGTCTCTTATACACATCTAGATCCTACCAATTACTTCACCAGCATGACTTGTGATAGGACAAAAATTTAAAATCTTTCATGCAAATTCCCTTCATGATCAATAAAGTGAGCCGTAAGACACATATAGCTGAGATTTTGTGTGGATGTCCAAGCATCTGTAGTGAGACAAATCCGTGAAGGAAAATTTTTAAAATGTTCTTTCAATTTTTTCTTCTCATGCAAAAACAGACTATGGCAATCTCTAGTCACAGTTCTACGTGAAGGAACAATGAATCTTGGCTGCATTACTTCACAAACTAGAAATCCTCCTTTTCCACATGAGCAAAAGGTAGTTCATCGATAATAATCATCCTAGCCAAGGCTTTTCTACAAGTGTCAAGATCAAATATGTAGGGTTTTATTGCCTTCCCTGCCCCTTCCTCTTGAGATTTGAACTCCAAAGTCTTTTGCTTCTTATCCGGGTTATTATAAGGATATTTTTTACACCTATGAAGGTGATTACTCAAAGATGAAGTACCATGTCTACTTGGACAAGAAATAAGACTAACACAATATTTACATGTAGCCTTTTTTTCTTTTTTATCTAGACCTTCAACAATATCATAATGATCCCATACCCAAGATTTGTTTTGAGTTTTTGTACTAGCTTCACTTACCCTGGACTTCTTGGATAGGGGAGGTTCAGATGCAGTTGTAGCAATTTTAGGAGGTGGAATTGAGAAAGATTGATCATCAATAGATTCAACACTGATGCTTACATCTGCACTTTTGGTATTATCTCAGATGCTTGACATTTACAAGACTACAACCTGAAAAGATTAAAAAATATATATTTTGACAATCATTACTAGTAAATATGGCTAGAAAAGAAACAGGAATAAGCAATTGAATTTCATTTCACAAAGCATAAATAAGTTGGCCAAAGAAGAAGTACTCAGAAAGAATTCACCATCTATTTCCATAAAAAGCAAGGAACTAATGTTTAGAATTATTTTAAAATAAAGTCTTTTAGAACTTATATTTCAAATAGAGAAAACACCATTTGCTTTTTAGATTCACGATCATCCTAATTTGATAAGTATATTGTTAGACATTTATCAATTATCAAAGATCACCAAACATATTTAAAAAAATGCTAAATTATACAAATCAACCAATAAATTCATCTTCTTTAGTTTGAACCAAAAAAAACCCAATAAATTTCATCATCTCAAAAAAAATAAAGAAAAAAAACCAAGAAATATTTGTAAATGATTAACATGTGTGAATTTGTTGTCCATGGTTACCAAACATCTAAACCACACTTTACAACAATCTGCAATAACAATATTGCACGATGAAATCTAAAATTATTAAGGCCAAATTGTCCCCTACGCAGACCAAAATAATTCCAAAAATACACCTGTAACATACTAATTACTACTAAATTAATCAAGAAAATTGCCAAGAAAAATAAAATCCAAGCTAAGAATCACACAAACAGTAACTTTGGAGATCCTTGGCCTTCAAAAAGGTCTTAACTTATCAGATTGTTATTGTAGTTGTAGATTTTGAACAAGTGTGGTTTATGTGCTTTCTCTTATAAACAGAGACAGCTTTCTTGAAACATTCCTAAACCCCATCTCTTAATCTTTCAAATTATCTTACCTTGAGATGCAGATGTTTTGCCTCGAATTTGTTCAGATTTGACCCTTGATCGGGTATGTCTCTTATACATTTCTAGATGAGTATAAGGGTTGAAGATTGATAAGAAAGGGGGAATTGAGAAGATAATTCCAGAGAGAAATTAACATCTAAATGTCTCTGAAGAAACTGAAAAGTGAAATTAGAAACGTAGTAGACAAAAAAAAAAAAGAAAAAAAGAAAAAAAGAAAAAGAGTCTGAGAAAAAGACTGAAAAGAATTTGAGAAGTGAGAAGAGAAGTGAACTAAAAAGGAAACGGCAAAAAAAAAAAAAGAAGAGAAAAAAGAATCTGAGAAGAAGACTGAAAAGAATTTGAGAAGTGAGAAGAGAAGTGAACTGAAAAGGAAACGGCGTGAAAATTGAAGAGTGAGAAGTGTATAGTGTAGAGTCAGAGACAGAGTGTACCACATATTAGGGTTATCTATGGTATGGGAGGTAAAATTACAATTTCACCCTTAATATGCGGGGCGGGGCGGATACCAGCGGGTATTTGAAAATGTGATCCGTACCCGTATCCGATAATAACGGGTATCCGACCCTCAAATGATCCGATCAATGAGTGAGGGTCGGATACCCTAATTTTTCGGAGCGGGGCGGAGCGGAGCGGAGCATGAGGATCATCGGATCACCAAATTTTTTTGCCCACCCCTACTTTCTACAATACTTATTTGCTTTGTGAAATAACAAAAGAAGGATTTCGCCAACTCGTGAAAAGTGGCAATTGAGCTCACCGGCAGCTCTTGAAACCATTTTTGAGCAGGATCTCAAAGTTAATGGCGAACAATTTACAACGGATAACATCATTATAGCCATAAAGGCTTGTGATCGCCACCACGTGCTGAAAAAGGTCAAATGGGTCACAATCTCCCTTGTAACGGTCGAGGTTCGGTAATTTGAATTGCATCAGGAGCTGCTCGGCTCTGATAGAGTATGTAAACGGATCTCTATCAATTTCTGTTGGAGCAGTGGTATTTAACACCAAGTTATTTCCTCAATATTTCTTGAATTTTGTTTTCGAATCTCTGCTCCTCGAGCTGTTTTAGAACAGTTGAAGAGAGTCCTCTCAATTTAGAGCTTTTGGAGGAATGTGCACCCAACCTGTTATGCACTGGTAATTTTTTCGACTGACTCGTCGATGAATGCGATTCATCAGACTGTTCGTTCGATCTTGACTTCGTGATTTTGTGTAAAAGTGTCGTGATCGGAGATCACTCTGTCCTAGTGTATGAACTGGTTGTTTTTCAGGTCTTCGGTCAGGTTGTCGTTCAGTCTGCAGTGTGATCACTCAGTTCGAGCGTTCAGACAGAGTTTGATTCTTGTGTAGCTCGATAAACGCTCTGAAAGATTTAAAGTGATCAGATGTATTTTAAGACGTCATTTTGTTTCTGTTGAATTTCAGCGGAGGCCTCGAGGTTCTCTGCTTTATCATTTTGTACCACGAGGTGCTGGTTACTCGCTTCGGCTTCCTTGCTAGTAGTGCGTTTAGTGCCTCTATTCTTCATCTTTCTCAAAATTGAAATCAATTGAAAGGAAATATTTGAAGATATGTCGTTCCCACAGATGGCGTCAAATGATGAATCGAGAATTTTGTAGAGGAGAATTTTGTATTATGAATGGGCTTACAAGTGAATTTAAGATAACAATCCCTACATCCAACCCCATTATTTATAAATTTACATGAGAGGGGTTGAGGCTCAAGACTACTAGATGCACCAATTTACAAAGAAATTACATATTTGCCCTTAATGAGGTCACCACATAAGCACCTCTAGAACATTCTTAAAAAATGTATCGCGTGCTAATCCTGAGCATCATCATGTTTAATTACTCAAAAGGACAAAAACTTCACCAGTTTCAGGTCAATTTTTAATTGATATAATTTGTATACATGAGTTCTTGAACATACTCTGCAAGCAGGCAACAAATCAAGTTTGAAGGGAAATCAGAAAAAGACAGCTAGAGGAAGTGCAAAGCTCACCGTGTTTGCCTCACATGTAAATCATTTACATGAACATCAAAGTACAAACCTTTCTTCATGGTCACTAAAGTTATCCTGCTAAGGGATTGTGATACCCAAAATATCCTTGTCATACTTTAGTCATGTTAATATTGAGGATTAGAAATTTTTGGGGTCAATTTATAACTAGAGCAAAGGTTGGGGGTCAAATCTAAATAATTAAAGTAGTTTATATACTACTAAACAATTATCTCATTCTATTTGCTCCCAATTCTTCCATTTAGAACAAGGGTTTCACTTCCAAGAGCTTAGAGGAAGGAGGAGAAATAGCAAATTCTACTACAAATTTCCATAATTGAGGTAAGAAATTCATTCTTTCTTGAGTTCAATTAGCTAATTTGAAAGATTAAGAGATGGGGTTTAGGAATTTTTCAAGAATATTGTGGGTTTCAAAATCTTAGCTTGTGGTGATGATTTAATGGTTAGAATTGGTGTAATTGGATTTATTTTCTTGCTCTTTGTTGTTAAAGTTAAACCTATGGATGTATGTGTTGAATTTAAAGGATTTGGATGGTTTAATAATCAAGAAAAAGGCAAAAAATATGCTAAATTCGTAGCTGAAAATTGGCAGACAGAACTGCGTAACTTTAGAAAATTGGTCATATCTCAGCGTAGGAATTTTCGAAATTGCACACCGTTTGTTGCGTTGGAAACTAGACTCGCAGCCCTTCGAAACGGTATAAAGATGTTGCTCTGTTTTTCAGTATATTCAAATCCATTAACAGCAATTCGTCCATAAAGTGGACTGAAAATTTGGTTCTACAGCAGAGTATTTTCTGAATTGCGAGCCATTTTTGAGCAAGTTGTATTTTGAACTGGGAATGTTGTCTTCTTGAAACATTTAGTAAATTGAGTCCAGTTTCTATCGGAATCAGTTTTGTGGCTTTTGGACGAATATAACTTAAGTTATGGTCATTTTTGTTCAACACTGTCTCTGCTGAAAATATAGATTCTAGCCTTGTTATGCTATAGATCATGACTTATTAGAATTTAATGATCTAATATTATTGTAAATTACCTTTTAGGTTATGAGGAGATGGTTTATGTTCTGATTTTATTATTTAGGAAGGATTAACGTGAGTTCAAGTAGCTTGAATTTTGAATTGGAAATATTTTGATTACTTGGTAAGTGGCTTGTTCATATTTCTATTATTTTTAAAACCGATTTCTTAAGTACTTTTGTACTAAATGATTGTTAATGCTTTGAAAATCTATTTCTGCTATGAAATTAGATTGAGCATATAGATAATTTGTTTAGTGATTATATGTCTGTGAATGATTGTTTATTATGCTATATTTGGTACCATTGGATTCATTAAACTAGTAAAGGAATGGGAAAGACTATTAAATTGCTATGTTAAAATGTCGGTATGGCCCTTCCACGGGATACAATAGTAGACAAACATATAATGTCACAGGTTATAATAGTGACCGTAGTATGATATCCGGAACTATGTTTAACCAACATATGGCCCTATTACGGGTAAACCTACTGTCTCTTATACACATCTAGATGTGTATAATAGTGACCATAGCATATTTTTTAGCTAAAGGCAAATGAAAAAAAAATAGATTGTAAGAATTAAATAGAACAAAATATGAGAAAATGTGTCTATTATAGTTGTGTATGCCATGCATATATGATACTTGATTGTGGCTAAATGATTGTTGTTAAATGATTTTCATGAAATGTAATATACACTTTTAACGTGCTCAATCCAGTGGAGATATACCATAAGTGAGTTACTTACTGAGCAAATGAAAGCTCATCCCACTTAACTTATGCCCTTGCAGGTGATTACGTTTAGATTGCTTTCTGGATGAGTTTTGATATACTGCCGAGTAGAATTAGTTTTGTTATGTTTCACCTTGTTTAGAAAGTCTTGTGTAGTTGTATATATATAAGGCTATGGTGATTCTAGTGGGATGTTATGATTATACTTTTCTTCTAGGTTGAAGATTTGTGGTGTTCATGGTTTGAATTTATGTAAATATTTGGGTTTGTATTTATATAGGTTGTGTATGTATGTTTTGGCTATTGTTACTTATAAACGTGATAGACGGTTTTGTATCCTCTTGAGAGGGTATGCCGGTGCCACACTCTAAATTACAGGTTAATTTAATTATGCCGAATTTGGGGTGTGACAGGGATCTTTTACAACAGATTAGGAGACAACAGGTTGAAGCCTACTATATCTATATGTGAGTGATTTTGTTATTACTAAGTGAAGTTCATTTTACAATCAGAAGTCTCAAATTCAAGATAATTGAAGGAAAGATGACCTTCACAGTGTCCCTAAAGACATTATAAAGCAAGGTGAAATATTTTACACATTCCGGCATCATACCAGTGCAACATGTATGAGTGCTTCATCCAGTGGAGCTGAGAAGTCACCAAATCGGTTAATCCCTTTTCTATCACGAACTGCTTCCAGCAAAGCCTGCACGAACACAATAAGTACAAGCTCTTGGTTTGAGTTAAAGCAATCTAACATGCAAAATAACCAAAACAAGGAAAAGACCACTGCTGGAATGCCCCTTAAGAAATCAAAGCAGCCATTTTCTCGAACATATCATTTATTGGCATGATTTGGACTATTCACAAATTCATGAGATTCAACAACACAGGAAAAGAAACAACTGATGATAAAACTTTCAACACAAACTTAATCAAACAAAAAGCAAGCAAAGCAGACACAACTCAGAAGTTCAGCTATTTGACATCTAAAAAAATCAACAAGTTCAAAGTTTTGGGAGCTTACTGTTCCAAGGGCAAGGGCAACATCTTCATTTGTGTGATAATCGTCAATAAGGTAATCTGCAGAGGCCTTCACATGAATATCAAACAGCCCATGTGAAGCAAGTTGCTAACAGAAAGATGAGAAATCCAACATTAGCACTATAGCAGCTTCTACGGTCACATTTAAGTGCATAAAACAACCTGGAGTACACTCGATACAAATTCATTCTCAAAACATAGTAACACTTGAGCAACTTGTTGGTTTCTTCATCCTATAATCATTGAGGATTAGAATAACAAAGCAAACACAGAAAATATTCTTTTTCCAGATTTCAAAGAAAAACCCATAAACAGAATTCTCAAGCTTTACTCAATTCCAACATTCAGTAATTTGTCAACAAACAACAATACACTTAACATTCTGTCAACAAAGAAAACTGATTCCTCATACAAGCACACCAATTGCTCCTTCTAGTAGTTGTAGTTCAAGAATCCATGAGGCAAAAAGATTTAAATTTATATATTTTTTTTTTGGGCATTGTGAGTTACTCAAAGAGTCAAGTGTACATGAGCAAAGTCATCTCCTGAGCACTTAAAACATGATCCCAGTTTATCTTTAGCCTGCCATATGCCTACATATAATTTAACTATCCCAGAAAAAAACTAGCTAAAGATGACAACTTTAACTCTAAAAAAGCAAAAAATTTGACATTTTAATCCAGGAAAATAAGGGAAAGAAAAAGAGATACTCGCATCCAACATAATATGATCAAGAAAGGGGATCCCAGTACTATTCTCAACTACACCATCACCATCCAAGTTCACCTTCACAAACACATTAGTCTCTTTTGCCACCCTCTTCACCTCCCCAACTCTACCTAAGATCAACAATATCATAAATGACAGGGAAAAAATTAAAACAAGACAATAAAAGGAATAGATTAAAGGGACTTTTAGCAAATACCCATTTGAGATGAAGTTATGGAAGATTCATTTTCAGAGGCCAGAGGAATAATTACATATATGTTGTTCAATTGAAAGAGGAGGAGTAATGAGTTGTCAGCTTTTGATGGTTTTGTTATGGGTTGTGGAGAAAAGTGATGAATTTTGGATTGAGGAGGAAATAAGAGATGGGTTTGAGAGATTGATTCTTGTGTTTTTTGGTGGTTGAAGATGAGAGGATGGTGATGAAGATGGGGAGTGTACGAGGTAATGACGAGGAGGAACTGACAGCTCCATGCGAGAAAGAAATCAGAAGAGTGTGTGCGGAGCTGTTAAGGGTAAATAACAAAATGTTCCTCCGAACTCCAAAAGGAACATGTGACCGTATCAATCTACGCCCGTCCGTCCGTCCGTCAATGTAAACGATTCAGGTTGCATCAACAAATTCAGTAAGATTTAATAAGTAGAGCTCCATCCGTTAACAAGATTCAAGTCGCAATTCAAGTTGTAGTTAATATATGTAATATTCATGAAATTTTGATAAGTAGGGCCAAACAACATGCGAAGTAATCTGAATCATCAGTGTATAAGCTCAATTGTGAAAGTTTAGAATTTCACTTACAACCTAAATCCGTTAAGAAAAATTTGAGTTTAAAATCTAAATACACTCAAATTCCTCTAATGCAGCCATAAAAACAATTTTACATTTCAAACAGCTAAAAAATAAATTCTAATGAGAATTTATATTAATTTTATTAACAATAAAGTCCCGGTTTGAGTTCGGGTTTCATGACCCTACAACTATTGAGCCGCCCCAACTTTAGCATCAACAACACTTTCTATTCCTAAGGAAACGCGTGACTCAATTTCATCATCCATTACAACTGGCTGATTCAAGTCCGAGTTAAACCGCACGATAGGATCCCCACCAGTGAAATGCAGAGGATCAGATGCAAAATTCTGTTTGCTAAAAGCCTTTTCTTTATCATTCTGTGAAGAAGTTTCTGGAAAAGAATTAGGTATAGTTTCAACATTAACACTTTCAGCGACAGCTTCAGAAACAGCACCATCAGAACCCTTTCCAGAGGCATGTTTTGCTATATTACCCTGATCTGGCACAAATTCTGTATCAGAAGAAGCTTCTGAATAGGGATGAAATTCCCTTTGAATCTCAACCACAGTGGGTTGTTGTACTTTGTGGTTTTGAATGCAATTCTCATCACTGTCACGGACAGTAGCAACGGAACCAGGATTCTGGTTTTCATCTGCATCCTCCACCATGTTTTCTGATGCTTTACCCGGAAAATCAAGAATAGAACCTGAAGAGGAGACTTGTGCATTCACTTCGTGTGCATTCATTTTGTGTGCATCACTTGCTAAATCATTAGCGGAAGAGGGAATGCAATTCTCATCATTATCATGGATAGCAACAGAAATAGGATTCTGGTTTTCATCTGCATCCTCCACCATGTTTTCTGATATTTTACCCGGAAAATCAACAACAGAACCTGAAGAAGAGACTTGTGCATTCACCTCCGGTGCATCACTCGCTAAATTATTAGCAGAAGAGGGAATGTTATCTTTGGCTGGAGAATCTCAAAACAGAGCTTTCAATCTCAGGAGGGTCAGCGGCAGCGCCAGAGGGAGAGCTGCACTTCAAGCTACTGGAAGATTCTCCAATATCCTTAACAGGCTGAGATTCTCCTATATCATTACTAGAGATTTGGACAGCAGATTCATCAGCAGCCTCGGAAGCACCAGCAACAGCTCTATCATTTGAATGTACAGTAGAAGCTGAAGAAACAGGATCAGTCTCAGCTTTGTCAATGACCTTATTTTTGCACTCTGATCCAACACCACAGGCAATGTTCATCTCCTGTTTTTGGGAGGACTCATCAGGTTTTTCCACTGAAGAAGGTGACTGAAGCAAATTGTCTTTTGAATGAAAGCCTTTCACCCCTGTGGTAGAAAATCTGAACATGTCAAACTCTTAAAAAAAAAAAAAAAAAAGTAAAAAGTAAATTTTTTTAAAAAAAAATAAAAAGGAAAGGAGATATAAAAATCTAGTTACCATTGGGGATTTCTTGCTTGAACAGTTGCTAGAGTCTGCAACATATCCGTCCCTGGAAACACCAACATGTTCATTGATTTCATTTCCTTCTTGTCTAAATCTTGAAGTTGTTTGAAACCGAAAACTACAGTCCATGTATGCATATGCTCAGCAATTGCAGGAATTATCAATTTTTCAACTTTTAGAGAGCATAGGACCTGAATATGCCGTGTTGACAACAAAATCATTAGTGTACAATAAAAATAAAAAAAGGCATCAATCAAAATTAAATTGTAAAGGTAAATAGACAGTTTCGATGGAATTAACAGCCCTCAATTGAGACGTCTCACATATATGCATAACTACTTCAAGATGCAAGGATATTTGCATTCCAACCCATAGAATGCAAGACACGAAATACAGATTACAACCACTCCACAAAAGCATATCCCTTCACATTAATTTTTTTTTTAAAATTTAAATCTGGACATTGCTAAAGGATGAACAACTCATTCTTCTCAGAAACAACAAAAAACACATTGCAGACTTTATGATAGTGAAGTGACAGGTCCCCACTCCCTACATCTCTCTATATTTCTAATGAGTCCACAACAATCATCATGATACAGTCTACAGAGCCTCCAAGAACACCCAGCTACCCACCAAAACAAACAGAAGAATGACAAATAAAGCAAACCTAAATCCCCCATTCCCACCATCTGAGTTAGGGATGCTTTTTCTTGTGACTTCTATTCATCTTCCCAAGGGGGCAGCAAAGTATGATTGACTATCATATCAGCATCTCCATAAAGCAAAAGTATATGGGGGACATTTAAACTTAGGGACTTGGACAGATCATATTGTACTGGTTCGGCAGAAATCAGAAAGTCATGCAGATTATCTACAACTAAAAAGCATAAAATAGAGTTAGCAGCGGTCATACCGATTCAATAGCAGACAGTAGCCGTCGGCACATTCCTTGGCGCCTATATATATTGCGAGTTCCAATAAAAGGCATCTCTGCTAATTGTGGACCATGGATCCTAGTGAAGGATGAGTAGCATAAACTCATAAGAACTGACTTTCACACACTTTATGTGTGCGCCATTTAAAAAAAAATACTATAAATATAACTTTAATTAGATAATTTAGTATTGTTAAATATAAATACATTTTAAAATAAATTTAAGAGGCAATTTTTAGTAAGTAATTAAAAATATGGGTAGTTTAAAACTCGTAATTATTTTTTAAATTTTTTTTCTCATCAAAAACCTGATTAGAGACCAAATGGAGATGCCACTATACCAATTGGGCTCTCCCTTCATATATATACAAAGATAACTTGAAATGCTCATCAATACATAGAGAAAGCCAAACTGATCAATACACAGAGAGAGCCATCAATATGGATGAACACATTTCATTTGAAATACAGCCAAATATAACTGATTAGATCCCTATAAAGTTTTACTTCTGAATTTATGTATCAAAAATTATTTATGCGACAGGATATTAACCCTTCTCAAAATTTATTACCAAAGTTGAAAAGCAGGATTGCAAAAAGAACTATATCCAAAGATATCACTCAAGTGTACTACTAACTTAAATATATGGTAAATGTAGTAGACTAATCTTTCAAAGCAAAACTCTGATAGGTTGATAAAGCTACCTGAACGGCGTAAAGAACACTATTAATGGTCAAAAGTCAGGAAAGTCACCTATTAGTAAAACTTCACAAAACATCAGATAAAATTTCAAAGTTTCACCAGTATTTTGGACAATTAAGGGAAAAAATTTCCATTCTGAAAAGGATAAAATTAAGATCAGTTATTAAAAAGATCGCATAAGCACCTTTAATAAACTTGCTCACTTTGAGAAAGAAATACATAATTCATATGAAAGTCCATATTTTACTCGATAATAAAAGAAACTGACACACATTTTTTTTAAGACAGAAAATCTTGATATCATTAGTCATTTACCTGATAGATGCTGCAGAAATTATTTCATCACCTTTCTCCAAAACCACTGTAAAGAAGCCATGATAATTCAACCGACTAAAGTTTGCTCTGGCACATTGGAAAAAACAAAGAAGCATAAGGTAACTAATCCAAAAGATGCAGTCAAATCTGCCAATAAAAGAAAAGATATATAAACAGCTGCATCTCGGGGAGGGAGTACACACACACACACACACATATGGGCAAGAGAGAGAGAGAGAGAGAGAGAGAGAGAGAGATCACCAATAGACAAGGCAGCAACAAAATTCCAATAGCGACAATCAGAGAATGACAAAAATGATATGCAGACACAATTGGAAGACTTCACAACTCAAAATACAACACCAGGTCAATACAAGCGCATGAAAGTATGCTTCTATGCAGCTGAAGTCATGCAAACTTGATAACTTAACCAGAGTTTTAAAAATGAGAAAACATCACAACTAAAAAACAAATAGACAATTTTCTCAGGCAAATAGGTCCAGAAACAAATTTCAGATGAAATAGGAAAAGATTCGAAGCAAAGTTCTACAGCTGCTCCAGACTCCTATTATGAAAATCAAATAGCATATAACATTCAATAGCCACTTACCCACAATTAAAAAGCACATTATGGATCAAATTAATTCCACTCCTTCTGTCGATAATGGGCAAAAAGCACTCATCCATGACACATAATGCAACAGCTAACTTAGAATTGCATTCGACTCTTTGAGGGAATCCCCGGCTTGCTGTGTCTGATTCTAAATCTGTTCTTTGAATCAGAGACCATGAGAATCCTGCTTCCAGCTCATTTTTTACCCCAAGAATCTTCTGCAATTGATCGTATATCTGGACAAACCAAGAAAAAAGAAAAGCACGAAGATTGACTTTAGATGCCTTTGCCACACATTTCAAAAGAAAAAAAAAAAAAACACATCACAACTAAGAGGCAAATAAAAAGTATCATCTGCAATAATAACCAAAACTGGAGAAACCAAAAATCCAATTTCAAACTATGTTATGGAAAATTAGCTTTGTTATGAAAATTATTTAAACAACATGTTTTCTTCAGTGTTCCTGTGGACAAATAAAACAAGAAGAAGCTCGCTTAGAACCCTGATTGAGTGTATGTGAATGAGCTCTACTTTAGAGGTCGCACTATAAAAGGACATTATTGACTTCGAATAAGGGGAATATCTAGGAGGTTGGAAGAAATCACGTGGATTAATCACTCTAAAACCCTTGATTCCACACAATTAGAAGTTATGAATCCCTTCTAGGCTCTGACCATAAAAAAACATTTAGTTCAGAATATCTAAAGCGAATTGCAAGCAATTGAATCACCATTTTTTGGAGTTAAAACGAACTGCATTAAATGTATTCAACCAAGGTTCACGCTTTTCAAAAGTATCAAATGATTACAAGTTAAGAAGTGCATTGTGCAGTATGCAAGTAAAAGTTTTTACTCAGAGTCAGACCCATGTAAAACGAATCAAGCTCAAGCAAATAAAATGGTATTCCCAAAAGTAGAACGTAAATCAACTCCTACCCAAAAGAAATCTCACTTCATCATAAAGTATGGCGAAATATGCTTCCTACTAGAACTTCCAGTGGATGGATGTAATTACTATTAATTTCTATTTGAGATACTAAAAGGTCACCAGTTTATACCACTGAAATTTTGAATCTCAAAAGGAAACAGCATGTAATACCTCTTGGCACTTCTTCCCACAAAAAGCAATAGAATTGTTGGCATTTGCCATCGGAGCAAGCATCCCATCACTGCATGATTTGTGATCTACAAGGAAGCAAAGAAAAGATTTCAGGCGAATTCTCTCTTAAACCAAAATAGAAGAAAGAGAGAATGAATGAAAACATATAAAACAAAGGGAAAAATATACAAATGGAAAAGCAATTACAGTATTTAAAGCAGAACAGTCATTACATTTTTTCTCGCAGAGGATGCACATGAAAAGTTCACTAGAAGTTACATTATTTTCATTAGGACTTCCACTGGCAGCTCCACAGAATTTGCACGTACAGTCTGGACAATGCCAATCACCTGGAGGAAGCATCTGCAGCAAGAAGATGTGATTAGTGGTGATGAATGTGTTAGAGCAACCTGCAGCTGCATGTATTCGACACTGATTGGCAAACAGTACATTTGTTTCTAAGTATGAAACCAAACAAGGAACAGGAACCACACAAATTAGCTTCTCTCATGTAATATTTGTTGTTATTGCCTCTTAGAATGTCCTCATAGGTATACCTAAAAGGGAAGCTTTAAGCTATTTACACAATCAGAAACAATGGCATTGCAGCTATTCTCTGTCCTTGCCAAGAGCCTTAAATCACCCATTCTCCCACAATAAGAGAGTGAAAAAGAAATCTTATACCACCACTATTTTAAGATGAGATAAAAGACAAGGAAACAAACCAGGAACGAAGGAAAAAGATACGAGACAAACAAATAGAGCAAGAGAAGGTTCCAAAAAAAAAATGTATGCTTTCACTACAAAACCAAGTTTCTCGCATAGCTTTGTATGCCCAGGTGCTGTTGGTAAAAAAATAGAATAAGAGAAGGTACCATGTGTATAGTGTAAATAGGAGAAGAGATAGCATGTTGGAGTACGAGGCATTAGAAGTTTATGAATGCCATTTTTATGATAATATTATTGGTCCATAAGGGCATAAATTTTGTGCAGATGTTTGGCAATACAATGCAGGAAATATATACAGTTTGGCAACTGTTCAAGTACACAGGTATTTATCATCAATCTCCAGATAAGAATCATTATAAATAGAAGAAATGTCATCAGTATATCAAGTAAGAAACTAAGATGCAATTCCTTTGAGCGAAGTTTCAGTTGATAGTATTTTCTATTGAAGCAGTACCTGTATTCCTAAACAATTCTGATGAAAAGTGGAGGGACAACCATCACAGCAGATCAAGTCCCCACCATCACCACAAATACCACAAGTATCATCATCCGGATCATCACCATCAACATCTACTACATAGAAATCCCGACGCACTGACTCCTCTTGTCTATTCCATGTATCAATTAGGCATTGTAGCAGGGAGGGCCCAGTCTCTAAAATGATGTTTTGAAATGGTTGACGCAATTTAGCTTCCAGCATGGAGCTCAAACTTTGAGACAGTTAGTATTTTGCTACAGCAACCACAATGAATCCCATCTCTTGTGATCCAACCTTCTAGCTTTGCTCGCGTCCTTCTACGATTCATATACTGCACCTTCTCACTCAACTGCACTGTACCAGAGTCAATCAGCCATGCCAACAAAGTTCTTTTTCCAGTATATGGAACATATCCATCGGATTCAGAATTTTGCCCCTTCTCAGAACTACGAACCAACAGAGTGCATCTACCAATTTTTCTGCTTTTTCGTCCTTGTATTACACTGAATGGTTTTTGAGCCATTTCTTGTTCAGACTTCTGTCTGCAGAAGTCATCACCTAAATCATCCCCGCTTTTGCTTTTTACTTCATGCAACCTCCCCTTCTTTGGTTTGCCATTCTGCCTGATAAAAGAACTGAGTTTTTCGTCATTCTGATCACTATCAGAGTCCTCCATAGATTCTTTGACAGAAGCCATTTTAGCATTCTTTGACAAACCATCAACTCTTCTCTTCTTGTTCATTTCTTCCTCAATCTTCTTACGTGTTTGCCTGGTTAACTTGTTTATCAGATCATCTGACAAAGGAGAAAACGAAGAAGAAACTCCGTCTGGTTTACTTCCACCATCCCCATCCTGCAATTGCTTTTGAAGTGCATCATAAGCTTTAATGATCGACCAGTATGCAGTTCCACTTGGGTTAATATATACTGCATCGAGGTAGTCCCTGTTCCTTCTTGGTCTATAGTCAATTTTCCAGCCGGATTTGATGAGCATTTCCCTGATCCTCTCACGCAATAATTGTTTTTCAGTGCTCCAAGCTCCGCTTAAGTTTTGGATCAATGCCTTTGACAGGTGTTTCAGCTGGTGAGGAAACTTTATGTTCTATGCTTTTAACTGGAGTGACATTTCCAGTGGTCGAAGATCCTTTTGCTTCCCTTTTCACTGCTTTCTTTGAGCTACCAGGTTCTGAATTTGGTGGCGCCAACTTAAGGGATGTGTCACTCCCATCTGATTTATGATCTCTATCTTTAGTGCTCTTACCAAGCATCTGTTTCTGCAATTTCAGCTCACTTTTCTCCCCACCGCAGTCTCCAGCTTGATTGCTCTTGTCCCCCAACGAATGCAATTTCAGCTGGCTTTTCTCCTTCTCAACGAATGCAATTCTTTTGTCTGGTCTTTTGGGATCGGAATAGAATGGGGGGACCGAAGGCTCCTTCTTGACAACATCTTCAGACCTAGAACCCTTTCGAATTTCAACCTCTTGAGGACCATACCTTTTTCTTGAAGACAAATCCATATTCTTCTTCTTATTCACCATAACTTTCAAAACTCCATTTTTACCCTGCAACCTGATTGGCTCAGCAGACTCTTCTGCATACTTTAACCTCAACAACGAAATGGGCAAATGTGCTTCATCATCTTCCGTTGCAAACCTTCTCTCACCACCATAATCAACCACTTTATTCCTCCCACTCACACCACCACCTGAACGATCAAGATTTGCAGTACATCTTCGATCTCTTCTCCACCATCATATTCCTACTGGAACCACCTCCAAACTCCCTCGAACTTCCACTACCCATCTCCCCATAATCATTCCTCATCCTTTTCCCATCAAACTCATCATATTCATCGAAATCAAACAAATCCAATCTACCCCTCTTCCTCTCACTCTCCATAATCCCACCATTCCTCAATTCCCTTTCCTCCTCACTCCTCCTTCCATAAACAACAGGCCCATTCTGGATTTCATCGTTAACTCCCCTCCTCACGGGCTCCAACGACTCATCACTCGACCCCGAGTCACTATTAATCAACCTAGCCCTCTTGTTCTCATTGTGAGAAGACCCAGCCCCACCACCCAAAACTTCAGCTTTTTTCTTGATAATCAAGCACCCTGACGAGCTCTTCTTCTTCACTACACCCCCTGATCTCACACTCTCCTCCATCTCATGCATTCAATAATCAAACAAATAGAAAACAAACAAAACCCCCGAAAATTCCCCAAGAATCAAATTCACGTGATATTCACCTCAAATTCACCGTCAAAACCCATGATTTTCCCATCTCATGCGTTACATTCACAGATCTGATACAAAAAAACAAGGAATGGAAAGATCAATCTTTATACTAAAAATTCCCCAAATCAGGATCTAAAAAAATGTTATGTCAAAAGAATCCCAAAAAGCAAAAATTGCACGAGGGGAAATCAAATGATCCGTACCTCTCCCCAAAAGACTCGCGTGATTCCATCCACCGCGATCCGCCGGCGGCGAGAATTTTACTCAGGCGAGGACAAAATAAATCGGTGAGAAGAGAGAGAAAAAAAAGATTGAGAGAACTGAGAATTGGGATTTGTTGGGTTTTCTGGGCGAAGAATATTGTGCTGGTGTTTATATAGTGCTGCTACCTTTTTTTTACCAGACGTCTTATTAGTTGTCTATTTTGGATTCTGTATTGCAGAATGCCAGAAAACCAGGCCAATATAATCAATTTAGTAAAATAAATATAAATTAATTTAAATACATTAAAATAAATTAGTAAAATAAATAAAAACTAATTTTATATTAAAAGGTATAAATTGTTTGTTTTTTTTTTTTTTTACTAATTTTAAATAGAACAACACTAATCAAGTCAAACATTACAGTATACTAGGTTGAATAGTTTAATTTATTTAATTATCTCTACATTTTAAGTTTTATACTGATTAATAAGTTGAGTTATCGAGTTTTAAAAGATTACGAAAAATAAAAATATTAGTATCAGATTTTGGTTTAATTAGTTTGAGATTAGTTTAAGAATGCTTAACAAATCGAATTAAGATAAATTTAAGAATTTAGCAACACATATTGTGGATAATGGGGATATAAGCGGTTTGGTTTTAAACGAAAGGTTACCTAACTAAACCAAATACAAAAGGATTGGTCGAATTTAACAAGATAAAAAACAAATACTCACATTAGATTTGTTAAATTAATTGACGAATCAATTCCTAACGAGTACTTAACAAAACGAGCTAAGAGCTATCGAGATAAGTTGATTAAAAAATGGATAATGATACATTAGGCAGTTAAGTATTGGCTGTAAGTCGAATATTGATTAATTTACCTAATTAATCAAAATAGATCTGGATTGTATGGTTTACTTATCATCAAATATGGCAGGTCGAGAAGGTCCTGAGAGCCTTAGCGCCCAAATATTCTTTTCCACAGCATGTTTAGCATTGCTGGACAGGAAAGCATATGGGCAAATTAATTAATTCATTGCTTTTGCGATTAATCCAATTGAAAACTGCCTAATGTAGATTTGAAATTAAATATCTGGGCCAAATTTTTTTTTTTTTATGGTTTTATTGGGTATAAAAGCATGTTTTTATTCCAAAGATATATATATTTTTTTAAAATTCAATCTTCTTACACAGATGATATAAAAAAAATTATACTGTCAAGTATAAATACATGTCAAGTAATATCCAATGACTTATATTTTTTAAAAACAAGAGGACCACCCTAATCAGAAAAATAGATTATTAAGCATTTCAAATGGCAGACTCTTATTGGTTGCTCTTGATCAAAATAAAAATTTCCCAAATAAAGAAAAGAAAAAGATAGTTATTGATTATTAAATAACCGGCTAACGTCACTTTGTATTTCCTAATTTGAACATGATTCTCCCTTTTCTTTTTATATTTTTTTGGGACATTTTGAATTCCAAACTCTCTAATTCGTCATATATATAAAGTTTAAAGTTGAATTCCATCAACAAAATTAACGTGCTTTTTTAACTATTTTCTACACAAATTCAACTTAATGGAACATGTTATTTATGTGGTTGCAAACCGTTAGTTCTATTGATGGAGTTAAATTTTGAATTTAAATGGGATGAATTAGAAAGTTTAAGGTGTAAAGTATCAAAAAAAATACAAATTATTGAGTGAGAATTGTATATAAATTGAGAAGTGGAAAGTGGAGTTAGACCTTGACGAACTGAATACTTGGCATTAGCTGCTAAAACATACTTTCAACAGATTCCAGTGCGTTATTAATGTTGTTAATTTAATTAGTACATATATGAGAAAGTATTCTTTTATGTGAGAAAGTTCTATTATGCTATAATCAGAAAGTTACAAGATTTTCAAACCCAAAAAGTTTTTTAAGTAAAAAGATGAGCTTAAAGGTGTTTTATTTATCAACCATGAGAATTTTAAAATTTTAATTTGAGCCTTTTCATTGTACTTTTCAATCCGGACTTGACTTGGTATTTTATTTATTTTTATTCAATTCATTGTACTTTTCATTTATCAACCATCAGGATTTGTAATTATTTCTCAACTTGACTTGGTATTTTGCTTTATAAAAATCTCATATTTCCATTGAGTTTATGGATAGGTTTAAATTGTCCTTATTGGTTTGAGAGACAAATAAAGAGTATTTAATATATATGTTAAGTAAAAGATTTATTGGTTTAATCTTTTAGATCAATGTTAGATTTCAACTTATGTATTAGGTCTCTATTGTTGGGCTCTCTTTTGGTTTTTCTCACTCTCTAACAGTAGTATTAGAGTTTCTAATTACGAGTTTGAGTTACTCGTCTGCAAGTAACTGATGTCATTTTAGATTTGGACCGTAATGTTTTTCTTCTTGCTATTAGATCACGGGCCTATGGGTTTAACAAGGGGTTCGTTTCCGTTTATGTGCCAATCGGAGTTTAAGAAGAGTGAATCATGAGAGGGGAGATTGTTGAGTTTATGAGTAGATTTAAATTATTCTATATTAATTTAAGAGAAGAATAAAATGACTTAATATATAAATTGAATCTAAAACCTATTGATTTAAACTTTTAGATCAATGATAGGTTTCAATTTATGTCTTGGACTTCTTTTAGTGGACTATTTTTCTTCCAATAATTTCCACCTCTACTTTTTAAATAAAATCTATTGAATTATATATATTACAGACTTTGAAGGGTCAGTAGGAGTGAAAGATAAAGTAACTTTCTTTCTTTTGTGATCTTACGAAATTGTTAGATTTTTTTTTATAAGAAAATGGAAAATGTAATTTTGGTATGGACTAAGGTGTATGATGGAATCATACACCTTGTAATACATATTTATTCACATCCTTCAATTTGTGAATGAAGTATTATAATTTTTAATTTTTTAAAAAGTTGAAGAATATGAATAAATATATCACAAGATGTATGGTAGACTCATACAATTTGGTCCATACAAAAATTTTCCAAAGAAAATAGTAGTAGTAGTAGTTACTTAAAATACAACATCCCAAAAATATCAAGTCTAACAGTTTATACTTTCAAAACTTTTTCAGTCCAACATGCTGCATGAATAAGGAAAATCAATTTCATAATCACAAATTCAAAATCATTTCTCAAAATTAATTCATATAATAAAATCTTCTTAAATCATTAACTCTTAATTTTAAATGCATAGTCGAATTTCGTTTCAAGTCGTGGTATTTGTGGTCTTAATTATATAAGTGTGCTGAAATGTGAAATGGAAACTTTCATTTAAAGCTTAAGCAATTTCCCTATATATCTAAATTGTGTTCCTTCTTTAAACAAAGCTTAATACCTCCTTGTAGTGCTTGCACTCCATCAACTGTTTCTTGCAACACAAGCAAAATTAGCCTCAAGAATAATCATCATGGCTTCCCTCAAGAAAAGATTGGTTGTAGCCATGATCATTATTGTTTTACTTGTGCATTACATTAACTTTGTAAAATCAGAATCTGGCGGTGCAATGGGTGGAGACTCTTTCTGTACCTCTGATGATTCTTCTTCTTTTGATATTTACAACTATGAAAAACGCTGTAAGTGTTTTCTTGGAGGATCATCAACCAATTCTTATAAGAGACAGGTGCATTGATCTGGCTATAATACTGGCAAATTTTCTTTCATTGCTTTAATTCTCTTGCTTTTATGCTTAAGCTTGAAATGCTTGATTTGGAATATTAAAACATCGGACAATATGGAGAGAAAAATATTTCTCATGCTTCGGGTAAAGTTTAAATCTTATTATATGGTCAACGCTTCTGTTACGACGTATTAGTTATGATGGTTCCACGAATTAGTTATAATGGTTCGAATCATTAACGGAAGATGTATTTTTTTTTTTTTTTTTTTTAAATTTCTCATTTTCTAATTCAACCAACATTCGTAGCGGTATTTGGACAACAATCTTGGAATCCAAACTCTTACACTTTCTGTTGAACGGTACTGATTAAAATGTCTCAGAAAAAAGGCAACTAGATAGTAGTAAATTTAACTTAATTAAGAGACTCAAAAAGTTCTTTGTTTTAATTAGGTTATTAGTCTTGAAATATTTAGATATATACTTGCTTGTTTGCTTGAAATCAACTTTGTTCAATCGTTTTTCTTTGGGTTAAAAGTTACTTTAATTAAGTTGGTTTTTCGTTTTCTTTGACATGTGCTTTAGTTTATATTTAAACTATAAAAAGTTAGATTTTAGTAGTAAGTGACATTTTAAGTAGCTTTTGAAAAGATGAAGAAAATGAGAGCATGTACATAACCTACTAGCTTCCCATCTATTCTTGAGCTATTAATTTATCATGTACTATCAATGTATTCTTAATTATCGACACTTTGTCATGTCCCTTTATTCCTAATTAGTAGGGTAAAAGGTATACTCTGTGTGTTTTCATAAAATCAAATTTAGATCAAAATAAAATTCATAAATTTTATTTTTATGTGCGTGCGTTATTTTTCCATTTTATGTCATCTACATGGCCTTACTTGAATCCCACTATTCCATTTGTAGTTAATTGGAAGTTAATAGTTATATCAGGATTCAATAGCCACTATGTATTCGGCAAATATTTATGTAGATTCAATTTTTAGAAGTTAATAGTTATATGAGGATCTAATAGTCACTACGTACTCGGCAAATATTTAGGTAAATTTGATTTTTGGTCTCACTTGTATAAAATCTTATAGTATGGATTAAATCTTATACAATCTATAACATCAGCTGATATAAGTAAGATTTTTTAAAATTTAATTCTGACCACAAAGTCTACAGATGGAGTCAAAAATCGAATTTACCTAAATGTTTTCCCTACGTACCCCACTATGCTTTTTTTCAAAAATTACACAAAAAACACTGAGGAGTTACATTTATGCAAGTGGACTTTTAAATTAATAAGGTTGTGTAACACTAATTTCATCAAATACAAAATTATAGAAGAAATAAAAAATGTTACAAACACTCTTCGTTGCAGGTAGGTGCAGTAGTCCACCAAGAAGTTACACAACACTAAAAAAAGCTAGATTTATTTTTGTAGGCATCGTACACAAGTAACTTTTCCAGTCTCATTAGACTTTAGTCATACAAAACTTCGATAGGAGACTTATATACAGCTGAATTAATTTTACCAGTAATTATTAATCAACATGTTAATTAGTTACTTTATATCCTTGATTAAAAGAAAATTTATAGTATTAGTAATCAATATAGAATTTTATGGTCTCGTTAAGATACCATACTGTTATACTTTAAATTTTATACTGTATAAATATTTAAAATACATAATATTTTACTGTATAAATATTTAAAATATAATAATATAATACCTACAATGAAACATAAAACAACTTACTATGTCTAAAACGTCATAAAGGTATAAATGGATGAGGAATATGCAACGAATTAACAACCAATCCCACCTAAATTAGTATATCTTTCCCAGAATTAGTTAAGGTAGTTGAGCTCCTAAACCACTCAAAACCTACACATTTGTCCCTCCTTCATTCCAAAATTCTCACCTATATATTCCCCTCATTCATAATCTCCCTCACAACATATCAAGTTTCTCAAGCAAAATCAACACTTCTAATCATCCCTCCAACAGCATAAAACAGCACACAAAAATCAATCCAAATATGGCTTTTGAGCGCTTAATTTTAGCTTTATCTATTGCCTTAGTGCTTCTGTCTTTGCCAGGTCTAGATATATAGCCAGATCAATGCACCATGCACATCTTCAATGCTTACTAGTTTCACTCCTTGCCTAAATTTCGTTACAAATAGCAGCTCCAATGCAACTTCACCTACCTCAGATTGCTGCAATGCACTCAAGACGTTCATGACCAATGGCACAGGCTGTCTTTGCCTTATTGCGACTGGAAGTGTTCCCTTCAACATTCCCATCAATCGATCTCTTGCCCTCTCCCTCCCTCGTTCCTGTAACCAGCCCGGCGTACCCCTTCAGTGCAAAGGTAAGCCCGACTAGGCACTCAGTAAAAATATTTAAACTAAGTTGTTAGTTGTTTATAATCCGTGATATTATATCATTATAATTTCTCCACTCATCTTCGATGTGAAACGGATTGTTACATTGAATTAAACCAACGTTTCAATTTTACTTGCTACTAAATACTAATAAGTTTGTTGACATTTTTTTTTTCCTATTGCAGCCTCGATTACACCTGCTCCTGCTCCAGGTAACTACAAAGAAACCTTGAAATCATTTAATTATTTCTTTGATTTGAGAATGTGTTTTTTTGGCCGGTTAATAAATATTTTTCAATTAACAGGCCCTCTAGCTAGTGGACTATCACCTGCAGCTGCTCCTAGTCCAACAGGTATGATCTAGCGCTCTTAATCATAGTTACTTAATTCGTTAAGTAGCCCTACTAACTACATACTAATTCGAGAAAATTCTATAATTTCGTAACGGAATCATCCCATTATACTTTAAAAATTTGTACAATACAATAACATATTTTTTAAAAATTTGTACTGTACAAATTTTTAAAACTAACGGAAGGATTCCTCATTCAAATTGTAGAATTCTCACTAATTCGTACGTCCTGGTACCATGTACTGCATACCAGATAGTACTTCCTTGACTAAATTGTTTAATTAATTTTATTAGGGTAAATGCCCTACTGAGGTATGTTTATTAATTAATTAATTGAATGTTCAGATTCAGTTATTCCCCTGGGTGGTTCACCAACATAGTGGCACCAGAGGCCGAAACAACTCCCGCTCTGACTCCCTCATCTTCAACGACGAATTCGGGATCTTCTCCACCAGGGAATTCAGGCAACCGACAATCTGTGACCCCATCAGCGGCCTCTACTACACTCAGTTTTTCACCAGTTCTTCTGCTAGCTGTGTTCGTAGCAATTGCTTTGAAGAACTATTGATTTCATGCTACATTTTATGAAAGCAACATCATGTTTGAACATTTTTATTTTCTTGAGGATTGTTTAATACATAGTAGTTTGATTTGTGAAGGCGATTGAGCCCTTGAATTCTTTTTGTAATATAGATTGTTTCCTCTCATTTGTAACATTAATATAGCTGTGGAAATAAAAGATTGTTATTGGTTGTGCAAAAAGATGTATGACTTCAAATTTTCTTTTTCTTTAGAATTTCTTCATTGGTTACCTTCTCTTTTCCATAACAAAATTTCACAAATAAAAGAAAGAAATGCTTTAATCATTGATTTTGCAATAGCCAAAATGGTTCAAGGGAGTTTTATCATTCATAATAGTTAATTTAATTTTTTAGTTTCTTGCATTGAATTCTGATAGGAGTCTAAAATGTACAAATCATAAATTGCTGGCTTTGTGGAAATTCCTCATAGAAGAATTTCCGCAATTTTGTTTTGTTATCATGAAGAATTGAATTAAGTGTTGGATGGCATGTTTAAAGATTAAGTAAATTAAATTTAGTTATGGATACTTTAAAAATGATTTTTTTGGGGACAGATAATCCTCCATTTTATCCTTAATGGTTTAGTAAATAACTTACATAAATTTTGACCTAAATCAGTGGCCATGATTTGAGCTAGGATGAATGCTAGGTGGACCACCCTTTCCTACCAAAATCTAGTTGAACTAAAACAATAATACTACTATGGTCAAATATTTGGCTTCGTACATCCATGTAAAAGTCTTAGCCAAGCAAATGATTATTTTTTAAACAAATTGGTGATTTGACACTGCATATTGATTTTAACTAATACACCATATTCTTGCTCTCCTATAACTGCAAAAGGCACCAAAGGCATGATTTTGATCAACTGAGTAGGTCAGAAGCATGTAAATAACACCTTCCATCTAGAATGGATGGCATGACTACTCATAATCAGCTTTTGTAGATGCTTATATTTATAAACATTCCACTAAATGGAACCCAAATTCAAATGTCTAATGGAATGGATACCTTGTGGGCTTTAACAATTCTGATTTGTTTGTCATGCCAAGTCACAAATGCTCAAATTCAGGGATGTTCTCTTCTAGGCATAGACATTCAAGAATGCATGAATCCAGATGGAAGTTCAGCCTCAATGGAATCTTGCTGCAAAACCCTTAATCATGCAGTTCAAGCTGGCTATTATTGCTTGTGCTTGCTGTTTAGATCTTCCCCTCTTTTAAGCATCACTCTATCTCTTCAATTGTCCAGTTGTTACATATCAGTCCCTCCATTGACTCAATGTCAAAGTAAGATCTTACCCACAGAAAGACAGCATATTGTTAATTTGTAGTTAAATAATTACTATAGCAACTTTTGAGATATAATATATGTGAGGGGCAGGTTGGTGCTATAGACTCCTCAAGTTCCCATTGCTAGATTGTCAAAAAACTTGGAAGGTTCACTTTTTTAGTCAATCCAATAGCGAGAACAATGTGGAGTCTGTAGTTCGAATTCACATTGAAAAACGTGTTTAGAAATAGTTGCAAAATATTATTTGGAGTATAATAGATAATATAATTGTCCAAACAAAGCTGTTATTTTTCTGATATTCTCATGAAAAGATTCATTTCTCATGTTTTTTTTTTTTTTCTTGTTTATAAAATGCAGAGTCATTGCCTATATTTCATGCACCAGTTACTACTCCAGAGCCAGCATTGAACAATCCACCAGCCAGACCAGTGCCAGTACAAATGCCACCAGGGATGCCTGAGAACTTAATGCAACCTTCTGCACCAGATGATTTCATGCTGCCATTACCTCCAAAAAGGGATGAAATTCCACGTAGAAATCGAACTTCTGTTGATAATTCATCGGTGACTGAAGGCCAACAAATTTCAAGCAGCAATCTTCATCCTATCCCAAAGCCAGGATACATGAAATCAAGTGGAGGAAATAAATTCAAAGTTTTGTCATATCCAAGATTCTTGCTACCTGTTGCTCTTTTAGCCACGATTTAATGTAAATGAGGTTGGAATTCATATTTGTATTAAATAAAGCCAAAAGGAGGCAAATTAACATAAGCAAGAAATAACAAAACTTGTACATTCCTAATGATGGTTGGAGGTAAGATTGTCTTATGACTCAGAAATATTGTAGCAAAAGCCATATATATATATATATATACATATATATAAAACCTATAAACCTACGTCTCCCTCTAATAATTTGAATCCATGACCAATAAATAATAAGAAAAACGTCTGATTACATAAATTACATTTCGTTGTCAATAACAAAAACCATATATCTGCCTAATGTGATGAAACAAAAAAATATATATATAAATCTACATTATATATGAGAATAGGCACGAGTTCTCAAAGATAAAGGATACCAATCAAAGGACGAAGTATCTCAAGGATTGACCAAAATTCAAGTTAAGACTTATTGGCGTGTCAATTAACGTGTATTTTTCTATACAAGAATTACTATTTTTAACTCTGCAAGAGGAAATCAATTTTGGTGTTATATTTTTTTCACTTTTCATTAATATCCATATGTACGATTGTCTAAAGTTTCTTATTAACCATATGCAAGTAGTTTTATTTTTTCTCTTTAATTGATGTTTCCTTCTCTTTATTCTTTGCTTCCAATTTTCTTTTATATTTGTACACATATAAAGTATGCCATTTTTATTAGTAAATGTTAGGTAGAGTAAATTATGAAATTTATAACTGCGATTATCTTTTAATTGTACGTGTCCATCTACGTTACATTAGTGAACTTGTCATTTTTTTTTTAAAAAAACTTAAAAGTTTAAGAGATTATGTTATTCTCTTTCTCCAAAATCAAGGCACACTACAGAATTCCAAAGATCACGCACCAACAAAAAACTAATAACAATAAGAGTCGAATTTTTAATTTTTTATCTCTCTGCCCTTCTCATGACAACTTGTCAATCAATTGATATGAATCTCCCAATTGAAAATAGGGCAACCCAACTATGAATCTTTAGGAATTTTGCTCTTTGATCAAACCTCGGCCGGGGTCCATATCAGAAAACCATGGACGATATAGCACGAAAAGCAGATAACGAGGCTTTGTTGTGAAAAAAAAAAAAAAAAAAAACATTAACTTGCAGTTGGATACGAGTTACAATTCAGATTAATACAATATTTATTTAGCACTAATTGGTTTATAATCACTTTTTCAAAATAATAATAATAATAAAGGGTTAAATGCAGAAAACCTCCTTGAAATTTCGTGTTAGTTGCAGTTTAGCTCATCTATTTATTTAATAAGTACTTTACTCTATCTTTTCTGTTGTGGGATAAAATTACTCATATTATTTTAATTATTATTATTTTTCTTTTTTCTTCTTCTTTTTCTCTTATACATGCATTTTATTCATTTTCTCTCTCTCTTATTGTTTTTATTTTTGTTTTTCACCATTCTCGCTTGTTACTATTAAACAATTATATTACTTTTATTAATTGATTAATTAAAGTTTTAACTTTTATATGTGTTTAAATAATTTAATTTATAAATTAATATTGCTTTAATACAAGAAATATATCTAAGTTGTAATATAAAGTTTGTGATTAACTATTAGATAATGAGTTGAATTAAATAAACAATAAATTTTTTGAGTTAGAAAAAATTAAAAAATTTATTTTAGTGTACTAATAAAATTGTGGAATGAAAAATCATGTAAACCCTTTTTATTTATGTACAACGGCAAAATGTAGTAAGAAAATATTACGATTGCCTAATATAAACTAAAATATGACACACAAATTATATGACACAAAAAAAAAAATTTTGATGTTAGTTTTTTTGACATATTCTTTTATCTTTTGCAGTTTGTTCATTTATTAATAACAGTATTAATAAAACTCACAAAATTCATATTATACTATTAAAATACATGTTTCTTGTATTAAAAAAGTTTATTTATTATATAAATTATTTAAACACGTGTTAAAAAATTAGAGTTTTTAATCAATCAATTGCTAGTAGTGTAATAGTTTAGTAGTAGCAAAAAATAATGGATAAAGAAAAATGTGAGAGAGAAAATAAATAAATTATTAAGAAGAGATAAAAATAAAAAGAAAATTATTAAAATAGTAAAGGTAAAGTGCTTACTAAATAAGTTGAGGGGCAAATTGCAACTAGAGTATAAGTTTAGGGGATTTTCTGTATTTAACGCAAAATAAATGAAAGTTTTAAAGTTAAAAGATTTGTGCTAAACACTTTTTTTTTTTTTGAAAGCTGAGGGCATTTATGGAAACTCGGCCTCTCATTCCCGCCAACATTCTCAATATAAACACTGCAAGGCCCACTCCCGAACAGAATAACGAACCGCCGTTCAATCTCTCTCTCACACGCCAAAAAACACGCACAAGAACCCCCCAACTTCTTTCAGAGATGAAGATCCACTTCCTCGTCATCTCTTTCCTTCTTCTCGCAGGCGGCGTGGTCGGAGCAACAACAACAGCACCGTCACCTTTACCTTCATTTCCATCTCCAAAACCTCCTCCTCCTCCGCCACAAAAAGCAGCACTTTCTCCGCCACGATCACCTCCTCCAATAGCAGCAGCTCCGGCGAACTGTTCGGACGACCTGGTTTCCTTCTCGAAATGCCTTCCGTACACTGCTTCTCCTCCGAACAACACCAGTGATTCACCTTCTCGTCAGTGCTGCAACGTCGTCGATTCCGCAATTGCCTCCGGCGACGCCGTCTGCCTCTGCTACCTCATCCAAAAGCCTGATATCTTCGGATTTCCACTCAATACCACCAAAATCCTCTCTCTTATCTCTCTTTG